>JARYZH020000112.1:592500-1192500 GCA_030021035.2 Notholithocarpus densiflorus | reverse complement strand
ACATCATAGCTTCTGTTTGTATTTTACTATTACAATCTTCCTTAAAACTTTTGTTATAGTAATTTTCATTTGATTAAATAATACAAATTTATTTTACACGAAAGAATACATATAACACTCTACGTGTGTTTGTGCAAATAATAATATATTTATTCATTTGCATGAGAGAATAGTTGTGCTTTTGTCATAACATACACTACGTGTCACTTGGCTTGGAATGGTGGATCATTAGTCTCACCATGCCCCAAGCACGTGGCACCAACTAGTGTAAGAACTAAGAACACTACGAGTTGCACTCCTTGCATTACATTATATTTACACAGCACTCTTGGTGCACCAATTAGGAGAGAGTTTCAACTTTTTGAGAGAGTTTCAACTTATGGTGTCCGCTCTTAATAATGGCTCTTTATCGTCAAACCAAGACACCAATCAGTTTTTGGTGTAGATGGGGATTGAATCTCAAATCTCTTATACAACCATCAGAGACTTTACCAATTAAGTAAAAAACATTAATCAACATAGTGAAATAAAAAGCCATGGACACCAAGAACAAAAAAGTCATGGATTCCCAAGAGAACAAGGTAGCCAAGGAAGTTAACGAGCCACCAGGTCTTGATCGTAGGGGTAAAGGGCAAAATACTGAGCAGAGAAATGACAAGAAGGTAGTGAAAGAAAGAAAAGAACCTAAAGGCCTTCCACACCGAGAAGTTCCACAGCCTTTGGTTGATTTCTCCAGCGAAGCCCTTGAGCAAATTTATATCCTCAATATCAAAAACCCATGTTTACCTTTGTTCTTTTCCTTTTTAGTTTTTCTGTTTTGTGAGGGAACAATATGTATAAATGTAAGATCACTTTTTCCTGTTGATGAATCAGAACGAATATTTGTTTTGTCATATTGCATAACCTATCATTCCTTGCTCTCAAAAGAATTTAAAATTCTGCAGAAGTGATTTCCAAATATGCATCTCTCGCAAACAATTAAAATGTATAACCAATATATTTTGTTTTATCTATTGTTTATAAAGGATATATTCTCATCTCTTATTCCAACTATCAATTTTCCTATTACAGATTTTTATTGATAACTTTGGTCTTATTGTCACATAAGAGGACTTAGAAGTAAAATTTTATGCATTTTGATTTGCAGATTATAGAGGAGCGGTACGTTTGAAAAAAGCCACATGTTTAAATAAAAAAACATAATAAATAAATTATTGAATTACATTATTGCTTCGTGTTTTGGATTTTTGACTCAATCACATCACATTTATGTTGGGAAAAAAGAATTTGACTTTGATGTGAGTTTTTTTTTTTTTTTTTTTTTCCTTCCTTTTTTTTTTCCCTGGTTTTGAATGGTAGTTTTCTTGAGTTTTATTAATGCTAAGATACGTTTTTGGTGTTTTGGATTATAGGAGGAAAATAATTGGGTTTGAGAAAGTTTGTATAAACTAAAAAAATAATTTTCAATTTCTAGCATACTTTTTATTGATGCACAAAATGTTATAAACTATTGTAAGGATATTGGGCCTAGAAGTTCATTATTTTTTTTTATATTGGGCCTGTGGCCCGATCTGAGGACGAGGGTTTATCCGAGGGAGAGATATCATCATCAGAAGAGACTGCGTTAGTAAGTAGAGAGATTAGTCTTGGTCATAGCAGCTCGAGGGGTGGGCCGAGGATAAGCACATTCTCGGCTAGTCAATGACGAGGTCCGAAAAGGTTGTCTGTCGTCCCGGGTTACGTTCCAAGAAATTCTGTTGGTGTGGATATGTATTGCAGTGACATCAAACAGGGAGAAGTCCTAGAAATATCTTATGAAAAGCTGCTGCCTCCGCATTAAATGCACTGTAGCTAACTCTCTGGCCTCATTAATATGGAGGTGATACCTAAACAGTGGATTTCAACCTTACAGCTACTACATGAAAACTTATGGGAGATATAGATGGGACAAGTATCAACACCGAATCATCTGGCACGCACGTGGAAGGTGGAGAGAAAAAAGGGAGACAATATAAAAAAAGAATAAGGCAATGAGACAAAGGATGGAGGAAAATCAAGAAAGAAACATTGCAGTAATCTAGAACTAGACTTGTAACCATACTTGAGAATTTTATATAAGAACAAGTATCCTCGGACTTTGTCGAGGACATCTTTTATTCAATTTAAGTTTGTATACTTTCACTCTTTTGTCATCATGCCTACCTAACTTGTTGTTTGATTAACTAAAGCCCAGTTTTTCTAACTCATTCTCTACAAATTCATTGTTTTTGGCTTTTTGGACCTAAGTCCATTCATATCTTGGGCTAGGATTTCAAATATGGTCTTTACAATTGGCACCGTTTGTGGGAAAGACTGGTGATATATAGAATCCAATTTTAAACGATGGTAGGTTCAGGTCCACACCAGACAGAGTCTATGGGTCTCAGCATCAAGATTACTTCCGTGATCTTGAAAGAAAAAAAGATCGGGAGGGAAGCGTACATACTACCCATACCAATAAGAGCCAATCTCGGGGTAAGAGCCACGTCTCTCGTGAGGAGAATGCCAGAGCCATGCAGAAAGAGATTAATCACCTGAAGAGAAGTTTGCGCCATGAACGGTGAAAGCGAGCTCCATCCAATTCTGACTTCTCTTCTGATAGTGAAGAGGATGGTAGCTATAGGCGTAGGTCGAGGACTCCTTCTAGCGAGTCTTTCTCATATGATGAGGAGTATCATCATAAGCGCAGGAACAGAAATTTGTCCTCGGTAGGCCTGGGAAACAACGCTATGAGTAAAGCACTCAACCGAATTTCTAGGTCATCTTTCACGCACTAGATTGAGGGAGGGAGACTTCCTCGACGGTTTACACAGCCCACATTCACTTTATACAGTGGTAGAACAGACCCTGTGGAGCATGTTAGCCATTTCAATCAAAGGATAGTCGTACACTCCAAGAACGAGACCTTGATATGTAAGGTTTTCCCATCTAGTTTGGGGCCTGTGGCGATAAGGTGGTTTGATGGTTTGAGGGCAGGTTCCATTGATTCCTTCAAGGAACTCACTCAAGCGTTTGGATCTCGCCTTATTACAGCAGGGTTCCTCGGCCTTTAGCTTCCTTGTTGTCTTTGTCCATGAAAGAAGGAGAAACCCTGAAAACATAGTCGTACAGATATTGAAAGATGTTCAACGAGATAGAGGGTGATTTTGACGATGTAGTCATCAGCACTTTTAAGCTCGGCCTACCTGCCGAGCATGACTTAAGGAAGTCTTTGACTGGGAAACTTGTTACCAGTATATGCTAGCTCATGGATCAGATTGACAAGTATAAGAGGGTTGAAGAGGACCAGCAGCAAGACAAGGGAAAGGGCAAGGTTATCCCTCAGGAGATGAGGGATTTCAGGTCGGACCGCTACAACAATAACAGACCTCGGAGGGATTTTGTTGGGCAGTCTAAGTCCATAGCTCCTCAAATGGTTAACACTGTGTTCCGAGAACTGGTGCATCAAGTTTTGGAGCAGATCAAGAATGAGTCGTACTTCAAATGGCCGAACAAGATGAGTGGAGACCCCTTGGGACGCAATCAGAGCCTTCATTGCCAATACCACCAGGAGCGAGGTTACACCACCAAGGACTGCAGAACTCTATGGAATCATCTGGAGCAACTAGTAAGGGAGGGAAGGTTACAACATCTTTTGTATCGTCCCAACGGGCAAGGAGACCAATCAAGGTCAGAAGCTTAGGGGAATGTTTCTTCAAGGCCCCCGTTAGGTATAATCAATGTCATCTTTGTTGCACTTGGGAGAACAGGTTCTTAGCCATCCAGGGTAATGTCAGTAGCTCGGCTTCTAGTCGAGGACACTGATTCTGAGCCAAAGAGGGCTAAAGTAGAGGTTCGACCGGGGCTCATTTTTTCAAATGAAGATAAGGTAGGAACCATCCAGCCACACGATGATACTTTGGTGGTAACCCTCAGAATAGGATGGTATGATGTGAAGAGGGTAATGGTAGACCAGGGCAGTGGTGTAGAGATTATGTATCCCGATTTGTACAGGGGGCTGAACTTAAAACCCGAAAACTTAACAGCTTATGATTCACCTTTGGTGAGCTTTAATGGAAAGGTTGTCATTTCAAAAGGTCAAATTAGGTTGCCCCTACAGGCAGGCTCAGAAGTGGTTGAAGTGGACTTCGTTGTAGTAGAGGCATATTCTCCTTACACGGCTATAGTCGCTAAACCCTGGCTTCACGCCCTAGGGGTTGTATCTTCGACCCTGCATCAGAAGGTGAAGTATCCATCTAGAGACCGGATTGAGGAGTTGGTGGGAAGCCAGTCCATGGCTAGGCAGTGCCTCGTGTCTGCAATTTTGCATCAGCTTGTAGTTGAGTCATCAACCTCTGCTGAGGGAGGTTTATAGTAGTCAAAGTCTCCGGCAATACCTGTGGATAGGCATGCCGAGGATGCGGAATGTGAGGATTTGGAGAAATTTACTGTAGGGGATGACCCGGAGAAGTTTTTTCAGGTTAGGGCTCAACTACTGCCTTGGGAAAAGGAAAAGTTGGTGGAGTTTCTCAAAAGGAACGTTGATGTGTTCGCTTGGAATGCTTACGAAACTCCAGGGGTGGATCCGAGTTTCATTTGCCATCATTTGAACGTCAATCCGTCTGTCACCCCCAAGAAACAACCACTTCGGCGCTCATCTAAGGATTATTCTAACGCCGTCAAAGAAAAGGTGATGAAGCTTAAGCGGGTTGGGGCTATTAACCCTGAATGGCTGGCTAATACAGTGGTGGTAAAGAAGAAGAGTGGGAAGTGGTGTGTATGTGTAGATTTTACGGATTTAAACAAAGCCTGCCCAAAAAACCTCTTCCCCATGCCTCAAATTGATCAGCTAGTGGACGCAATTGTGGGCCATCCTCGGATGAGCTTTTTGGATGCCTTTCAAGGGTATCATCAGATACCTTTAGCCTTGGACGACCAAGAGAGGACAGCTTTCGTCACTCTTATTGGGAATTACCATTACAAGGTGATGCCCTTTGGTTTAAAAAATGCATGGGCCACCTATCAGAGGATGATGACCAGGATGTTTGAGCCACAGTTCAGGAAAAACATGGAGGTCTATATAGATGACATGGTGGTCAAGAGCAAGTTGGAATCTGAGCACGTCAATGACCTCAGGAATATTTTTGAGATCTTAAGGAGGCACAAGTTGCGACTTAATGCTTCCAAATGTTCATTTGGTGTCGGATTAGAGAAGTTCTTTGGCTACATGGTCACATACCACGAAATTGAAGTCAACCCTGACCAAATCAAGGCAATCAACAACCTGCAACCACCTCGGAATCCCAAAGAGGTTCAAAGGCTAACTAGGATGACTGCTGCTCTAAACCGATTTATCTCTCGGTCAGCAAACAGATGTAGGCCTTTCTTTCAGTTGTTGAACAAATGGAAGGGATTTGAATGGACCGAGGAGTGCGCCCTGGCTTTCCAGCAGTTGAAAGAGTACATTTCTCGACCACCCATTATGTCCAAGCCCGAGATGGACGAGGTTCTGTTTGCTTACATTGCAGTGGCCTCCCACGCAGTAAGTTTGGTGCTGATCCAGGTTGACAATGGTGTGCAGAGACCAGTTTATTACGTGATTAGGTCACTACATGAAGCCGAGGTCCGATACTTACCACTTGAGAAGGCCATTCTGGCAGTGGTGCATGGTACGCGTAAACTCCCCCATTATTTCCAATCACACACGGTTGTTGTCTTAACTCAGCTCCCACTCAGATTTCTACTTCGGAGCGCTGACTACACGAGGAGAATTGCAAAAATGGGGCACGATCCTAGGGAATTTTGATATCAAATATATGCCTCACACCTATGTCAAGGGTCAGGTCCTCGTCGACCTAGTGGCTGAGTTTGCTGAGACCCCATCAGAAGATAGATTAGAGGAGCCAAACATGGATAGAAAATCGGTTGGTGTAATCTCCTTGCAAGAACCTCTGTCTTGAAAGGTCTACGTTGATGGTGTAGCTAATCACAGAGGATCTAAGGTGGGGCTAGTTCTGGTATCCCCGGAGAATATTACAATTGAGAAATCCTTGATACTGGGATTCTCGGCCACAAACAATGAGGCCGAGTACGAAACTCTGTTGGTAAGGATGACCATGGTTCAAAAAATGGGTGAAAAAGCAGTGGAGATATTCTCTGACTCCAGGCTGGTTGTAGGTCAAGTCTAGAGGGAGCTGGAAGCAAGAGATCCTAGAATGCAGGAATATTTGAACCAGGTTAGACACTTACAGTCTGAATTTGAGTCTTTTAGTTTATCACAAGTTCCTAGAAGTAGAATACACATGTCGATTCTCTCACCACGCTGGCAACTTGCTCGGCACAAGGTTTACCTCGAGTGATCCTTGTGGAGGACTTGTGTAAACCCTCCGAGGTGGAAAGGAATGTGGTTCATGTTCACCAAATAAGGGTAGGGCCTAGTTAGATAGACCCTATTGTGCTGTTCCTTAAGGAAGATGTCCTGCCCGAGGATAGGTCCGAAGCTGACAATGTACGGAGGAAGGCTCATCGGTTTTGGCTGTCAGAGGACCAAAAGTTGTATAAAAGATCATTTTTCGGCCCATACCTGCTATGCATACACCCCGAAGCAGTTGAGCTACTCCTAGAAGAGCTACTTGAAAGGATTTGTGGGAGCCATACAGGGGGCAGGTCCTTGTCTCACAGAGCCCTCACACAAGGCTATTGGTGACCAAATATGCAGAAGGAGGCACAAGAGTACGTGAAGAAGTGCGATCAATGCCAGAGATTTGCCCCAAACATTCATCAACTTGGAGGGGTCCTTAATCCTTTGACTAGTCTATGGCCTTTCGTTCAGTGGGGCTTGGATATTGTAGGGCCTTTCCCTAAGGTGATAGGGAATAAGAGATATTTATTGGTCGGTACTGATTACTTTACCAAATGGGTTGAAACTGAACTGCTAGCAAATATCAGGGACGTGGATACCAAAAGGTTTATTTGGAAGAACATTGTCACTCGATTTGAAATTCCTCATACCCTCATCTCTGAATATGGACTTCAGTTTGACAGTAAAACCTTTAGGAGATACTGCTACGACTTGGGAATAAAGAATAGATATTCTACCCCAGCTTACCCACAAGGGAATGGACAAGCCGAGGCTGTAAATAAGGTCATTGTGAGTGGTCTTAAGAAAAAACTGGATGATGCGAAGGGGAAATGGGTGGAAGAACTGTCGCACGTCCTTTGGACATACCGGACTACACCTCGGAAGTCTACTGGAGAGACGCCCTTTTCAATGACTTATGGGGCCGAGGTTGTCATCCCTCTGGAAACTGGGTTCCCCACGCTGAGAACGAGCTCCTTCACTCCGGGCAGCAATGATGGGCTGTTAAAGAAGAACTTGGACCTGATTGAAGAACGAAGAGAGAATGCCATAGTCCAATTGGCTTACTATCAACACAAGCTCAAGCAGGGGTATGATGCCAACGTAAAGTTAAGGCCGCTGACAGTTGGAGACTTGGTCTTAAGAAAGGTTTTAGGCACTGCAAAGAACCCAGCATGGGGAAAATTGGGACCCAACTGGGAAGGGTCATATCGTATCACATCGGTAGCCAGAATAAGGGCATATTATCTTGAGCATCTAGAGGAAAAGGCTGTACCACGCCCCTGGAATGTAAATAACCTGAGAAGGTACTATTATTAATAAAAGCTTTCTTCACCACATTTGGGTCTACTATATTGTACATCATGTGTTCTACTATCAATCTTAGTATTAAATAGAACCTTGATCATGCCTGACTCCTCGAACCACATAACTTGGGAAAATTAATACTCCTTGACATCTAACTAAGTATCAAACAGAACCTTGGTCATGTCTGGATCCTCGGACCATATACCTTGGGTAAATTGATACTCCTTGACATCTAACTAAGTATCAAACAGAATCTTCGTCATGCCTGGCTCCTCGGACCACATACCTAAGGTAAATTGATATCTTTTAATCATTGTTCTAAGTATTAAACAGAACCTTGGTCAAGCCTGGCTCCTCGGACCACATACCTTGAGTAAATTAATATTCTCTGACATCTTTCTAAGTATTAAACAGAACATTGATCATGCCTGGCTCCTCGGACCACATACCTTGGGTAAATTAATACTCCCTGACATCAATTTAAGTATCAAATAGAACATTGGTCATGTCTGGCTCCTCGGACCACATACCTTGGGTAAATTGATATGTTAGTCATCAATCTAAGTGTTAAACAGAACCTTAGCTATGCCTGGATCCTCGGACCATCTGCTTTGAGAAAATTAATACTGCTTGACATCAATCTAAGTGTTAAACAGAATCTAAGCTATGTATGGATCCTTGGACCATCTGCTTTGGGTAAATTAATACTGGCTGACATCAATTTAAGTGTTAAACAGAACCTAAGCTATGCCTAGTTCTTCGGACCACCTGCTTTGGGTAAATTAACACTTTTTATCATTTTGCCAAATGTCAAGGCAAAGCCTTAGTTATTGCGAACTTCTCGGGCTACACATTTAAGGTAAATTAGTATTCCTCGTTGATTACTTTAATGTAGGTATAATCATTCCAAACAGCAATGATTTTCACTGTAACAAGAGTCTCAATCAGATGCTCATAAGCATCACTTAAAGCATTTACGGGCATACCTGTGTCTGTTTAAAAGTTGACTACCCCTTTTTACCCTGTAAACTTGTTAATGAGAAAGGCACAGAGTAATTTTAGATCTATACCCATGTTGCAATACAGTGTATGTTCTTAAAATTATAATTATGCTTTGCCGAGATAATGAACTTAATAAATTTCCACTTGTTTTAATTCTGATCATGTAAGATAGGATAACTTTTCTGTCACCTATACAGATTGACGGGAAAGGATTTCACCCCATCATTATGTTTACTAAGTGTTAAACAAGATAGAAATTGTATCAGTACTTGAATAAGAATCATAGAAATAAGGAAAATTTTCATAACTTTCATTAACAAAAGCCTTAAAACAAGGCAGGTTGAATACAAAATGGCAACTTGGTTACAAATAATGAAAACCAAAACAGAAGTTGCTAGACAAAAAAAGAAGGAACTGTCCTAAATCTATTTCTTCTTTATTACTATTTTTCTAGGGGAGGGACTTTGGATTGCTAGACTGCAGCCTTTGAGGATCCTTGGTCAGAACCTTTGGGGTCACCCTTAACAGGAATTGGGAGAGTTGCGAGGACAATCTCCATCCTGGATGCCTCATTATCTTTAGTGGGATCCTAAGGAACAGACGGGGGGTTGGTGGCATCAGGGAGCACACCCTTGGTAACCTCGGCCTCTTTTTCATTCACCCTCGACTGCTCAACCACCTTTGGAGGGCTGCTAGAGGAGGGAAGGGCCTTCTCGAATCCGCTCTTCTCTAGATTGGCCACCTTTGGAGGAGTGTCTGCTTTAGAGTTGCTGGAGGAAGGGGGGCGGATGGCTTCAGGGTAGTAGACATTTTCTGCCTTCCTGAGTGTAGAGGAAGCCTCAACCCCAGCCTGGTTGAGGGCTTCATCCCACACTTGGGCGCAGTAAAGCCTGCATACCCTTGGGACCTCGGCTCTAAAGGCGTCATCGGTTTCAGCCACGCCAACATCGTATCCATGTTACTCTGTTTCGTCCCTGGCTTTTTCTGCCTCTTCCTTGGCCTTCTCAGCTTAAGCCTTGGCCATCTCAACCTCCTCTAACTTCTTCTTCAGGGCGATGATCTGCTCCTTGGAGGCGGCCAGCTGGTCCTCGGCACTACGCAGAAGCAGCCTCTGGCTCTCGGCTTGTCTCTCCACAATATCCAGGGCGGCGGTGGCGCTTTTCCTCTCATTTTCCTCCTCCTGCAGCTTAACTTTCAGGTCCTTGTTGCTCTTTTCAGCCACTTGAAAGGCGTCCGCGGCTGCAATCTTTCTCCGCTCTTCCTCCTTCATTTTGCGATGGGAGTAGTTCACCATCTCCTCAGCCCTGAAGGTGGCTTGGATGGCCTGAAAGGAATGAAAGATGCAATTAAAAAAAAAAAAAAAAAAAAACTTAACTTAGCTTAAAGAACTTACCATTGCTAAGTCCCTCTTCAGTCCGAGGAAGACTTCGTATTGCCTCATAGACCTGAGGTCAGCCATGTCCTTGGGCAGTAGCAGGGACTGCTCCATTGCATTTGCCACGGACCCAACTATACCCTGTTGGAAGTCTCAGATGGAAGCATCCTCAAGAAAAGGAGCTCCATCCACCTCCATTCGTGGGGCCCAGACGGGGGCTGCAGCTTGGTGGTCCACCTTTTTATCTCCCTCGGTAGCTGACCTTGTCTGCATTGTACGGGGCTGCTTGGCCGCCCTCTGGTGCTCGATCTCTCGGGGAGGTTGGTTCTTCCCACCTTCCATCACCTCTTTCCCTTTATCCTCCCTCTTTCTTTTTTGGTCGGCTGGATCAACTCGAAGGGTTGGGTGGGTAGAGGAGTGGGGAGCCTGGTTTGAGGAGCCTTAGTAAGTCCATCCCTCCTCGGCTGAGACTCTAGTAACTCCTGGAGAGTTGACATCGTCTTCCTTTGGATCCCCATCTCGTCCGCTGAGAGTGTAATTCCTTCGAAGTGACTAGATTGAGGCTGAGAAAACTGGCCGAGGTCACCAGTTGACGTCCCAAGTGACAAGGGCTGATTAAAAAACTCGTAGAGGTCGTCCAAGTCTGAGACGTCCACCACCTCCTTCTGCCTTTCTTCTTCCTCGTCTTCTTCCTTGTTAAAAGGTTGAGAGGAAGTAGCCTCACCAAGTGTGCGTTGGGATGGAAAAGCTACTTTGGGCACACCCTCTGGGATGTGTTGACTAGTGGATGTGCCTTCTAGGATAGGTTGAGTGGTGAAGGTGCCTTCTGGAATAGGAACACCTCCAGGAAGAAGAAAACCAGGGACAGCTACACTATTCTATGAAGGCGAGGGTCTCTAGCCTTTATAATGCACTTAGGCGCTTGGAAGCTTGACGAGATCGGTGTGTATCTTAGGATCAGGTGAGCTGCTCGTAACTGACCGTCCGTGTTTACAAACACCTTGGCTTTAAGGATTTTGTCTAGGCTATCCTTGTTGACCAGGTTGAAATTTAGCTCATCAGCATGTCTATTTACAAAGTCATCAAAGAAACAAAGAATTGTAAGGATCAGAGATGGTATGAATGAAAGAAAACGAGTTAACTAAAATAATCTTCCTAAGCCTAGAGCCCTACCTGGTTGCCCCTCCCTCGTCGGGCAGGGGAGGTCATCATGCCACTCCCCTAACATGATCAAAAAATCATTTTTCAACCCCTTGTTGGATTCGGGAAGGTATTGGATAAGCCTAACCTCAGGGTGCCTTGATTTCAAGTAGTACCCCTGCCCCTTTAAGTGGTGAAGGTTATAAACCCAATTGACATCATGGTGGGTCAGACCTAAACCCATTTTTTCATTGAGGGCATCTACGAAACCTAAGATCCTAAACATATTAGGGGCGCACTGAGTGGGAGCTAACTTATGAGCTCTAAGGTAGTCTTTAGTGACTTTGCTCATGGGGATCTTCATCCCTCCTACTATGAAGGCAATCATTGGGATCATTACCTCTCCCTCTTGCCTATCTATGTGTCACTGTCCCTCCTTACAATACCTAATGCCTACTCCTGAAGGAATCCTGTATTGAGCCCTAAAATTATTTATCCCCTCCTCAGAGTCTACCAAACTCTTAAATCTACCCATTCCTAGAAAGGTTCGAAGAAAACTAAGAGGATTGAAAGGAGAAAATAGAGTCGAGGATAGAACAAGTACCAAGAATAAAAAAATATATGGAAAAGAAAAGCGTAAAGACTTATGAAGACTTACAGAAATAAGGAAGGTGTCCTCGGACAGGCTTTTTAAAGGCACGAGTAAGTTAAGAGAGTTGGCAGGTTCAGTGTATGAGCGCTAGAGCTAAGTGAATGCTAAAGATAGATGGAAGATTGATTTGAGTGATATTTATATTTAAGAGAAAGCTACAGGGCGGGAAAGTTCCTACCCAAGTCCCAGTAGAGTTCTCAGCCGTTGGATTTGCATCGCACCGTAGAACGTGAGGAACATGAGGCCGTAAAAATTTAATGAAGAGCGCATCTCGTAAGTAGAAGCGTCAGGAACACACCCTAAGATTGATCAACTTAGTCTTTGATTGAAAAAGGGGAGAAAATTGTGTTACGGTTTAGATATTATATATAATATCTAATAGTCGAAGACGTTTGACTCTTTTTTGGACTCTTTCATATTATGCCACATAAGTTTTGTTAGTCTCATAATTTTCAAATAATATTTATTTGACACATAATTTTTATTTTTCAATTCCTTAGTTATTTGACAAAAACTAATCAAATGTCAATCATTCCTTTTAATACGTAATACCTAATTTTCAAGTCTTCGACTTGCTTCCAAAGCATGTTTGTATACAATGCAAATTCATTCGCAATTACTCTCCTAAAAATCATATATGATTAATAGAACTAGGCTAATTAAGCTCGATCCATACATCTATATAAGATGCAAGAATCCTCATAAAAAAAAAAGTAACAATATTGTAGGTGTAGTTTCAACTTTCGAGCCATAGGAAAACCGTCGTGAAGAAACACACCATGACCAAGTACAAGAAGATAATCCAATCTTCATGTGTCGAATATGCGTAGAGCCTATGCAATAAAACCATAAATTCAACTACAATAACAATTGTGTGCACCATTTTTTATAATGCCAAATACATCAAAACCCATTTCGACAACAAAGTGCTAAACATTGAATGTCCTATGTTTATTTATGATGCATGAGTTTCATGGTTAAATAAAAATTAATAAATAAAACTTAATATTATATATATATTGTAAGGATTGAGATTTGGATTTGACCCAATATGGGATTGGGTTTTAGCCCAACAAGCCCAAATAATGAATTTATAGAGTGTGGGTGAAAGAACTAGTTCTATCCAGCAAGAAAGATAATAACCATCGTTTATTTAAGAGAAATCAATGTAAATGAAGTGAGAAAATCTGTCATCAGCGTTGTCCGATGAGCTATATATTAAGGTCAAGTTCTTGATCTTAGTTACAGGAATTCATAGGATTATTACAAAGATTTTTGGATTCTTTTCTCCGTCCTTTTCTTCAGGCCACTCTTCCATGCTATATACTATAATCCTGGTATCATCTCGACCATACACGTGTAGGTTAGGTTCTAAGAATTCCCTTCTGTCCCATCCAACATCTGCCAAAACCTTCAACTAGTAGCTGTAAGGCTGCTTAACCACTATTCAGGTATCACCTCAACATTAATGCGGTTAGAGAGTTAGTTGGGAGGCATTTAATGTGGAGGTAGCAGTTTTGAAGATATTTGTTGCCTCCCTTTACTCATCCTTTACCCAATGTCCGACTTCTAATTGTGATGCAACCTTGAATAATGTCCAGGATGATAAGGCCTTCTTACTGACCTCGGATCTCTGCTTCCGAGATGACTTTTATTCTTGGACATTTTCTAAACTATCATACATAATCCTTATTTCTTCTACTTATACCCTTCCCATAATAACCTTATTTGGCCATCCTCGGATTAGTTAATATCCTCGGATTGGGCCATAGGCCCAATCGGTCGTAATAGTACACTCTGGCTGACTGCCCCCCCCCCCCACACACACACATATATATTCTATATCTATATTTGCTACCTCAATTTGAAGGCTTCACAACATCATTATTTTATTTATTTTATTTTAAAACCAAATTTTACCACTACAAACATGTTTCTCTTATATTTATGTTGTGTACTTCGGTCCACTTTGGTTGTATTTGGTTCAATTTGGTCTATTTTGTCCACTTAGGTTTTATTCGGTCCATTTTATAAATGTCGGTCCTATTTGGTCTACTGTAGTCCTATTCGGTACTTTAGTTATATTCAATCCATTTTGGTCATATTTGGTTCTATTTTGTCGACTTCGGTCACCTTTAGTCCTGTTCGGTCCACCTCGATCGTATTTTGTCCAATTAGGTCCTATTTTATCAACTTTGGTCTATTCAGTTCTTTTTACTTGTGGTTTTGATGCAGTTTTTTGCAATGGAAATTGGTTAAGGTTGTTGTGCCTAAAAAATGAATTTAAATATAATGTAATAAATAGGGTTATTTGTTATTGTACTATGCAATTACCCCTTAAGATAGTAAAAAAAAAAGTAAAAAAGTTTTTTTTTAAGAAAAAAAAGAGTAAAAAAAAAAAAAAAACTATTACTATCTTAACTTTTACTTCTCAGAACTAGATGATAATTGCATTACATCTAAATCCAAATCCATAATAATATTAAAATAAAAAAGGTATTTTTATTTTTATTTTTGAGGAATAAAAAGCATCTTAAAAGTTTATTAAAAAAAAAAAAAAGCATCTTAAAAAAGACACTGTTCAGGCGCAACGTGTCCCCACTTTTTTCCAGATTAATAAATATCAGGGACCCACCAACAATATAGAAAGGCTTACAGAAATCCCAAATCCCTACCACTTACCACGTCAGCACCAATCACACCTCGCCACGTCTCCCACTTGTCGTTCCCCCCAAAACCCCTGAAACTAAAACCCTCCCTGATTTCTAGGGTTTCCATTTTTCTCTGTTCAAAATTTTCAGCTCAAGCTCTTCTTCTCCACAATGCTCACTCACTGCTCAGCTTCAAAATAATAATAAAAAAGTCTCAAATTTCAACTTTTTCCCACTACTGCTATGCCATGCTGTGGTGTAGACTCGATGCGCTCCAAGATGTTGTACCTCACAGTACTACTCACTCTTCTTCTAGTGTTGGACACAACGACGTCGTACTCAGGCTCAGGCCCTCACATCGCCGATGTCAATTTACTCTTACCTCCCAAAATGACTCATCCTGTTGAGTACAGGCTTCAAGGAAGCGATGGCTGCTTCAAATGGTAAATTTCTGTGAAAATTTTTTGAATCCAAATTCATAAACCCTAAACCCCCCTGTTTGGCTGCCGAGAAAATGTGTTTCGTAAGTTCGCTTTTGTTGATGTAATCATAATGTTGAAGCATTTTTGGTTTGAAATACGTATGCATAGGTCGTGGGATCATCATGATGTTCTGTCAGTGTTACCTGAGTATAATTCGAGCAATCACTGCTCGACTAGTGCGAGGCTGAGGTCGATTGCTACTTATAGCGGTCGAAAGGAGACTGCTGTTTATGCTACTGATGTTCGCACGGGGGTCGTGATTCGTTGCAAAGTTTTTATTGACAATTTCTCCAGAATTCAGATATTTCATAATTCTATCAAGCTTGACTTAGATGGACTCGCAACTCTCCGTGTCCGCGCCTTTGATAGTGAAGGTGGTTTCAATTTCGAAATTAATTTATTCGTATTTAGTACTTTTTGTGTCGGGACATGAGGCTATACTTTTGAAAAAAAATGCAGTTTCAAACCGTTGAAACAAAAGGGTCCTTGGGTGACCCTTTTGTCAATTGTTGTTAGCTTTTTTTTTGCAGGGTGAATGGATTTTTGTTTTCTGAATTTGGTTGTTTTGTACTTTAAATAATATAATTTGGTCCGGTTGGAATTTTAATTTCACTTTTGTCATCCTTCTGTTGCAGATAATGTGTTCTCGTCACTAGTGGGCTTACAATTCATGTGGCATCAGATGCCTGAAACTGATGGATTGCCTCATCACCTTGTCCATGTTCCGTTGAAGGATTCTCCGCTAAGCGACTGTGGTGGATTGTGTGGGGACTTAGATATCCAAATACAACTTGAAGATAGTGTATGAATGCTGCTACTGAATGTGAATGAGAATTGGCAGCGTGTTAACTAATTCTTCTATATGTATAAGTAATTATTTTCTTTGATATGTAATGCAGGGTGTATTTTCAGATTTATATGTTGTAAAAGGAGTTGAAATCGGCCAGGAGATTGTTTCTGTGCATTTGCTTGAGCCTGGATTAAAGCATATGGCTGATAGGATTGTTCTGACTGTAGCAGAAGCCATGTCACTTGAACCTCCCTCACCTGTTTTTGTCCTCATTGGTGCTGCTGTTCGTTATAGGCTTAAAGTTATACGTGAAAATATTCCTCAAGGTTTCTCTATTTGAACCCATTTAATAATACTCCAAAGTTGTTCTACATTTTTTTTTTGTCTATTTCAGTATGCCTTCAATTTGGATGATTCTGCATACCTGAAATACAGGCCATATATGACATAAATTATTTTTTTTTGGTGGTAATACTATCTTTTGATGCTATTGCTTTAAACAGAAATATAGAAGTGCATTGGAGATATGGACTAGTTGATTTTTTTTTATTTATTTTTAAATAGATAACGAAAAATTTTAATAAGAAAAAAATAGCCAACCTGAGAACACTGGGGATGAACTGCGGAAGCAAAAATCAAGAACCAAAATTACAATGATCAAGTAAAAGAGGAAGAGAAAAACAAGAAAAAAGTGACAGGGCCACACTCCAAACAAGGAGTTTGTAAGAAAAAGGACTTAATCTTGTTGGTTAAAGTTCTCTGCTGGGATCTGTATGTTATTTGAAATCTTTTTCATAAATAAAAAGATTGCAAATAACATATGTTAATTGAAAGCTGAAGTTCTGCTGTTTGTTTCTCAAAGAAAAAATTATTTATTTATAGAAATTTAAAGTTATTTCTAGCAACTTTCTAGTCCAGTAGTAGGGAAACCTTAAGTTTCTTCTGACCTCAGGGTCAAGCATTTGTTTTGTTTGATGTCCAAGGTGAGTTTTTAGCCAAAATAGCACTGCCTTATTGCCCAGGAGTTATGGGATTTTACACTTTTTGGGGTTCAGTGGGTGATGCCTGGGTGGATTGTTGATCTACTAGTGAGTTTGCAATGCCATTTTGGGTGGCATCGAAATAGGGGGATTTGGAAGGCCATTCCTCATTGTTTGATGTGGTATTTATGGAGGTAGCGAAATGCAAGACATTTTGATGGGTGTGAGATGTCAATTTTAGATCTGAAGTCGCAGTTTCTGAGGACTTTGTTCCAGTGGTTATCAGCCTCAGGGATGTTTTCTTTCTCAAACTTGATGGAACTTAATTGATTATTTTTCTTTTAAATCGTAGTTATATGAACATCTAGTATACTGCCTGTGTACTTGACATTTCTTTCTTTCTAATAAAATTACTACTTATTTTATATATATATATGTGTGTGTGTGTGTAACCAAAGTAGCTACTCATTATGCTGTAAAGGCCTGAATAAAAAAAAATTACGCACTTTTTTTTTTCTTTCTCTATCTAGATATGGATGACTCTTATTGTGCTTTGATGCTGAGAATCTAACTAAGAAAAGACAAAGCTCTTCAGGGAATGGTCGCATTTGGATTGCACTGTAGCAATAAACTAGTGGGGGCCTTGCATCTTTTTACCTTGGCTTTGCTGAAAGTTGGAAATCCCCTTGATTGAAGATCTGGTTTCAAATTAGTTTTCTTTGTCTTAGGTTTCTTTAGGTCAGACTCTATATACAACAGTGTTGGCATGATGGATGTCAAGAGGTTTTAAAGGATTGACATTGGGTGTGGGTTTTAGTTAAGGTCTAGTTTCAACTATGCATTACTCTCTCTCTCTTTATTTTTTTTTCTCTGTGTTGGCTAAAAATACTGTGCAATTGTAATTAAGTTGGCCATTATGCTACCTGGCTTTATGTTTTTAGCTGTGATGCATTCAATTCTTTAAGGTTCTGCTGGTGTTTACCTCTTTTATAGAATTACATGGAATGACTACATGCTTCTTCATTATGAGCCTATTGTCAATGGCCTTACTGCCACTTTCCTGGAATTTTCAGCGGTCATTTTACCATCTCCACATCATCGATGGTCTGTTTCAAACTCTTCAGTTGCTCAAGTGGACTTTATGATGGGATTAACAAAAGCACTAGACTTGGGGGTAGCAACTGTTGTGGTTGAAGATACAAGGGTTGTTGGCCATGTACAAGTTTCTTCCCTTAATGTTGTTGTACCAGATTCTTTATCCTTATATATAGCATCATTTTCTACTTCTGGTGATCCTTTAGAAGGAGTGAAAACCATTCCGTCTGTGGCACGTTGGTATGTTGTTTCTGGCCGTCAATACCTCATACAAATGAAGGTCTTCTCACGAGGACCTGATGCACAAGAAATTTACATTACAGAGGTAACTTATTCATATTTTGGTTTCAATTTTTTAGTGTTACTAGAAGTTCTAGAACGATGCCTGTGTGATGCACCTATCGATCAAAAATCATATGTTAACTCAAAGAAATTTTTTATAATGTAATTGAAATTGAATAATAAAATAGATAATAGAAATATAGGAGCAAAAATAATTTAAGTTACGTGGCAAAAACACATCATGTAAAATTGAGTTTTTATCAAAACTAATAGATTATTAAAATATTTTAACATATATTAAGAAAATGTTTTCTTTAAAACTTTTGGTAATTGAGTTTTAATTGTTGCAGTATTTTAAATTTCTTAAAGAAAATGAGCTATAACTTAATTTTCACCTCCTCCCCTTACAAGTTCTAGGTGGAGGGTGAGGCTGTGGGTTCAAGACCCGTTGGGTATATAAGTAACTTACCAATAAAAAATGGTATTTAAAATTTCTTAAAACATTGGTGATAGAATTTCCCTTAGAGTAAACTATGCTAATAATTGTACTTATAGTGCATGTAAGACCCATATTTTATTATTAAACAAAAAATTTTGGGATATTATTAAGATATTATAAAATAAACAATTGAATTTTCTAAACACTTATTTAAAAAATAGTATTCTAGACGGAGTAATGTTTTCAAGCAATAGACTAGACTTGGAGCAAACAATGATAATAGTTTAATATCCTTATAATGTGCGGGATGCCATACAAAGTGGGAAAAAAGAAAAAAGAAAACAGAAGAGGGTGTTCACTTGGTATAAACACAGTGTAGGATGGAATTTATATTATATAGTAGTTTATTATGTATGAAAGCATAGTATGCATGATAGCTTGTTCGTCCTTTTATGATGTCTATATAATTGGTCTTCCTAATTCTGTTAAGACAAATCGAGGCTATGAAGTCATTTACATGATTCTAGGAAAGTAATACCCGTTAAAAGTGACTTATTTTTTAGGAGTTTGAACAATCCACTAAATTAATTATTGTTGAGTTGTAAAATACGAGGTATTAGGGTTAAAGGGAAGAGAGAGAGAGAGAGAGAGAGAGAGAGAGGGTCTAGGACTATTTTTAATCAGTCCCTCACCTTTGCACATATTTATATGATGGTCTTATAATATGATTACAAGAATGCCCTTATGCTAATGGAAACTAACATACTAATATAAAATAAAAATAAAAACAAGAAGTTACAACAATTATGGAGTACAATCAGTTTATCAAAACTAATGCATTTTTTTGGGGGCCTCTAGAAACAAAAGATCTATACAGACTTCAAATGTTTTCAATTTAAATTTCAAACTATTCTGGTGTATGGCAAAAGGTTAAGCAATCCTCTCTTTGTAATTTAGAGGAACTACAGAGATATCTATAAAGAAGCTTACATTTGTAGTAGTAGTCCAACATGAATTTTTTTTTTTTTGGTTGTAAAAATTTATGAATGAAACTCAAAAGAGGTAACCATGTACACTGGACATGGAAACCCCATCTCCCGTTCCAAGATGGGATTTTATTTGGTGGGTATTTTATCCCATTATATCATTTCATTTTGATAGCTGCATCTGAAAGGTGGTCTCATCTGTCAAAATAATGGCTTATCTTATGATAGGGAAACACCTCCAATTATATGTTCTTTCACATAAAGACTGAATTAACTTCTTCAGGAAGTGCTATTGTTGTCAATTCTGGCACTCTTTATGTTTTGTTACCATGTTTTCTTTATATTCATGATCTTTATTCATTCTAAAATTTCTTTTATATCTTTGCATTTACACATTATCTATAGTTTTCTTTAGATTTTTTTTTTTTTTGGATGACCTGGAACCTCACCAAGGCAGGGCCCTTTAGACCCATCCTTGGGGAATAAACCATAGATACACGACCCCACCTGCTAGAACCGTGTATTAGGTAATCCATGAGAACTCCTAGTGGAGATTGAACCATAATATCTGGGTCTAGAGCTCGTTCCCAGCAGTTTTATTTAGATTTATTAGTTTATGTGTCGAAATGTTGGAATGGCATTTTCTGCTCTCTTGTTCATGATAATTTAGTTTACTATTTGTTTTGCAAATTTCTTGCTCCTATGCATTGACAATATGCCAGTTATCTGTTGGCGTTTTGCTCTTATTATTCACTTTACTCTGTTATACCAGCTAGTTTATCATGATTTTCTTGGCTGTCTTCTCAGAAATTCCTTCCTTGAATTGCAGAGCGATGATGTTAAGTTGTACGATAACCAGTCAGATTACTGGAGAACTTTTTTGGTGCCTGATGATGTTGCAGTAAAACATAGTTGGCAGACTAGAATCCTGAAAGCAACTTCACAGGGACTGGATAAGTTGATGGCTTCTTTGACATATTTTACCGGGCATCAAGAAACAAAGGAGGTGCTGCCTTGTATTAGTTTGGAATTTTGTGCTTGTATTATGAACTTCTTTCTTATTTTGTCCCTCCCTTCACTCCCCCCACCCCTAAATTATCATGCCTCTATTGTCTTTGGAATATATAGTTCCTTTCTTTTATGTGCCTTTGTTGGTTATATTCCCTTTTAGGTTCTCAAAGTTGTGCAAGAAGTCATGGTTTGCAATCAAGTGAAATTTATTTTAGACAAAAGAAGCGGTATCACACAAAGCATTCTCCTTCCCTGGGCCCCAACTGTTTATCAGGAGGTGGTGCTAAAGGCCACAGGAGGTTGATACCCTGCTGAGTTTTGTATGTAGTGTTTAACTTGCTGCTAATGTTGTTGATGTGCTTCTGATTGCTATTAAATTTTTGTAGGCTGTGCAAAGGCTTCTAGTGACTACAAATGGTTTTCTTCAGATACAGCTACTGTATTGGTATCTACTTCAGGGATTGTCCAGGCCAAGAAGCCTGGTAAAGCTACTGTTAAAGTGATATCTGTTTTT
Organism: Notholithocarpus densiflorus; assembly: GCA_030021035.2. Taxonomy (NCBI): domain Eukaryota; kingdom Viridiplantae; phylum Streptophyta; class Magnoliopsida; order Fagales; family Fagaceae; genus Notholithocarpus; species Notholithocarpus densiflorus. Next base: position 1,171,417 of record JARYZH020000112.1, on the reverse strand, counting down.
GATGCATTGAATTATGATGAGGTAATGTGTTTGCAGTGTTACAGTGTTATACCTTGTTTTTGATGATTTATAAGTATACAAATTTTTCTTTTAGAATTTAGAGATCCTTTAACATCCATATACATCCAAGAAATACTTCACCATGGAGTTTATAACAGAAGTTGAATATTAAAACGTTGAATACATAATGAATATTGATTGTATACTTATTGCATATATATATATATATATATATATATATATATAGACAAACATACTTATCAAAATATATATATATATATATATATATATATAGACAAACACACACACACACACACACACTTTATCACATATGTTTAATAATAAATCTTCTATCTGAAGTGATCCAATTTGAAGGAAATTTTTAAAAATTGAAACATGAAATGATTTAATTAATTATTGCTTACTTTTATCTTTCGGAAAATTTGAGATTGCACTATGTTACTAAGATCTGTTCTGTTTTCATATTTCCTAATATCTGTGCTTGTTCTTGTGTCCAATAATGCTGAGAAAATCTTATAAGCTGGTGCACTAGCACAAGGGAAAACCCTTTCCTTTCCCTTTTATTTATTTATGTATTTAATTTTTGGGATGAGTAAAGGGACAAACTTTAATCACTGGTGTTCCTTTAGATTTATTTTTTGGTTTTTCTAGATGTTCGCAATGATGCAATCTCTGCATCACTTATCTCTTTGATTCCCTTTACCCTTTTGTTAACACTTGTATTTATAATGTTAAATAATTACTAATAGGTGGTGATTGAAGTTTCCATCCCCTCATCTATGGCTATGCTTCATAGCTTCCCCGTAGAGACTGTTGTGGGATCACATCTTCAAGCTGCTGTAACAATGAAAGCATCAAATGGTGATGCCATATCCTCGAACCATATGAACTTGCCTTTTGTTGTTGCTGGTTAAGTTTTTGTTAAAGGTGATTTGTCAACTGCAGGTGCCTATTTTTATAGGTGTGATGCTTTTTGCTCCTTCATTAAGTGGAAAGCTGGAAGCAAGTCTTTCAATATTGTCAATGCAACAGGGGAGAAACCTGTCTTGGACATGGTAGAAAATTTTGAGCTCCATGCATCATTAAATGGTCCTCCATGCTCTTGGACCCGTATATATGCTTCCGGTCCTGGTCGAGCTATGTTGCATGCCACTCTATCAAAAGATTATCACCATGTTGATAACTCATTACAAGGACCTATTGTCTTAAAAGCATCTACACGTATTGCAGCATACCCACCACTTATCATTTGTCAGTTAGGGGATGGGAGCCAGTTTGGTGGTTATTGGTTTGATTTGGCTCAAGCTGAAGCTCAAAATCTATTGGAAAATTTGGATAAATTTTATCTTGTTCCTGGAACACATTTAGATATCATGCTTCTTGGTGGACCTGAAAAGTGGGATAAAGGTGTTGACTTCATTGAAACTGTGGAAACTTTGGATGAAGGGCATGGTCCTGTTCAGAATGGAGTTCTTGTGAATCAGCTATCTGGCAACAATAGGAGTGTGTACAGAGTTTTATGTCAAACGCTAGGAAACTTTGTAAGTTTCTGCATTCTTTCTTGCTTTATATTGAATGCGGTTCTTTTTTTCTTTGAAATCTTGAAGTCATGATATTTTTTTTTTTCGATGGTTTAAAATGATTCAGAAACTTGTTTTCAAACGTGGTAATTTGGTTGGGGATGACCATCCTCTGCCTGCAATAGTAGAAATTTTGTCATCACTTTCAAGTGGCTATCCTTCCTCAATTGCACTAATAGCCGATGAACCTGGTACACATTATTTCCTTATATCAAAGTTGCATTCAGTCACAATTTACTAGTTTTTATAAATTTAACTTTTCATGCTTTTGGGCAATTTATGCTGCTGTTCAGTAAATGAGCGCAATGTTATACAAACTGCAATTCAAGCTGACCGCAGCTCAGGACGAATTCGAGTCACCCCTGTGACTGTGGCAAATGGACGCACTGTTCGAATAGCTGCAGTTGGCATAAGTAACACTGGAGAACCTTTTGCAAATTCATCTTCTCTTTGTTTGAGGTGGGAACTAAGCAGTTGTGATGGGCTAGCCTACTGGGATGATGCTTTTGATTCAGTTAGGTCGAAATGCAGTTGGGAGAGGTTTTTGGTCTTGCAAAATGAATCAGGACTGGTACTGGAAAACTTTGATACCTTCATCTTTCATATTGTTTTGTCATCTACTTATGCCCTTTAGTTGTTTGTAAAGAATTTAGGTTTGAGATTGAACTCTAGTGGATAATTAGGAAAAGGTTGCAGCCATATATCTGGTTATTTAGGTTCTATGGATAAAGCACTTGCTTTATTTTTATTTTTTCAATTGACCTTGTCACTAGCACACAATCCTCCATATTTTCTATTGATCTTAAAATTATGACACTTTGTCATATTCGATGCTCTAAAAATTATAGCCTCATAATGTACCTCTTTTCCTTGTCATGATGTGAGTAAATTGTAATAATTCTGTTCTGAGATGTTAAGTACCCTGCTTTTCAGTGCATTGTTCGTGCTAGTGTCATTGGTTTCAGCGATACCGTCATTGATCATTATTCTGCTCAACTGCTAGAAAGTTCAGAGACTGTTCTTACAGATGGAATAAAATTACAGGTCTAAGTTTGTAATTTTTTCCCTGAAGAGATGCATATGTAATTTTTTCTTGTTCTCCCTCCCCCATTAATTTCATAAGATTTGTGATGAAGTTTGTTGTGCCTGGTTTATATAAACCTGTAAACCATTCAGGTTATATTGCTAATCTATCTTCCAAAGTTTGATTCTTACCTTCAGATTTGTTCAAATATGCAGCTTGTTTCTACTATTAGTGTTTACCCAGAGTTCAACTTGCTATTTTTCAATCCTGATGCCAAGGTAGACTCTAATCCCAGTACTTAATGACTTTTTCGGTTTGATTTCAAATAAAAATGCATTGTCAGCGGCCTGTTTGAATTTGGTCTAGGTTCAAGGCCTAACAAATGTTTTTTTTAACCAAGCAAATTTTTTTCTGTTGAACTTACCAAAAGTGGTGGTTACATATTTTTGGTCTTCATTTCATTGGTGTCCTTTTACTAAAAAGAGCACCTTCATACCCATTAACTGCCACAATATTTGGAAAATTAGGGTTTGGTTGCATTACCAAAATGTAGGTTTCATAGATTAAGTAAATGGAGTTAGTAATGCTATTTCAATTGATGTAAATCAGTATTATCAAGAGGCTTCTGATTTTTCAAAGAGAGATTAAAGTAACTATCCATTTGAGGAATAGAAAATGCTTTGATGAGTACTACCCTCTCAGGAAAATGTTTTGTGGAGCAACATTAAATCATTTGCTGTCACATACAATCAAAAGCAAGATTTGATTCTACTTAACCCAAGCTATCTCCATGCTGAAAAGTTTGTTTCCCTCTTTTCTAATCATTTTTGTTATGGTACTTATTAAATAAAAAAGGGTGATATATTAGCTTTCTAAGGTAGAAGAAGGCATTGGGCCGATTAATCACCATGGATGTGTGCGATGAAAGATGGAAGGCTTCAGGCCTGTATAACTCTGATGTGAAACTGTTTTTACTTATCCATTGAAGATGATGGTCATTGTACAGTGCCATTGTTATAGATCTTCATTTAACTTAAGCATCCTGTTTGTTTATAGTTTAAAAATATATTATTTTCAGAATTCTTGAGATGCTTTGAGCTGGACGCCAATTACTTGGTCAGGTGTTTATGAGTGTTTATCTGGTATATTTATCAAATGGCACATACCAAAATTGCTGATATGTTTCACAATACTTGTGGATGCTCATGTGTAGAACAACTCATTTGACACTTGGTTTTCAACCTAAATTGCCCATCAGATTTACCTCTCCAGTGCTGCTATGTATTTGATGATACATGTTGGTGTCAGAAAATATAATCCTTATACTGCTTTAACTTTTATACAATGCAATGATTTCCTTATTTTAGGTAAATCTGTCCATTATTGGTGGAAGCTGTTTCTTGGAAGCAGTTGTGAATGATTCTCGAGTGGTAGAAGTTGTTCCACCCCCACTGGGTTTACAATGCTCACAATTGATGTTGTCTCCTAAAGGGTTGGGTACTGCATTTGTGACAGTTCGTGATATTGGACTTGCTCCTCCAATTACAGCTTCTGCTGTGGTATTTTTCTTCCCATCTGTTCTTTCTGCGTAATTTGTTTGATTGTGTCTTTCACCTTTACCAACTTCAATCCTGTTTCTAGTGTTGATGAAAGATTTTCTTATTGTAACAAGTTTGCAAAATTTTATACCCACTCCTTTTCCCTTTGAAACCGTTTGTTTTATGAAGAAATCTTTTTGGAGAGTGTTCGACAATAGATTCTGGTGGAAATATATATTTCCCCAAGCTAATTTAAAGAGGCATGAATAAATCCTCAAGGTCTATATAAATTTATCAATTAAGAGAAATTAGCCTCAAATGGAAATATTTTTGTTGAAAACAATTTTGGATCTTATTCTTGCTAAACAAGCAATCCTAGTAATCCATCTGTCTATGCGAAACTCTTATACAATCATATTTTTATTTAAGCTGATTTGGGCGATCATTCATCATGCAATTGTTAGGCCTGATGTAATGTTTTTCTTCTACTTTTTTGTCCTTTTTCATTCTAGTTTGGGTGTAAATGACAATATTCTGGATGTTGTGTACTTCCTGTGTAATTGGGCAGTGCCCTCTCTTAATGATGCTTATTAGTTATAAAGTTAATCTGATAATGCATGGCCTTGCCACCTAATGGTGTACTCTTCTTTGAAGTAGATGTAATGAGGGTCCCACATAAATGTAAATTCAGATGTTTATTATCAGATCCAAATGAATCCCTTGTTAGTTTCATATAAATGTTATCTTTTTCTTCTCAAATATGAAAAATTACGTTTTGATGTGATGCATAATGGATTATAACTTGTAAAGTTAAATAGAAATTATCCGTTGCTATGGAAAGTGGGAATTTAATTTGCAATGTCTCTCACTTTTGGGTACAATTATAATCTAGACCTTGGGTTGTCTCTGTGACAATGTAATCTTGAGCAAATAATCAAAATATTTAGTGTTGTCTAATTCATAAAGCTGTGGGCTGCTTTCTTTTCTTCATTCTTATACTTGTTGTGATGCCTTTATCTTCAGATCCACCTGTGTGAAGTTTCTCATAGATTATAATATTTTACAGGTCCAAGTTGCAGATATAGACTGGATTAGGATTACATCACAAGAGGAGCTATGCCTTATGGTTTGTATTCCCTTGGTGATATATATTTTTTTATAAGCTGGCCTTTATTCTAATATTTCTTGCTATTTTTAGGAAGGAAGCTCACAAACTATTAACCTAATGGCTGGGATTAATGATGGAAGTACTTTTGACTCTTCTCAGGTTTGAATTGATGTCATTTTTATCTCTCTCTGGGAAGACATGCATTCCAATTTATTTTGTACTCAGCATGATTTAAACTGATTTTACTGTGACACATCTACTAGGAAGTTGCAGTAGTTTGCATGTGGAAAATAGAGCCTGTTGTTTTATATAGATATTCTTGACCACTATTCTTTTCATGCTTTAAAAAGGTTTTGTTTGTTTTTAAATAATTACTTCAGTGACTGGGAACTTGTGATGCAGTATGCTTACATGAATATTCATGTCCATATTGAGGATCACATAGTTGAACTCGTAGGCATTGATGATACCTCGAGTCCTCATGGTGGACACGTGAAAGGGCCGAACTTTAAAATTATGGGGACACGTCTGGGAATCACAACTCTTTATGTAAGTTCACTGTTGATTAACACAAATATTTTATGTCTCCAATTAGCATCCATTGTTAGATTCTCTGTTGGGAATTTGGGGTGACGCAAGTTTAAAGATAAAACTTGATATCAGGTCAGTGCTTCACAGCAATCTGGACATGAAATTTTGAGTCAGCCAATAAAGGTTGAAGTTTATGCACCACCAAGAATTCACCCTCCTAATATTTTCCTGGCACCAGGTGCATCATATGTGGTATGTTCTGGATATAAATATTTGCTTGTCTATTCCTTGTTCTCATCATAAACGTTAGCTTTAATTGATAGTGCTAAGATAAAGAGAAATTCATTTTGTTGCTACAATGGATGTTATATTTCATTTTGCCTCATTCAATGACTCTGGAAGTCCACCCCCCCCACCAAAAAAGACGCAAAATTATACACGTGTTTCTGTATGTATTTATGTGTACTTGTGTGTTTTTTTGTGTTTTTGTTACTTATTGGTGCCTTGTGGTTTTGTATGCTTAGCTTACTGTTGAAGGAGGCCCAACTATCGGAGTGTATGTTGAGTATGCTAGTATGGACGAGGGGATTGCAACAATTCAGAAATCTTCAGGAAGATTGTCTGCAAATTCACCTGGCAATACTGTAAGATATGATAACTGGCTAATGTTGCTTTGCTGTTAACTATTATCTATAGCTTTTTTATGCATTGATTATGTATTACTAGTTTTTGTTGTTCTTTTCTTTTATGAGCTATGGGACATGATATTTGATGTTGGATATAATAGATTCTATAACTTGCAGTCAGCTGCCTAGTCAGAGTGTGCATCTGGCTTCTTGTTAATGGTTACCTGTTTTTGGTTATTCTGTGGCAAGAACACTTCTCTAAAAGGGAAAAATGCAAAAATCTCCCTTGAACTTTGGGTAAAATCAAATTTGACCCCCACTATTTCTAATTTGAAATTATGATACCTTGAACCCTTGGTAAATGCCAAAATCACTCCTTTTGGTACCATTTTTTTAATCTAATTGACAAAAAGTATTTCATGCATTTCGCATGATAGCATTTTAATAATAATAATAAAAAATTTGTAATTAAGATTTAATAAAATTCTCCAAATCATCTCTATCAGACCTCGCAAAAGTGGGAGTTTTGTGCAGTGGGTATGACCTTTAATCAAAGGTAAAGGTAAAGGTTAAGAAGTAGAGGCCTTACATTAGGTGTGGTGGTACATGGAGAGCTTGAGGAAGTGGGGGTGGTACTGTTTGGGTCTAGCGTTATGAGTAGGTTATTCTGGTTGGGGATTGTGATGAAAACCATGTTATTATGTGACTGTTTGAGAATTGAGTGTATGTTTCCTAGTCATTTTTATTTTCAATGAACAGTATTACTTATATATAAAAAAAAAGTCTTTTATTTGGGGAAGTGGCTGAAAATTTTGTTGGGGTTGTGTGGTTGGTGGTGGTTGGGTGTTTGTGGTTTGGTGGTGATTGTGACAGTCCATGGTGTGACTGGTGAAGGAAGAGAAAAAAAAAAGATGTTTTAAAGGGAAATTTTTTATTAAATTCTAATTTAAAAATAGTTTTTATTAAAATGCATGTAGCATTGTCCATCCATTCAATAAATAGAATGGCAACAGTAAGAACGGTTTGGGCATTTATCATAGTTCAGGAGTTAAAATTTCAAATTAGGAGTATAGGGGACCAGTTTGTTTTTGACCAAGAGTTCAGGGGGTATTTTTGCATTTTCTCTTTATAAAATTATATTAGAAGTAAATAGGCTTGCCGTTACAAATGACGATTTCAGGCAGGGCAATTCTGTCCTCTTGAACCATTGGATTTACCTAATCAAGACCAGTAGACGTTGCCTCTACAACTTTTTTCGTTGAGTATGTCTTATTTACATTTCTACTAGGAATGTACTGACATTTGTTATTATGATCAGACTGTTCTTGCCTCGGTTTTTGGCAAAGGAGATACTGTAATTTGTCAAGCATATGGCATTGTCAAAATAGGAGTTCCATCTGTGATGACTTTGAATGTACAAAGTGATCAACTTGGCGTTGGGCGTGAGATGCCAATATATCCTGTGTTTCCTGAGGTAGGAATTGAAAGCCAACAATTATTACCTTTCTCTTATTAAAGTACTGATTGATTTCTTTGTAATATCAGGGACATTTGTTTTCTTTTTATGAGCTCTGCAAAAATTATCAGTGGACTGTAGAAGATGAAAAGGTTGGATAAGTTTGGTGTCGAACTACTTGGGATTTCTGCTCATCACATGTTTTTACCAGGGATATTATGTGCTTGACCTTTTTCTTTTTCCCCTTGTTTAGGTGTTGGGTTTCCTTGTGTCAGAGCATTTGCATGGGGAAATGTATAAATCCCTGGTGGCTACTTCAAAAGAAGTTCAATTCAATAGTTATTTGGAAGAGAAAGAACTTGGTTTTATCAAGGTTTTGTATGGAAGGTACGCTAAAGTTACTGCTACATTGGTTTTGTGTTCTCTCAATGGGATGCATCGGGTTTTATACTGAAATTAATTGCATTGAGCAGTCAAACATTTCATCCTATGATTGATTGCATCTGCGTAGATTCTAGTGCAGTCTTCTTCTTTTGGATTAAGTATTTCTCATACAATTGTGACTATTTGAAATCAGATGAAGATTGTTGAGGATATTGTAGGGCTAACCCTAGCTCTTATATATACACTGCTAGGGTTCATTGTAATCAACAACTAAGAATACAATAAAGATGTAGCCACTAGGGCTTTTATCTCATGGACGTACGATGTTGGCTGAAGCTGAACCACGTTACTTGTATTCTTCTCTCTTTTCTGCTTCAGCTTCTCTTATCAAAGCCATCTTTATCTTGTTGTTACTATTATTCTCGGTTGTTGGTGGTTGGTTGCTTGTGCAACCTTCAGATCAAAGTTTGTGTTGTTGTTGGTGGTTGCTGTTGATAGTTGTTGTTGGTGGTTGTCTCGTTGTCATTGCTGGTGGCTGCTGTTGTTGTTGTCATTGGTGTCGCGATCCAACCTGAAGGCATAGATTCGACCTGAAATCCAGATCTGACCTGCAACCCAGCTTGGTAGATCTTGGTGGTTGGCATCTGTTTTTGTTGTTATCAACGGAAGATCAGTGGTGGTTTCTGACCATCCTCCACTGATCTTGGTTGTTGTTCTTGGCGTTTCTTAGTGGCTTTTTGTTGTTGGGTTGTTGATTTCATTGTATTCCGGTGAGTCTCAACAGATCCGGTACTCCTCAGTAGGTTTCAGCCTGCCACGTTGGTTTTTTGGTCATTGAGGTTGCTTGCCAGAGCTCGCAGTGGCTTTTCCTTGATCTCTCGGGAGTTTTCAGTGGTTCCAAGGTGTGTTTTTCTTGGTAGTTTCTTGCTTGTTGCTGCCGGAGTTGTTGGTTGACAGTGCAGTTGTCATCATCGAGTTCTGAAGCCATTGGTGTTGGTTGTTGGTTGTTGGTTGTTGGTTGTTGGTCGGAGTTGACAGGGAATACCCCTGTTTGGTTCATGATGTGGGCTATTCCCTATCCAGGATAAAGATAACTTAATCCTAAATATGATAAAAAGTTATTTTTGGTAGATGTTTGATTGTTTGGGTATAGGTATTTATTTGTCCCTTATCCAGGATAAGGATAACCTAAGCCAAATAAAGTCTCTGTTTGGTTCTTTGTTTGGTTTCAAATCATTTAGGTTGGTTCAACTTCTATTTCAGCCTGCCCAGGTGAATTTGCACCCTCTCTTGTTCATCATTTACCAAGGCACTATGTAGGAGTTGTTTAGGGTGTAAATGTTAATGTTCCAAGCTGGACCTATATGCTATATGCTCTAGCTTGACGGGGAGTGTTGAAGATATTAGATTTATGTTAAGGTAATGGTCCAAGATGCCATGACATCTCCTAAACTTTGGTGTAGTGGCCATTACACCCCCTAAACTTATATTTTTGCCAATTTACTCCCTTAACTCCACACGTGTCAAATTGATACATTTTTTAGTTTGCCGTTAAAATTGACTAACAGTGGTTGGCCTGGCTCAGCATCCACATACAAACATTGAAAAAAAGAAAAAAAGAAGCCCAAAACTCACTGCAATGTCTAGATCGGCGGTAAGAATCATGGCTGTCAAATCTGGGATCGTGCTCCAAGTCTGCCATTGAGCCCTTGGACCTGCTCGTTGCTACAACTAGGCAGTTATTGGCAGCAAATGCACCGGCCAACGTGTGGCTAATGCCTCTGACCTCACACCCCTTGATTAGTACCTCTTCTTTGCTGTACGGTTCCATTTCATAGTTGAAAGAATCAGATTAGATTTATAATATTAGTATTACTATTTACTACCACAGGTTCCATTTCACAGTGAAAGAATCAGATTAGATTTATAGTATTAGTATTACTATTTACCACCACTGTTCTTCGTTGCTGATCTCTCTCTCTCTCTCTCTCTCTCTCCATCAATCGGTGACTCTGGCACTTATTTGCAACTCCACAGACCCTTATCGGCATGTTCTCTCTGCTAGCTACAATGGGCCCTTATGTTGCTGAGCTCTCATTTTTCTCTTTTCATATATATATTTTTTCTTTTTCTTGCTTCTGCTCAATGGTTCTTGAAAACTCTTTGAGCATTTTACTCTTTTTTTTTTCCCCATTTTGCTAAGTTGGTGTCGAAGTCTATGTTTTAATTGTTATTGGGGAAAATACATAAAGGCCCACAATTTATAAAATATTTCAAATTAAGTCCCAGTTTTCTAATTTTGTTAATTAAAGTCCCAAATTTATGTATTTGTTTTAATTTGCAGCCAGTGTTTACCTCCGTTATTCATTTCATTATTATAGGCAGTAACAGAGCAGATAAAGTTGGGAAATTATTAATTAAACTCTTTATTTCTCCTAGAGCTTGTTCATAAATCAAGTTGGCAGCTATGGACAGAAAGGTAGAGAGAGAAAGCTTTGTGTAGAGTGAGAGACTGATTGCCAGAAAAGTGAAACTAGTTAGTAGTTAGCTAGGTGAAATACAAAGTTTAATAGTGGTTTCCCCATTTATTCTGCTCCATTAATGCCTAGAATAAAATAAAAATTAATAATGAGTTGGACAGGTGATCCCAGTTGAAATTGTTTCATAAGTTTGGGACTTTAATTGACAAAATAAAAAACCTGGGACCTAATTGAATAGGGTTTAAACTGTGGACCATTTTATGTAATTTCCCCTTTTTATTTATTTATTTTTCTTTGATATGTTATTGTGCTTATGGTTTTATTTACTGAATATGTCAAGATTAGTGTTGAATAGTCAAATTTTTTCTTTTTTCTTTTATTTCCTTATGTTTTTCTATTTTGAATATATCAAATTGTGAATAATATTGGTATTGGAATTTTTATCTTTAAGTTTTGATGTTTATTTGTAGTTTGTTTTTGCCCTTGGTTTGTACTCTAAACATCACTTTATAATTATCAGTTTACATCTTTGCTATCTTTTTTTTAAATTTATTTATAAGTAATGTAAATTTTATTTAGATCATAAAAAGGAGTCACCCATGTATACAGAAGTATACAACTGGGGACCAAAACAATCAAAAACACAAATTACAAGCATCCATTAGATCATAAACCGAAGAAATAGAAGGACTTCCTATCTATTATTGTTTAAAAATTAATTTAGATATGTTTTACTTATCAAAAAAATTAATTTAGTTATGTTTGTAAACTTATTGATGGCTATTACTTAATTTTAAAATCTAAGATAATTATTTAAAATATGCCTAAAAATATTTATATTAATTAATTAATTTTCATGTCCTTGATGTGTCATGACCTAGTCAAGAATTGATATTTCACCGTGTCGAACTGTGTCCATGTCTGTGCTTCTCAGGCTGGGACTTAATGAAAAGAATTGCAAGATCTAGGAAATTTTGGGGCCTTAATGTGCTTGAGCAAAAAACGGAGGGCTGATAGATTATGGATATATTGTGCTTGAGCAAAAAACAGAGGGCTGATAGATTATGGATATATGCTGTTTCATCAGAAGCTTTGAAAGTTCCTCGGCCTATTTTGTTTATGACTAAATTTAGGTACTAGCATGTAATTCTTATTTTTCAGTCAGCACTTAACCTGTAAGCATTTCTTATGAAGCATGGTTTTGAGGTATTTAAAAATAAAATGTGCTGATGAATTGTTTGTACTTTTTACCTGTATCTTATCAAAAGAAAAAACCTTTGTCTTATCCTATTGTGGTATGAGCTACATCTGCTTTCTATCTATTCTAATTGACAACTCTTTGTTGGCTTATTTTTCTTATATGCCATTGTCACTCCATTCCAGATCTGCAGGCAGGGCAAATGTCAATGTCACATTCTCATGTGATTTTATAACTCCTGGTTCTAACTCAGGGTCAAGGTTTTACAGTGCATCAGTATCATTATTGGTGGTGGCAGGTCTCCCTCTTGCTCTTGGAGTTCCCATAACCTGGGTTCTTCCTCCCCATTATACTACAACAGGTCTATTGCCTTCATCTTCAGAATCGTATGGCCAGTGGGATGGTCAAAGTCGGAAAGGAACTATTGTATATTCATTATTAAGATGTTGTGGTGAGAAGAATGAAGCTGTGCAGAAAGATTCTATTTCCATTCACAGAGATAGGATAAAGACAACAGACAGCAACAATCTTGCATGCATTCAGGCAAAAGATCGTACAACAGGAAGAATTGAGATTGCCTCTTGTGTCCGGGTCGCTGAGGTATGGATATTTGATCTTATGTAGGGCTGATAATTGGTGTAGAGGTAGGCAAGCTTTATTATTTCTATTTTAGTTCTTTAAATATATTGTTGATGCCTTACAGAGTGATGTAGGTAAGCTTTATTAGAGCATTCACATCAACTTACGCAAAAATTACTATCTATTTTAGAATAAGAACCTACTTTTTCTATTTTAACTAACCATTCTTCAAAACATGCACATTTGTTTATCTATTTTATACTTTATTTCTTTAAAATAACAAATTTTCTTGATTTTTTAAATTGTTTCTCTCTCTTCACATGCAACAATCACCATCCACTCTCTTCCTTTGCCCTCGGGAAATGCAAAGAAATAATAAAAAATTGTTTTGCATAAGCTACAGTAACTTGTATATTTGCACAAGCTCTGTAGCAAATCCCATTTTGCATAACTAGTTCATAATCTGATGTTGGTGATTTTTGGGCTTTATGCTATTTTACATATGCTGTTGTGAATGCTCTTATTTCTAATATGGTTCTCTAGATATATTGTTGTCTTTTGGGTGCCCTCGCCCTGCAAAAAAGAGAAAAATAAAAGGTTCTGTAATTCTATGAGCGTGGGTTGCATGTTCATATCTTAGCATTTGATTTGTCTAACCTCATGAGAATGAGACATTGTTAGTGTCTCAAATTCCTCGATAGTTTGGTGCAAATTGAAATGTGTATGATTCAATATGTCAAAGATGGGAATTCCAATTAATTTCACACAAGCAGATGCCCCCTGCTCGTTTCATACATTTGCATTAATAAATCACTTCTTTTTCTTATGACTCAATAAGAAAAGCAATTGATATGAGTTAGCAAATTTTAACGGGTTACATGCAGGTATAGTTCATAATATTTGTCAAAATGTAGTTACTGCATAGCATTTGGAAAATATGTACAATGTCTTGGGTTCCTTCCTTTGCCTCATCTTAGTCTATTGACATTTGAGTCTACATTCTTTAACACTTTGTGTACAAGTTTTAGAATTCACTATGCTGATGTCTGTGCATTTTGACCAGGTGGCTCAAATAAGGATAACAAATAAGGAGTTCCCTTTTCATGTAATCAATGTTGCTGTTGGTGCTGATCTTAAACTGCCAATAAGCTATTCTGATACTCTAGGTAGTAAAGTTTCAGCTTTTTTTAATGTTTATGGGGAATCATAGCTTCTGGATTTAAGTCCTCATCAGTCTACCTGTTTTTTTGCTATTGACCAGGAAATCCTTTTTATGAAGCACACAATGCAGTTCTCTTCCATGCTGAAACTAACTATCCTGATATTGTCCTCATAAACAACACACATGATGATGATGGAAATATTCATCTCAAGGTTTGTTGTTTACATAAACTTTTGAGTTTCAATTGTCCCAGCTTCAAAGAGCAAACTACTGGAGAGGAATCATGACTTGGCCCTTTTTCCATTTGTTCTGCTTTACATTGCATTTGATCATGCATTTTATCTCATCTGGATAAACAAATTAAGAACACTTATTTCAGTATTCATTCTATTTATTCCTGGCCATATCATCTAACTGTAACTCGTGAACTTGCTAAATTTTGTTGAAGGCATTACGACATGGAAGAGCTCTCATACGAGTATCAATGAGTAGTTCACCATTGAAGTCAGACTATATTCTGGTACAAACTAATCCCTTTTTTCACAACCCTTACGAATGCTTGAAAGCATGGTAAAGAAGTGATGCTATCTTCCAGCCATAAATTATGCATTTCTTCTATTGCACATAGCTTGAAAGCTAAGTTCCATAGAAACGCTGCAGAAAGGCTCTGATTTTGTCATGCCAATACGCTCAAGGCATGCTTTCCTTTATTATTCTAATTCATTTTACATCTTAAATGGAAATAACTGACTCTACAGTTTCAAAATTTCTCTTGCTGCTTATTTTTGCCATTTTTACCATGAACCTCAGTTTTTTATTTATTCATTGCTGGATGTATGAACCCATGCATAGTGATTTGAGACTACCAGTAGATGGGCCACACCTAGGGTGGTAAATGAACTCAGTTGTTCATGTACTGCTAGGACTTGGCTTGTTTTCACAAACCCATGTACGGTGGTTTTGATGTGTGCTTGTTAAAGAACTAGAGCCTAAGGGCTCTGTGTACTTCAGCTCAGCTTAATTGGCTCAAATATGCTGGATTGAGGAAATTTAATGTAATTCCAAATTACATGCTATTGGTTTATGTTTTTATTCATAATCCTCTACGTCTATACTTGACCTGTATAAGCCCGGTCTTGAGAAAACCTAAAAATCATATTTTTGGTCCTTGCCCTCCACTCTATCATATATCTAATTTAATACTGTTAAATGAACCAAGCATAACTTGAGCTGGAATCGGGCATTACTTGATATTGTTGAGCTCATTTACCAAAAGACGGAGCAGAGCCAAACCTGTGCTTTGCCTATCACTCATGAGTATTGAAATGAGCTCAACTTGAGTTTTTGTGGGAGCTTGAAAGCTATTTTTATAATTTTATTGATAGGTTATACACATACCCAGTGGGTCTTGAACTTAAGAGCTCAGCTTTAACCCTATTCTTAAAGGGGAGAAGTGTCACTTGAGTTAAAGCTCAATGAACAGCATGGGGCTGGATTGTTTGCAGCCCTAGCCACACAGCCCACACCTGATACATTGTTTTGTTCAGTCGTCGTAAGATATGTCATGGAAATTTCCTAATTAGCCCCATAGGAGACTTCCTGAGACTTATGTCTGAAATAAGCCTTATTTGTTAACCAAATGCTATTGGTTCTGATCATAATATGAAAAAGTAATCTCTATATGCGTTTTACTTTCATATTTTCCTTCTGAGTTTCATGTTTATGTTTTTAATTAGTACTACAGTTTAAGACAAGTTAATTCCTTAATTTTCTTTAGATTTCAGTTGGTGCTCATGTACACCCTCAAAATCCAGTCTTACACAAAGGAAGTTATCTGAACTTCAGTATAGAAGGTGGGTCTACAGTGAACATACTACCAATACATTTTCTTTACAGTTATTTATAGTAATGTGTTTTCTTTCAAATCTGTCTCAAATTACTAATTAAATGCAATTTCAGTTTGTGCAGTACTGTCTCCATCTTGTTGCTATTTATAACTATTTGCTCCATGTTATAACGTGAAATCTGTGATAGCATTCGTCTTCTAGCACTTCATAATTGTATTTGATAATATTTGAACTACTCTAAGCTTCATTTGTTAATAGTCAAGTTTATTTAAAAGTGTTGAAGAAGTCTAATTCCTATATAGAATGTTGGACTTGATATGATTCTAATTTTAACACTGTTCAGTCTACTCGGAAGATGAGAGTTTCAGGTCCACGGCCTATGGAAACTTTCATAAACCTTGGGTACCACATACACACACATGTGCACACACATGAAATTCTTTCATTTCCCATAAAGAAATTCATAAAATAAATAGTTCTCAACAGTGAAAATTCCTTTGACATCTCCCTTTTCTCTACTTCCTTTCTTCACCTATTGTTATCTGAAGCAGATGTATCTCCTGTTTTCTTTGATGGATGTATTTTGCTTATATAGAAATAGGTTCCCTGCATAAAAATATTTATCTGCCAAATGCATTTGCATCACAACATGTGGACTGCTTACTTGTGTCCTAGGGTGGCAGATAATGGATGTTCTAATGTCTTCTTGTACCATCCTGTTTCTCATATATTAATCATAGTATTCTTTTCTTTTCTACCAATGAGCTCTAGCTCAATTGGCACCTCCTCCCCTTAAAAGTTCTAGATAGAGTGTGAGGTCATTGCTTCAAGACCCATTGGTTGTGTACCTGACTGCTAAAAAAATATTCTTCTCTTCCAGAATCAATATTCAAATGTCCATGGATTTATCATTCCTTTCGTACTTTTTTTTTTGGGATTTTACATTGTTCAATTTATTATGGTAGGTTTAAATGATCAAGTTTCTGGCAAGTGGTTTACTGCCAACGAAAGTGTTGTATCTGTGGACATGCCGTCTGGAATAGCTGAAGCAGTTGGGGAAGGTTCAACCCAAGGTATTGGAATAAAACCTTTCACTTTGTTGAAGCCACTGGCACAAATTTAATGTTAGATATCTTCCCTATGTGCTTCTATGATTTCCTCTGAATATGATGGTAGCCCTTTTCAATGTGGAACTTGTTACCTGTGAACAGTTATTTTCGAGGGTTCTGGTCTGAAACTGAAAACACTGGTTACGGTACTCACGGGGGATATTGTTTCTGTGGATGCTCCAAAAGAGACGCTGACAAATGTTCCTTTTCCCACAAAAGGATATAACTTCTTGGTGAAGTTCAGGTTTGTAAACTATGAATTGCAGACAAAACCCTTGTAATTTATTGTGAATAGGTGTTGGATTCAGCAAGTCCAAAACTTGAGACACAGAGTCATGGCTATATGTGTGTTTTAGTAAATTATCAATATTGAAACATACATTTTTGTGTATGTTGGCAGAAAAAATTATACATAATAAAAATCATCAGGATGATAAGAATTTCATAGGTTTTTAATGCTTAATAGTAACATGTTTAATAATTCTCCTCATTTTTTTTTTAATTAAATGAAGGTCATTTTACAAATCTTAGAATGCATGTGGGATAATGGTGTGCTCAATTGTCATGTCCACAAGTATCTGACATGCCAGAGAAAGTGTCACACAAGTCATGGTTCATAAATAAGCCAGTCCTGTGCCGACAGAAACAAGATATAAGCACCCTTTAGTGACTTGTGAAGTACTTGAAGACAGATTATTTAATTTATAGGTTTCAATCATGTGGAGAAAAATAATTCTTCCATTTATAAGAGTTCAGGCATGCCATTAGAACACATTGCGACTGTTTTCCTTTCTTTCTTTCTTTATTTTTTCATTTTTCTCACCTCTATAAACCCTTTGTGACTTCTGAACATTTGCAAAGCAAGTTATGCTGCCTTGACAACTCATGCAAATAAGTTAAATAAAATTTAGAGTCTGAGTTTAATCTAACACGCACACCTGTGATGGCTAGAATTACCCCCGCAAAAAAAAAATCTGAAATTTATTGTGTACCTATTTAAATGACTTAATATATCATGCAATTAAAAAATACATGTGGATGGTCATCTTTTTGGAGAAGACTCCTTTAAATTGGTTTGGATGAAAATTTTGTTCTATCTTGAAGGTTATGGCTCCATCACCCTTAATCTTTGTCGTCGATATGTTGTATACTTTATATATGTTGTGAAGACTTGGTATTCAGTTTACTAGCACACTTTTGTAGATAGATTCATATAAGTGATGACATTCGGTTAATCCCTTTCTTTTTTCTCTTTATTATGAAAGTAATGCTTATGGCAACAACTTTGGACTTCTTGGAAACAGTGAGGAAATCCCATATGACTGTATTGTGGACCCTCCTTTTGTTGGGTATGTTTCTTAAAATTTTGTATGTTTTGAATGCTAATTTACCAGGAAGTTTTCTCATCTGCTTATATTCTTTTCTGTCTGTGGGCTTGAAGGTATGCAAAGCCATGGGTGGATCTTAACACTGGCAGCTCATATTGCCTCTTTTTCCCTTACTCACCAGAGCACTTGGTACGCTCTATACCCAAGTCAAAGGACATGAAACCAGATATATCTGTTTCCATGAGTGCATCAATGAGAGGAGCTAAATATGCCTCGGGATCTGCATCTGGTCTTTTTATCGGAGGGTTTTCGGTATTAGAAATGGGCAAGGTAAACATTTATTCATACAGCTTGCCTTTCTTTTTGGTTGGGGCAGGAAGGCAAGAATAAAACCTGAGCAAGGCACCTTGATCACCACCCATCAGTTCAGATGACTGTTGGTCCTGTCCTCAATAAGTTCATGAACATGTGACTTCAGTATAGGATTGGCAAGGAGGCTTAAGATTTATTCTGTAGATAGTTCATTGAATTGTTTTTGGATTAAATTTGGGGTGCTCTGTTTAATGCCTGTGATCCGATGAACTAATCTGATTATATGATATTGCAAATAATTTGTTTCAATTTTAATATTAAACCAACTCAATTTTAGAAGTGTATGATGATGCAAATTTTTTAATGTTTCAGAATTTAAAGCAGTTGAATCTGACACCAGGCTCTAACAAGACAATCATAACCATCTTGGGGAATACAGGTACAGTGCCAGACATTTTTCCCTGTGTATGTGTGTGTGTGTGGGCATGAGCCTTTTCTCTACCCATAGCCCTATACACCCTGATGTAGGTGGGGGTTCTCTCTTTCTCTCTCCTTCAATGGTAAGATTTGAACCTTAAGACCTGCAACAGACTTTCACTACCTAAGCCAAGGCCTATGAGCCATGAAGGTGCAAGTTCACCCCATTTCTCTACCACCCCCCATGAAGATTTTACCACAAAGCTAGCTGGCTCCTTCATTATCATTGGAAGGGGATGCTTATTTTAGAAATACTACTGCATGAACCAGAATTTATGTTTATGATAAGTTTCCAGAAGAAGCACATGCATGGTGATTTTTAAATTTACGACTTTCAGATTGTCAGCAGAACTTTCAACATTTAAACTCATCACAAACTGATGAGCTGGGATTTTGAATATGCCCTTTTGTGCATCATCCATAATGTTTGTTCAAAAATATAATGTACTTGTCTACTTAGTTAGGTTTTGGGGGAGTTCCCTTGCTAGCCATCTTCAGTGGTTGAGACCTATTCTTGTCATTATAAGTATCATGGATTCCTAATGGCATGTTTGGAGCATACATATCTACTTGCACCATTCATATTATTTGTTCAAGGAGCCTATCAATGGATGAAATAAGATGTCTTTATTTTTCAGTGACCCCGTATACTGACATAATAAATTTATATCTACATTAATTTTGCTAAGCTTTGGTAGAGTATCAATGGGTTTGGGTTCTTGTAATATGATCACACCCCCCCCCCCCCCCCCCCAAAAAAAAAAAAAAAAAACCCAAAAGAGAGAGGGAGAGAATTGGTAACTGGATATAAGTACTGCAATGACTTATTTGGTTGTCTCATTTTAGATGTCGAAATCAATTGGCACAATCAGGATCAGATCATGATCAGCCCCATCTATAGAGAAGAATCTGGAATTGGTGGGCGGGCACAGTATGAGGTGAGCATTATGCTTAATTTAATGCATTTGCTTATAATGCAAGTGTTGTTGATGAGTAATTATTACTAGTCAAGTTAAACTGTCACACTTTACAGAAATTGTTTAAATGTCTTGTAGAAATAAAAAGGTTTCATGGCTTCTATATGAAGTTCTTTCAGAGAATGAAATTTAATTAGGAGAGTATAAAAAGGATGAAGTTATATTTGAAATCAATGCAAATATTTGTAATCATCAATCTTAAAAAATTGAATCTGTTAGGAAATAGGCCAACGTGTATATCAAGCTCAAGGTCACTTTTAAGTTTTAACTCTTTAGGCCCCCTTCACAGGCTGGCCTACCCAACAACATTGAACAAAAAAAATGCAGGCCTTGGACATTTAGAACCGAAGCAACAATGTAACTGAAACTGAAATGGGGTTTAGTATCGAACACAAGATTCATGAATCATACCGGGCTTTAATACAATGTTATTTCATCTCAAAAGCTGAAGTTATTAGGAAATAGGCTAACAATGTGTACATCAACCTAACAACCACAAACTCCAATATTGGGAAGCACATTGTCCAAAGTCCTAATGTTCCTCCTCTATGTTTGCAGGACTACAGGATAATAATTAGTGTACTGATTTCATCTCTAAAGCTGTATAAAATACAACAAATCATTTCATTTTTAGACTGATCATCTCTATTCTCCGTGTCTCCAGATCAAAGTGCTAGGAGCAAAAAGTTTCAAAGACAAAATCATCATCACGCTCCCAGCTAATGGTGAGTCTACCTAGTTCTGAATTATGATACGTCTTTGCTTTTTTTAGCGATCAAGAAAGTTTGTCTCTGAGGGAGACACAGTGGATTTCTTAAATATGGACCAAATTGACATCTTTATTGCCTGTTTTACAGGTCAGAGAGTGGAAATAGATGTTGCCTATCAACCTGTAGAAAGAGCAGCGGCATCAGGAACTATTATAAATAAAACCCTTTGGGCAAGTGTGGTTGGGTGCTTTGTGCTATTGGTATTGACAGCGGCCATCTTCATCTGTTACTTGGACAGGCCTGGCAGATCTCAGACATCCACTGCTCCTGCTCCTGCTCCTGCTCCTGCTACTCCCACTGTCCCAGCACCCATGACCCCTGTTCGTGGCAGCCCTGCTGTTTTGAACGAACAGTCTCCTCGAACACCTCCGCCTTTTGTTGACTATGTAAGAAGAACAATAGATGAAACTCCATACTACAGGCAAGAGGGAAGGAGGAGGTTTAATCTACAGAATACAATGTAGATGTATGGTTTGTCAGGGTCTAGATTAGAAGGGTCTCTCTCTCTCTCATGTAAATTCATGTACAACGCGGCAAAGTGCACATCAAAATTTTGTTGTATTATTACAAATGGTTAGGAACTCAAGTATGAAAAAGAAAAGCAACAAACGTTGATTCTTCGATCATGTGCAAAGCTGATCTACTTTTCAAACTTAATAGTTGGTGATAATTTTTTCAATGAAGTGGATTTTGCTTGTTGCCCTTTACCCACCATTTTTTGGAACTTTGAACTCCACGATAAAGAACCATTTGTAGACTACATGTCAACTCGAAAACTCGAAATCAACCGCACCCTTATTTTGAGTGACTGGTCGATCGTAGTCCAGAGTATCGAGTTAATTATACCCTTTCTCCCAAACATGTCGATAATTCAAGTAACTCAGACTAAATCCATTCAACAAGTAACTCAAACTAAATCTATAAATCAGATCCACCCACAGATGGAAATTTTTTTTTTTAACAAATCCAATAAATTTCTATACATTAGATCTGAAAATTAAAAAAAAAAAAAAAATTGATCCACAAATAGTAAGAAAAAACATGTAATCAATAAACCAGATCCAAGAGTACCAACAACAATAAAAAATTCCATAAGAGAGAGTTACAAATTCTCAATTGGACCTACACCTCAACTCTGTGCTCGTAGCGACAGTCAATGAGGATATCAATGGCGATTGAAATCCTAAAATTTTCGGCTTAATCAATTAAAACTAAGGCAAGCGGAAGCGATGAGATTCAATGTTTTCCCACAAGATTTGACAACAATGTGATGCCTTTGCACTCGAGGGCCAATCTCTGTCTGCCCTGAGAAAACCTTTGCATGCCTCCGTTACCTTTTGGGAGGCCTACGCCCCATAGAAACTGTCTACCTGAGACTGTCCCTTGGCCCGTAGGTCCTGACACAAGGTTAGAATTCTAGCTCTTCCAGAGTGGTATCTCACTGACGGCTCGGGCCCCCCTAGAAGGGGGCCTTCTTCGCCCTCCACCTAAGCTGCGCAGGAAAGGCCCAAAGCCAATCCCAGGGAACAGTGAAGCTTCATAGGGTCTTTCTGTCCAGGTGCAGGTAGTCCGCATCTTCACAGACATGTCTATTTCACCGAGTCTCTCTCCAAGATAGTGCTTCTAAAATGATGGAGATTTAACTTATTAGGAGAGAGAATTTTTTAGTGATTTCTTTTCCTTACAAAAAAAAATAATAATAATAATAATAAAAAGAGAGATAAGATAACATTATATTTATCTAAACAAATCCTCCATGTGTGGGGTGAGAATATATACATCCAACAAAATTAAGACATGCATATATCAAATTCGGTTAAGTCAGGATTACTCAAGTGGATTTTAGTAAACCCAACATCTTATCGAATACTCATTTGTGTTTTTTTTTTTTTTTTCCCCAATCGTGACTCATTGATAATTGAACAAATGAAAGAACTTGCTCATGTAGACTCGAATTAGGTTGGGTATGGTGAGTAGGGTGAGATACCTATTTTGTCCTTAAAGTATATGATTGAGCATTCATAATTTTTTTGGTAAATCACATAAATTTGATAACTTCAAGGCAAAATAGGGATTTCATCTATAAGCTTGCATCAAATTAGAAATGTTAATGCTTAACTAAGAACATGTTAATCCACAAAAATAAACTAATAGGCAAAAATAACCATTAGAGTTTCATTATACCGGTTGCGCTTTTCACAAAGTTTAAGATAATTATCATTTTTTTACTTCTACGAAACTTAAAAGATTGATGTTGCATATATTCATTACACAAAGAAGATTGATGTAATTTGTCTAAAAAAAACTAAAAATATATGTTTGTTTCCTAAATTTTGGGTAAGGTTATATTTTAATCTTTGAAATTTGAAAACTTCATTTTTAGTACTAAAAAGGAAATATAAATACATCAAGTAAACTATTTTATAATTTTGTCATTATTCATTATAATTATTGCTTACACGACAAGATCTAATAAAACCACAAAACGCTCCAATTTTACATGATTTAATATATCTATAATTTTTTATATTTCAATAATTAAAGGTAAAAGATTTGAACCCGAGATCTCACTAAAATATAACTTATAAATTATAGTTAGCTTTAAAAAATAAAAAGAAAGAAAAGAAAGAAAAATTATAGGATGGGTTTAAAAGGTAGGAAGAAGTAGAACACTAACACGATAGCCGTTTGTGTCCAGCCAATGAGAGAGCAGAAATAGCTTAAAAAGGGTTTTAGTTTTAGGGCTTTCTTTCATTCATTGTACTCTCTCTCTCTCTCTCTTTGACTCTTCAAAAGCCAAAAGCTATTAAGCTAGGGCACTCCTAAATCCTAATCCCAAATCCAATTCTTCTTTTTCTTCTTCTTCTTCGAATTCGTGAAATCATCGTTAGCTAGCTTCCAAATGGACTCTCAAGCCAACGAAGCTATCCTCGACGGAGAACCTAACGACGTTAAGTCTTCTGACCTCAGAGAAGACGACGACATCATCAACGACAAGTCTCACTCTCACTCTTCCGACGGAGCTAGCGCCGGGTTTCTCTCTCTCTCTCTCCTCTCTCTTAAACTTTTCAATTTTTAAGCTCTGTTTGGTTCCTAAGAAAATCTATCAACAACAATAAAATCACCCAAATCTTGGAAAAAAAAAAACTTAGTGAGTAACCGTTTCAGTTGCTCGTTGTTTCTCTAATACTTTCTTGATTATTGGGAAAAAATTTTAGGGGAAAAAATGGAAGGAAAAAGAAAGAAAAAAAAAATCAGAATTGAAGGAAATTTGTGTTTGATTTTAATTTTTTGTTTAATGCTCTTGCTAATCAAGTAGTTGTTATGAATAATTAAGATGAGAGTAAAAGAAAAGGAAAATTTTTCAAGAACTTAAGTAAGAAGGTTGTATTTGAGTTTAAGTTAATTACTTGTGTGGATAATAATTTGTTTGTGTGTTTTTGATCTGTTTGTGATTTTTTTCCTGTTTGTAATTTGTTGCAGAAAAATCTTTATAGGGGGCTTAGCGCGAGAGACAACCGATGGTTAGTTATTTTTGTAGTTGATGATGATTTTTTGTAATGTTTCAAATGCAGTTTACACTTTACACCACTTTTAAGTTTGGGTTCGCGTCTAAATTGGTCTTCTTGGCTTTCAAAACTCGCAATTTAAGCCATGTTGATGTGCCCCTTTTCTTATGTTACATCACATTTTCACCAATAATCATGCCGGTCCCTTTTGGGTTCGTTAAAAGAAAAGTATTAACAGATGTTGGCAACTAGCTCTAGCTCAACTGGCACCTCCTCCCCTTATAAATTTAAGGTGGGGGCCATGGAGGGTGAGGTTGTTGGTTCAAGACCCATTGAGTGCGTGTGTAACCTACCAAAACAAAAGCTTTAGCAGATGTTGACGGAAGGGGCACACTGACATTGTTGTAATACTGATTTAGAAGCTATCCTAAACTTAAAAGGTGTAAATTGTGTTTGTCTTTTTTTTTTTTTTTTTTTTTTTTTTTTATGCAAGTGTTGTTGATTTTTAGTGGGACATTTATGAGTTTTTGTTTGGTTCTTCTTTTGATTGTAATTGTATTATGCAGCCCAATTTGTCAAGCACTTCGGTAAATATGGTGATATTATTGATTCTGTGATAATGAAGGACCGGAAGACTGGGCAGCCCCGAGGATTTGGGTTTGTGACTTATGCAGAACCCTCTGTGGTTGATAAAGTCATTGAGGATACCCATATTATTAATGGGAAACAAGTAGGGTTTTTGTTTAATCGTGTCAATATTGAGCTAGAATTTAGTTGTTTTTGCTTTAGTTGTTGATTTGATTTTATTGGTGTTTTGATGTGATGTTGGGGGGCATGTAGGTGGAAATTAAGCGGACCATCCCGAAGGGAGCTATTGGGTCTAAGGATATCAGGACTAAGAAGATTTTTGTGGGTGGGATTCCTGCAACTGTGAATGAAGGTTGTTTCTTCTATAGTTTTGTGGTAATTGTCTTTTTGTGAATATAAAGGTTGTTTGCATATTAATTCTGAGAGGGGAGCTATTTTTTTGTTTTAAATGAGCAGATGAGTTCAGGGACTTCTTTGCGCAATTTGGAGAGGTCAAGGAACACCAGATCATGCGGGACCATTCCACCAGTCGTTCTCGTGGGTTTGGGTTTATTTCCTTTGACACAGAGCAAG
Source organism: Notholithocarpus densiflorus (assembly GCA_030021035.2). Taxonomy (NCBI): domain Eukaryota; kingdom Viridiplantae; phylum Streptophyta; class Magnoliopsida; order Fagales; family Fagaceae; genus Notholithocarpus; species Notholithocarpus densiflorus. Next base: position 1,146,240 of record JARYZH020000112.1, on the reverse strand, counting down.
CAGTTGATGATCTCTTGTCCAGGGGTAACAGACTGGAGCTGGCAGGAGCTCAGGTGAGCAGAGTGCTAACTAAAATGAACATTTATTTTTCCTTTTTGTATGTTCTTAAAGATAATGTCCCTATTTCTATAACCAGCCTTTGTATGATGTAATTACTAGCTAGGGGACACATAACATATTAGTTACTAGATTATTTATATAAAAAAAAACATATTAGTTACTAGATTAAAAACAAAGACTATTATTATTCAAATGCAAGTTTTTGCCCAAAGGGCCTCATACAGAGCTTGCAAAGGACTTCTAAATTCTTTTTGAAAAAGTGAAAAAATGCATCTATCTTTACTTGAATGATTACATAAATTTTTGGTGGGTGGGGTTGTGTATTCGTGGTTTACTCCCCAGGGATTGGCCCAAAGTGTCCTCCCTCCCTTGGTGAGGTTCCATGTTATAAAAAATAAATTAAAGGAAAAAAAACATCTAAGTGGGGATGTTTTAATTATTAGTTATGTGCCAAACTGAGTGGGTTTCTTAAGAAGTACTTTGGTGTATTAATCATTCATTATTGCTTAACTTTATGCTATATCTTGTTTAGAATTTTTTTTTATCCATATCAGCTGTCACTCTATTCTTTGGCATGCATCAAGCATGGTGCTTGGTGTAGAGTTCATAATTTTAAATTTTTATATAGTTTATATGCCAACAATGTTGTTGTTTTTGTAGTCCTTAAAAAAATATTCAGTAGATGGATGATGTTAATGAAAGTATTTCCAAAAAAATTTGCACTATTTGGTGGCTCACTTTAGCGCCTACTTTCAGATTTAGAAATATTCTAATAAATTCTACTGCTCCAGATGTGTTGTTATCACTGTTGAAGTGATGCATAATGTGGACTTTATACAGAAAGTTAGTTCTAAGATGAAAGGACAGGAAAAAAGGAATTTAGAATTTAGAAAAAAAAAAGAGGGGGGGTGAGGGTTGGGGGAAGTGAAACAAAGGATATCGTTTTCTTCTTATGTCTTCTAACCATACGAAAGATAAGAAGATTCTTGAATTATTTAACACATACGCTGTTGTTCGTACTGAATACAACCCTTTATCAATTATGAAGCATTGTAATTTAGGTTCACGTTTCTTTCTTGTAGGTGGAAATAAAAAAGGCAGAGCCAAAGAAGCCAAACCCACCACCTGCCCCATCCAGGCGTTATAATGATTCTAGGCCCGCATTTAGTGGTGGGTTCAGAGATAGTGGTTATGGTGGATTCGGAGGCAGTAGCTTTGGAGGTGGCAGTGGTGGTGGATATAGGTCAGGTGGACCCTATGGTGGTGGCAGGAGCAGCGCTTATGGTGGTTATGGTGGAAGTGAATTTGGTGGTTATGGAGGATATGGTGTTGGTGGTGGTATGGCAACTTACAGGGAAGAGCCTTATCTAGGATACTCGAGTCGTTATGGAGGAGGAGGCTTTAGCAGAGGTTATGATCTAGGAGGCAGTTATGGTGGACCTAGTGAGAGTTATGGGGGATATGCTAGTGGTGGTAGTGGTGCTGCTGCTGGTGGCTATGGGAGTAGTTATGATGCCAGTCTTGGTGGTGCCTATGGAGGGGGTAGTGCCTCCTTCTATGGGAGTAGAGGGGGGTATGGTGGTGGTGCAGGGAGTGGTAGTCGATACCATCCTTATTCAAGGTAGAAGTCATTGGAGGAGGAATATTAGGATTATAATTTATAAGTGTACGGAAAAATGTGAACCTGTCTCAGTTTGTAGCATTGAGTTTCAAGTTTGTTAGCTTATGTTTTCGGATTCTTTTATTTTGTTGAGGAGGTGGTTTTGAATGTTTTTACCCTTCTGTACTAGTAGTGCAAGATAAAAGATCTGATTTTAACTTTTCATTTGGTCGACATTAATGAGCTGCAAATTGTGCAGATGATTGTATTATCTCTGGTTCTTGAAAGGGTACCTGCAGACATAAGTGGCAATTAATCTTCTTAACATTGTGTTTACTCATTTTCATTAGCAGACCATTCTTGTCAGTTAAGGAAGCACTCAATTTATTTCTTATGTTTAGCGAATCATTTTAGTTCCAACAATGCCATAGACACAACAAATTCAGAACTTTTTTCACAACATTTGAGGTAGCAGATTATTGTCTCCTTTGTATACCAATCACAACTTGTCACCTCGGCACTCATGAAAAAAGTTGTGAAATTGGTTGTGTATCTAGACTTATTGTTTCAGTTTTGCATGGACACAAGTGGCTAGACCTTGCCATTCATGGTGATAATTCCTCGGATGTCAACTCTTTAACATATATCTTACATGGATAGCTGACCTTGTTTCATAAAATGCAATGTTCTGATATGTTAGCTGCTTTCTATGACTTGAGAATTATTCTGTTCGACATGATTGTTACATTGCAACCCTGACTACATTAGCTCCTATGATGGAAATGGAACAAATCTCAACCATTGTTCGTTTAACCTTTACTATGTTCCTGCTGAATCATTCTTCTGGCTGAATTGGATCTTGGCGAGAGTTGATGTAGTATGAATTTGGAACTGATCTGGGTGTGAATGCATCTTAATCCTTCAAGATTGTGACTTATTAGTAAAGGCATACCATGATTGTAGCCTTTGTATTGATTTGATAAATTTATGCTATCAACAAAGTATTAGAGATAACATTCAGCTACTCGGCTAGGTTGGATGTTTAAAACTGTAGTATATTATACAAGGGTGAACTGAAAGAACATAAGTCATAACTGCACATGAAGCGGTCCTTTGGCTTTCAGAAGTTTCCACATCCAAACGCATTTGCAACTTGTTGAGTGTGAGGCTAGGGATGTGATGTGATACTCGAGAACTACAGCAACAAAGACGGCAGGTGATGGTTAAAACTATAGCTTTGCTCTCATATTTGCAATATATTTGTTGCGAATGTATATTGTGTGAGTATTTGCAAATTCTATATTTTTACCACAATTATGTTACTAACTAATGTGCCTTTTTGTTTTTTCATCGTGAAACCTATTATGAAAGGAGGAATTCGATGATCCTTCATTCCGCATTCACAATCTATAAAAGATCATTATCATCAATTTTTAATGAAAATTTAATAAATGTTTTACATAATGTCTCCTACATATTAATTTATTTTCTCTCTCTTCAATATATAACTAAATTATTTTAAGCAATTCCTCAATACTCCATTAGGCTTGAGCCAAGTTGGTCTAGGGCTCAAACCAAAATTGAGTCAACCACTTCGGTTGGACAATAGCAGAAACTGCCATCAAGTGCGAAAAACCATGATCTTGACCATTCAGTCTCCCATGGACGACAAAGGGTGATGGGGTAGAGATCTCTAGATCTTCACTTGATCTAGAAACCTTTTTAGATCTATGTCGACAAAGTGCAAAGAACCATGATCTTGACAATTCAGTTTGTTTGGATACCGTTTATTGCTGAAAATTGAAAACACTGTAGCAAAATAATTTTTAAATGTGTGAATAGTGCCGTGAGACTCAGTTTTAAATGTGTGAATAGTAATGTTTATTGCTAAAATAAGTATTTGCGGGTCTCGTGAATAGTGCACGGGACCCACACAAAAAGGCCAAACGCCAGCCATGAGAAAACACAAACGCTATCCAAACCAACGCCAAGTCGTGGCCAACCACCTCTTGCCATCGAAACCACTCAAATCTCGATGGATCGGTTTAGATTGAACAAATATTTTGGACAATTCTAAATACCGTACTATACAATGTGGAAAATAATTTATTTCAAAATAATAATCCTCCACAAACCAAGCCCGAAATGGCAATTCATTTTAGTTTACAAACTGAACTTGGGCTGCAAAGTCAGTAGCCCATGGGCCACCCCTGATACCAAAAAAAAAAAAATCCAAATAAACTTCCTCGAAATCAGTAAACGTTGTCGTGTAAAAACAAAAAGAAAAATCTTCTATTTTTTCTGGCTTTCATGCTCAGAGAGGGAGAGAGAGAGAGAGAGAGAGAGAGAATGGCAATGGTGTCTTGGAACTTGGGCCTAGGTGCATCTCAAAAGGTACGTAGATTAATTCCGCAACTCAATTCTTAGGTTTTTTCCTTAATAATTTATTGTTACATTCCGCTTCTCAATTTTCCCTTCTTTTTTAATTAATTAATTAGTTTTTTATTTAATTTTATATATTTTAAAAAGCAGAGAGAGGTACTCCCCCAACTCCAAGTATTTTGCAGAAAGAAAGAGAGAAACAGAGATAACAACCACCCTTATAAAGTCATCGAAATTACGCCTCCGCCCAAGAACCTTGGCATTCGTTGCTTCCCCTCTGTAATTACCCACTATTCTTAGTATCTGCTCCTTTTTATTATTATTATTTTTAATTTATAATTATTTTTCTTAGTTTTTTATTATTTTTAATCTCCATAATCAAAGTCACGTTCATTTTTTTAATTCTTAGCTATTAATTTAGACTAACAGCTTGGAAATGATTTTTATTTATTATTATTTTATTTGGGACATACAATCCAAAATGAAAGAACTACAATGGTAAAGTAGATATAATGATATCTACCATTCACATTTTAGCGTTAAAAGTTAAAACTACAACTTACTATCATCATTTTGGACAGAGTAATGCTAGGGTCAATTTTTTCACAACTGCTGGCATGGCCGATTGTGATCGGAGCAACATGACTTTTATCTAGGCCTACCACTACCACTGACACGACTTTTAGTATGCATCAATTACAGTATGTCATATTAACGGTTGTGAAAAATATTATATTCCTATACTTATTGTTTTGGATATAGCTAAATTGCCACGTACTGCCTAAAACCATATAGCCTATATGGGATTGAGTTCAGACTATAGCTCTACTCTTGCTATAGCCCCATTAGGCATTGGTGCCTTAGCGGGTGGAGAGCTATTATGGTTGTGCCCAGATAGGTCGCCAATGTCAGCTGTCGCATCTTACCCTTTTTAGTTTAGCCACAAAGAAAAAGGATTGTGTTTGCTGTTGGCGTCTTGGATGTCGATAAGTACCTGTATATGATGTGTTAGGCCTAATGGATGTCTTTGAAATGTTTATTAATTTTCTACATCAGTTTGCGTGCTAATGTAAGTTCTTTAAATTCAACGAGATCATGAATGATCTTTCACAAAAGAAGGATGTGTACATCAATTAACTTTAGAGGCAAGACATAACCCTTTTCTAATAAATTTTTTATATGTTATTTAAGATATATTGCAAGATACTTGTAAAATACACTATAGATCAGCATCTCTAATAGGCTTTTTAGGAGCATACTAGCTAGGTTATACAAAAATCAATAATCACATGTGCAGTATGAATTATGAAACCTGGTCAACTATCACATGCCAAATGTCAAAATAGTCCAAGCATTATTGGAATCAGATTAAATTACGTATGACAGAAACAAAGAAATGTGATTTGGAATTATTACAAGAAACTTGGTTAAAGAAGAATTGTTATTGCATGCAGCTAAGTGTATAGAAGTGTTGTGTTGTTGGTCAAATTTGCAAAATAAATAGAGGCACAGAGAGAGTACTTGATTTTCATCCACAATTCCATTGATGCAACACACTTTTGATTGACTGATAGCAAGAAGAACAATCAAAACTTAGTCCCAAAATGTTGGAGTTGCCTATGAATTTGCAAAAAAACTAGTCAAGATTGGCCACATGTATTTTTGATTGACTGATGCTCAAAAAAAAGATTTTAAATTTGCATTATTGCAGGTTTACACTGGTAGTGAAAGGCAGTGAAAGGTGTCCAAATAAGTATAGACTATAGAGTACTTTTAATGTGGTTTGAAGGATGTACTCCACGTAGCAAAATGGTCCCAAGAAAAGATGCTGCTAGATTAGCTATTTAAATAACTTATTTTTTTTTTTAAAGGATGATAAGGAAATCTATTGAAGGTTGTATTATAGGTAACGATGCTAGTCTATAATACACCTTGTCCTTGCTTGCTTTATAATAGATCTCCAAAGGTAAAGAGAAAGATGAGGGAGAAAGATCATGCAAATATTCCTTTTGTGCCATGTCATCCCAAAGAGACAGAGATAGTGAAAGAACTGAAGACAGCATAACATGTTGGATTAGGATAGAGAAAATTCTAGCACATACATTATTGTCTGCATATTTTGTAATAGTTTGAAAGATATGAGGAATGCATTTGCTAATATATGTTGGTTCCTTCTTTCAACACTAATGCTTCAATGCCAGAACATGTTACAGGAAAGACATATGGTCCCATGTGGCATCGAATTTGCTTAATCAACTGTAAATTTCAAGTGCCATTCTATGTGAATTGGAAGTGTAGATAACTAGCAAAAGACGTTCCCCTTAAATTTTATGTACACCCAACAAAATTTTTGCTGTTCTGTCATGTTGTCAATGTTGCTGTTATTGATGTATTCATGGATCTGTAGGCCCAGCATAGCTTGTGAATGAATAAACAGCTGAACAAAATGTTGCAATCAGGGTATCCATGTTTAGCTGTATATCACAATTGCTCCTTGTTCGTTGCAGAACTTGCAATGTGGAGAGAGTGTAACAATAGAAGGCCAAGCCTATACTATTTCAGCTGTAACTCATCGATACCAGCTTCGAAAGGGCAAGTATGAACCAAGTGAGAAGAGGCTTGATGTTTTGTCAACAGGGAGATACATCCTGAATTTGTATTTAGAAAGTTTACTAGAACAATCCTGATGTCTATTTTATGAATAACTTCCATTATACATAAAAATTAGGCTTTGTATAACTAGATTGTACAGGACCACTCTTTTAAATTGCATCTCAATGCTTTAGTTGTAACAGCTAAAAAACTGTGCAATGAAGCTTTAAGTTAATGACTTAATGCAACACTTTTACTTGTAAATCATAATAGTATTATCTATATTCATTTAGTATGTTCAGTTTATTAGATCACCCACCAACCAGCCCGACCAACCCTGTTTCTAACCTAACCTTTGGACCAAAGTGACACCACTTATCTGTCTTTCTGGGGTTCAAACAGCAGGACCCCAACCCCTTTATGGACTTGAATGCAATAAGCTTTGTTCCTGTAACTGTAAAAGGATGTACAAACCATGCTCACTAACACTGTTTTGTAACTATCAACAGGATTTGTTTGCCAATAATTAATACATAGGGCCACATTCCATTCTTGAATTGTGAATTACTAAGGATCTTTTGTATGCTGAGCCTGAGCTACACTACAACCCATCACAATTGCCCCATCTATTCCCTAAGTAATGCTATTTTCACAAACATTCCATTTTACAAATCAAGTATACTCTTAATGCTAAAGTGACCAAGAACAATACAAATTCTCAATCCTCTCTATTTCAAATAAGAAAATTCGATATATGTTTAAGATTTATTTTTTTGATCTAACAGTATTCAAGATGTCATATTATTCAAAATTTTAAATAACACTGTAATAAATACAAATATAAATTTATAATATTTAATTAGATTGAAAGAAAGTTTTTTGTTAGCAAAAACTTGGAAATTTGTTCTCAATTGCAGCACTTGATCCTAGAGGAAAGGACTAATGAAGTGAGAGCCTAGCTAGTGAGATTACTATTACTCATTTAGAATTAAACTCTTCAGGGTGAAGTGACCAAGAGGACTTTGGTTGTAGTTGCTGCACATGATCCTAGAGGACAAGAAGGAAGCATGAAAGTAAGTGCCTAGCTTTGTGAGAATTTTCGTTAGTCATGGATTTGCTGGAGAAAATGATAGCGTACATTGCACACTGAAAATGATTGTTGAAACATGTTTAGTTGATTGGTGACACTATTCACCACAAGCCTGGACATCTTTGTCTCAGAACCACTTAATCATAATCTAAAAAACGTGTCAAGTTGTAAGCCTGCAAAGGATTGGTTGGGAAAGTCCCCCTCCTTTATCATGGCCCCCCACCTATATGCAAAAATTTTAAAAGTCCGGTAAAATGTTATTTCTAATTAATAAAATGCTATTATTTAGATAAATGTAGCATTATCAAATAATTTTTTTTACTTCAACAATCCATCCAATGGACTTTTCTACGAAACATGATATTTTTTTCTCTCACATTAAAAATAGATCTGTGAAATTAATCATAAATGTGAAAAAAACGAGCATCAAGTTAATTATTCAGTTATAAGTCTCAAACCGATAAAAATGCACTATTGTCCATTGGATTAGGATAAAATTAGAGGTCAAAGTAAGGTTATAGTTAATGGAATGGAACCCACACAATGAGGGCCACTAAACATATAGGGGAGGGGATTTGTTATGGTCATCATCACGAGGGACTACTCAACCACCGTATTCCCTCCGTGCCTACCGTCTGCACTACATACAGTAGTCCCTACGTGGGTCCCAATTAAAGCCCCAAGACTAGATTAGAACAAGTGGTGGGTCCCACTAGCGTGGCACTCCGGCCCCTCATGTCTCTAGAGATGCCATTGCCGGCATTGTAAAAAAATTTGTAAAGTGAACATTGATATGGGCACCACCACCTCTAACAAAAAAAAAAAAGATGATTGTGGCCTGCATTATGATCCATAGTTTTTTTTTTTTTAAGGTAACTTTTGAGTTGATTTCTTTTTGTACAATGTTGTCCAACCATTTTTTACAACCCTTATCATCAATAATTATATAGATATATTAAACTAATAATAGTTAAATTTTATTTCAATATTAGGTTATAATCTGTAATGCCGTACTCATGTATAAAAACATTTAACAATAATAATAATGAAGTGGTTTTTATTTACACCCTCAAAAAAAAAAAAAAGTGGTTTTTATTTATCTAAAGATAAGTGAGGTAGTTTTCTAGATTTTGACATTGAGTATTATAAATGTGTCACTGGACATGAGGCGTAAAATTAGAGAATTATTAAAAACTAATTTAAATTTTTTCTTAGAAGAAAATTTGGATTATGATTATACTTTGACTTGAATATAATATAGTCTATGATATATGGTTGATGTCCAGATAAAACTTGATGCTTATATTTTTTAAATGAATTATAAAATTTTAATACTTTCATTGTAAGGTTTTTTTTTTTTTTTTTTTTGATACCATTATTAGGAAAGAAACCAGGAAACAATACAAGAGTTTTTACAAAAATGTTGGATTAATCCAACAGTGGTTGGTTGGCATCCTAGTAGCTTGCTCAGCTAGAGTAGTAACTTTACACAAAATGATCCTTGGTACAAAAAAAGGATTGAAAGACCAGCCTGTTTTGTGATAGGGACTGTAAATCTGTGAGCATGATTTTTTCCTTCCAATTGGGAGAGCTTTTCGAATTGTAAGGTTATACCAAAAAAAAACTTAATCCTTGTAGGCTTGAGATCAAAATAACGTCAATAAGTTAGTGTCACAAAATTTATTATTATTATTATTTATATTAAAACTGCTTTTTGGTAGTATTATAATGGTTGATATATAATAGTGTTAGTGATAGATGAATATGAAATTATAGTATAACTTAACATTTTAACGTGAACAAATTTATTTCCTTAAGAATTACTAAAAGTAAGCCGCCATTTGTCATCAAGTAATTAATTCTAGGATCACAATTTTTACCACATAATTTTCTCACAATTATTATGTGAAAAATTGCAATTGTCTGTCTGTCATTTTCAATGAAATCCACCATTCTTTTCTACCGTTCACATTCAACTACATAAAACAATTGTGAGTTTCAGTTAGTTTAATTGGTAAAGTAAGAGATTTGTAATTCAACCAAAAACTAACTAATGTTTTAATCTAACGATAAAAGAGCAATCATTTTAAATGCAGTTAACAATATCTCTAAAAAAACTACATAAAACAATTGTCAAAAGAGAAGAGTGTGGTAAAGGTTATAGTGATATAATTATTGTTTATCATCATATGGGTTCCCTCAATAATTACTTATTACTTTTATTGATGGGGTTTAAAACTCACCGTAGGGGCAAGATAATGTTATGCGCCGAACAAAACAATGACAGCCGTCCACGTGCTACTGGTCCTGTTCACGTGCGCACATGTGACACCTTCTTGTTCCCGCCAATCAAAAAGTTAATGGTATTGGTGCGGTGACTTAATCCCCATGTGATTACTATTAATTTTTTTATCATTATTTTTACTTATCGATATTTTACATTCAAGTACGGGAAAAAAAAATACTCAAATCTAAATTGGTCTCTGTGAATTTGATTCCTAAACTTAATGAAAAAAATGTGGATAAGAGAGAGAGATTCGAAGCATCCACATGCAAGTTAATGGTGTTGTCCAATTAAATTTGGGGTATTACAAAACTGGTTGAGATTTGAGAAAGAAATGAATCTTTATCTACTCTCTGTCCAAACATTGAATTTGATTGCTGTAAAACCCAATAAAAAAAGTAATATTAGTTGACACCCCAATTCTTGTAATTTACTCTCTTAACAACTACTAGGAGAAAGCAAAGCATTGAAGAAGACAAAAATAAAATATATATCACTCTTTTTAACTGTCCCTTTTTAAAATTATTAAGCTTTTTTCTATCATGCTTAAACACTTTTTTTTTTTTTTTTTTTTTGCTGTCAACACTTGTCTTCACTTGAAGAAGGAGGTGTCTAAGAAAAACTGAAAAAGAGAGTTTTTTTTTTTTTTTTTTAATGATTCGATAGTTCGGTAAGATGTGGTTCTTCTAATAAAAGATAATAGACTATATTATTAAGTTAAAAGACTCTTAAAAATATTAAGGATACAATGTTATCATAATTAGTAGAAATAATAAGATTTGATTGGTGTAAAATCATTCTTACATAAATCTTTATTATATATCAATCACAACTTATATCATATTAAAAAGTATGAAAAGATTTGTGCTACTATTCTTCATATTAGCCAAAAAGAGAATTACCTTTGTTGGGAAAATAACTTTGTTTGGCTCATTAAACTCTCATGATGACATAAAAGAACTCATGTTTATTGGCATTATTGTAATATAGTTTATCCTAAGTAAATTCTTTTTTACATCCTTTGAGTATCATGCGATTGTCATTTTAGTCCCTTGACTATCAAAACTTATAATTAACACCATAAAGTTTTAAATTATTATCAATTCATTCCTTCTATCAACTCTATTTGCTAGCATTTATAAATAATCCAAACCTACATCATTTTGGGCACCAAAAAAAAAAAGAACAAAGATAAAAAAATTTAAAATAAGAACATTAAAAAAAAAGAGTAAAGTTATAAACACAATAATATTCATAACATTTTTTTGTTCATAACAATTGAGTTGGTTTGCATCTATTTGGTTTTCACGTTGACACACTACTAACTTAATTTTTTTTTTACCTACAATAACAACTTGTTAACTTGTCAATTATGAAAATTCTCTCTCTCTCTCTCTCTCTCTCTCTCTCACACACACACACACACACACAAACAGAATTGTGTAACTAATTGAATTTCTATGTTAGTTAAAGGACAATAACACTCTTCTCCAACTAGAAAAATAAAAGAAATGATATATCCACAATCTTTTCACAACAAATCCTAGTGACAGGTTATTATTGGTTGTTACTGGTGAGAAAAAAATAATTTTAGTGATGTGTTTAAATTAAAATCAATAACAACTTATCACCTATGATGAAAGTATTGTAAAAATGTTGTGGACATAGCACTTCTTGAAAAATAATAGAGATTTTTTTTCTTTATATTGATAAAATAAGAGGAAGCAAAGAGGCCTTGGGGTGTACAGTGGGGGTGCGAGCAATTCGTTGGGGATGAGGGAGTAATTTTGGGTGTGTATTTTTATATTTATATATATATATATAATATTAAATTTTATAAGATTTTCTAATTCTTTAGTTATATTGTAAGCAATTTTTGATATAAATGTATCTAAACGATATTGTTTTGATTAACAGAGACATCAGAATGATCATTTTGATTGCAAACCAATAATAGTTAAAGGTTTAAAATGAAAGTTTTGATAGTCAAGGGACTAAAATGAGATCAACCCACTAATCAGAGGATGTAATGTATTTTTGCCTTAATCTAAAACATTAAGTGAATTCGGTGGATAGTGAAAGTGATGGGTGAAATGACTTTAGAAATCATTTACTTTTCTAATTTACCGTTTACCAATAATGAGTGACATTTTTACAGTTGATCTTTCAGTTGATAATATAGCTCCCTACAAAGATCTATAAAGCCCACGTATTTCATTTACTTTAATGAAATCACAAAAAAAAATTTAATTATTTTAAAAAATAATATTCCATAGAGGTGTGGATATATTCCAAAAAATTACTTGAAGTATTGAAACATAAATGTGTGGTTTAAATCTTTGTTGTTCAAAGTTCAAACTACAAATAATATTTAATCTAAAATAAAAAAATAATAAATTAAACATAGTTTTTTGCTTTTTCTTTTTTTTTTTTTTTTTTTTTTTTTTGATGAAAGTTTTTTGCTTTTTCACTTTATTATTTAATGAATTATGTTCGTAGTCTATTGAATTTTGTAGATTGTTACAAATAATCAATGTTGCTCACAACATGGTAGAAATCTTTTTCTCATAATGCTTCTCTAATTAATAACCTAATTGTGGCTTTTCTTTACTCTTAATTTTTGAGGAAATAGTCAAATAACCTAATTGTGTCTAACTACATACTGAAAGAGTTCTTCTCAAAAAAAGAAAAAAGAAAAAAAAGAGAGAGTCAGCATTTTTTTTTAATGAGATAGAGAAAAAGTCGATTTTATTTGTTGAGGGGATAAAAATAGTTAGATTAGAATTATATTATAGATTTTTTTTAGTAAGATTTAATTTTCAACTAGAGTAGAAACTTCCTCTCAAAAATACTAGAGTAGAAAGTTGTGATTTAGGATAAGAATTTTTTTTTTCAATTTACTAGTATTTAACTATTTATTGATGGGTCTAGTTAACAAATGCTCTAAAATCATTTGCTAATGAACTATTTTAGAAAAGCTTTGATACAACTTTTATGGAAAAATATAAATAAAAAAAACAAAAATATTTCTTTTTTTTTCAATTTACTAGTATTTTAATTATTTATTTATGAGTCTAATTAACGGGTGTTCTAAAAGTATTTGTTAATAACTATTTTAGAAAAATTTTGATACAACTTTTACGGAAAAATATAAAAAATTATAAAAAAAGAATCTATTATTATTTTTTTCCTTTTCTATTAAAAAATTGTTAAAAATATTTTTGGTTAAATTTTTTTTCCTTTATTTGCATGATGAAGAAGTTGCCTTTTTAGAAAGGGGTTCATTATAAAACACAGAGTGAAGTGAAAGGGGGTGCCCCATGAATCAAAAGTGACTTTGTTTGTTTGAGTAGCTATTTTACCTTGGCTATGCTTTGCTTGTGTGGTTGGGTTTGTTTTTAGTTTTTACTCTCTGAACAAAAATCCCATTCCTATGCAAAAGCACCATTAGCTACACGACGAAAAATAACAGAAAAAACCTTTTCAATAATTAAAAAAAAAAAATTTGTTGCTGCTGTAATTATTATTGTTCCATTTCTCTCTCTGTCTTTGTGTGTCTCTTTCTTTCTTTGTTTCGATCAGATCTGAAGCTCTTCTTCAGAGAAACACAAAGACAACCCAAAGTTGTTTCACTTTCTCCGTGAGTTTTTTGGTTCTCTCTCTTTCTTTCTCTGTGTTCCAACTGTCATGAAGGATTGCTTGCTCTGCATTGTACTCTTTCTTCTCTGATAAAAAGGTATGCTGTACTAAAACTAAAACTATACTGTACCCTTTATTTCTTTCATTCTTTATGATTCTTTGGTTCTTTGCTTTTTTGGGGTTTCTTGCCTTGTTTTTCGTTTGGTTATTGAGAAATTGTGGGAAAAGAAGGGGAAGGTCAAGTTTGTTGCTTTTTTGGCTCCAAATGAATGGAGTTGTTGGGTTTCTTGGGTCACAAACAATGAAAGCTTCGAGCTTGATTGTTTTTTCAAATTCTAGTTCCTTCCTTTTCTTTTACTACATTTTTGCTTGGCAAGCAAAAATGCCATCTGGGTCATTGAGAAACTTCTTTATGGTGGTGTAGGAATGTCAAAGCAATGCATTTTTATTTAGTTGATGGTTGACTTTGTTAGTTTTTTGACCTTTCTTTTTTGTGTGTATTAATTAAGTTCACTATCTTGATTCTGGGGTTAGCTATCTTTGTCTTGGTATCTCGGGTCGGCTTTAGGTTTCTTGTTCTATCCGTAATCTTTGGGATTTTCTTTAATTGAACGAAATATTTGTGTGATGGAACTCTGCAAATTCTGTTAATTATGATTTTTATTTGAAATTGCATACAGGGTCATTAAAATTCACGCCTAGGTTTCAACCACATAGTTATTGTCACAGATTTTCTTCTTTTGAAAAATAGATAGACGTTTAAGTCTAAGATTTTGTTATTAATGGCTTTGGCATAAGGTGGTGGTAGTGGTGATGGTGAGGGGGATTATATTGCTTATCATTTTGTCAGTTTTTGTCTCACAAATTCACTGTGCTTAGTTTAGATTTTGGTGTGGCAGTGCCTGTTTGAAATTGCTGAATGGAGTCAATTATTGATGGAGTTTCGAAGACTCAGAATATGGCAATAGGCAACAACCCTCCTTCAAGATCTAAGACTCCTCACTCCTCTAGGCCTCCATCTTCGAAACAAACTAGACATGAAGTGGTTTCTTCCACTTCCTATGCAACTGTTCATAATCATGCCATGAAAACAGCCAGCTATCCAAATGGTTATGTGATTAATCAAAAGCCATCCCACAAGGTGGCCCATCATGATGTGCAGCATGCAGAATCACTGAAGACAGCAAAACACTATTACAATTCACATAAAGGAAAATCTGAATATGGGCCCCCCAATTATGTTGATAGTAAAGTGGGTGGAACCTCTTATGAGGAGAAGGTTTCTGCAGTGACAATGAAATCTTACATCAATAATCCCATTTTTGATTCAAAGAACTGTAATTCAAGTGGCTTGTCGGAATCTGAAAATTTGGTTTTATTTCCAAGTAAAGGAGGTGCTGAACAAATGAATGGCCACTGTACTTCTCAATCAGCGGTAACCTATTGTCCAAGTCCTCCAAATAGCCTCTATGCTGCCACCCTGTATTCAGAAGCCAAACAAAGTTTCACAAACACGGAAGTTAGTGAATGCACAAGCAGCATTGAGAAGTCTATTGAAAGTGGTGAAGTTACTAATTCTTGTGATCTTGTCGAGAGCAGGAAGACCAGCATCTACAGAGGCAGCACTGGCAGTGATCTTAGTGATGAGAGCAGCTCAAGTAGTTTAAGCAGTGCCATGTACAAGCCTCACAAGGCAAATGATATAAGATGGGAAGCAATTCAAGCTGTTCGATCTCGTAATGGGATGTTGGAAATGAAACATTTTAGATTGTTAAAGAGACTGGGATGTGGAGATATAGGCAACGTTTATCTATCAGAGTTGACTGGCACTAAAACTTATTTTGCCATGAAGGTAATGGATAAATCAGCTCTTGCGGCTCGCAAGAAGCTATTGAGGGCTCAGACAGAAAGAGAGATACTGCAATCTCTGGATCATCCATTCCTACCCACATTGTATTCATATTTTGAAACAGAGAAGTTCTCTTGCTTGGTAATGGAGTTTTGCCCTGGTGGAGATCTGCATGCACTCAGGCAAAAACAACCAGGAAAGTATTTTCCAGAGCATGCTGCCAGGTTAGGAATTGTTTTCTCCTCCTGTTCCTTTTCTTGTTGCTTTAAGCATTTGAATTTGTACAAATGCATGCACTCAGGCAAATATTTTATGTTGCTGCTATTGGTAAAGATAAAAATGTTGGTTCCCGTAATATAATCGAGAATAACTTGTGAGTCCAATTCCAGTTAACCCTGTCTCTCTAGATTTGATTCATTTGATGGTCTCACTATGCTCTTATTTTATTTTTATTTTAAACAATACAGAAATTTCTAAGTAGACTTTGCACCAGACTTCAGTGGTTTGTACAGACTCTCTCTTTCTAATAGTTTGGCTGGTATGAAAGAGGAGTCATCTTTGCCTGTAGAAACCTTGGGGAAAGCTAAAGAACTGCAAAATTTAATTATATATGCTAGTCCATTTTGTCTAGTGGATCAAGTGAATCTTTAGATCTTGCCACTATTATGAATGCTTTGGTGTTGATAGCACCTGCTTAGGCAATTTAATTTTTTTTTTTTCTAGGAGGTTTCTAAAACAACAAGCATGAATTTCCTTTGCCATAAACATTCCTTTTGAACTAATCCTGCTTACAACTCAATTTTTTAAGAATACCAACCTAGTGGAATCACACTACAAACAGTTGTCACCTGCATGAACTTGATGTTATGCCTTATATTTTGGTACTACTTCAACCTTATTTATGATCTCTATCTAATTTCCCTTTGCTGTCCCTTCATCATGATGATTTGGGCAGTCATAACAAGTGCTCATTTTCTTGTTTTTCTCTAAGTTCTTTAATTCTTGTGTGGAAGTCTCTTCCATTAACTTAACTCCTGATTATTACCTTTCTCTACGGCATCATAATAAGTTTGGCTTGTCTATACACATATAAGTCACTTCTATTGTTGCTGTTATCATTATTTAACTTATAGAATAGGTTTCATGAATGTAAGATATATTGAAGTTCTGAAATATTATGCCAAAGCTAGCAAATAGAGGTAAGTTTGTGCATTATCAGTTGTCATTAAAACAATGAACTCAATTAATAGCCAAAGGAGTGTGGGGGTGGGGAAGAGCCAAAAAGGATATTTGGTAGGACTTTCTTCTCCTAGGGATGTAGCCTCTTGGGGAACTATTTAAAATTGAAAAACAATTGGAATAATTAAAAAAAAAAGTATTCCATCATATTAAGCGATACTCCTGGTTCTCACAAAAGCTAATATTTTTTCTTTTTCCTTGTTTTTGTTGATATAATTCTAGTGAATGCACAATGTGTTATAGAAATTAGAAAACATGATATTTGAACTAAGATTTCTGGCACAATTGTTCTTACCAATCTATCTTGGTAACTGTTCGTTTTGATGATGATGGTGATAAAGGTTTAATTTTATCTGAACTTAATTTTAAAGAAAAAATGATAATGTATCCTTGATTGTATTATCAGCCCATTGATCTACACTGTCACTGCAGGTTTTATGTGGCTGAAGTTCTTCTTGCTCTGGAGTATTTGCACATGCTTGGCATCATTTACAGAGACCTAAAACCAGAAAATGTGTTGGTGAGAGAAGATGGGCACATAATGCTTTCAGATTTTGACCTCTCTCTAAGATGTGCTGTCTGCCCAACTCTGGTGAGATCCTCTAACTTAAGCTTGGAGACAAAGAACTCAGCTTACTGTGTTCAACCCACCTGCATAGAGCCAACTTGTGTAATGCAGCCAGATTGCATCCAACCTGCCTGTTTTGCACCACGTTTCTTATCAGGCAAGCCCAAGAAAGAAAAAAAGAACAAGTCAAGGAATGAAACATGTCATCAAGTGACTCCTCTCCCTGAACTCATCGCTGAACCCACCAGTGCTCGGTCAATGTCTTTTGTTGGTACACATGAGTACTTGGCACCTGAAATCATTAAAGGTGAAGGCCATGGTAGTGCTGTAGATTGGTGGACATTTGGGATATTTCTTTATGAGCTTTTGTTTGGTAAAACTCCATTCAAGGGAGCTGGGAACCGGGCTACTCTATTTAATGTGGTTGGCCAGCCCTTGAGATTTCCTGAGTCACCTTCTGTAAGCTTTGCTGCCAGAGACTTGATTAGGGGTCTACTTGTAAAAGAGCCACAGCATCGTCTTGCTTATAGGCGTGGTGCTACAGAAGTTAAACAACATCCTTTCTTTCAAAGTGTGAATTGGGCACTCATCCGTTGTACAAATCCCCCAGACGTGCCAAAACCAGTTGTGATGGACTTCCCCGCTATCATTGATTCCCCAAAAGCACCCACAACTGAGGTGCCTGGTGTTGATGTGAAGCCTTCAGGTAATTATTTAGAGATTGATTTCTTTTAATTCTTGTATCCATTTTCCTTCTTTGTACCAGTTTCCGTCTCCTCAATTGTATTGTGCCTCAATGGTTTCCTTCCATTGCAAAAAAGCTAAAAAGTGGTTGTTCCTTTCGATTGGCACTATTAACTGCTCTGCAGTTGTAGGCACAAGATAAACACAATGAGGAAAAGCAAATGCATTAAAATCAGGAATGAAATTGCTGATCTTTCTTTCCTACACCTGTTGCTTCTATTAAATTAAATTTGTCCTGGTGGAGATATAGTATTTAAGATTGAAAATGCCTACTTTTGCAAGATTCTTCCCATTTTTCCCACTTGCATTCTTGTGGGCACGTTCCTGTTTAGGTTGGCCTGGTCTAATCAAAATCTAAGTCTAATCAAAATCTATCTGACTCACATGAAGAAACACAGTGAGTTTCCACCAAAGCTCATTGCTTGAGTCTATAGGCTACCTCTCTTATCCACTTATCTACAAGGTCTACTTTATTCTTCCTTTAAGCCAGAATCACAGACTTTCATTAAACTGATTAAGAGGCTACATCAGATGCTATTTGAGTTTGGAGGAAAGCCGGAGTTTCTTCCATCCAGATTACAATGAATATAGCTAACCTTATATTTTCTTATAACAATTATATACTTCAAAAAATAATTTTATGCATATATATATTAATTGAAATTCAGGGTGTTATAAACTGTCTTTATCATTTCAATTATATATAATTTTCTAAAAGTTTGTACATATTTAAGATTTTCAAAAAGAAACCTTATAATTTTAATTTACAGTAACTATTTTTTTAAAAGAATTTTGGGGGGCCATTGGCCTAACATGGATCCATCAATGTTTGGATCTTCTCCTCCTCCATTGTTGTAACTATTGAATTATTAAAAAATATATATTGATGGAAAATTTTTAAAAATGTAATGTAAACGTTGCAAATGGCTCAGTTATTTAAGATAAATAGCTGTAGGTACCCATTAAAGGGTAAAGCTTGTGTCCAATGCATTTTTACACTTAACACGATATAATTTGGACACGTGTTTGTATTGTACTCTATTTAGTGCAAAAATGCATTGAACACAAGCCATATCCCCTATTAAAAAGTAAAAATTTAGTTCGAAAAATTGAGGGATCTCGCAGTAAGCAAATTGAACGGATCGACATTCATCAACCTCTAGTTTATTGCTACTAATAGATGCAACAGTTTTGAATGATTCATGAACATTTTTGTATACATTGTCGAAAAAGTAAAAATTGGATTTGCATGGCTAAAATGCACAATAGAAGCTTGGTTGGGTGGTGATTGACTTATGAGTTATGAGGTCCACTTTGAGTGAATGGTATGGTTGATCTTGATGCCTCTGACGCAAAGGGATTTTTGTTTTGGACCAGCTTTAACTGAAAGTCCACCCACGGCCCACCTGAATTTCTCAAATTCGTAAGAGCATGCGTCAGCAATTGGGCATCCCCAAAAATATCACACATACTAAGGGCACAATGGAAGGAGCAAGTAGGCATACTTATTAGGGTTGTTTAACATCCACAAAAATATGACACATACAAAGTGCCCTTGGAAAGAGCAAGTAGGCATAAAGTGGCTTTGTTTATCTAACATACAAAGTGCCCTTATATTTTCTCCAAAAAAAAAAAAAAAAAACAGTTGTGCCCTTATAGATGGATGATAGTTTTGGTTATAAATTAACGAAAAAAAAAGTTTAAAATGAATTTTTTTTTTCCCCTTAATGTCTGGTCTATGAGTCTATCTACACTTATGTTGAGTAAATTTGGTGAAAAATATGTAAGTAAAAATTGATAATTTAACTGACTCTATCTGTTTTTATTTTTGACCTTGAGTAAAAACATGTTGACTTGTACCGGACATGGTTTTTTAAGTCAGATACATTCAAGTTCATGAGTCTGAATTTATCAAGTCTAGTTATTGAGTTAAGATTGGATAATTTAGTTTGTTTGGAGTCTTGATTTATGTGTTATGCTAATTATGCATTTTCTAAGTGATAGAAATTGTACAATAAGAAAAAAAAATGTTAAGGTATTTGACACCTAATATTCTATTAAGTATACCTTAATTGATAATCATGTTTCTTCATAACTTATTTACTTGCCTAATCTTACTTTGTAGGGTAAGAAAGTGCCTAATGGGTTATCTTGGGACTAAAGTATTCACATATAATTGTTTGAAGATTAGCTAAATTTTGAAGAAAATATTTTCTTTTTCTATTTTAAGTTTTCAACTACTTAATTATAAAATACGCTCAACATTTTTCTCTCTATCATTTCACCTCTCCATTAAAATATTCATTCTATTTTTTATTATTCTTTTTTCTCCACTCAAAACACCACACCTATCATCCAAAACAATCACACCCACAATCCAAGTGACCCATACCCACGACACCACCCTCCCAATCTCTCATTTTGATCTGTTTATGTCCCTTCATCCTATGTCCAACAACCCCCCCTTGCTAGCCCATGCTTCAAACAGCCCAACACCCCTCTCTATAAACATGAAAGCTACAATGACTGTTTGTAAATATGAGTGTTGTAACAATTTTTATTTGGTTTTATTGCATTTAGGATCTCCTCCCATTTAAATATTTTATAAATCTCTTATATTTTAAACCAAATACAAGACATAATGGCATTAAATTAATCTAATGATTTTTAAAAAAATCCATGTGAACCGCACAAAAACAAATAAATGTCAAATCATAGCTTGTGAGATGTTGAGTCTTTATGGGGTGATTGGACTTATAATTTGGCAAGAAAAAAAATTGATTTAGGGTCTGATTGAAGTCCGTTTATTTTGTTAAAAACTTTTTACTGAAAATATTGTAGATAAATGTAAAAGTTAGCTGAAATAGTACAGTGGGACCCATAAATAGTACCAAAAAGTGCAATAAGACTAATGAATAATAGCAAAAATAAACTAAATAATAAAATAAGCTGGCTTTCTAATTTTTGCCAAACACACACTTACGTAACCAAATTTATATGCTGTAAGAATGAATGTGCTTCAACATGTTATTGGCTAGTAGGGTCAGCCTAATAACCATCATTTTCAAATTTTAGTTTCTTTTTAAGCCTCAACCCCTTAACCCAAAACAAAAATCTCTTGTATGCTTGGAATTAAAATTGCATTTTGGAATTGATTATCTAAAGAAAGGAAATAATTTTTAGTTAAACAATTGTTAATTGATAAATCATGACGCAAGTTACCCAAAAAACGGAGGATTGACTAAACCACTGATTAACAAACTAGTGGACCAACCAAAGTCACTGTCTGTTTCGTAAAGGTTTTTGAAGGCCCAATCATGAAAGGCCACTTCAGCAAATTCAGATACTAAAAAAAGATTCTATTCACACTATTAGTGGGTAGATGCACGCGCGTTCTCATCTCCACGCGCCTTTCATTGGGCTTTTGAAGTAAGACCACACTACACCCGTGGTCGCGTACACGGAAGATCAATCTTCCAGTCTTCTTGATCCAATTTGATGGGCGAGGGTCCAACCGCCTCAAAAAGTTGTTATCAAGTACACCCTGGACTAAATATGATCACGTGGTCCTGGATGTAATGGGAATTCTTGCTTATTTTTAGGGAGTTTTAGGACATTCAAATTCTATATATTTTTTTTCAAAAAAAAAAATTTTATAATTTTAAAATATTTTGGTCAATTAATTTTTTTTTGACAAACGAGAGTATCTAGATCACTCAAAGCATATACAATCCCTCCATCTCACACACACTAGATTATTATAGGGAAGAATTCTTTGGGAGTGACCCAAAATACTGGCAAGAGGTTTCGAACTCAAGATTTCATAAATATCATAAAATTTTGGTCAAAATTTTAAATTAAAAAGGTTATAGCTTCTATTTTAATTATGCATTTTTTTTTTTTGTGTAAAAATTTATCCACTTTTCAAATACATCTTACACCCTTCTCTTTATTTTTCTTATACATTTAGCTTATATTTTCATTATAAAAATTATTTGCTCTCTTTTTTATTTTTGTGGGATTTAATTGAAGAGCGGGATAATAATACTATGTCTAGTGGCATTTGCTCTCTTTTTGTGGGATTTAATTGGGATGCTTCAATTCCCATTTACACTTACAAAATAACAAGGCAACTTAGAATTGTTCATTCACCTTATGAGTATTTATCCAATTCTTAAAATATAGTTTGGATGATCGAATATTTGTAGTTGTCCTTAAACAAAAAATAAAATAAAAAAGTCAAATAGAGATGTTAAAGCCCTAAGAAAATAAAAGACAAGACAATAATTTAATATATTAATATCATAGTGTATGCTATGAAGTAATTTCCAATAATGTAAGAAAAAATATGACACATTTGTTAGTCCTTGCCAAAATAAAACTATATAGTTTTAATGCTAAAGAAATTTAACCATGTCGTAAGTGCTTGATTGTATTGACTAACAAAAGTCTTAAAAACGTTGTTATTCATTTGGTTGCATCCTCACAATGACAAGCTTAAAATAATAGAAATAACATTCTCCTTATTAAGGGGATTTTTGAAGTGGATGAGTATTTATTTCGACTTGATTTGTTTTTCTCGGTATTTGGAGATCAAAATCTTAGATGTTTCATTTAGGCCTATCCACGGGTCGGTCCGAGTCGGATTTGTGCCCAACCCGAAACCGACCTGACTAGATCGGATGGTCAGAATTTCAACTCACCGCCGACTGGTATGGTTAATCAGATCGGGCAAATCAGACGTTCAAAAGAGGGCGGTCGATTCGGTCGGAGTTGGAGATCTAAAAATTGGCCAAAATCCTGCACTTTAACAGCGAAATCGGTGAAATTTCAGTGATATTTTTGCCAGATTTTCTTTGAATTTGTCGAAATCTCATCAGGTTCGGCTAAGATCTAGCCAAATCCGATGAAGATTCCATGGATCTAGCTGAGATCTCGCCGGATCTAAAAAACTTCACCGAGAAATGCTGAGATCTCGGTTTGGTCGGGTTTCTTCGGGTTTTGGATAGAAAACCCGCCAACTGACCTGCCGTTTTCGGGTTCTGGAGGCCGAGATCAGCCGCCGACCGTCACTGGCGTCGGGTTGGCCGGTTCTCAAGCCGGATTGGATGGGTTTGGGCGGGTGGGTCGGGTCACGGTTTTGTTGGACACCCCTAGTTTCATTAGAAATACTAAGAGGTATTCTTTTTTTTTTTTTTTTTTTCTTTTTTTGAGAAACACACATACACACACAAAATGAAGAGGGAAAGGGGTTCTAACACAAAGACACATCACAACTCCGCTCAAAAGTCATTGTAACTTTTAAGGGAGGGTGAATACCAAGAGGTACTTGATTTATTGGGACTAATATTTCAATTTTTATCCTATAGATGAAAAGTGCAAACATATGATAAGAAAAGCATTGTGAAATTAAGATTATAGCTCTCATTTTCATCCACTATTTTTGTAAGATTTTGTGCTTTATTAAT
Organism: Notholithocarpus densiflorus; assembly: GCA_030021035.2. Taxonomy (NCBI): domain Eukaryota; kingdom Viridiplantae; phylum Streptophyta; class Magnoliopsida; order Fagales; family Fagaceae; genus Notholithocarpus; species Notholithocarpus densiflorus. The sequence goes on along the minus strand of JARYZH020000112.1, from coordinate 1,122,725 downwards.
AATTTTCTAACAAGGTGAAAAGGATCTCTCATTTATCTTAATTAATACTTAATGTGTGTAAGATAAAAGAATGGTTCGTATTTCAAATTGATTAGGTACTTTGAAAATTTTTGAACACTTTATTAGCAAAAAAAAGAAAAAAAAAAGAAAAGAAAGAAAAGAAAAATCTCTTTGGGTTAGGACATGGCACATGATACTATAATTTTGCAGACCAAATTATAAAATTATTTGTATATATTTTGGTACACAATCAAGTGATTTATTTTACAATTATAAGATATATTTAATCAAGAATGGATAGTCAAATCTGTTGCTTAGTTTATGCTAAAATGCAAATGACACTATTTAAGTTTAACTGAAATTTATTTTAGTTTTTTAACTTAACTTTCGTTTAATTGAATCATTTAAGTTTTAAAATTATTCAATTCAAGCATTATTTTCAATTTTGTTATGAATTTCAGTCAAACTTAAATGGTGTAATATGCATTTTAGTCATTAATTTATTATTAAACTGATCAGAAACTTAAAAGGTGGTGAAGGTGATCTATTGAAATATCTAATCTCTTATAATTCAATTGAAGAAAAATTGCATCTCCCTCTATCATATTTTTAGAAAAACTTAATTTTCTTAAACTAAGGCAAAAAATCTATCATAAAAAAAAGCTAGATTAAAGAATACTGATTCATTATATCCCCACTTACTGGTTTCAGCCCGCTTCTCCCCTGAAGATTCATTATATCCCCTACTTGTATTTAAGTCTAATTAATTACATGCATAGAGTAATTTGAAAAATCTAGTCTTTAAAGAAGATTCCCTAAGGCATATATTAAGTCATCTATTTTTAGAAACATTTTTTTAGGAACTGAAAAAACTGTTAATACTTTTTCAATTTTCGAGGAAATATTTTCAAAAATAATTAAGAGCACACATTAACAAAATCCAAAAAAAAAAAAAATAGATCGGAAGAAAAGGATTATTGCATTATCATTTTTTCTTAGTCCGAGTCCCAGTCCCACCCCAATAACAGCGTCTTACCCACGCGCCAGCCGCGCTTCTTTCTTATCCCCCAAGCAGCGAAATACCTGTCACCATTTCTCACAGCCCAAATCACCAAAAAGCCCAAAAAGCACCGAAGACAAAAGACAGTCCCAATTTCTCCATATGATATGCGCATTGCGCACTCTTCTCGCTCTCTCATATCCGCAGCTAACTCCCACTCTCACCGCATTGTCTCTCTTCTCTCATTTCCTCTCTCTCGCTCTTTAACAACAACTACAACTCAAACAACCCTAACCCAAGCTCCACCTTCAGCTCCTACCACCATGGCTTCCGAGTCCGATAACCTCTCTACTCTCCCCGCCGCCAACGGCAACGTCGTCGAAGACGAGAAGTTCGGCTTCCGACGCCCCGAGATGTTCACGGAGAACCTCGCCGGAACAGTTGGCGCCTACGACCGCCACGTGTTCCTCTGCTACAAGAGCCCTGAGGCCTGGCCATCGAAGGTCGAAGGCTCCGAATCCGATCCGCTCCCGAAGCTCCTCTCCTCTGCTGTCAAAGCTCGCAAGAATGACATCGCGCTCAAGGTCAGCTCAAAAAAACGAACGAACAAATTTTTTTTGGATTAGTTGGTTAATCAGTGCGGTAAATTATGATTTGTGCTTAGTTTTGAATTTGCTGCGAGTTTTGAGAGACTCGGTTTTTTTTTTTTCCTCTGAAACTTAGATTAATCGTATAGGCTACGGTTTAGGACGAATGATCGGAGTGATTGTTTCATTCGAGATTTCAGAGACTCGGAATTTTCATATATTCTGTGCAAAATTTGATTAGCTCGGTGTGTAATGTTAAAACTCAGATAAATCGGTTTGAAAATAGCAATAATTGTGAGATTCATTCATTCCGTGAGTTTTGAGACTCGGATTTTGGTAAGAGTTTTGTTGAATCGGTTGTTTTGGATATGACAGACGAACGTGACAGTATATGAAGGAAGCGAGGGGACTGAGTTTTCTGATGGAGACGTGTTGATTTTCCCTGAAATGATTAAGTACAGGTAGATCGCGATGATTATATTGGATACGTATTTGTCTATATCTATTTTTTGGTTGTGGTTTTGCTAATTTTCGTTGAAATGATAGATATAACTCGGTTGCTTTGTTCTAGGGTTCATTTCTAACAAGTTTGTTACATGATCTGATATGTATTTTTCTTAATCTATTTTTTGGTTGTGGTTTTGCTATTTTATAATTGAATGAGTTTTGGTTTGGTTTAAGACTCTGCCATTTTCAAATGGACATGGTTGGGTTCTTGGGGCTGAGGCTTTTTTTGCTTTCTCTATTGAAGGGGTCTGAAGGAATCGGATGTGGATAGCTTTGTTGAGGATGTTCTTGTGAATGGTAAACCATGGGCTTCTGGAGTGCAGGAGGTGTTTACTGGTTCGCATGTGTTTGTATGTGCTCATGGGAGTCGTGACCGGAGGTGTGGTGTTTGCGGGCCGGTTCTCATTGCAAAGCTTAAAGAGGAGATTGAGTCTCGAGGATTGAAGAATCAGGTGTTTGTTAATGCATGCTCGCACATCGGAGGGCACAAGTATGCTGGGAACGTGATTATCTACAGTCTGGCCCCAGATGGGAAGATTACAGGTCATTGGTAAGTTACAAGTCGTAGCTACTCTCTGTCATTCTACAGATTCGAAAGATATTTGATGTAATTACTCTAGTTTGGCTAATGTTAAATACGTTAATGATGTCAGGTATGGTTACGTTACTCCTGATGATGTGCCTGCATTGCTTGATCAGCATATTGAGAAGGGAGAGATCATAACACATCTTTGGAGGTTTGTTCTTTCATTGTTTTGCACATTCTTTTATCATGAAATGTTTGTTTAATGTTTTTGTTGTCGATTCTACAAATTGCAATTTAATACTAGTGGCAAATTCAAGACTTATGAATTATTGATCAAGAAGGACCTTATTGGTTTGATCAATATATGAAATGCATGGACTGATCCAATTTCTAATTCTGGGTGTCAACATACGTTATTTAGTATTTCAAGTTGCATTACTTAATTTCCCTATTTGGCCTATTAAGTTTTGAAGAGAAACAACAACAACAACAACAAAGCTTTAAACGGTGAATACCTGCTACATGCTATTGCTTAGCAGACTGTTGTTTACCAGACAATATTTCATTATTTTACCTGAAATGTACTAAAAGTTCATTGAAAATATGAGCCTTTCAATTCTATATTAAAAGGGGTAATTCCAAAGGCAATGTGTAATATAATTTCTATATTAATGTTATTTTGATATCACAACTATAATCCAATAGTTATAAGAAGCAATAACTTGCCAGTCTAAATTATATTCCAGATCAGAATAATTGATAGATAATTGAGACAGGTGATGCAATGTGGTCAGTAGTCCATTCAATCTGTTGAAATTCCTTGCTTTGACACTCATTCTGACTGTTTAAACATAGCCTACATTTTGGTTCCTTGCTTCCATGTGTTTCAAGATGAGTTCTATTGTCAGTCTTTTAAGTGTTGAAATAGAACCTATATAAAAAAAATGTTGAAAGACATGGGGAAGGAAAAGACTTTTGGTGGGTTTTCTTAAGAAGGAAAGCTTTCTCACATTTGCTTGTAATGAGAATCATCTGATGTTTTAGTTGCTAATTGATGATTGCTCTTTCAATCATTAATGTTATTGTGAAAAATAGATGAGCATAAAGTAACAATAATTATATGCAGAGGGCAAATGGGGGCGGCTGCTGAGGAAGGTGGCAAAGAGGATGAACATAAGCGTCCTAAAGGGGATGTGAAGAAAAACAAGAAGAAGAAGCACGAAGAAAATGGTACTCAGAGCAAGAAGGAGGAAGTTTCTGGCTGTTGCCAGGGTGTTAATGGGTTTTCTTGTTGCAAAGATGGAAGTTTGGATCAGAATGGTGTAATTGAAAAGAATCTGAAAGAAACCGTAGCACATGAAAAGAAGGAGCAGGGCAAACTTTCAAGCTGGATGGGATCATGGGAACAAAGTGATGTTCTCACTGCTGTTGCTGTGGTTGGAGCAGTGGCAACAGTTGCTGTGGCCTATAGTTTTTATAGGAGGTCAGGCTGAAATATGCTCTGTTTCCACGAGTTCAAGTTTGTTTGTGGGTCTGTAGAAACCCTGGTTTTTTTGTAGAAAGATGTGATAACATCTATGAAATAATCCTCTGAACCGCGTATGTCTATGGAAGAAAAAAATATAGGTATATGTTTTACATAGCAAATGGGAAGAATTACTAAAAATGTTAATTAATTTGTTTGCCCCCTTTCTTTTGTAGTTGATTCTTCTCAACTGAAATTGTTTGTTTCAACACACTTGGTGACTAGTCATCTTACTACTGGGATTTGTTTAGTTGCTTGCTTAATGTAGTAATGGAATTTGTTATTACTTGCTTGTTAAATGTATCTACAATGAAATTGTGTTGATGCTTTGACAGTGGAGTACAAACCTTCAGATGCAGAAGGGAAAAATAGTCTCTTTTAGCGCACATATGGTTAAAAGTACTGGGAGTCGGTATTTTCTAGGCTATGTTATGGTCTGTAGTTGGTGTTCTAAAATTGTGAGATATAGTGAGGGAGAGAATTTCAACAACTTGTAACTGATCTAGCTGTTGATAACAACCTGTAACAATCAAACTGTTGCTCCATAATTACATAGTTAACTTTCAACTAATGTGTTTGGGGAATGATCATAAGCTAGTTTCTAGCTTTTTCTTTTTGAAAATAAGCTAGCTTTTAGCCTTACCGGAAATAAGCAATTCTCAAATGCACACAAGACTTGGAGCTCTGCGTATCTACTTATTGCTAATGTAGAAACTGAGTTTGGAATAGCCTGTTTTTCATGATTACTAATACGGATCACTATGACTAATGGAGTAATTGAAGCTTATGCAATCAACTTGAGTTTTAAACAAACGAAAAGGTAAATTGTCGTAGGAGAGGCAATCCGCATTAGGTTTTCTTTCATATGATAAGATCCAGAAATTCTCAGTTGCCATGACTATAAACTTCATTTCCAAAATCTTCTTTGCACATGTGCTCCAGGAGAGCAAATCTAGACCTGATTTTATGAAACATTATGGATTATATCATGAAGCTTGAATGCACTTACTGTTACTGAAATTACGACCATAAAATGTTTCCATGTCATTGCGGGTCTAGTTGGGGATCGGGATTTGCACAAATTGATGACATGCTCATATATTTGGAGTTTTTTTGGTTGACCAGAAACTAACATAAGACAAGATCAAGATATTGCTGTGTTCCGGCCTTCGATTTACAAGATCCGTGTAGCATGTATGCAGCCATAGACTGCGTCCAATGAATGTGCTGACATAGGCCCCAAGCTCATTTAACACAGCCAAAAGTGTGTGTTGGTTACCGTCATAGTTGTCAAAACGTGAATTGTATCATATATCGAAAGATACACAAACATTTAATAAAATTTATAAAAAATTATAGATATACATATATAAATTGTATATTCATTATAAATTTTAAACATATTCAACTAATTACTAATTTATTCATCACTTATATAATAATATTTAACAAGCTAACTAAATAAATCAAACTAGCATGTGTTTATAACATACACATTCAAATTGCTTAAATTCAAAAGTGAGAAATATATTACAAATTACCCAAAAATAATAATTTATTTTCATCATATTGCCTAATAAACCCTATCTAAGGGTCTGTTTGGATAGAGCTTATTTTGCTGAAAACTGAAAACACTGTAGCAAAATAATTTTTAAATGTGTGAATAGTACCGTGGGACCCATTTTTAATATTTTTTTGGAATAAAGTGGCTGTGGGTCTCGTGAACAGTGCGTGAACAGTGTGTGAACAGTGAAATTTGTCTCCCTGAAACGCGTGAAAAAAGAAGAAGAAGAAGAGGAAAACGCAAAACTGAAAACGCAGATGCAGTAAACGTGCTATCCAAACAGTCACTAAGTCAATGCTATCATCATGTTTATTATTTTGTAAACTTATTTCTTTATTAAAATTTTCTTTATCGTCATTGACATTTACTATCCCTTCTTGTTCTTTTTATTTTAATAATTAAAAAAAAAATATTTTTCTTCTTGGCATACTAGTTTCTTGGACTTATAACAATAATGACAAAAATAAAAAAAATAATTATATTGTCAATTAATATCTTATCCATAGTATAGAAAATAAATTTGCAAATATTAAAGTGAAGTTTAAGTGTCTATAGTGTAGTCCAAATTTTATAGGAGAAAGAGAGAGGAAAAAAACTTATAATATGTTATTTTATTAGGCTAAATTAAGTAACCTAATAATTTTGTGTTAAAAACAAGTCTAACAACTTGTTAGATTTAAATAAAAGTACAAATTTTAACAAAAAATTTCATTTTAAAGCATTTGTCTATATATCGTACGATACAATTCATATTATATGTACACTGTATCGTATAATTCATGAGCACTTACGATACACCGATACGATACGATACGATACGAAACTTTTTACACACGATAAGATACATATTTTGACAACTATGGTTATAGTTATTAACATATCAGAAAACCACACACACGAGTCAAACTTGGTGATTTGCTAAAGGCTTGGACAGAATTTAATGAACAGTAAAAGTTTCACAATCAAGCCCATGATGCCAGATTGCAGCAAGCAGCAACCCTTGGCATCTTTTAGAATAATCTATAATGGAACTTTCTAGGAGAAGATCTTCACCTTAAGAATATGCTTAAATGTTTCAATTCACTAAACATGCAGGAAGAAATAAATTCCACATGCCTCACTATAGTAAAAATCTTATTTAGAGATGAATACATGCATCTTCTCCTCCATTTTGCAGATAATGTCTAAACTATAAATCTTAAATCAGTTGCATAACAGTTCAAATCCAGCACTCTTTAAGAAGCTTATGACGGAAAAGGATCATAAGAGAAATAAGGAGAGAGATACATGAGAAAAGCAAAAAAAGCAAGTGATACAATGGACATCAACTCGAGTACCGTGATAGAAAAATATATAGATTGACTACATTTGTAACTTTTAAGGAAAAACATGATGTAAAAACTAATTAATGACCCCAACCATCCTTTTTTTTTTTAAAAATTTTAATTCCAAACCATCTAGGGTATGTTTAAACAAAAGTAGAAAATTACTCAATCAAAGCTAAACAAAAGCTTCACATTAGGCTAATTCTATTGTTCGGAAATTAAGCAGACGCTACCACAGTTTCCAAAGCTGACCAACAGGCAACAGGATAAGAACAAAGGAGCCGAAACTGAATTAATATTAAAAAAAATAAAGAGAATGGAATAGGTAATTGATTCACTATTCTCCATTTGTCCTGAACTGTAATACCCCCAAGATGTACAAGCTATATCATAGGGAAAAAAAAAAATAAAAAGACACTATCTTAAAAGTTTCAACGTTTCAAGCTTCCACACCTGAGATATTAGACACTTAGCAAAGAATTCTATTATAACATAGATGAATTGCAAAAGAAAACTAGTAAAGAGAGGATTAATTGCTCGAAGCCCGCTTGAGAATGCTTAAACTGAATCTTGAATTGCTTTGATCCCAATAAAGTCCAATCTCATCACCTTTCTTCAGACCCCTCCTCCACACAAAATCCGTAGTCCATTTTTCATTGAGGACATAACACCCATTACTTGGCCACTGTTTGAAGATCAACTGATGTTCAGACTTGGTATCACAATCCCAAACAGCAACTCGTACCCCATTCTTGATGCCTTCAATGCGCCTCGCATCCCATTGTGGCAAAATATGCCCCTTCACCAGATCTGCTGCTAACAAGAGCCTAGCCAAATGACCAATATCACTTAACTGAATCCTCTTCTTGATAACCCAAGGGTCAAGGCCAAGCTTCAACTCCAATGACACACCATTAGGCTCTTTTCCTTTTTCAACTTTATGGCTATTAAGTCTCATTCTTTTGATTCCACAAGCTGTAGATGACAGAGAGAAATTGGCCAAGTTTTCACTTGCTTTCCTCTTATTAGTTACGCAAGAACCATAACCCAACTTCAATTCTGTTGAAACCTCTGCATATTCATGATGGGTTTTGGTTACAAACACGTTTCCTTGACTGACTTGGAGTTGATCATTCTCAGGAATGGGTAAAAAATTATAAAAGATAGGTTCTTTCCCTGAACTTTCAGAAGCAGAGGAAATAATAACCTCATCAGTTGCGAAATTTTCTTTCTTGGCCTCAAATATTTCCAATGCAAGTTCTCTGTTTTGGCCATCTTTTCCTTCTTGGGTTTTCTTGGTTTGTAGCACACTCCTAGGCTTCAGGGCTTCAGTGATTGAAGTGCAGGGCCTTGGGCTTAGAGTTAGAAGACCCTTCATTATGTTGAGAAATAAAGAAAGAAAGAAAGGGTTACAGAGGGTTTGTGTTTCTTGGAATGATGAGCAATGAACGGTAATGGCAGAAAGAAACGTTTACAGATGAGGGTTTGTGTTTATTGGAATGAAAGGAAGTGATATATGTATGGTAATGGCACTTACATTATATATCAGTTTGAGCCTTTTGGGGCAAGAAACCCAAAACTATGTTGGATTAAGGTTTCAAATCTGATTGGAATTTCCGATTGCTGTGAGGAGTAATACCACAAATCTTTTGAATTTTTGCCGCCTATGTTGTACCAGTGACAGTGAGGTCTTTCTATGTTGTGGTCGAATATATAATGGCTGGTTTTATTTTATTATTTATTTTTGTTTTTCCCTTTTCACTTTTTTTTTTTTTTGAGAATCTTTTCCCTTTTCACTTGGCAACAAATAGATGAAAGGGTACATCACATATGGTCAAGACCCCGAGGCTGTTGAATAGACATATATTAATTAAGGATTAGGGAGGATAGCACAAATGGAAGTAAAAAAAACAAAAAAAAATTATTATTTAAAGAAGGCCAAAATACATTATTGCTAAGTCAATGTTTTTAGTTCCTCAAATTTAAGTGAGCGTTATTGATATTTGAAATTTAAAAATTGAACACTATTGAATTTCAATTTCTATATGACTATCAGAGAAATGACATGACATTTTTAAAATAACATGTCACCATTTTTTATTAAAAAATTAAATTTATTTTACATTTAAAAAGCCCATGACCCATTAAGATATTTAAAGCCCCAATAGTATTGATCCATTTCATAACGAATCTTCCCCAAATTAAATGCCAAAATCCCTAATATGAGAATTGAGAAAGATAGAGGGAATTATAAAACATGAAGGTTGAGGATGTAGATCTTTTCCACATGTGCACGTGTGTATAGTATTATACATTTGGAAGCAAATAAAGGAATAGATTCTTTTTCTTTTATCTACTTATTATTCATTATTTATTCTTTTTTTAAATATTAATTTTAGTCGAGTTTTTAATTAATTTTCTGATATTATAATATGAAACTTGGAACTATTATCTATGCTTTTGAAATTATGCTTGTTCTTAAAAAATTAATTATAAATTAATTTATAAATTACTTATAATATAAACAATTAATAGAGTGAATAGTCAAAAGTAACAATGTTGAATAAAGATAACCTCAATTTTTTAGATAGTTTCAAGCTCAATTTCACAACATATATAAAAAAAAATAAAACATAAACAAATAAATTATAATTATATTAAAATAATTATTTTAATAAATCGATAGAAATTCTTATTTCTTTCCTTTAATTTTTTCTTTCTACCAAACAAAATAAATGTATATTCATTTTTATCATTCTACTTTTTAATTCATCTTACTAAACATACAAGAAAGAAAACAAAAATCTTAGCAAAAATCTTTCTTTCAACCAAACGAAATAAATGTATATTCATTTTTATCATTATACTTTTCTATCCATCTTACTAAATACACAAGAAGGATTATAAAAATCTTAACAAAAATCTTTTCCTAACTCCAACTTTTCTATTCTTCTTATATTTTCCATTATTCCACTTTTCCATCATCTCTATTAGTGTTGTCATATCCATGTTCTCTCTTGCATCAATTTCTTGCATGATTGCCTCTATAAGCTCAACCTTTGGTTGTTCATTTCTTAAACTATAACTTGGGCAATCCCTCAGAAGCAACAACAATTCTCTAGCCATATCTTTAGCCCTCCATGTCCCATGTACACTCAACTGAAGTAGCCCTGGCATCACTCCTTCCCTTAAAATCAAACCTCTATATCTTTCTTTATTGCTCTGGCATATAAGCAAGAGGATTCCCACTGCGTGCTCTTTGCATTGTGGAGAACCATCCTCCATAGTTTCAACCACTGCACAAATGACACCATGTGTGCTAGCAATTTCACAAAGTGCCTTCTCTGATAACTGATAAGGAAACAATATTCTCAAGTAGCCCCATTATCTTTTCAACCAACTTTGTTGACTTTTCCGAGTTGTGGATTAATTGAAGGATGGAAGATAATAAACCAGAAGAGGCAATTGATGGAATAATCTGGTCGCAAGTTGAGAGATTATGGAGTGTGGTTATGGCGTTGAGCTTGGCTTGCATGCTAATGCTATTCAAGTTGTTGACATCTCCATAATCTCCATTGAGAAACTGTATTAAGTGCTGGATGGTCCCAGATGAAGTGATTTCTAGCTTGTTTACTGTGCAAGAAGAGAGAATGAACATTGCTGCCAATGTGGGCTCAATTAGTTCTTCATTTTGACATTGATGGATGCTTAGCATGACTGGTATAGCCCCAGATTTCACAATGTGGATCTTGTTTCTGTAAAAAAAAAAAAAAAAATTCTCGTGTTCTATACATAAATGTTAGCACATAATCATCATTGTGATTGGGGGACACTACATAATGGCAACAACTATTCCTAGTACCTATTCCATGGTCCCAATAGTCAAGCAAAGGGCATAGGGGGAAGGAAAAGTAAAACTTTTTAGTTTTTGTACTAATTTTGCAGTGCACTATTTTCAATAGAAGATGTATGGTGGATTAGTATCCTGAATTTCTTTTCTATTTGTCATAATGATGAAAGTTCAAAGACAACCCAGATTGCAAACAAATTCAACGATTAGCGATGAATGAATTTGAATTATATTTAAGAATTTAGCTTTGTGAACTGAAGAAGTGAAATTTGATATTATTGTGGATGAATAAACTAACCGTTCACTGCCAAAGGTAAGACAGAGGAGAGCAAACAGAGCAGCTTCAATGGCCTCATAATCTTGCGAATGAAGCATCATAATCAAAGGTTCTATAACACCTCTTTCAGCCAAATTGTGCCTCTGCTTACTACTAAGTTTACTTAGTTCTCTAGCCGCTTCAATCATTGCTTCTCTAGCACCATTGAAAAGATTTTGTACCACCACTTCCTCCATGAAAGCAAGCTTCCTCTCTGCGTCTCTCACAACTTCTCTAACTATGTTTTCTTGTGAGGAAGTGATGCTAATGTTGATGTCGGTATTGGGATAATGGGATTGGTTGCTTCAAGATGTAAAGTTTGGGTTTTTTTGGTTTTAAAATCCATTGTTTTTGGTTCACAAAATAAACCCAATTGAGAGTGTATGTGATTTTTTTTGTGGACTAAAGAGAGAGAGAGATTCAGGCGTAGTGGCACCTATATTATATGGAAGGCAATGGCATTTGGCAAGAAATGCAATCATAAATAGTGAAAAGGAACATTATATATGTTTAATTGGGCCATGGTGGTCAAGACCATCCCTCCTAGAGACCCATATATATTGGGTTTAGGCCTTTGATGATTTTGTTTGTTTGTTAACGTATATGATCCAATGCTAAATAGGGCTGTCAGCATTTATTTATTTTAATTGTTATTATTATATATTTTATATTTTTCATGAAAGAGGTGCGTATTTTTTCAATAATTTATTAGTTTTTTCTTTCAATAATTCGATAATTTTTTTTGAGGGGGAATAATTCGATAGTTAAGGGAAGAGAGATTTAAAAGTTGGATATTTTAGTTGGAAATACTAGAAAGTGTCTATTGAATTATAAAGTTTTTTGAGTGAAATAGGGTATGCATTTAATAGATAAAAAATATTACAAAATATAAAGTGTGCTACAACAAGATAAAAACAGAACATTTTTTTTAATCGCTCCAATAGGGGATAGGAAAAATTTACATAGATTGCTTTTGTTTCTATGTGAAAAATATTCCAACTGTAAATATTTTCAGCTGAAAATTCTTTCAAGAAGCTATTTATTTTCTAGTGCTTGATTCCATTTCTAAAAATGCTCCAAAAGACATCTTTAGACATTTGGCTCGTATGGAAAATTAATTTTTTCCTTAAATATTATCACAAATTCACAATATACAAAATCAACAATAACAACATTTCTTTCTCAAAAAAAAAAAAAACAATAACAACATTTGATTCGGTATAATCTTCTTCTCAAAAAAAAAAAAAAAAAAAATCGGTATAATCTCAAAATATCTTAACCAATTTAAAAATATTACAATCAAAATACTATAGGAGTTCCATATCTAAGAGATTATTATTATTTTTTTTGAAAAATTGGAAAGAAAAGATAATGATGAAATTCCACATTACCCGAAGGAGAGATTATGTCTGAAACCTTGAATTATTCCTCATGCTCTTTAAAATGCCCGTAAATATGTTCCAATAGTAGTCCACAAGGTAGCCTTGAATTCATCTAGAAAACAAACAATTTTTCCATCTCTTATGTGCCAAATGAGTCGATTCATGGGATTCAAGAGATAGTATAGTGGTAATGGTATCTTTTGTGGTGTCTCATCTCTCATGTACGTGGATTCATGAGATTCAAGGGATAGTATAATGGTAATGGTATCTTTTGTGGTGTCTCATGTATGTGGTTCGAACCCCACCTCCTCTTCCTCCCCCACTATATGTTTATATAAAACAAAAAAGTGCATTAATCATTTACCTTTGAGAAGGCTTAAATACATTGTTACTTCAAAATTTTGAAAGGAAAGTAATTTAAACTATTTTGAAAATTTATAATTTTTTTTTCAAAATAAATTCGTATTAATAAAGATATACTATGTAAGATATATTGTATTTAGTGATTTATTTCCTTATACTAATAGCATTTTTCTTTTTTCAAAAAGCCAAAATTCCAAAAAAATTATAAAAATTAGATAGACAGTGATGTGAAGTACATGAAAAAAGCCGGAGGGTTTCAAAAAACATCTCCGAGTTGAACAAGCTACAAAGAACAAATTGAATTTGACTTCATTTTCTAGGGCTAACGATCTCTAATAAAAAACTTGAATCGGTCTAGATACTCATCAGTCATCGGTTCACTGGTTTGACCATTTGGGCCAATATAACTATAAAAGTTTAATAACTATAATTTAATATGTATTCTTCTCAAAAAATAATTTAATATGTATTTTGAGATAGGGAAGCCAAGTTTACATGTGCTTAAGTAACACATAGGCCCATGAGAAATTATTATGTGCACTAGGTATAATGTCTCATTTTCACATAAGAGTGGGTCTTATGGGCAAGACACACATGTGACTATATGAGGCTCTCATTTGTTTGAAAGAGAGATGTAATATACTACGTGTAATAAATAATTGACTTTTGTTAAAGGGTACTCCTGTGCATACGTTAAGGAGGCTTGTAAATGGTTATACCTACGTTGGGAAATAGTAAGAGCTAGTAAAAATATGGACTTTAAACCAAACGCGGCTTGACTACATTATAAATTCTATCTTAACGGTTGTACAAGCAAAATAATTTCATACACCATGAGAATTGATCAAAGCCCAAGGAAATTTGTTTTGTTTTGTTTTTCCTTTCCCTTCCCTTGAAGAGCTAAAATTGCTTCCTCAACAATGCTTTATTCCCAATGTGTCATCTTTACCGCTTAAAAAAAAAATCTGTTATCTTTACCCTTCATTTTGAAAATTGACTACAAACTAATGAGACAATTAACAACTGTACTGTAATTCATGCATTGTCATATGTTCCCCTGCTGTAGCAATGAGAAGCAGAAACATGGGGTACTAAGAAATATTTTTAGTAAAAGAACAAGGATGATAGAATGAATGCTGCATTGGTTGAGAATAGTAGGGTACACTAAGGAACTTGGGTGGATTGGATCCTAATAAGTAAGAATGTCAAAATTAGGACAAATTTCTCAGAATCATACGCTGGTCAAATCAAACTACTACTGTTTGTGATTGTCAATATCTTTATGTTAAATATCAGAGTTCTAATCGTCACAATAAAGATCAGACTCCCAAATTAGCAACAGAATCCCAAAACAGTACCATATACAAGAGAGACACCTTTCTCAAAATGTTGCAATGAGTGAGCCCATCACCTGGACCCAGACTAGTATAATTTTTGATTTAAAACAATGGCAGGTCATGTACTAAGCTTTGCAATCATCTCCTCTACCAGCCTTAGTGTCGTACCCTCGATGTTATCTCCTGCATCAATTTCTTGCATAATCTGCTCTACAAGCTCATGTTTTGATTGTTTGTTTCTTGAACCATAACTAGAGCAATCCCTTAGAAGCAACAGCAATTCTCTAGACACATTTTTAGCCCTCCTTGTCCCATCTACACTCAACTGAAGTAGCCCTGGCATCACTCCTTCCCTTAAAATCAATCCTCTATATCTTTCTCTGCTGCTTTGACATATAAGCAGGAGGATTCCCACTGCATGCTCTTTGCATTGTGGGGAACCATCCTCAATAGCTTCAACCAAGGCATGAATTACACCATCTGCGCTAGCAGTTTCACAAAGAGCATTCTCTGAGAAGGAAACAATATTCTCAAGCAGCCCTATTGTCTTTTCAACCAATTCAGATGACTTTTCCGAGTTGTGGATTAACTGAAGCAAGGAATATAGTAAACCAGAAGAGGCAATTGATGGAATAATCTGTTGACAAGTTGAGAGATTGTGGAGAGTCGCTATGCTGTCAAGCTTGGCTTGCATGCTAATGCTATTCATGCTGTTATCACCACTATAATCTCCATTGAGAAACTCTACCAAGTGTTGTATGGTGCCAGAAGACGCGATTTTTAGCTTGTTTGCTGTGCAGGAAGAGAGGATCAACATAGCTGCTAAAGTGAGCTCAATCAGTGCTTCGTTTTGGCATTGAAGGAGGTTCAGCAAAACTGGTATAGCCCCAGATTTCACAATGCGGATCTTGTTTCTGTAAAATTAATATAATTTCATTTCAGAATTTCAAGTGTACTATTGAAAAACTTTATAGAATACTTTCGTAAAACACAAGAAAAATAAATTCTCAATGTGTTTTATACATAAATGTTGGGGCAGAATCATCATTGTAATTGGGGGCCACTACTGAATGGCACACACTACTACAAGAACATATTCCATAGTCCCACTAATCAAGCAAAGAGCACGGGTGTATAAAAAGTAAAACTTTCTATACCAAGGTACATTGTGTATTAGTACCATTAATTTCTTTTTTATTTGTTACAATGATGAAAGTTCAGAGCCACCCCAGATTGTAAACAAACTCAATAATTAACGACAAATGAATTTGAATTATATCTATGCATTTAGTTTTGAGATATTGAGGATGAATAGACTAACCGTTCACTGCCAAAGGCAAGGCTGAGCAGAGCAAACAGAGCAGCTTCAATGGCCTCATAATCTTGTGAGTGAAGCATCACAATCAAAGGTGACATGACACCTCTTTCAGCCAACTTGTGCCTCTGCTTACTACTGAGTTTACTGAGTTCTCTAGCCGCTTGAATCTGTGCATCTCTCTCACCATTAAAAAGATTTCCTACCACCATTTCTTCCATGAAAGCCAATCTCTCTCTGTCTCTCTCTGTGAGCCTTCTCTAACTACTCTGTGTTTTTTGTTAGGCAGTGGTACTAATGTTGATGATGTTGGTATCGGGATTGGTTGCTTCAAGATGTAATCTTTGGCTTTTGTTGGTTTGAAAATCCATTGTTTCAGTCTGAAGCAACTTACCTATTCTTTGGTCAGCTTTTTTGGGAATGTCTGATTTGGAAATACAATTACGATTCCTAAGAATGAATCTTTTGCTCTCCTTTTATAGAAGCAAGCGCCTTAAACTTTAGGAATATTTTTTATTTTGGGATTTTCTTGGGATTTTGTTTTTCAGTTTTATGGCAGTTTTTTAAATTTTGTTTACAAATGATATAATTTTTGGGATCCTCCAGGAGTTAATTGTTTATTATTAAGACCCATAATTATGTGATTTGTTTTTTGGATAGTCAAAATAAGTATGTGATCAATACACTAATACACTATACATTAATAGGCATGTGTAACATGTATCATCACTAATGAAATTCACATTTCTTTTTTCTTTTGGAGTTCATATTGGGCAATCACTCAAAAAGAAACCAAAGCCATTAGTAGTTGTGATTAGAGCATCAATTAGTTGACTGCTCCAATGGGTGTTTGCAAGAGTTTCAAGGAGTAACACTTTTTATTTTTATTTTTATTATTTTTACGATTCACTGAATTCTCTTATTGCTTAGCCTTTCAACACTGGACAGTGTAGAAATTATTGTGTATGACCTTTCAAACCCTTGAAAGATGAAACGGCTAGCTTCTTTTTTTTTAACTTGTGTCATATACATATATATTTGTCCACATTAGCAGAGAAGATATAATGGATCAATTATGATTTTAAATTTTTTCCCCCTAATGTATAGATAGATATCTTGCTAGATTCTAGTCACCCATATGACTTTTACAAGATCACCAAGTTAAAATAATAAACCATATTGGCAGTAACATTGAACATTGATTTCTAAACTTCCTTTTCAAGGCATGATTTTAACACGAAAGGGATTTTGAAAGATATTTTCTTAGTAACATTGACTTCAGTCTCATCTCCTCTCCTAAATTCCTAATAAATATACCTTCCTATCTTCTACTAAGGGCTTAACTTTGACACCTAATTGGTCAATTTTTATATAAGTATGCCGCATGCAATTAATAGCAAATACTAAGGATACAATAAAGTGATACCAATTACATTCATTCTCACATCAATTTATAAATCTATTATTGTAAGATTAGTAGTAATTTTAACATTTTCTAAATTTTTGCAATCTTTCTCATTAAGGTGGTAAGTATTGATTGAAACAACGTTACTTTTACATAAATCCATTACTAACATCATTTTTTACTATGTGCCAATTGCAATATCAATATTCTATGTTAGTAGTTGTGAAAAATAGTTTTACTCTTGTAATCTTTATACTAGAAGGATCTTAATCCTTCATTTTATGGGTATCTATGTGAAATTTATATGGGTTAATAAAGATTAATAATCCCAATTTTTGGTACATATAAAGATTACAGTAGAGAAGATTCAAGCTCAAGCAAGGACATAGGACTCTTTACAGAAAAAGCATCCAATAACAGTGATATCCATAGTAACATGGTAGAGAATGTGGGCTCTGCCGAATAGCATGACTTTGGGCTAAAACTCGTGATCCAAAGCTGACAATTGTGTATAAAAAACTAAAAGCATGGATAATGTATATCTCATTTTTCATTTTTCAAAGTATAGGACTTGACAAACGGCACAGAATATTTTGTAGTAAAAATTAATTCATCAATAATGTCATGGGACATCCTTTATATTCACTTGTTCTTTTGGCCAAAAAAAAAAAAAAAAAAAAACTATAGTTTAAAAAGAAAATAATAATGATGGGACCCTTTAAAAAGGAATCCCTCTGCTTTGCTTTCGCCGCTATACTGCGGCATTGTTTTTACGAAAATGCTTCCCAAATTTTCATGATGATTCATGTTGGTAGTAGGTGATTTGAATGCTCCACAATTTTTTTTTTCTTCATTTGCTTTCGTTAGGAAAAGTTGGAGTCTCACACTTTATTATTATTATGATCCAATATCTGATTGTTATTCAAATGATTATTTTATTTCCTTCAAAGTTTGTTGAAATTTATGATTATAATATTGTATATCTAACATCTTGAAAATGAACTAAACCATTGAAAGGGTCTCATTCAGTTTATTTATATAAAACTTTCTAAAATTTATGATTATAGCATAAAGTAATATTGTACATTTTTATTGAAAATTAATGATTATAATATTGTACATTTTTATTTTTACCCAGCATAAAGTATGAAGTTTAGTCATGAATCATAGCATGAACTATTCTGGTGATTTATGCATTTTCTCTGGAAAACTCTTTCAGTTTCATTTTATTTCAGGGTTGAGTCCCTGGTTGTTGTTGTTTAGCGTAATTGTAAAGTCCACATTGAACCAAAAAAAGAGAAAATAAAAATAGTAAGAAGTTTAGAATTTATAATTCCAAACCTGTTTACAATTTATCAAGAAATTTATTTTTTGGTCGACACAGCAACACCGAGTTTATGATCAGATTTTTATATTTGTATATTCAAACTTAACAAAAATTCCACCAAAAAGACAAACAAACTAAAGTTTGGTCAAACTTTACGCGGGGTATTGCCAATGGATGATGAAACTATGGCTGCAACAATGTTAACAACTTTAGTGCAACTCACGATTAAAAAAACTAAGCACGTTGTCCACTAAATAACATACTTGGCTTCAAAGAGAAAATAAGGTGTTTCCATTAATATATA
The DNA here is from genome assembly GCA_030021035.2 of Notholithocarpus densiflorus. Taxonomy (NCBI): domain Eukaryota; kingdom Viridiplantae; phylum Streptophyta; class Magnoliopsida; order Fagales; family Fagaceae; genus Notholithocarpus; species Notholithocarpus densiflorus. The sequence goes on along the minus strand of JARYZH020000112.1, from coordinate 1,104,092 downwards.
TATATATATATTTTAATTGGAGTTCTTCTCTAGGTTTTTGGCAGACCTAGCATACAGGACGGGTTAATTAGATTCGGTTAGAAACATGTCATCTTAAACGGGTTACAAAACTTATGATCCTAAGCCTGAAACTTTTGAGGGTTGGGTTTAACCATCATCAACAAATGGACCACATCATCGTATAGTATTTAATTATGAGATTTTATTGTTAGACATATTATGGCCTAAGTAGTTTATACCAATTGTAGGTTTATGTACTTGTAGAACAAGCATATTAACTTTAAGTTAGTCTATGATTAGCCTAGGGTTAGTCAAGTATTTTCTAGTATATAAACCGTACATTGAGTTCATTATAACACAAGTGCTTAATATAATATATATAACCATGCATCAAGGGTTTTCTTACTGTGGACGTATGTTGCTGTTAACTTGAACCACGTAAACCTTTGTGTGCGCTTTCTTTTTCATACTTCCGCTCATCATTCAATTATTACACACAATCACACAACAACTTTCACACTTATGATGGTTAGGAATAAACTCAAAACGTGTTTGTAATCAACTATGTCAAGATTCCGATTGTATCATTACATTAACACTATGTTAGTTCATGGATTTTCAAAATGTTTTTATAATAAAAAGCTATATTGTTTTTCCTAAAACCAAAGATATCACTCCCCTTGCATCAATCTTGATGTATGCACGATCTTCCAACAATTCATTGTAGGTTGTTTGGAGATCCTTCTTGCCTACAACTTCATCATCTGAGCAATCACTTTTAGCCAAACATTGATAACTTTTTTCAAGGAAAAGAAAGTGAGACAATGAATATGAGATATATTAGATTTTAAATAGTAATAATTTTTTTTTTTTTTTATAAAAAAATTTTGTATAGTTATAAAAATATAATATTATACTCACACTAAATTGTGACCTTGTTCACACTAAAATTTGCATCAGCATGTGCAATTTTTTTTTTATTTTAGTAAAAGAACCTATTTTTTTTTTATTTTATATACTCACTTTTAAAAAAATTCCACATCAAATTACCTATTTTACACTACATTTCATTAAAATATTAATTTTCTTGGTTTTTTTTTTAAAATTATTTCTCTTTCTTCACACACAACAACTACCATCCACGCAAAATGAATAGTGTCAGCATAAATTTAAGCGGTTATTATAGCAAATTTGTAAATTTACACAATTATACACAGACTGATGTTGGTTATTTTAAGGCAAAATTATGTAAATTCTACACATTTTTCTATTATACACGGACTGATGTAATTGTTCTTGCAATCTTCTTATTTCCGCTCCGTTAGAAGAGGATATTTGAGATTTTTTCTTTTTTCTTTTTGGGTTTGTTTTCTTTTCTGGTGGTGCACTAAAATTACAAGAAGTTAGCCATCCACAGTATTTCAATCCACGTTACCTTCCTGACACAAGTTCTACCAGCACCAGCTTCTCCGGAAATGCAATCCACGTTTCCAACTTCTTTCTTTCTTGTTTTGTTTTTTTTTCAAACAAAGCTTCTTGAATAAAGTACCTTGTCGTCTAATAAAAAACTTAGAATGTTAAGAACTTTGTAACTTAATTGGTTTAAATTTTCTTACCTCCAACTATCAAATTATTAAAATATACAAAGGGTTTGGATTTAAAGTCAAGTCTAAACAACAAAGAAACCTATTGGTATTTTGACTTGATGATAAAATACAATTATCATGACGCCGATACCATAAGTTTTAAATTTTATAGAAAAAAACAATAAAAAATTCAATAACTCTCTCATTCAAATTAAAAAAATTCATAAGACTAAACTGAAACTTAGGTGAAAGTGTAAAAGAAGTATCAATAAAATTCTCAAAAAATTAGACCACAAGTTACAAAAACTAAGAGAGGATTTTACAAAAATGCTCCCATTCCATTATTAAAATTCCAAATGGCCGAGGTTTTACATTTATTATAGAAGTATGGGATCTATTGTCACACCCAATTGCCTAACATGTTAACTTGTATGATTGTGAATAGTTAAGGAAAAGTGGTTGGCTTATATAATCAGTACTTGATAGAAAATACTTACCATTAATCACATTCTCACAATTCAACATATTGTGAAATTAGTTGTGCGATTGGATGTAGGAACACCTATAAAACCCATCTAACTTATTCATGGGGATACCTTGCAAAAGCAAAAGGCATCATACAACCGCAATGGTCACACTTTTGTACCCTGAGATGGTTGTGGCAATATTATCATTTCTATGCTTCCTTTTTCTTTGCCATTGGAGATGGAACAAAACCTCACCCATCACAAACTGGCCTATCTTGGGAATGCTCCCAGACCTTTTTTTCAACGTGTCCCATGTGCATGACTACACAACGAGCCTTCTAAAACAATATGGGGGCACTTTCGAGTTTAAGGGCCCTTGGTTAGCTCGCATGGACGCTATACTCACCAGTGACCCCATGAACATTCAACACATTTTGAGCAAAAACTTTTCTAACTATGACAAAGGGCCGACTTTCCGTGAGATTTTTGAGCCTATGGGGGATGGTATTTTTAGTACTGATTCTGAAACGTGGAGATATCAGAGGAAGTTGATTCAGTCATTGATAAAGCACAGCAAGTTTATGTTGTTCTTAGAGAAAGTTGTCAAGGGAAAGGTGGAAAAGGGCCTCATCCCTGTTCTTGATCACGTCTCAAGTCTGGGAATTGAGGTGGATTTACAAGACGTTTTTCAACGGTTCACCTTCGATAATGTTTGCTTAATGGTTTTGGGTTTCGATTCAAATTGCCTCACCATTGAATTCCCAGAAGTTGCACACGCAAAAGCGTTTGATCAAATGGAGGAAAGTCTGTTGTATCGACACATTCTGCCAATAAATTGTTGGAAGTTTCAGAGATGGGTTCAAATCGGAAGAGAGAAGAAGCTTAGTAGTGCTTGGAAGACTTTTGATCAATTTGTATACGGATGCATCTCATCCAAGCGAGAAAAACTTAGCCGAGGGAGAGCCCTGAAGATGGAGGAAGCAGAATTTGACTTATTGACGGCCATAGAGCAACAAGAAAGAGAAATGAATGGTATTGCGTCATCCAACAAGTTTCTAAGGGACACTGCATTTAATCTCATTGCGGCAGGGAGAGACACCATCAGTGCAGGACTCACTTGGTTTTTATGGCTTGTTGCAACACACCCATCCGTGGAAGCTAAAATTCTAGAAGAGATCAAAGCCCATTTGTTGGACGAGGTGTGGAGGGTTTTAGGCATAGATGAGCTAAGTAAGCTAGTTTATCTCCACGGAGCCATATGTGAGTCCTTGCGCCTTTTTCCGCCCATACCTTTCGATCATAAATGTGCAGTTCAAGCTGACATTCTTCCCAGTGGCCACCATATCCGTTCAAATATGAGATTGATATACTCTTTATACTCAATGGGGAGGATGGAGAGCATATGGGGCGAAGATTGCCTGGAGTTCAAGCCAGAGAGATGGATTTCGGAGCAAGGAGGAATAGTGCATGTACCCTCTTTCAAGTTCATAGCATTTAACGCAGGAGCAAGGACTTGTTTAGGTAAGGATATAAGTTTCACGCAAATGAAAATGATTGCAACCTTTATCATTTGGAATTACCATATTCATGTGGTTGAAGGTCATCCTATTTCACCAAGTATCTCTGTTGTACTACATATGAAACATGGTTTGAAGGTGAGGCTGAGCAAGAGAAATGTTTGATGAAGAAATTTCTGTGCTAGTAGAGTAGTTGTCTCCAAATAAATATAAATTGTGAGCTGCATAAATTCCTTGAAACATAATGAAAAAAAGATGGTTAGACCACTATGTGATGAACATTGTGGAATTATTGGATTTACTCATCAATCATACCTATTAAAACAACCCACACATTGCTGGGGAATTTCAGGGGAAATTCAATGGAAAACAAAAACTTGAAGTAGGCTTTGAGGTACGAATAAATTCAGTCTTTAAGATGATCTTGACCCCCACTCGATTGAGTTTGCTATAGGGTTCCAGAAAAAATCAACTGCAAGATATAACTAAACCCGGATCCTACAAGTAGCCATCTTGAAGGAATCTACTGAATTTCTCTTTATGGTGTGTCTCACTCACATAAACTATTTGTGCTTTAGAAAGCACCCAAAAATGTAATTATTATCCATTTAATGCATATGAAACAATATCAATACACAATGAAGAGTTTTCCATTGAAAAGGCACACTTGAAAGACCACTTTTGTTTATGTAAGCCCTCTAGATTGTTACCTTGGATTTTACCTGCCGTTTCCCCTTTTTTTTTGGGTAAAATTTTGTTGAAAACATTGTTTTTGCAATTGTCTCGCTCAAGTGGGACTCACATGTTAGTGTGAGACATGGGTCTCATAAGATTGGCACATACAAGATTTTTTTTTCTTCTGCTTGAGAGACCTCCACTTAAGTGAGTGTGGGTTCTTTTTTTGACAGCACACAGGCCTAATTAGAAACAAGGATCTTGGGCCCAATGCTTTATGTTTAAGGGACTGGGTATGGTTCACCGCAGCTAAGTTGGGCTGATTTCGAACCAAATTGTGCACAAAGCGTGGATCCTACAATATATACATACTAACATATAGAAAATATACACGTATTGTACATCAAGGGACAGTAAAGAATGATATAAGTAAAATGAAAAGTGAAATAAACGTTAGGGATCCTTAGGATAGTAAGAAATGATTCATTATTTTCTTAAGTTTTTAATACATCATGCTCTCTTTGCACTAGGATGTGTTATAAGGTCCAAATAAGTTTAAAAATCACAGACTTGGATAGCTCCTCAGGCTTCCAAGACTTGCGAAGTTTGAATCCCCTTGAATTCATGTGTATTCTCTAGTGGCCGTTTTAGGATCCCGGACGGTGTTTTCCCTCTTTTCTCTCCTTTTGAATTTTAAATGAGTTTTCTAAAGGATCTTTTCCCTCTCATTCACTGTTGCTGAATGAATTTCACTGTTGGTTCCCCCTCCTTTTATAGTGCCACCTTAGGGTTTTTGGTGTACCATTATTTCCCTCCATTTGTTGCCCTGGGTATTAGAACCAATGTCGTGTCAGCAACATTGGTGGCTGGACCCTTCCTCATTTTCTCACTATTTCCCTCTTTTGAGGTTCCCTCTTCAAAAGCCCCTAGCTGACTTTCCTGTTCTGGGAGGTCCTAAAGGGCTGATTTCTAATCTTTCTTTTCCCAAGGCTTCTAGACACCACTTTTTTCAGACCCACCTTTTGGCTGCTTTGCCTTTTGTCATTTTCCCTAAATGGGCAGATTCCTTTCTATCAAGTTGAAAGATCCCCAGCCACCTTCCTTTATGGTGCATCTTCTTGGTTCCCCGAGGTACCAGACCCTTATTCATGAGTTGCTGGTTCCTAAGTCTTCTGCTCCTTTTCTGCATCATTGGGTGGCTGATAAGACACATTTGCTCTCGTTCTTTGTGTTCCTGGGCATGCTCCTTTGAGATGTCTCAATCCCAACCTGGCCCTGTTGCATATCCCGAGGATCCCAGGCTTCTGGGAATCCCCAAGGTATGGTTCAGTTTTTCTCCTTGGGTTCCCAACGATTTTTTCCATTAAGGGTTGGGCTAAGCTTCTCTTTTCTTTGTTTTGTAAGGCCCAAAGCTTGCCCACTTGTGGGCTTAGGTCCCTTCCTATTGACTTTTAATGAATTTGGGCCTTCCCTTTCCTTGAAAGCCCAAATGGCTCTTAGATTTCAATCTTTTTGTATTGTTTTGGGCTTTGATACAATATTGTGATATTTTGGACCTCAACAGTGAGCTCAAACCTTGTTGAAGAAGGTTCGGCTCTAGCGAGCTCAAACCTTCGCTCTAGCAGACTCTAGTCATGTGTCATTTTTTGCTCTCGCTTTTCCGATCAACACTTATAAAGCCAACAAAAAAAAGATCATAATTTTTTATTCCTAAAAATTCTCTTTGCTTTTTCAACTTTTAATATTACTCACACAAATTATAACTTGCATGTATATTCACAAATATACAACATAGATACGCATAAACCAAATGAATCAAAATAGCCAATAGTCTCGTAGTTCATTGGATATGAGAAGAATCTTTAAATCCCCCTCCCCCACTTCTTGTAACAACATAATCAAAATACAGAGTATACAATTATGATTTTCTCCACGAACTCCACATCCAAATAAAACAGAATTTTGACACAAGGGAAACCTTTCTAAAGATTTGCAACAATGAACCTCATTGGAAAGCAGCTTTACTATTTTGCTCGAGCGAGATAAAGGCAAATTTTTGGGTTAATTAAGTGATTCTCTTGAGCTGGTTTATATTATCGGTTGAGTGAGCTTCACCTTCACTTAAGCAAGCTTTTTCAGATGACACTTACTCAAGCAGTTTCAGACTTGGCTCTTTCTTTGTTTAGATTATAATGTCAATTTGAATATTTCCAATCTAAATCCTAAAAATCTCCATTTAGCAATTTCATGACAAAATCCCATTACAGATTTAAAAACAAAATCCCATATTACAAACTCAAGTAATAAAGCAAGGCTTGAGAAATTACTTAAGAAACTAAGATTACTATGTCTTACTGGAGACTCCATCACAACTTAGATTGAATATTTCCAATCTAAATCCTAAAAATCTCCATTTAGCAATATCATGACTGTTAACGTGTATAGTATTATGGGCTTTAGGCCCAAACTAGATTACTTGTATAGCACACATTCTTGTACTACACTCTTACTTGTACTGTACTCATATGCCTCCTATATAAAGGTACTTATGTGTATTCTTTTACTGTGAAATACAATACAATAATTCAGTATTTCTAACATGGTATCAGAGCCATCGCTCTGACTTTTTCTTTGCAGTCTTGTCTCTCATTGGTGTTATTCCAGACTCACAATTGCTTCCGCCGTTACAACTGCTGCTGCAGCCATTCGCCGTTAAACCTTTGACGCATTTCAGTCATCGTCTCTGGTTCCGGACCTGTAGCCGCTGTCGTTTAGAGTCTCGAGACCACTGCCATACCGTCGCCGCCGTGATCCTTGCCCCGATTGTGTTTTCGCAGGTACCACTAAGATTGTCCTCCGCCGATCTACTCATTCGTGGAAACCTGACCATCATCGGAGCTCACACGCACCCTCACGCGCCACCAAAATATTCTGCGCCAAAGCTCACGCGCTCCACGCACCGACACTCTTCTCCACGCGCCAGATCTGCACCTGCTGACGTCAGCCCTAGGTGACGTCATCACTGCCACGTCATCTGCTGACATCATCATCCACTCTTCTGCTAACGTCACCCACCACGTCAGCTGACGTCATCGTTGACCAGGCCGATTGACCCGCGTTGACCTTACCGTTGACTTGGACCGTGGTTGACTTTGACCGTTGACTTTTCTTCAGAGTTGACTTTTTGCAGCCCAGGTGCTTCTTACCCAGTTTTTCGCGTAGATTTCATTTTTGCAGTCCGTTTTTGCATATATTGCTTCTAAATGAAGAATAAGGACAGGTCTTCTTCTTGTTGCAACAATCGTCGCCAACAATCCAGCAAACATTTTTGCAATTTTTGCAAACGTTTTGGCCACAATATTGAGACTTGCTATCATCGCAACAATTCAGCTGTTTCAATTTCTGCTGCTACTGTTGCTAACACTGAGAGTATCCAACCAAAGGCTCCCGTCTCTGCACAGTCTAAGTCTTCAGGTCGCACTTTCACCATGTCCATAGATGACCTTAAAAACATTATCGCTAATGTCATTCGTATGGTTGGTAATGCATCTTATTCCTCTTCTCTCTCAGCTTTATCTGGTATGTCTCCTTCCTCTTGGCTTATGGATTCTGCTTGTTGCAATCACATGACACCTCACTCGTTCTTATTTTCTGAACTTAAACCTGCACCACACCCTCTTAATATTCGCACAGCAAATGGTTCTACAATGTCTGGTTATAATATAGGTTCCGTTTCGACCTCCAACCTTTCAGTTCCTGGGGTCTTTAATGTTCCTGACCTTTCTTACAATTTATTTTTTGTGGGACAATTAGCTGAGTTAGGTAATCGCATTATCTTTGATTATTCTGGATGTATTGTGTAGGATCCAAGGACGGGGCAGGAGCTTGGGACCGGTCCCAGAGTTGGGCGTATGTTTCCCGTGGACAACCTTCGTCTTCCACTTGTTGCTCCTGTTTCTGTTGCTGCAGCTGCTGCAGTTTCTTCTATTCCTTCCCTTGCACTTTGGCATGCTCGACTTGGTCACGCATCTTCTTCTCGGGTACAACAATTGGCTTCTAGAGGTTTGTTAGGTTCAGTGTCTACAGAAAATTTTGATTGTGTTTCATGTCAGTTAGGAAAACAACCAGCTTTGCCCTTCAACACTAGTAAATCAATATCCACTGATATCTTTGACCTTATTCATTCTGATGTTTGGGGGCCTTCCTCTGTCTCTAGTATTGGTGGATCTCGATATTTTGTTGTCTTTGTTGATGATTACTCTCGCTATAGCTGGATTTTTAATATGAAACATCGTTCTGAATTATTGCAAGTATATTCTAATTTTGCAAAAATGGTTGAAACTCAATTTTCCAAACGTATCAAAATTTTTCGATCTGATAATGCTCTTGAGTACATTTAATATGCTTTCCAAGCTGTTTTGCATTCCTATGGCATTGTTCATCAACTAACTTGTCCAGGTACCTCTCAGCAAAATGGTAGAGCCGAACGAAAACTTCGTCATATTCTTGACACTGTTCGTGCTCTCCTTCTCTCTGCCAAAGTTCCTGCTCCTTTTTGGGGCGAAGCTGCTCTTCATGCTGTTCATGCTATTAATCGCATTCCAAGTCCTGTCATCCAAAATCAAACTCCATATGAACGCCTTTTTGGGTCACCTCCAGACTATCACCACCTTCGCTCCTTCGGTTCTGCTTGTTTCGTTCTTCTTCAGCCACATGAGCATAACAAACTTGAGCCTCGATCAAGGCTTTGTTGTTTTCTTGGCTATGGCGAAACTCAAAAGGGGTATCGGTGTTATGATCCTGTTTCTCATCGTCTTCGTATCTTCCGCAATGTTGTCTTTTGGGAACATCGCCTCTTTGTTGAGCTCTCTCACTTCCGTGCCTCCCTATCTTCCTCCTCTGTCTTAGATCTTTTTCCCGATGAGGCACATATTCCTCCTGTAGCTGCTCCTGATCCTCCTGTAGTTACTCCTGATTCTCCTGTAGACTTCTCTGTCCAACCACCAGATATCCTTGATCCCTTTCCTAGTTCACCCTTTAATGAATAGGTGGAAGATGAACAGGTCGAAGACGAACTACCCAACCCTGAGCTTGGGTCCCCTGCTTCTGTTCCGCCTGAAGATCTTGCACAAGACATTCCACCTCGTCACTTAACTCGGGTAAGATCCATTCCTACACATTTACTTGACTATCATTGTTACACTGCCCTTGCTACACTGCACAAGCCTCACACTTATCGTGAGGCTTCCACTGACCCTTTATGGCAGATTGCAATGAAAGAGGAACTTGATGCATTATCTAAAAACCATACTTGGGACTTGGTGACTCTCCCTCTTGGGAAATCTGTGGTTGGTTGTAAGTGGATCTACAAGATTAAGACTCGCTCTGATGGGTCCATTGAGCGCTACAAAGCTCGTCTTGTTGCAAAAGGTTTTACATAGGAGTATGGGATTGATTATGAAGAGACCTTTGCTCCGGTTGCTCGAATCTCATCTGTTCGTGCCCTCTTAGCTGTTTCTGCTGCCAGTAAATGGGACCTTTTTCAGATGGATGTCAAAAATGCATTCGTTAATGGGGATTTAAGTGAAGAAGTTTATATGCAACCTCCTCCTGGTCTCTCTGTTGAATCAAACAAGGTTTGTTACCTTCGACGTGCACTTTATGGCCTTAAACAAGCTCCACGAGCTTGGTTTGCCAAATTCAGTTCTACCATCTCTCGCTTGGGTTACATGGCCAGTCATTATGATTCTGCCTTATTTCTTCGTCGCACTGACAAAGACACTATTTTACTTCTCCTGTATGTGGATGATATAATCATAACTGGTGATGACCTTAGTGGCATTCAAGAACTCAAGGATTTTCTCAGTCAGCAGTTTGAGATGAAAGATCTTGGACATCTTAGCTACTTCTTGGGTCTTGAAATCACTCATTCTACAGATGGACTTTACATTACTCAAGCCAAGTATGCCTCTGAACTCTTGTCTCGAGCTGGACTCACTGATAGCAAGACTGTTGACACTCCAGTTGAGCTTAATGCGCATCTGACTCCCTCAGGGGGGAAACCATTGTCTAATCCCTCTCTTTACAGACGCTTGGTTGGCAGCCTAGTTTATCTCACTGTTACTCGTCCAGACATTTCCTATGCTGTTCACCAGGTGAGCCAGTATCTGTCTGCTCCACGATCGACTCACTATGCTGCTGTTCTGCGCATTCTTCGATACCTAAAGGGCACTCTCTTCCATGGTCTTTTCTACTCTGCTCAGTCTCCTCTTATTCTCCGTGCATTTTCTGATGCTGATTGGGCAGGAGATCTCACTGATCGCAGGTCCACCACTGGTTATTGCTTTCTTCTTGGTTCTTCTTTGATTTCTTGGCAAAGTAAGAAACAAACTCATGTGGCCCGCTCCAGTACTGAAGTAGAATATCGTGCCCTTGCTGATACCACATCTGAGCTCCTTTGGCTATGATGGCTTCTCAAAGACTTAGGTGTGTCTACATCCTGTGCTACTCCTCTTTATTGTGACAACCAGAGTGCTATTCATATTGCTCACAATGATGTCTTCCATGAACGGACTAAACACATCGAGATCGATTGTCATTTTATCTGTTATCATCTTGTCCATGGTGCTCTCAAGCTGATCTCAGTCTCCTCTAAAGATCAACTTGCAGATATCTTCACCAAGTCACATCCTAAGGGACACCTTCGTACTTTGGTTGACAACCTCAAGCTGGTCTCACATCCACCTTGAGTTTGAGGGGGGCTGTTAACGTGTATAGTATTATGGGCTTTAGGCCCAAACTAGATTACTTGTATAGCACACATTCTTGTACTACACTCTTACTTGTACTACACTCATATGCCTCCTATATAAAGGCACTTATGTGTATTCTTTTACTGTGAAATACAATACAATAATTCAGTATTTCTAACAATGACAAAATCCCATTACAGATTTAAAAGCAAAATCCCATATTACAAACTCAAGTAATAAAGCAAGGCTTGAGAAATTACTTAAGAAACTAAGATTACCATGTCTTACTGGAGACTCCATCACAACTTAGAAGTGAAAGTAATCTGTCTTTTCCTGAAACCTTAAGTGAACACATTAAATATAAGAGACATAATCAGGTATAAGCACAGCTTTTAGTCACAAGATATTAGGCATCAAGTAATGAATTTAATTTTAAATTGTACTGAATGTCAACAACTAGTGAGTTCATAGATGACAGCAAACACTTAAAAAAAAAAAAAAAAAAAAAACCCCTTGAAGCAAAAACATACATGTAACAATAAAGTATAATATATATCCAGGGTTATCTAAATAAGAGTTCTCAAAACCTAGTCCCCCTTAACAGCTAATTCTGCTTCCCTTAAATTCACTTCCCCTTTTTGTCACAAATTGACAAAGGGAGAAATAAATTAGTTCATGAGGGAATGTGAGACACAAAATCTAAATATGAGGATGCCTAAATGCGATCCCTAAACATGAATAGCTTAATGAAACTCACAATCAGTGGTGGAGTCATGCAGTCATGCACATTGAAACTTGGGGGCTGGAAGAATGTGAATTAATTCCCTTCCCCCAACGAAAATTCCTGGCTCCGCCATTACTCACAATATGTATGAAGAGCAAGCACATGAGAATGAACAAGCGTGGATGCCAACCACATTAAACAAGAAATGACTTATTTTGCGTATGGAATGAATGTGGGGGACTAAGCAGAAAGACAATCTAGAAGCACACACTAAAAGAAGCACTTATGGGAAAGCAGGTGTGGGTGAACAAACCCTTGGTGGCCATGTTTCAAATTGAACATGAAATCTACTCAAAATTTACACCAAAATTCAGCAACCATAATAGTGTTCACATAGAATACAAAAATTCTCTCTTTTATTATGTGTAATCTTGACACTATGTGACCATGTACATATGTATGCAGATACTTTCAGGCATAATCATTTATGACTATATATTATAACCCTAATGATATAAATATTCATGCATGTAAGGTTTATTTATCTGTCAAGATGTTGTGTGAACTCAAATTTGTCTCAAAGGAAGAGAGAAAATTATGAAGACAAACATGATCAAAATCAATCAAGACTTTCTAAACAAGAATCATTTTGTTTTCCACCTCTGACTTCTAAGAGTGTGGTCATGAGTGTAGGTTACTACAAGAGGTAGAAACTAGAAGTAAGGGTTTATTTTAGTTGTAAAAACTATGATTCTAATAATGAAATTTTCCTTCGGGTTGGTGGTTAAACCCCGTAGTGGTTTGTCCTGTAAATTGATCATTTACAGGTTTTCCACTTCGTCATGAGTCCAAATCTTCTATTGCATAATTTCTACTCCACTTTATACTCCAGCAATGAAATTTGTACACATGCCCACCTCTTTAATTAAATCATCAATTCCAGTATTTCTCTTATATTAGTTTCCTTAAATTAAAAAAAAAAAAAAAAAATCAAACCATCCTAACTAGTCACCACCACTGGTCACCACCAATGACCTTCGCTGGTGCCATTAGAATGATCTCGTTGACGTCATCAGTGGCCATACACCACTGCCGATAGTAACCAAAAAAATATAATAATAAAAAACCCCGACAAACCCGCACTAGCCACCACTTCGTGGGTAGCGATGGTTGATTCATCTTCTTCAAAATCAATGGCAGCGATGCGGGCTGTGCAGCATTGATGGCTTCTTAGTGGCGTTGAAGACAGTTGGTGGTGGTGGTGGACCGATAGTGGTGATTGGTGGGGATGAGTTGGGTTTGTTTTTGCTTTTGGTCACCACTGGTAGTGGTGGATGGCCGTTGATAACATGGGAGCCGCCGGTGAAGATTGATGGTGGTGGACCGGGGGTAGTGGTGGTGGTGGTTGGTTGGTTAGGGTTATTTATTGATTTTAGGAAGCTAAAATATGAAAAGGTTAATAATTAGAATTTAATTAAAAGAGGTGGATATTTGTCAAATTTTTATTGGTGAAGTATAGAGTGGAGGAGGGAGGGTGGGATAGAAGATTTGAACTCCTTTGTCACTAGAATGTTGTGTTCTTTACTTTAATGTTTATTGCTTTATTAATTTGGTGATTGTTAAATATATTGTAATTAAGGGAAAAATCAATTATATTCGTAATTGATTAATTGAACTAAGTTAATTTAATTCCAATGAATATTCAACCAAGAGGTCTAAATTGTCCTTTCAATACTTATAGAAGTGTTTATTTTATTTTTTTAATTTTAAAAGTACATTATGCTCATTCGAAATATGCTTTATTGGAAGGCAACTATTTACTATGCCAAATTATAGCTAGTACTGAAACTTCTTCATCAAACATGTCTCCTGTTGATCCTCACCTTCAAACCGTGTTTCATGTATAACAGAGACACTTGGTGAAATAGGATGACCTTCAACAATTTGAATACTATAATTGCAAAGGATGGCTTTTGCAATCATTTTCATTTGAATGAAGGTCGTATCCTTACCTAAACAAGTCCTTGGTCCTGTATTATACGCTATGAACTTGAAAGTTGGTACTTGCACTATTCCTCCATGCTTTGAAATCCATCTCTCTGGCTTGAAGTCCATGCAATCTTGACCCCATATGTTCTCCATCCTTCCCATTGAATATAAAGAGTATAAAATTGTTGTATTTGACCTGATAGGGTGACCACTAGGAAGAATATCAGATTGAACTGAACATTTGTGATTGAGAGGTAGAGGTGGAAAAAGGTGAAAGGATTCACATATCGCTCAGTGAAAATAAACTAGCTTACTTAGCTCATCTATGTTTATAACCCTTGACTTTCCATTATATGGCAAATGCTCGTTGATCTCTTCTAAAATTTTAGCTTCCACATGTGGGTGTGTTGCAATAACCCACAAAATCCATGTGAGGCCTGCACTTATGGTGCCTCTCCTAGGATTGAGATCGGGTCAGGTCGGGTCGGTTTCTTGGCCACCTGTAACTCGACCCGATAAAAATTGGGTCTGCTAGATAAGAACCCGACCCAACCCGAAAATTCAAGTCACGGGTTGGGTCAGTTTATTGGGTATTGGGTCAAGTCTTTCTCTCTCTCTCTCTCCATTTTTTATTTTATTTTAATTTTATAATGTGGTTGTCAAGTCAGGTGAAGATTCTTCCACTTGATTCTACATTTTTTTTTTGGATAGAACTTGATTCTACATTTGAAAAGACAAAATGACAAAATCTAAAAATAAAACATAAGTACAAATTGCCATAAATAAAATATAGTATTTCAATAAGCTTCATATTGCAAAAAAACATGATTTAGCAGCACATACCAATTTCCTCTCTTCCATTTCAGGTTCTGGAACCCATGATAAGAATGACACAACATCTTTCCCCATCTTGCCAACTCCACCCAACAAAATATTTATTCCCAATTAATTTACCAAACAAGTTTATAAAATTGTGAACCTAGCAACCTACTAATCTGAAAAAGCAAATGAACTTAAAGCTTCAATTTTGGTAAAAGCAAAAAAAGGAAATTAGCATATACAATTGGATTCAGATCTTCTATATTTTCTAAGGTACTCTACCAATAGATTTCCTTAAATCTTAACAACTTTTTTATGATTTAAGGGTCTAAATTTTGTCATGTCAGCATTCCACTAACAGTACTCTTCAACTAATCTGTCATGAATGACCAAATTTAAAATAGGATTCAAATTTGGAATTAGGATTTAATTGAGGAAGACAAGACTCAAAAGGTAACTTTAATTTTCAAAAGGTTTGCATTAGGAAAATTTCAAAAGATGGTTATGATTGGCAAATAATTTATGAAACATTCTAAGTTAAGAAGAAAAAATATATTAGGAATAATTATTTTAGAATACCATATTCGTAATATAACATCATAATTTTTTTTTTAAAAAAAAATACATATGTCCATAAATGAGAAATATTACTCCTTAACTTGCTCCTGCCTTTTTTACCATTCTTTGACTTATTACAATACTTTATACATTTAAACAAATATCATATATCTTTAAATACATTAATTTCTTTCCATTTAAACAAATTTATTTAGTTTCATTTCCTATTTGTAATAAAAGAAATTTTCGTTTTAATGCATTTTCAACCAAATTTATGGCTTTGGTTTCTAATTTCTAATATAAATTAATTAATAGCTTTTTAAATTTCACTTATTTCTATTTTAAATTGTTCTCTCTTTTTTTTTTTTTTGGAGAGAAAAGATAGAATATTATTATTGAGTAAAAACCACAGAAATAAAATGTTAAAGAAATAGTAAGAGTATGAGAAGCTTTCAACAAGGCTTAGAAAGCTTACAAAAGCCAGCATAGGTAACTGAGGTAAGCATGGCAGCAAAACGAAAATAGTAAATTGTTCTCTTTTTAATTTTTCATGTAAGAATTTTATGAGCTTTATATTCATAAGTTGAAAATCTCAAAATGAATTCAACCAACTATATTTTTTTTTAAAATATTAATTGGTCGGGTTGACCCGAACCCGACCCGAGACCCAAAATAAACCTGAGTCTTTGGTTCGAGCATCCATCATACCTGCCCAAGACCTTTTGGGTCGGGTGGTCGGGTGCGTCGGGTCCATGCTCAACCACTCTCTCCCCGCTGACAAAAGATTAACTGCAGTGTCCCTTAGAAACTTATTGGATTTTGGAATGGTACTTATTTCTCCTTCTTGTTGTTTTATAGTTGTCAACAAGTTGAATTTTTCTTCCTTCCTCTTTGGGGTCACTTCTTCTCGCTTGGATGAGATGCATTGGTATAAAAATTTATCAAAAACTTTCATAGCCCTTGAAAGTTTCTTCTCTGTTCCAATTTGAAGCCATCTTTGTAACTTCCAATATATTTCTAGCAAAATGTGTCGACATAACAGACATTCCTCCACTTCATCAAATGCTTTTGCATGTTCAACTTCACAGAATTCAATGGAGAGGTAATCTGGGAAGCACAGGTGCAGCTCCAGTGTCACGCTCCAAACCCAAAAGGGTCCAAAGCATGTAAATTGAGATTTCAAGAGATATTGTAGGAGATTTTTTTTCTTTCCATTTGATAAAATAAATGAATATATTGATCTCTCCACAATATAAGTTAGAGCTCTATGACACACTTACAAACAATACAAACTACAAATCATGTGTCTTTAAATATACATGAAATCCAAAGCTCCAAATAAATAATCACAAAATCACGATCCTTTCTAAGATATGTAACCTTAATCGAAAATCTAGGCCTATCATGCCCAAGGCTAACAAACCTCAAGAGCCCAACCTCCAGTAGAATTAGCTATGGCCTCGATAAATTTAGTAAGTTGAGTCACCAACCCATCATAGCATAAATTTCTCAATTAGCATAATACTCCAATCAGCACCAATAAAACAAGCTCCATGCTCGAGGTATAGCAAATTGATCTGAAAAACTGTTGGAGAGTGGGATGAGCTAAATCCCAGTAAGTAGCATAATTAATGGGGGTGGGGGAAATGCAAGTCTCATGATAATGAGCATTTTACAAAACATGTTATGCCTTAAGAATTTCCATTTGATTTCTGAAAATTCGATACCAGCAATGACATGACAAGAATGCTTGAAGCAACATAGCACAAAGCTTCTTTGAAATATCTTAACGTGAAACTACATAAGTATATATTTCTCAAAATATCTCAACATGAAACTACATACTACACTGTGAACAATAACAACATCGTTCCAAACCAGAAAATCCAACCCAGGGCCACATGACAATTGTCGACACAAAGCCGGAACTCATCGCCGACAAAAAGTCGGAACTAATTGCCGACACAAAGCCGGAACTAATTTGCCGACACAAAGTCGAAACTCATCGCCGACACAAAGTCAGAACTAATCTGCCGACACAAAGCCAGAACTCATCGCTGACACAAAGCCGGAACTCATTGCCGACACAAAGTCGGAACTAATCTGCTGACACAAAGCTGGAACTCATTGCTGATACAAAGCCGGAACTAATCTGCCGACACAAAGTTGGAACTCATCGCTGACACAAAGTCGGAACTCATTTGCCGACACAAAGCCAGAACTCATAACCATCACAAAGACGGGTGCTAAGATACCAATGTCACACAGACTATAGTATCTAGCTGGGTAATCATATGTCACAGCCCAAGGGTAAAACATGAAGAGCTCATAGTTTACATGAAATCAAAACACAGTTTAATTTCAAGTAGTTTCACAAAAACCTTTGAAATACCCAATATATTCACAAGGTTCTCAAAGCCTTCAAACTCATTCCTTGTCAAAAAGATTTTGTATCAATTTTCCCAAATATCACAAGTCAAGATAAAGCATCTTTACATCTTTCAAATAATACAATAAATCCATAAAATCTATTCTCAAGAATTTAATCAAAGATGCTAATCTTTTCCATGCTAACAAATCATGCATTTCCCCGTATGCAATAAGAAATATGATGCATTTTCAATGCCTCATGCATTTTCCATAAATGATTAACAATAATAGTACACAGTACGTTTTAGGAAAACCATGAATAATGTTCCAAAATGGGTTTAATCATAAAATACTTTAGTGTAATAATGATTCCTTTTTAAAAAATCCCATTAAGAAGCCACTTACCTCGAAAGTCCAATCCATCTTTTTTTTTTTTTATACCTCAACCGGGCACCACACAATCAATCAATCTCATCACTAGGTCCATTACCAAGAATCTCGGAACCTAGAAACACAAGGATCAAGCCTATCAATAACAAGGCCTATTACAAAGTACACCATCACATTGTCTCCATAAACGAGAAAGATCTCTAAGGTCAAATTGAGGCCCTAAATCCTAACTTTACTATCCCCAAGTAACCATTCCCAAAGAATATCAAACAAGCATACAAGTGATCCAAAGGACCGTAACACAACCAAAGCATTTTAATTTCTTACCGCAAAGAAGGTGCATTCATTAGATAATATCACATACACCACTTTATAGAAAAATAGGTAACTAGCCTCACGAATTTCTTTTGGGTACTAAAATAATAAAGCCAAGCCATTAAAACAATTCTTATAAATTCCCAAGCATTCACAACAAAACAAAAATGTTTAAGTGTTACACTAACTCATGTATTAATAACACTAGTACTTAAGACATCATAAAAAAAATCAAATACCACAACATCAAATCACTTTCAAAGTTCTAAAACTCATTATATATATTACATAGTCCAACTTCCAGTTGAATAGACAACTACATCAATTAAACCTAACCTCATAACTCATTGAGGTAATATATCAAACACTTGACATGCAACTAACACAAGCCCACAACTCAAGCAATTTTCATGGTTAACACTATCAACTTTTCACATATGTTAAAATCATTCCAAAGATATAAAGAAACTTAATTTCAAAAATCCATCTCAATCTTCTTCATAGATTAAAACCCATATGGTTGCCCAAGAAATCCAACCCTCAAATACCCATTAAGTAATTACCTTAAACATCATGAAACAACAAAGCCCAAAGGATTTCACAGAAGAAAATGACAGAAAACTTAGATTTTTACCTCATCTATTGAATTAACCAAACTTAGAGGGATGGTCTTTCAAATGGGTTTGCCAAAATAGCCGCTAGAACTCTTGGTGGTGGATTTTGATTGGAAAAGAACCTTCCATGAGTTGGCTAAGATAGAAATTTAAGAGGCAAAAGTGAATGAACTTCACATGAGGATGAGAGAGAGGATTTTTGGCCATGGGGAATGGGAACACAAGAGGAAAGAGGGAAAGGAGATGGGAGGCGGCACTTCAGAAAAATAGAGGAGGAAGCCAACGTGGGTTACATATAAGACTAAGGCTGGGCTTGGGTATTATTACAAAAAAGCCCCCATTTAGATAATTTCCAAAACAACCGTTTTATTTGTTTATTTATTTATTTTGTAAAGGCTGGGGTGTTACATCCAGAGCCACCGCACCCGCACCCGACTTGTTTTGACGCCCCAATTCGCACTTGATGTGCCAATTCGTCACTTTTTTTTTCCGTCTCAGAATCGCACCGATTCGGTCTGATTTGGCGCCGATTTGGGCCAAAACAGGATGAAATCCGCTGAAGCTAGCTAAGAAAATGGCCAAAACAGCCCCAATTCGGTTTGAATAAGAAGAGGAAGAATAAAGATCTGCTACCAAAAGATTTGTGAGAAAAAAAAGGGAAGGAGAAGAAGAAAGATCTGCTACCAAATGATTTGTGAGGAAAGAAGGAAAAAAGAAGAAGAAGAAGAAGAAGAAGAAGACGACGTGGAGACAGATGACTGTAGACTTTCAAATAGAGCCTTGGAATGTGATATTAATAAAGCGATGCACATGGGTAGTGGTGGGACTTGGCAATGGAGCTTCTTGGAAGCTTCCTTGTTTATAAATATCCCAACACATTTGTTTATTTATAATAAAACCCCCAAATTTGAATATCTTTATTATGATTTTTTTTAAACTATATTAAATTCAACAATTTATATCATTTAGCTTAATAATAGCCAAATAATTTAGTAATTGTATCAATTTAAATAATTACTTATCATCAAAAAATAATATTATTTTGCAAAATTTACCCCCCTAAATATTAGCTATAAATATTAAATTAATCCCAAAGGTTTTATTATCTACTATTGCTCTTAAATTGGTATATGTTTACAATTATATGAAAAAATATGCTTAGCAATATATAGAAAATAAAAATAAAAATATATTTAATAATTTATTAATAAACGTATCCCGCCAAAAAAGTTGTAGGCAACTGGGTTGAAACTGAAAAGTCGATATTTTGCTTTGCAGGCCCAAAGCCAAAAAAAAAAAAAGAAAAAGAAAAAGAAAAAATCCTTCATGTGAAGCCAGACACCAAGGCATTAGTCAAAACTCAAAGTCCTAACCTTTAAACCTTGAGTTCAAAACATCAAACAAACAAACTGTAATGCCAAAGATATATTGATTAAGTGACGATTTGGAAGGCGTAAATATTGAGTTTAATACAAACACAACTTCTAATAAGGACTATATATAGTGGAAGATGATTTGAAGGGTATGAGTGATGATTTCCACAAAGATTTTTATTGAAAAACAACTTGTCAACACTACAACTTTAGCCGGTACTAAAATTTCTCCATCAAACATTTCTCTTGCTGATCCTCACTTTCAAACCATGTTTCATATGAAGAAGAATGGAAATACTTGGTGAAACAGGATGACCTTCAACCACACGAACATGGTAATTCCAAATGATGGCGCTTGCAATTATTTTCATTTGAATGAAAGCTATATCCTTACCTATACAAGTCCTTGGTCCTGCATTAAATGCTATGAACTTGAAAGATGGTGTATGCAATATTCTTCCACGCTCTGAAATCCATCTCTCTGGCTTGAAGTCCATATAATCTTGACCCCATATGCTCTCCATCCTCCCCATTGAGTATAAAGAGCATAACATTGTTGTATTTGGCCTAATAGAGTGACCACTAGGAAGAATATCAAATTGAACTGAACATTTGTGCTCGAAAGGTACAGGTGGATAAAGGCGTAAGGATTCGCATATCACTCCATGGAGATAAACTAGCTTTCTTATTTCATCTATGTTAAAATCCTTCGACTTTCCGTTGTCCAACAAATGCTCCTTGATCTCTTCTAGAATTTTTGCTTCCACATGTGGGTGTGTTGCAACAATCCAAAAAAGCCAAGTGAGGCCTGCACTTATGGTATCTCTCCCGGCTACCATGAGATTAAATGCTGTGTCCCTTAGAAACTTGTCGGATTTTATAATACCACCAATTTCTTCTACTTGTTCCCCTAAAGCTGTCAACAAGTCAAAATTTTCTTCCTCGGTCTTTTAGGGCTTTACTTTGGCTTAGTTCTTCTTGCCTGGATGAGATGCATTTGTATATAAATTGATCAAAAATTTTCCAAGCACTGCTTAACTTCTTCTCACTTCCGATTTGAAGCCATCTTTGTAGTTTCCAACAGCTTTCTGGCACAATGTGTCGGTATAACAAACATTCCTCTAATTGATCAAACGCTTTTGCATGGGAAACATCTGGGAATTCAATGGAGAGACAGTTTGGATCAAAACCCAAAACCACTAAGCAAGCAGTATCGAATGTGAACCGTTGAAAAATGTCTTGTAAATCCACCTCAATTCCAAAACTTGAGACATGATCAAGAACTGGAATGAGGCTCTTTTCCACTTTTCCCTTGACAAATTGCTCAAAGAGCAACTTAAACTTGTTGTCTTTTAACACTGTGTGAAGTAGCTTCCTCTGATATGTCCACGACTCAGAATCAGAATTGAAAATCCCATCTCCCAGAACATCAAAAATTTCCTGGAACTTGTGCCCTTTGGTGTAGTTAGAAAAGTTTTTGCTGAACATGTGGTGGATGTTCATGGGATCACTCGTGACCATGAAGGTCATGTTAGTGAACCAAGGACCCTTAAACTTGAAAGTGCCCCCATTTTGTTTTAGGAGCCAGGTAACATACTCGTGCACATTGGATGCATTTTGAAGAAGGTCTGGGAACATTCCGACAACAGGCCAATTTGTAATGGTTCGGCTTTTGTTCCATCTCAAATGACAAAGAAAAAGGAAGCATAGAAATATTGCTACAAGTATCTCTGGGTACAAAAGTATGGTCATCGGAGTGGTATGGAGTTTTCTTTAGGCCCAAAAGTTGTATGAAGTTTTGTAGGCTTGCATAGAAGAGTCTTTGCCTACCCTTCTATTGAAGTAAAATATCAGTTAGGATATAAAGAAATGAGTCCACTGGTTTGTTATCTAGTTTAGATAAGGTTGCAGATGGGTGATATGCCGAAGGGATTACGTTCTTTTGTCTTTTATGATTTGTTGTCGGTGACAAACCTTCTGTTTGGAGAATGGAATAATGAAAACTTCATCCCGACATTATCTGTTGATCCTTAATTGGTTCACGTTTATTTGTAAATTACCTTATGAAATTATATATATCTACAAGAAGTTTGTTTCAACTTTCAAGGGATGGTTATTATTTTAAACGTGAAAATTAATTGAAAGTGAACCAAGGACCCTAGCTTTCAAGGGATAATTATTCTCAACTTTTGATCTTGTCTTAGTTAATCCTTATGCTTGAGGAGTTACCCCATAAGCCTCGTGAAAACTTACCTAAAAACCTAGGTATGGATTTAGACCCAAAATTTCAATTTTACAACTTAACCACTTTTAAGTTAAGCTAGCAATTAATTTCAAAAATAAGTTATTAACCAATTGAATATTGTATGGACCTAAATATAAACATCTAAAGCATATAAAGCAATAAAATAGAGCAGCAAAAGGATGCAAATCACAAGATAACATTGGATGTATTATCAAAGAAGAAAATCTAAGAACCAGATTGTTAGGGTCATATTTTCTATGTATTGGCATATTCTTTGACAAAATGCACTGTACTTGTAATTGGGTAAATCTAAGTTGTGTTTAATGTATCAAAAAGTATATAAAGTTTACATTACAAGTAGTATCATTATAGACATGAAGATTGAACCAAGAAACAAGTAAAGAAAAACTAATTCAGTGAAGCTTGACACTAGCATCTATTGAGACTTAATGAAGAATTCTCGACACAAGCTCGATCTATTGAGAACTACGATTTCAGAATTCTCAGATTTGAATTTCAGCCCATGATGACTTGGATTGCAAGGGTTTTGTTCTTTAAACCTCTAGACCATGTAAAAGGCTTATTTTAAAGTCATTAATGACGTAGAGACTCAATTAGAGAATATATACACAGAGACTCAATTAGAGAACTCATACACTCTGTGAGAAGCTACTGCATTTGGTGCGCCTTAGGGTTTTGTAACCACGTGCTTCCAGATCTTCAACGTGCTTTGGAGTGGAGAACTTTACAACCCACAACAATCATTTAGTTGCTGGGAGTTGTCACATACTGGGATCTGTGCAAAGGAAGAAATCTTCTGCAAGATCAAGTCCAAATGGAGATTGAAGCAGGTTAAACTAGTAGGTTGGTGTTTGGGGATAGGCCTGGTAGTGTTAAGATTCTTTATATTTGTAACCGCTTGTTTTTGCTTAGTGGATTATTGAGAGTGGTGACCTGAAATTCACCCGATGGGGTTTTTGCCTTGCAAGAGGTTTTCTCTATTTGTCAACAAATCACCGTGCCTATTTTATTTTTGCTGCACTTAGTTTATTTGGTAATTTGTTGGTGCCTCCACGATTTGCATTTAATTTGATCTAATAAATCAACTTGGGTAATTGAATTAATTAACCGGGGTCAATCTACTATAACCTAACATAGACGAAAAAACCTCCTTGCGGCACTAACACTAAAACCATAAACTAGATTAATAGTTGCAGTACATGATACACAATAAACCCTCCAAGCCTAATGCTATTCTCGTACTTGAACTCTCCAAGTTTTAGCTAACAACCTGTTAGGACATATATGAAACTTGTTAGAACATATGTCATATAGTATTGGCTAATCATTTGAAAAAACGCACTTTACTTGTAATTGGGTAGATCTAGGATGTGTTTAATACTTCAAGGAATAAGAGTTCAAGTCTAGTATTGAAGCCATGTAAATTTGTCCAAAAATCAAGTGAAGAAGTGATGCTCATTAAAGCTCGATAGATGTATCTATCGAAATTTAATATGTGATTCTCGACAGCTCTTAACAAAAGCTGTATCTATTGTGAATTACGAAATTCAGATTTTCAGATCTGTTTTTCATGCATATCCAAGCTATTTGTGTAGGGTTTCTTTTCTCACAACCCTAGACATATATAAGGATTATTTTAAGGGCCGTCTAAGATGATGCAACTTGATGCAAAGTGATTATTCACTTAAATTGTGACCGGAGACAATTTGCCCTAGTTCATCTTTCTCTTGAAGAAGCTGTTGCGTTTTTGCGCCGAGGGTTTTGTAACCAAGAAGTTTCTTGATTTTCATCGTGTGGATGAACTGAAAAATTTTGCAGCCAACATCTTTCTCAAGTTGGTGTGTTAGTCACGTACTGGGATCCGTGCATCGATTGATTAGTCACGTACTTGGAGCCGTGCATTGAAAGGAGAGATTGTCACTACATTACAAGTCCAATTGTGTATTGGGGTAAGGGTTTAACTGTAGGTTGGTATAAGATACTGAGATTCCTTTACTTGTAACCGCTTGTTTTGATAATAGTGGATTCTCGAGAGCGGTGACCTTAAATTCACCCGGTGGGGTTTTGCCTCGGTGGTTTTCTCCATTCCTAAACAAATCACCCGTGTCAAATTTATTTTCCGTTGCATTTAACTTAGTTGGTGATTTGTTTGTGCTACCACGTTTATTACATGTAATTGAATCTAATTAATTGATTAATTTATCAAAGGGGTCAATACATTCTTGGCTTATCACAACCTATTACGCTGGGTCATTTCTTCATCCAGTTGCGAGATCTGCAAGTTGAGCCACCAACTGCAGGCAGCCAAGTCTCCTTGGATTTGTGGTATTGCTACAATGATTCCTAGATTCAAAAAACTCTCAACACTCAAGTATGGTGAAGATAGTGATGAAAATAATCTCCTCTCGTTGATATGGAAATGGGGAGAGGGAAAGAAAAGAGAGAAAGGTTTTGTATGACTATCTCAATGGGTATGACTCTCTCTCTCTCTCTCTCTCAAATGGGCAATTTGAAAGGCTTTGTAAAACTCTAATATTGAACACTAGTACCGAATGGATAATGTAAAAATAAGGACTAGAGCAAGAGATTCTTATTAAATTTAATCCCTTTTTCCATCTCAATTTTTCGATTCAATTTTTTGGAAAATTCTTTATTGTTGTGATAGGGTCATGACTCATGAGCATTGGCATTTATATAGGACTAATACATCACCTCGACTTATAAAAATTACAATGAAACACAAAACTAAATAAGGAAATACATATATAGCCGAAGTTGGTTTGAAGGGTCATGAGTGATTATTTCCCTAAATGAAACTTTAGCTAGAACTAAAATTTCTTTGTCAAACATATCTCTTGCTGATCCTCACCTTCAAACCATGTTTCATATGAAGAACAACGGAAATACTTGGTGAAACAGGATGATCTTCAACCACATGAACATGGTATTTCCAAATGATGGCACTTGCAATTATTTTCATTTGAATGAAAGCTATATCCTTACCTATACAAGTCCTCGGTCCTGCATTAAATGCTATGAACTTGAAAGATGGTACATGCACTATTCCTCCACTCTCTGAAATCCATCTCTCTGGCTTGAAGTCCAAGCAATCTTCACCCCATATGCTTTCCATCCTTCCCATTGAGTATAAAGAGTATAACATTGTTGTATTTGGCCTCATAGAGTGACCACTAGGAAGAATATCAGATTGAACTGAACATTTGTGCTCGAAAGGTACAGGTGGAAAAAGGCGTAAGGATTCGCATACCGCTCCATGAAGATAAACTAGCTTACTTAGCTTATCTATGTTCAAATCCTTTGACTTTCCGTTGTCCAACAAATGCTCCTTGATTTCTTCTAAAATCTTGGCTTCCACTGATGGGTGTGTTGCAAGAAGCCAAAAAAGCCATGTGAGTCCGGCACTTATGGTGTCTCTCCCTGCTGCCAAGAGATTAGTTGCAGTGTCCCTTAGAAACTTGTTGGATTTTGTAATATTACTACTCATTTCTCCTTCTTGTTCCTCCATAACTATAGCTGTCAACAAGTTGAATTTTAGTTCCTCCTTCTTCAGGGTCACTTCCTCTCGCTTGGTTGAGATGCATTCGTTTACATATTCATCAAAAACTTTCCAAGCATGTGATAGCTTCTTCTCCGATCCAATTTGAAGCCTTCTTTGTAACTTCCACCATCTTTCTGGCACAATGTGTCGGTATAACAAACATTCCTCTAATTGATCAAACGCTTTTGCATGGGAAACATCTGGGAATTCAATGGAGAGACAGTTTGGATCAAAACCCAAAACCACTAAGCAAGCACTATCGAATGTGAAACGTTGAAAAATGTCTTGTAAATCCACCTCAATTCCAAAACTTGAGACATGATCAAGAACAGGAATGAGGCTCTTTTCCACTTTTCCCTTGACAAATTGCTCAAAGAACAACTTAAACTTGTTGTCTTTTAACACTGTGTGAAGTAGCTTCCTCTGATATGTCCACGAGTCAGAATCAGAATTGAAAATCCCATCTCCCAGAACATCAAAAATTTCCTGGAACTTCTGCCCTTTTGTGTAGTTAGAAAAGTTTTTGCTCAACATGTGGTGGATGTTCCTGGGATCACTCGTGACCATGAAGGTCATGTTAGTGAACCAAGGACCCTTAAACTTGAAAGTGCCCCCATTTTGTTTTAGGAGCCAGGTAACATAGTCGTGCACATTGGATGCATTTTGAAGAAGGCCTGGGAGCATTCCGACAACAGGCCAATTTGTAATGGTTCGGCTTTTGTTCCATCTCAAATGACAAAGAAAAAGGAAGCATAGAAATATTGCTACAAGTATCTCTGGGTACGAAAGTATGGCCATCGGAGTTGTATGAAGTTTTGTAGGCTTGCATAGAAGAGTCTTTGCCTACCCTTCTATTGAAGTAAAATATCAGTTAGGATATAAAGAAATAAGTCCACTTGTTTGTTATCTAGTTTAGGATAAGGTTGCAGATGGGTGATATGCCGAAGAGATTACATTCTCTTGTCTTCCTGACTTGTTGTCAGTGATAATCCTTCTTTTCGGAGAATGGAATAATGAAAACTTCATCCCAACATTTATCCATAGATGATAGATGCTTAATTAGTATACGTTTATTTGTAAATTTCCTTTTAAAATTATATGTACAAGTAGTCTGTTTCAGGGGATGGTTATTATATTTTAAACGTGAATATTAATTGTATATTTGATTCTCAACTTTTGATCTTGTCTTGTTTTAATCCTTATGCTTGAGGAGTTACTCCACAAGCCTTGTGAGAAACTTACCTAAAAATCTAGGCAAGTAATTCTGGGTACAATAGTATGGCCATCGGAGTTGTATGAAGTTTTCTTAATTAGTTCCCCAAAGTTATCTGAATGTTTGATCTCAAGGCACGACCAGGAAGAATGGTGTACCATTACTTTGAAATCCATTATCAGGTTTAAGATAAGGTTGGCGATAGGTCAGTGTCAGATAATAATTAGCTAGAAGACATTACGTTGTCAGATCGATCGTCTCGGTGAGCATGGTGATCTCAGGAAAATTTATCTGTCCGGGGCAATAATTCTATGTGGAGAACGGAATAGTGAAAACTTCATTCCGCATTTTATCTGTAGACGCTTAATTAGTACACTTTTATTTGTGAATAGGAAATTATTGTTGCACACACAAGAAGTTTGTTTGAGGGTATAGTTATTACTTTAAACTAATCTTTTTTTTTTTTTTGATGAGAAATACATAAACATTTCATTCATCTGGAAAAGAGATATAACAGAGAAAGTAGACAACAACTGGGAGAAAAACAACAAACAACTACACACCCTTCTCCTCAACGAACCCCAAAGCCTAGCAATTAACCTGTGTTTGCATATTAAAATTTTGGGGTTTCTTTTCTTGGGTTCTAGCAACCCCATTTAAATGCCCACTCTTTGGGCATAAAGGGGTATTGATGGGCTCATTAAAAGGAGAGGGAATACTTGTGGGTTCCGGGCTGGGTGATATTTGAGCCTCAGAGAAAGACATTGGAAAGCCCAAATCTGAGGCTTTGTCAACCACTTCCTTACCCTTCAGTGAGGACCATTGGGAAACACGTGATAGCACAACAGAAGAGGGCACTGGGCTCAAGGGGCATACCAGAGCATCATTGCTCTGGCTCTCTGATAGCACAACGTTGGAGCTAGTGTGATTTGACAACGCCATAGAGTGCCTCGCTTGCTCCATACCCAGCCACGCTTGACTAGCAGCCACCGGAGTGTGCTGAACACCTGTGATCACCACCATTCTTTCCTCCTCTGACCCACCTTTGCTAGCAACACAATGTTTCTCAAAAACCCCCTTAAATCCATTGCTTTTTCTGGTCTAGCCCCCAAAATGCCAGAGACATTCGGTCTCACCGAGACCCAAAACATCACAAATAAAGCAAAAGAAAGGAAGCCACTCCATATGAAACCAAGAACTGAACATTAATTGGAAGACCTTTATTTCCATATCTACAAACCTTAGATTCGAACCCACCTTCAAGGCAGTTCTTTGAGTGGACTTGAAGGCTCGCGCGCACATCCCTAAGAGATCCGATCTCGTGGTTGAGATGGAGATTTCATTTTCCATGTTGCTGAGTGGGTTTTATCAAACCTTGTAAGCGACTAAACTTAGAGAAACCCGTATAGGAAGAGGGAGGGAAGGCTTGTAGTAAGACAAGAGAAAACAAAAACTCTTACTGAGGGAGAGAGAAGAAAACTCCTATTGAGGGAGAGAGAAGAAAACTTTCTCTCTCCTACAAGCCGTAGGAGAGAGAAAGTTTTTTTTTTTTTTTTTACTTTAAACTAAGCTGTGACAGTGCTTATGCATGAGAGTAATTAACTGTAATGATGACAAAGTTATCATCACTTCGGAATTCGTGTTAAGTATCAATGTATCATATGTATGGGTCATGTTGAATAAATACAAAAACTTTCATTTCATTGAATGGGCATAGGGTATTCAATGACTTTTTTATTTTTTATTTTATTGAAAATATCATTTTGGTAGCAGTCAATTTGTTTTTTGTTATTTTCAATTTGTAGGCAAGTTGGTCCTTATTAACAACTCACTAACGAAGAATGCTTACGTGATAAATGGCATGCATCGTTGGCACACATGTGGCTAAGAAATATTAAAATAATATTTAATTGTTACTTAAAGAGCCACATCAGCAATTTTTAAGAATAAAAAATCCACATCAAAAAATTATTTTTTTTGAAAGGACTATTTTTTGAAAACAAAGTATCAAGCTTTTCTTGGACTTTCTTCTTAGCCAAACAGAGGAACTGAAAACACAAAAATCAAGCTATACCCAAAAAATGCATTCATTATCTCGCAATAAGACTTATCATTATCACTTACTGACCCTTCGAATATGTATTCAGCAACACAAAAGTAGCAAATCCTATGCCACATG
This sequence comes from Notholithocarpus densiflorus, assembly GCA_030021035.2. Lineage (NCBI taxonomy): Eukaryota > Viridiplantae > Streptophyta > Magnoliopsida > Fagales > Fagaceae > Notholithocarpus > Notholithocarpus densiflorus. The sequence continues at coordinate 1,074,726 of JARYZH020000112.1, read as the reverse complement.
AACACGAACAATCATACAGTACTCAACAACTGCTCCTTATATTACACTAACAAAATCAATTGATTAATTCACAATTCATAAACAGAAGGTTATTATTAAACAATTTTTCCTTACTTATACCAACAATAACTATCTCAAATTAATTTTTTCTTTAAAAGACTGAAACTCTAAAAATTTTGAAATCCTAAATTTCTATTTGACAACCATCGACGACCCCAATTAACAATCAACCTCGCCACCTCTGCAATCTGTGTGCCACCGTGAGCTACCATGGCCCAAGGTCCCATCATAGCCCTCTCACAGTCACAGACCTCCCAACCACTGCTACCATTGGGTGATCTCGTCACCGTAAAGCCTTCAGCCTCACACGCCTCCGAATCTAACTTGAAGGAATATCAGCTATGTGGGATTCCCATAAGGTAGCGAAAGAGAGATCGAAGTTAGTGCGGAAAAGGAAAGTGATTTTGGGTTTTGGGTTGGTTTTAAGTGCCTAAGCCAGATAATGAATTTCTTTTATGTTGTGGGTTTTACTTTTAGGTACTAGTAATGATTCCGAGGTATTTGAGTCTGGCTTGGTTTACAAAATTGGGTTATGGTGAATTTTCTTGGTTGAGATTGATTTTTGTGTTTACGGGTTGTTGCGTTTGGCTAACAAGAAAGTGCAAGAAAAGCTTGATGGCTTTAAAAAAAAAGAAGAAGAGGAGAAATTACTCATCTTACAATTTTTTTCCTTTCTGACGTGGATTTTTTTATTATTAAAGTTGCTGATGTGGCTTTTTAAAGGAGCAATTAAATAATTAAATAATATTTTATTAGCCACACGTACGCCAATGATGCACATTGTGTGTCACGTAAGTATTTTCCGTTAGTGAGATATAACAGTAGGGACAAATTTAATTGCAAGTTGAAAATAACAGGGATTAAATTCATTGCTAACAAAATGTAGGGACCAAATTGATTATAACCTCAAAATATAAGGACCAAAATAGTGTTTGTGTCTTTTATTTTTTAAATGTCAATACTTTTCATTTGTTCCAATTTGGGGTTTTATACATTTGTCTAAGAGATTTATGCATTTTCCAATCATAGAAGTACTTAGGTCTGTGATGAGACTTACAACAGAAAATTCAACCAAGAATTGCAAATCTATATTGATAGAGATTGGTGAATATGCAATCATTAGGTGATCAAGAAACCAGTTCACAACAAAATTGATCACCGTTTTCCCTAAATAAGAGTCCTCTTTTTATTTTTATTTTTTTTATTGGTGTAACTACTTGTACTGTTAAATTGCTTGCATTTTTATTTACTTATATGTCTTCCTCATCTTTTTAATTACTATCCTTCAAAGAAAGCTTTAAGAAGACAGTTCGAGGGCAGGTTCGCTAAATCTCAATTTCAGGTTTGCAAGTGCTCAAAATGGACCACTGAAGTCAGCAATGGTTGCTTTGATCCACGTCAAAATGATATAGCTCCAACCTTTAATTAATTTTTTCTTTCTTTTTTTCTTTGAAGTGCGATAAATAAAAGAATGAAAAAGCTTTTGGTTACATCCCAGTTTCCACCCTTCCCTTTCTTTACAACACAGCATTACGTTTAATATCTCCAAACCGGACTGTATACAAACCATTGAGCAGGCTGCTACAGGTAGAGGACCAAAAGGCTGCTCTACTACAAAATTATTTACCAGTTCTGAATTAACCAATGAATTTTCTAGTGACAACTAAAAGTTATCTACAATTGCACAAATGCAAAATTCCTAGTCAACGCATCATTCTAAATGGCACAACCTATAAAATCTGTAAAGGATGAAGTGTTCACATCTAAAGAAGCATAGCCTTTTGTAAAAATCACACAACCGACATAATATTACACTAAAAAAAAAAAAAATGAGAGGCTGAAATGGAAAAAGAACCTTTTATTATATTGAATAATGTTAGAGTCAGTAAGATTGGTGTATTCCCGAACCTCTCTTCCTGCCATCTTTATTGAATGATATTGATGACTTTTTGCTATGGAACTCTCTATCTCTTTGTCTCTGCTCTGGATTTATGGATTCAACTCCACACAACTTAGGATTTTTTTTTCATCCACCAAACAATCAAACCCACTAATCAAATCCAACCAAACTATATATATAAAAAATTTAAATTAAAAATGAACCAAACATTTTTAGAGGATAAAACCTGTAAGCCGTGTCAAACCTTAGCCAAGTCGTTGTCTGGGTGGGCGGAGGTCGGCGTAACAGTGGGTGGTGGCCCTTATGGTGGTGGTCAAATTTTTCTCTCTATGGATTTGAGTTTTTTGTTTTTGTTTTTCCGTAATCCGTGAAATATGAAATGGTGTTTCAATTTTTAAAAAGCTTTTTCATTGGACTTTCTGGATTGTTGTAAATACAATGAATATTTGGATGGATATTTATATTGTGGTCTCACATTTTACAAACAAACAAAAAAAAAAAAAAAAAATTTTGAGAGTCATGGTACAAAATTAGATTTCAATTGTAAAATCCTATTTGATTTTCTCTGAACTTTGGCCATAAATAAATAAATAAATATATATATATATATATTGTGGTAACATAATCTATTTGTCCGCTTTGGGGTGTCTCACCCTCACGGCTTTGTCCTCTTTGCGACGTGGAAGGCATACTTATGCACTATGTGCTTTTGCAACTTCCGTCCCACATCGCTTAGAGAAGCACCCCCCTCATGCCTTATAAGCTTGAGCTCAGGACATGAGTGATTGATGAAAAATGCTGACTTGTAGTGGTACCCTCATGTCCTGAGCTCAAGCTTATAAGGCATGAGTCTACTAAGGGACAAAGCCGTGAGGACGTTGCTTAAGCATGCCACCCAAAGGGTCGGACGTTGCAAAGCGTGCTCAAAGCGGACAAATAGATTGTGTTAGCCCACACACACACACATACATATATATATATATATATATATATATTAGATTAGATTAGATGTGAAATTGTATATTTGATTATTTGGTTCCCAAGTTTTGATCTTGTCTTATTTTAATCCTGATGCTTGTGGAGTTAATCCAGAAGCTACTAAAAATTTCCCTAAAAACCTAGGTAATAATTTAGACCCAAAATTTCAATTTTACTGTTTACCCATATTTAATTAAGCTATCAACTTTACTTAAAAAAAAAAAAGCTATCAATTAATTACAAATATAAGTTATTAATCAATTGAATATTGCATGGACAAAAATATAAACATCTAAAGTATATAAATCAATAAATAGATTAGCAAAAGGGAGCAAACCACAAGATAACACTAGATATGTGTATGGACCAAATTTGAGTCCCTAGCCCGAAAAGTAGATGGACCTAGGCCCAAAAAGCCCAAAACAATGAATTTGTAGAGAGTGGGTTGGAAAAACTGGGTTAAAGTGGGTTGGACAACAAATACAGTGGGCTCAAAAGATAAGAACAGGAAGATAGATTGATTTTAACTAAAGAAAGTCGTCCTCGGCCAGGTCCGAGGATATTCGTTCTTGTATATTTATCTTAAGTATGATTACAAGTTTATTTCCTGATTGCTACAGTGTTTCTATCTTGATTTTTCGATCCCCATTTCATGGAGGTTCTCTTACATTATATATCTCCCTTTGAATCATCTTGGCTTTCCACTTGTCGAACATCCAAGCCACCACTTGAAAGCTTGTTCCATCGTTCACCCTTATAGGCCCTCTGTGAGTTGGGGCAACCAAGTAAGCATTGTTTAGGGGTCTTCTCCATATAAATGTGGCCAGAAAGTTAGCTACAGAGCATTTAATGCGGTGGCAGCAGCTTTTCCTTAGATATTCCTAGCTCTCATTCTTCCCGTACGCTCATAGTGCACGTCTTTACCAATAGAACCTCCTGGTATGTCACCCTGGATGACAAGAGGCATACCTTGATCTTCGTTGCGTTTAACCGAGGGGATGTTTCTCCTCGGACAACTTCTCCCGGCCATTACGGTCATAGTTTGCTCGTGAAGTTCTAAGTATTACGTCTCTCTTGCTATTGATCCATTCTCGGACCATTGAAACTCCTCGGACAAGGCCCAAGGCCCAATATATACTTGGGCCTACGTCCCCACAATATGTTATCGAAGAGAAAAACCCGAGAACCAGGCTTAAAAACCTCTCAGAGGCACTAACATCGAAACGATCCACTAGATGAATAGTTGTAGTACAAAATATAGAATAAACCCTAACGCTAACCTAGTGCTTGAGCTCTCCAAGCTCGATAATTGACTATGCTAAGTCATTTCTTCATCTAGTTGTTGGATGAGTTGAGTTGCCCAACTGTAAGAAACCAAGTCTTCTAGGATTTGTGGTATTGCTCTAATGATTCTTAGCTCCAAACAAATCTTAACACTCAAGTATGGTGAAGATAGTGATGGAAATAATTTCCTCTCATTGATGTAGCAATGGTGAAAAGGAAAGAGAAAAGAAAAAAGTTGTGTATACATTTTTTACTCCGAAAAGCCGTGTGGCTTTCTCTCTCTCAAATTGGCAATGTGAATATTGATTAGGCGAAAATGCACTTTTCGTCCCTACATTTTGGGCCAATTTCCATTTTGGTCCCAAAATTGATTTCTTTGCAAATTTCATCCCTAAAATTTGAAAATCGTTTTTAAAATTGTCCTTCCCGTCAACTAACAAACGGAACCCTCCTACGTGGCAGACGGATATCCACGTGTCAAGCCCACCTATTAAAATAATAATATATAAACCAACGTGGCTAGCCCACTCACCCTAAAACGTACATGCCCCTCACGTGAGGGACACCTCAGCTTCCACCTTAGCTTCCCGTGCTCCCAGCCCTCCCAGACCTCCCACGTGACCCCAGCTGACACCAACTCTCCAACTACCTCAGTCATTACACATTAAAATCCCCAAATTTCACAGAAAACCCTAAAATCCTCTTGTTGTCTTCCTCAGCCCGATCCTTGAAATCTCTGAATCAAACCCAGAACGACATGAACAGACACCCCTAAAACAACGAAATCCCTAGAAAAATCAATTTCTATACATCTGTTTCAAGATTGTAGCACTGAGAACTAAAGAAAACGAGGGAGAACGTCGTGGGTTGGAGCTTCAATCCAAAATTTGCAGTAGTTTCAAGATTGTAGCAGTGGGTTGAAGCTCGAAAAGGTAGCTCTATCCACTTTATCTCTCTCTCTCTCTGTGCATGTATCTCTGTCACTCTGTCTCTCTTTGTATCTTTTGCACATTATATATGTCTCTCTCTAACTTTTTTCACACACTCAATATGCGTAGGGACCACTATTTAATTGGTTGTTTATGACTTTATCGCTATTTGCATTAAGGGAGCAAGGTGGTCCATGTGTTCCCTCTGTTTGCATTAAGATGTAGTTTTAAGATGTGGCCTTTAGTGGTTTAATTAAATAATGTTGACTGTTTGGTTTGGTTTTTTGAGTAGTTGATTATTTAAATAATGTTGACTATATATCTCATGCATGCAGAATGGACGAGCTCTTTACTTTGTATGTGCATCATGGTGGGTATTTTGATGTAAATCCTCAGAAGTATGTGGGGGGTGAGGTGGGGGTAGTAGATGATTGTGATCCTGACAAGTGGTCTAAGGTAGAAATTGAGTCCATTTGTAGAGAGTTTGGGTATACACATGTGAGTAGGCTATGGTACAGAAGCCCTGAGGATAATGAGGAGGATGGGGTGTTCCAACTAATTAAGGATGATCATGATGCAATGGCAATGACTAAGTTGGTGAGGGGTCATGGACAGATTCATGTCTATGTAGAGCACCCAGTTTATGAACCTATACTTATTAATGATGGTAATGGTGTGCCTGTAGATATTGTTGTAGGGCCTGATCATGATGACCCTTTTGTTGTTAATGATTCTGAGAGTTGCAGCTCTAGTGAGCTTGAACATTCTTTTGATGGTTATTATAATGGACAGGGCTATTATGTCAGTAGTGGTGATAATTTTTAGGATGATGATGATTCGGATGATGGTAATGATCACTGGGGTGAATTTTTTGCTCACTGGGATGGTGGTGATGCTCATTGGGATGGTGGCAGTGCTGGTGGCAGTGGTAGTGGTAGGGCTGGTGGCAGTGCTAGTGATAGGAATGGTGGTAGGGATGGTGGCAAGGATGGTGATGAGTTTGGCAGTGGTGGTGCAAGGGATGCAGGTGATAGGAATGATGATAGTGATGATGAAGTGGAAATACTTGAGTGCAGGAGACCAGGGAAGGAACCAATTGTTGAGGAACCAATTGTAGAGGAACCACAACAGGATGGGGCTGTCACCACTGACAGCAATGACAGTTCTAAGGATAGTGATGTAGAAGGGGCAAGATCAATGAACCCCAACCAGAGATATGTGGCTGAAGATAGTGCAAGCAATGACAGTGAGGAGCTGATGCACATGCGTGAACAGATGGGGGATGGGGTAATGAACTCTGACTACACTACTGAGGAGCTGTTGAGCCTAAGTGAGTCATCAAGGACTCATGGAAGCAGAAACCAAGGACTCATGGATTCGGTTTATAAATTTGCTGCTAGCAGACATTGGTGTTGAGAAGAGGTGGACATTCATATCAGACTAGCAAAAGGTATCACTATAGAACATACTCATTTTTTAACTTAACTACATTGAACAAGTAGCGAAATATGTATATATGCTAAACATTGTTGATTTTCTTGGCAGGGGTTGGTGTAGGCATTTGCAGACAAATGGCCACAGTATGAGCATAGAATTTGTTGTAGACACTTGTACAACAATCTGAGGAAGCAGCATCCTGGCATAATGATTAGGGAGTTGTTTTGGAAAGCAGCTAAAGCCACATATGCACATGAATTTGAAAGGATAATGAATGAGATGAAGGACATTGATGAGGGTGCATATAATTGGTTGAAAGGACATACCACAACAGTATGGCTAGACACATGTTCAGAACTGATGCATTGAGTGACACTATCATCAACAACATGTGTGAGAGTTTCAATAGTAGGATACTGAAATTCAGGGGGAAACCCATCATTAGCATGGTATGTATATTTTTGGATTTTGGTAGGTGGAATTTGCATAGTTTGGTTAGCTGTATACCTTGTTGCATGCACTGACTTGTGGGTTTTTCCTGTTTGCAGCTTGAGGACATAAGGTTATACCTAATGAGTAGATTCCAGCAAAACAGAAACAATATTATGAGGGTGGAATCTGAGCTCTGCCTTAAAATCTGTAAAAGGCTACATAGGGAGAAGGTGGGCAGTGGTAGGTGGTTAGCCTGTTGGGCTTCTGACACCAAATTCAAGGTGAAGAATGGATTGCAGAGCTTCATTGTAGACCTGGCTAAGGGGGTATGCAGCTATAGGAAATGGGATATCACTGGTATCCCATGCTGCCATGCAGTTTCATGCATATTCTTCAACAGAGAGCAAGCAGAGAAATACACTAATGCCTGCTACCACACTAGCACATACAAAGCATGTTATGAGCACACCATTGATCCACTCAATGGTGCCAATATGTGGACCTCAACTGGTCTCCTTCCTGTGCAACCTCCCATAAAGAGAAGGCCACCAAGCAGGCCCAAGAAGAAGAGAATCTTAGAACCTAATGAACCAAGGAGGGGTCACTACAAGGGCTTGGGTATTTCCAAGAGGTGCAAGTCCTGTGGGAAGATAGACCACAACAAAAGAAGCTGTAAGGGTGAGATTGGAGGTAATTCTTCATTGCCTGGTGCCCAAAACCAAATGAGACATAGACCAATGCAGGTAAAACTAGTGTTTTTTCATTCTGCATGTTTTGAAATGAAAATTAATGTTCTAACTTAGTTGTATTTGCTACTACTTGAAGACAAATGGCAATGGCCAGAGCAACCCAAGAGCAACCAAATGCTACAAGTATGCCATCAAGCCAGCAACCCAAGACCAACCAACAAGGCACTAGGCCATCAAAGTTGCAAACTAGAAGTAGCCAGCAAGGCACAAGATAGTCAAACCAGCAGCCATCAACCAGCCACCCTGCAAGCAGCAACCACCCTGCAAGCAGCAATCTAACTAGCACCAATCCAAGCAATCAAACCAGCACCAATCCAAGGAAGAGAAGGAGGGGGACTGTGACAAATGAAACTCTAACTGCCTCAAGAAATGCATTAAGGTACAGGGAGGCACTGAGGGGTGTTGACAGCCAGGCATCTGTGCATGGTCCAAGGGGATAGACTGGTGGACATGGCCTATTTTTTGTAATTGGCAAACATTGCCTGTTTTTTGTAATTGGTAGACATTGCCTACATGTGGGTTTACTTTGGTTTAAATTCACTGCTTGAAACATGGCAGACATGGCCTATTTTTTGGTTTACTTAAGTTTAAAGTCGCTGCTTGAATTATGGCAGACATGTGTAATTGGCCTATGTTGGTATTGCATATTTATGAATGACTTATTAATGCAAATCTGTGAATTGCAGAATTGTGTGATGCAGATTTGTGAATTGTAGTATTTGTGAACAGCAGATTTGTGTAATGCAGATTTGTGTAATTGTAAATTGTGAATTGCAAAATTGTGAATTACAAATTTGTGTAATGTAAAATTGTGAGCTGTAGTACATGCAGAATTGTGGTATTGTAGAATTTGCAAAATTGTGAATTGTGAATTGCAGTAAATGCAGAATTGTGTATATGCAGTATTTGCATGTTTGGTAAACCTGTTGTGTTGTGCATTGCAGATTGTTTAAACATAACAGGTGTATTGCAAAATTGGTAAACTTGTGTAAACTAGGTAAACTTGGTAAACTAATTGCAGCACATAATTGCAATACACAAACAGAATTGGTAAACTTGTGTATATCAATTTTGCAAGTTTGGTAAATTTACAATGGTTAGCTTACCAATATTACAGATTTGGTAAATTGTAATCTAATTGCAATCAAGTAAGATAATTAACACATCATCATCTACACCACATTATAGACCAAATTAACAAAATGAACTCTGTCATTCCATATTTCATTCATACTGAAATCAATGGGATACAGAGGATAACAACATCATCATCTACACCACATTGTCCTAACCCTACCCTAACCCTGCCTAAACCAAAGCTAGAATCACACAAAGACATATCCCACACAGCAGCAGTGCCAATATCAAACACACTGTCAGCCACTTCTCTCTCTTCTTGCATGTTGAAATCTCGGCTTGGAGTCTGAGAATTCTCTGCCTCATCTCTGGGATAAGCACCTTCCCACGCTTACAAATCTCATCATCAACCCATTGGAAGAACTTGCACTTCTTACCAATCTGAAATTAAACCCAAATTCAAAACAAAATGATCAAACAACAAACCCAAATGTACAAACCCAAGTGAACAAAATGAACAAAAAACACAATGAACAAACCCAACTTGCACTTCACTTATCCAATAATTGGGACACCCATAGAACCTTCTCCCTGGATTGTTATCTATCCAAGAAACCACTAGCACGGGCTTCTGAGGGGAGGGGCAGTAGCACATGCGTGGTGCTCTCCTCCTCAAGCTTCCTTTCGATGATGCAGAGGCACATGCAAAGCTGGCTTCCATTCTTCTTCCTCCTCAAGCTTCCCTCGGTCTGTTCATGTCGTTCTGGGTTTGATTCAGAGATTTCAGGGATCGGGCTGAGGAAGACGACGAGAGGATTTTAGGGTTTTCTGTGAAATTTGGGGATTTTAATGTGTAATGACTGAGGTAGTTGGAGAGTTAGGGTCAACTGGGGTCACGTGGGAGGTCTGGGAGTGCTGAGAGCGCGGGAAGCTGAGGTGTCCCTCACGTGAGGGGCATGTGCGTTTTAGGGTGAGTGGGCTTGCCACGTTGGTTTATATATTATTATTTTAATAGGTGGGCTTGACACGTGGATATCCGTCTGCCACGTAGGAGGGTTCCGTCTGTTGGTTGACGGGAAGGACGATTTTAAAAACGATTTTCAAATTTTAGGGATGAAATTTGCAAAGAAATCAATTTTGGGAATTGGCCCAAAATGTAAGGATGAAAAGTGCATTTTCGCCTATTGATTAAAAACAATTCCATTGAATGTTTGATACTGTGTACGTACCAACTCCAAAGTCTAGTATCAGTGAGTGGTCATTATTTTTGTAAATTTCGTAACACCTTCGATGATTTCAAAAGAAATCACCGCCAGTGAACCATATTCGTTTATAATTTTCTAATTAAATGAGTTTACTTTTTATTATATTGATTGAATAACTAAGAAGCATGGGAGTGGGTTCGGTACGATATGGGATACGACAATACTTAAATTTCTAAAAATTAAATCATGATATGGAGGGGATATGTATATTAATTAATTATTAAATTTATTTTTCTGTTTCATTAAGGGTTTAGTTTTAATATATTGTTAAGCATATATCAATTTAAGAGTTATAATCACTACAAAAAAAGAGGGCTATAGCCGCATTTGAAAAACGCAGCTATAGACCCTAAATACACAGCTATGGCTATAGCTGCGTTTTCTATAACTACGTTTCCAAACACAGCCTATTCTGTGTGACAATAACTCCAGACATGTTTAAGCTGCGTTTAATAAAACGCAGCTCTATAAGGGTTTAAGCTGCGTTTATTAAACGCAGCTCTGGGATATATGAAAAAAAAAAAAAAAATTCCCCGAATGGGTCTAAAGCCGCATTTTTAAAAACGCGGCTTCAGTCCTAAACGCAGCCTCAACATGTTTTAAATGCAGCTTCAGAGCTGATCTATAGCTGCGTTTACTAAACGCCGCTATACGTCCAGTGCTGGAGCTGCATTTTTGTAAAACGCAGGTCAAACAGGAGCCTGAAGCTGCGTTTTGGAAAAACGCAGCTCCAAAACGCAGCTAAATCACATTTTTTGTAGTGAATGGATAATAAATTTAGTCCATTTGCATTAAATGATGTTTGGAATATAAATTAAGATCCAAAATAGTAAATAAAAAATAACTAGATATGTGTTTAACATTGAAACCAATTTATAAAAAAATATAAATAAAAATCTTCATAAATTTGGTCTATCCCTCACAATCGGAGGGCCAGGTTATGACTATATTTAGGCTATATGACGAGCATATCTTGGATGTATCGTTAGTTTTTTTTATAATAAAAAAAGATTGGGACACACATGTGGAGGTGTCCTAGAAGTTTTTGTTATGGATACATATCGGAAACGAGCACTTGAGCAAAAATAAAGTATACATGCTTTCTACCTATAGTTAAATTGTAGAACTCTAATATTGCACACGAGTACCAAATGAACAGTGTAAAAATAAGGACTTTAATACCATATTCTTATTAAATTTAATCCCTTTTTCAATCTCAATTTTTTTATTCGATTTCTTGGGAAATTCTTTATTGTCGTGAAAGGTTCAAGACTCAGAAGGCATTTATTTAAGATTAATACATCACATTCACTTATAGAAATTACAATGAAAAACAAAACTAAATAAGAAAACACATATATAGCCGAAGTTGATTTGATGGGTCATAAGTGATTATTTCCGCAAACGCAACTTTAGTCGGTACTAAAATTTATTCGTCAAGCTTGTCTCTTACTGATCCTCACCTTCAAACCATGTTTCATATGAAGAAGAACGGAAATGCATGGTGAAACAGGATGACCTTCAATCACATGAACATGGTAATTCCAAATGATGGCGCTTGCAATTATTTTCATTTGAATGAAAGCTATATCCTATGAAGCACGGGTGCGTTTCGGGACTCGGGTGCGTTTCGGGACTCGGGTGCAGGTGTGAGTGTGGGTGCTGGACTCGACAATTTTTGAAAAAGTAGGGTGCGGGTGCGGCGGGACTCGGCGATTAAAAAATTATTAAAAATATTTTTATTTATATTTTCTATATATTTTTACTATTAAAATATTCTTAAAAAACACATTACTATGCCTTGATTCACAAAACAAAGAAAGAAGAAGGCAAGAAACACATTACTATGCCTCTGAGGTGGGAATTTCGGCTGTTCCGGCTAGATTCAAGGCCGATTTCAGCCTGTTTCGGTTGTTTCGGTCCGTTTCGGTCGCTGGCCGATACGACCCGATTCTGGCTGAATCAGTCTAGTTTGGTGTGAATCAAAGCCGAGTCGGCGCGAATCTGAGAAAAAAAAAAAAGCTCAGACGCAGCACCGACGCGGTGGCAACCGCGTCAGACACTACGTCCCGCGTCGGACTCGGGTGCAGCACCCTCCCAGCCGCGTTTGTGCTTTCTAGGCTATATCCTTACCTATACAAGTCCTCGGTCCTGCATTAAATGCTATGAACTTGAAAGATGGTACATGCACTATTCCTCCACTCTCCGAAATCCATCTCTCTGGCTTGTAGTCCAAGCAATCTTCACCCCATATGCTCTCCATCCTTCCCATTGAGTATAAAGAGCATAAGATTGTTGTATTTGGCCTGATAGAGTGGCCACTAGGAAGAATATCATATTGAACTGAAAATTTGTGCTCAAAAGGTATAGGTGGAAAAAGGCGTAACGTTTCGCATATTGCTCCATGGAGATAAACTAGCTTACTTAGCCCATTTATGTTCAAATCCTTCTTAAAAAAAAAAAAATGTTCAAATCCTTCGACTTTCCGTTGTCAAATAAATGCTCCTTGATCTCTTCTAGAATTTTAGCTTCCACATATGGGTGTGTTGCGACAATCCAAAAAAACCAAATGAGGCCTGCACTTATACCATCTTTCCCAGCTGTCATGAGATTAATTGCTGTGTCTCGTAGAATCTTGTCGGATTTTATAGTACCACCAATTTCTTCTACTAGTTCCCCTATAGCTGTCAACAAGTTGAATTTTTCTACATCGGTCTTTGGGGCTCTACTTTGGCTTTGTTCTTCTTGCCTGGATGAGATGCATTTGTATATAAATTGATCTAAAATTTTCCAACCATTGCTTAACTTCTTCTCACTCCCGATTTGAAGCCATCTTTGTAGCTTCCAACAACTCTCTGGCACAATGTGTCGGTAAATCATACATTCCTCTAATTGATCAAACGTTTTTGCGTGGGAAACATCTGGGAATTCAATGGAGAGGCAATTTGGATCAATACCCAAAGCCACTAAGCAAACATTATCGAAGGTGAACCGTTGAAAAATGTCTTGTAAATCCACCTCAATTCCGGAACTTGAGATATGATCAAGAACTGGAATGAGGCTCTTGTCCACCTTTCCCTTGACAACTTGCTGAAAGAACAACTCAAACTCTCTGTGCATTATCAATGACTGAAGCAGCTTCCTCTGATATCTCCACGAGTCAGAATCAGAATTGAAAATCCCATCTCTCAGAACATCAAAAATTTCCCGGAACTTCGGCCCTTTTGTGTAGTTAGAAAAGTTTTTGCTGAACATGTGGTGGATGTTCATGGGATCACTCATAACCATGAAGGTCATGTTAGTGAACCAAGGACCCTTAAACTTGAAAGTGCCCCCATTTTGTTTTAGGAGCCAGGTAACATGCTCGTGCACATTGGATGCATTTTGAAGAAGGCCTGGGAGCATTCCGACAATAGGCCAATTTGTAATGGTTCGGCTTTTGTTCCATCTCAAATGACAAAGAAAAAGGAAGCATAGAAATATTGCTACAAGTATCTCTGGGTACAAAAGTAGTGTGGCCATTGGAGTTGATAGAAGCTTTGTGGTTTCATAAAGTCGTAGGGGTACATGGGTTTTATAATAAGCTTGCTAAGGCTGGGTGTATTTATTCACTGCCGATCGTAGGTTAGTTAGTCTTGTGGTTTGGTTTCAAATTACGCGTATTTCTGGTAGCACTTTTAGAAGTCAAGCAAAGAAGGCAAAAGAGGAATGGAAAGCAATTAAGGCCATTTAAGATCATCAGCAGTTATTTAATTAGAATAAGAAAAGGTTTGCCTACGTTAAATGTTGATAGGTTAGTCTAGGATATTAAGAGCCTGTTTGGTTAAAGTTTTTAGAAAGGTTAAAACTATTACAAATTTTTATTACACAATGTACATTTACAAATGGATAATATCACAATAAATGTGAATAGTAAATTCAAAAACAAAATAAGAATCTATGGTAATTATGCTGTGAATGATGAATATGAATCTATTACCGAGAATATACATAAGATGATAGAGTTGAATAATTATATCTATTAATTTATTTCTTTTAATATTAACATTTGAATAAAACCTTAATATCCAGTACGTAGTTTCTCTCCCTTCTAATCTCTTCCACATGTTGTTTTTGAAAAACACATTTCAATTTTTTATTTTACTGTCAACAAAAACTGTACCACCGTTGGATATCTGAGGTCCACACTCTCACCATAAATACGAGAGATAAAAATGAGTCGAGCCGAGCTTAATATTAAATTTTTTGAACTTGTTCATTCATTTTTATTATAAATTAAGTCGAGCTGGACTAAAGATCTACCACCAAGTTATATTACATGTTAAAGTATGATTATTTTCCTCATCTATAGTAAACATAATGACTAAAGATTTTACCTGTAAACATATCGATGCTAACTGTTATAACTATATTATAATTGAAATTATATTATTTGAGTTAATTAAAAAAAAAATTTGTTTAATAAATTATAAAAATAATATACAAATAATAATTTGATTTCTTGATTATGAACTTGGTTACAAATTTTCACAATCTAATTTTAAATCTATATAAGTATATTTTTATGCATGTATACATACAACAACCGCCACCACCTAGCCTTAGTCTCAATTTTTTTGAGTTGGCCATCGATCCTCAACATATTAGTATATACTCTCTATATAAAGGTCAGCCCCATGTATTACTTTATGCTATTTTATTTTAATTTATTTGAAATCATACTCTCTATTACTTCCTCAATTTGCAAGTCTTTTTTAATTACTCTACTAATGTAATTTTTTTTTTATCTTCCTTTACATTTTTTCTTCTCTCAATGTGAATCAACTCAGTTTTTCTCATCGATGTATTCATCACTCTCATCTAAACATGATTGAACCATCTCAAACGACTCTCCCTCATACTTTTATCAATAAAGAATACTCATATTTTTAAGGGAATTTTCTCATTTTAAATCAAATATTTCTATGTATTTGCACTTATCCATTTTAACATTCTCATTTCAACCACGCCAATTTTTCGAATATGTTACTTTTTACTTCATACTTCTTAGTAGTCCAACATTTACTATATATTGAAGCACGGAAGGGAACAAACTTGGCAACTTGGCACCTGAGTTATTAATGGGCTATCCCACTAAGGCACGGTACTACATACTAATTGGAACTTGGAAGTGTACTACGTTCTAATTAGGTTACCAGAAAACAAATGAAAGCCCGTGAGTGTTATTTATTTTAGGTGTGATCCACTTATAGGTCAGTCTAGGATATTAAGGTAGAAGACTTTTTGTTCTAGATTTATGAATTGATTTTATTTTTTAAAGAAAATGAAAAAAATGGCTTTTAATTTTTATTTTTATATAAAGTTTTGACTTATGGGGTCCCCTTTTGATGATTATGCTCTTACCATCAGATCATGACACTAATTGGTTTTTGGTGTAGGTGGAGATTGAATCACAAATCTTTTATTCAACCATTAGAGACTTTGCCAATTGACTCTTCTTAAACTTATACAAAGAGTTTGTACCACACGTACATTTATTGATTTAATTGATAAATGTTTAAGGATCATTTGAATGGAAGGAAAAAAAATATATAGAAAATTAGGAAATGATAGAAAAATGTGTGCTTCAAGAAGATTTTAGTTTTTCATTACATGTCTATAATATGAAATTATTTTTTTTTAGAAGAAAAATAAGATAATAGAAAAGATAGATTTGCTAACTTTACTGTAATGCCATTATTACATAAGAACTAATTTTTCAATAGCATATTAGAAGTAATTTTTTTCATTATTATATAAGAAAATACAAATTTATAAAATAAATTAATAAAGATAACATCATATAAAAGTGAGCACATAACAAGCATTACATTATTTTATTTTTATTTATTATCAGAAGGGAAAAAAATAATAATGTGATTAACTAAATTAGTTCAAGTCACACATCACGATGGACTTAATGGGCTACCCCTCTACGGCACGATACTACCAGTACCATATATACCATATATACTGCTTTGAAGTGCACTACCATAATATTGTCATTTATTTCAAAAAAGACTTTTCTTAATTAGTGTGACGCACTTATAGCTATAGGATAGTACTTAGGTAAAAGGAATTTTGTTTCACATTTATGAATTGATTTTCTTATTCTTTTAAAAAATAATAAAAGAATTCTTCCACAAAGAGTTTGTTTCATTAAGTGTATTATTCAATTGAATAAAAATATGAGAAAATTGGTAAAATTAGAGAATGATGCAGAGAAAAGCCCGAACCAGGTAAGTGAGGAAGAGAAGCAATCAGATCCTAACTTTGGTCCTTGGATGTTGGTTACAAGGAAAAAGAATTCAGTTAGGAATGGACGGTCAAAATTTCCCTTAGGGAGTGATCAGAAGGGAGACGTTAGTCAGAAGGGTATTTTGGTCCAAAGGGAGAAAAATTATGAGGGTGGTTCAGTCAAGTCTAATAATGTGAAGGTGTTGTCTAATCACTCTGACCCAACATTTACTATATATTGAAGCATGGAAGGGAACAAACTTGGCAACTTGGCACCTGAGTTATTAATGGGCTATCCTATTAAAGGTCCGTTTGGTTGGAAAGATGGAAAAGTAGGAGGATAGAAAATAGAGAGAGAATGGAAAAATAGGAGGATAGAAAAGTTTTTAGTTTTCTCATTTGTATTTGGTTGGGAGGGTGGAAAAGTGGAGGGATGAAAAACTTTTGTTTTGTTGAAAATAAAGTTTGTATAAATTTACCATCATGTCCCTATTAAATAAAACAAAAAGTAGCACATCATACTTTTAAAAAAATTGTGTATAGATGGACACTTCATTAAAGTTTTAAAAAAAAAAACATAAGAAATTAATCCAAAAGTGTTTTCTAAAAAAAAAAAAAAAAAACCAACACAAAAAATAAAAGAAGCCAACACGATAACAGAGAAAGAAAAAATCAAAGAAAAAAAAAAGGAAAAAAAGAAAGAAAAAAGAAGCCAACACGTTAAAAAAGAAAGAAAAAATCAAAGAAAAAAAGAAGAAGCCAACACATTAAGAGAGAGAGAGAGAGAGAGAGAGAGAGAGAAAGAAAGGCCAACACGTTGGAGGTGAAATCCAATGTGAGGGGTATTTTTGGAAGCTCATGAGCTTCCCCCCTCAGTTTTCTTCCCATTTTGGAGAGAAAACATTTTGGTAGGCCCGGGGAGAAAACATCTGGATTCCACAATTTATTTTCCTTCCATCCCACCTAACCAAACACACTCTAAAAAAGTTTTCATTCCCATTTTCTCTCCAAAGTTTTTCATCTATCCTATTTCACCTCCAAATAAACACACCCTAAGCCACGGTACTACATACTAATTGGAACTTGGAAGTGTACTACGTACTAATTAGGTTACCAGAAAACAATTAAATGAAAGCCCGTGAGTGTTATTTATTTTAGGTGTGATCCACTTATAGGTTAGTCTAGGATATTAAGGTAGAAGACTTTTTGTTCTAGATTTATGAATTGATTTTCTTATTTATTAAAGAAAATGAAAAAAATGGCTTTTAATTTTTATTTTTATATAAAGTTTTGACCTATGGTGTCCCTTTTTGATAATTATGCTTTTATCATCAAATTAAGACATTAATCGGTTTTTGGTGTAGGTGGAAATTGAACCCCAAATCTCTTATTCAACCATTAGAGACGTTACCAATTGACTCTTCTTAAACTTATACAAAGATTTTGTTCTACACGTACATTTATTGATTTAATTGATAAATGTTTAAGGATCATTTGAATGGAAGGAAAAAAAAATATAGAAAATTAGGAAATGATAGAAAAATGTGTGCTTCAAGAAGATTTTAGTTTTTCATTACATGTCTATAATATGAAATTATTTTTTTACAAGAAAAATAAGATAATAGAAAAGATAGATTTGCTAACTTTACTGTAATGCCATTAGTTTTTTTTTTTTCTTTGATTTTTTCTTTCTCTGAAGTACATATATGTATATTAAATTCAGCACCAAATCGTAATAAGACTCATTCTAAATACTTTTTTTTTTTTGAGAAAGCATTCTAAACACTTTGAACCCAATTGACAATACTCAAAAGAAAAAACTAACTAACAAACAAATTAGACTTTAATATTATACTTGTAATACATTCACTACTCTAGAACATAATTACATAAATGTATATTAAATTCAGCACCAAATCAATATCATAATTCACAGACTCTTTCTAAACACCCTGAAACCTACCGAAAATACTCAACAGAAAAACAAACGAAAAACTAACTGACAAACAAATTAGACATTATTATTATGTTAGAGGCCCCACAAACTTTTTGAGTTGGATACTCTAACAAATAACAAGTCATACTTAGTTTTTTCGTACTATAAATTCAGACCTATTCAACAGTTATTAGCTGCAGTTAATCTAATCCGACTTGTTCTTGGCTGCTGAAGGACTACAGTAGAATTCGCCGTCCAAATGGATTAAAATGTGTTTTGGAAGTAATATATTGAGTTTGTTCCTAGAAACTTGAAAGATTTGAAGTTTTTAGCATATTAGTTTTTCAAAAAATGTTGCACTATTAACTTATTAAGGCAACAATTCAAAGCATGGATGCGCAGCCATCGAGATTGCAAATACGGGTTGAAATTCTAAAAATAAGTTTGATGTCCAAAGGTGTAGCACATTATCAAGACACATTTTGCACAAAATGCACCAAAACTAACATTTGTTGGAGAGTTTAGAGTCTTTAGACTCTAGTTGTGTCAAATTAACCAATTTAAGTCAAGTTGATTAATTTAACCAATTATGACTGTGCGACTAGTTTATGGTTAACCAATTACCACCAACCCTTAAAAGGAAACATATCCACCATATATAGAAGAATTGAAGTTTTATACCATAATTAACCTTAATTGACCACATGTAGCTTCGAATTTTTGGATTTTATTTTAATTTTAATTTTTATACTGTGGATTCTTTTCTTATTTAGGAGTCTGACTTACTTCCAGTACTTTTTTAACTGGAATTTCTTTTTGTTTTAATGAGAGATTGTCATGTCACACACTAACTAAATAAAAGGTAGAGATTAAAACACACTATCACTTGTCATTGTATATTTAAAACAAAATGGCATATTCAGTTAAAAAAATACTGGAGGTAAGCTAAACCTTGAATGAAGACACCGTTTGTGACTTGAAGAACCTTCTCGAAATTCCTCATAGTAGAAATATTTGTGACTAGAGTGCAGGAACTTCATCATGATCATCGGTCTTGAAATCTTCTTTTTCGGCTGATGGTGTGAGAGAACTTGTCGATAGACCCCAAGCGCACAATATGTAGCTCCCCAAAAGTATATATTGTCTTTCTTTATAAGTTCTTTCATACTATATCAGTTAGGGCATGAAATATTAGAGATTGGACGGCTCAATGGGCTTGATTTGGATTAGGGACCTGCGATTCTTGATTGATTGATCGATAATTATTGTGACCTATCTCAAGGGTTAGTTATTGGTAATGAGATAATTGTTGTGACCTATCACATGCTAGAATAATATAAGGATTTTGCTAATGTGTGCCCTAAGGGCACACAATAATTTTCATTTTTGAAAATTTATTTTTCAGGAATTGAAAAAGTATTGACAGTTTTTTCAATTTTCGAGAAAATATTTCCAAAAATGGATGACTTAATGTGTGTTAACCGGACCCATAATATAATTATAACAAATTAATCACATGCTAAATTTAATAAAGTACATGGCTTCTACTTCAAATTGCTTCTAAAATCTAGCATGTGCATATCTCTAACTAATTTTCCATCCAATTTTCAAATATTAGAACGAACTTGGCATATTTGCATTTAGCTACAATAATAAAATGACACATGTGCTATGAACCCTCATGATTATTGTAATGCATTAAACTCCTGCATTAATAGTGAATTTTAATTAAGTCCTTTTATATTTTCTAATTTTAGATGCATGAATTTGCATGTAAATATAATTGATACAAAATTAGGGTATAATTGGAGTGATAGTTAAAACAAAATTGGAATGCAATTAAAATCTAATATATATTCTCGATTGTACTTCCATTTTAATTTTTTATATATGATATGAAATACATTCCTACTTTGAGAAAGCAAATACCACCTTAGACTTCTAAAATGATTAAACTTCAACCCTTCCGAAGTGCGATCTATAAGAGTATATTATACTATTACATACTCCTTAAGATTGCAATCTAAGTAATGTTACACCATCCAATAATTTATTATTAAATTCATATTTAGTAAATTTTACCGTTGGATTACATTTTTTATATGTTCTTATTATGCATGCCGATTTTCATACCAAACGGATATTATTTATTATTCGATCCATAAACTCATCTTTTATGCATTATTTTAAACTACAAAAATACTTGAATTTAAACAATTGATTGATGACATGATTATTGATCTTTGATCATCTTAAAATTTTGCAAGCATGGAGAATACAAGAAGATAATATAATTCAACATTGGATTTGTCAAAATTCACTTGTTATGGTCATATTTTTCTATGTAATTGGGTAGATCTAAGTTGGGTTTGATACATATTGAGTGGTTGTATTAAAGACATGAAGATTGATCCAAGAAACAAGTGAAAAAAAGCTGTTTTATTGAAACTCAACAGATAGCTCGATAGAAGGCTGCTATCGAGATTTAATGGGTAGCTCGACACAAGCTCGATCTATCAAGCTTTACGAATTCAGAATTTTCATATTTGAATTTCGGCCCATGTGGATGTATTTGTTTAGGTTTCTTTTCTCACAACCCTAAACATATATAAGACTTATTTTAAAAGCCATCATACACGAAAATAGAGAGCAAGAGTTTAATTTTCTCTATGAGAAGCTATTGCATTTGTACACCATAGGGTTTTGTAACTAAGTACTTCCTGATCTTCATTGTTGATGAAGTGAAAAAATTTGCAGCCAACAACCATTCAAGTTGCCGGAGTTAGTCACGTACTAGGATCCGTGCAAATGAGTTAGTCACAAATTGGAGATTTGTGCAACAAAGGAAAGAAGGCTATAACAAGATCAAGTTCAATTGGGTATTGGAGCAAGGGTTTAACTATAAGTTGGTATTTCGGGATAGGCCAGGGTAGTGGTAAGATTCCTTATACTTGTAACCGCTTGATTGTTGATTAGTGGATTCTTGAGAGTGGTACTTTAAAATCACCTGGTGGGGGTTTTTTTTTTTCCTTGCGAGAGGTTTTCCCCATTTGTCAACAAATCACCATGTCAATTAATTTCCACTGCATTTAGTTTATTTGGTGATTTGTTGGTGCCTCCACGATTTGCATGCAATTTAATCTAATTAATCAACTTGGGTAGTTGAATTAATTAACTGGGGTCAAGCTATCTTAACCCAAAAACTCTCAACTAAAAAAAATATTAAGTGGTGTTACATTGCTTAACTTGAACCCAACTCTCTCTCTCTCTCTCTCTCTCTCTCTCTCTACATATATATATATATATATATATAGATGGGTTTAAGTTACACTTGGTGTAACTTCACAAGAGTTACACTTTTTGTGAACCATTGATTACTATTAGATCTAAGGGTCAAAAAACACTCATAGTAGTGTCATTATTACTCCCTAGAAATTAGTGATTTAGGCATTAACTCTTCTTATTAAAGGAAAAAAAAAAAAACCACAGCATTAACTCTTTTTTTTTTTTCCTTCCATATCATCATCTTCTAAGTTTGAATTTTGACTTTTATTTTGAAAAGACTAACGTTCCTTTGTTAGTTGAGCATAAGCCAAGAATTTTGATTTTACACTTGTTTTTAATTTTTCATCCAAACATCTAGAATGCGATGAATTGACTTCAACAATTTTGCTTATTATATATTAAAATAGTAATAGTTTTCTTGTATCAATGAAGCTATGATATCCCGAATTGTATTTATTTGTGTGTGGATTTGGATTATGACAGTGTTGTAAGGGGTTTTATACTTGTATTAACTATTAAGTGGATTTGGTATGTATAAACAATAACAAGTCATATCCAGATTATATCCCAAAAGTACATGTCATAGTTAGAGTTCCCCATATGACTTGTACGTTCCTAAAGTCGTGATAAAAACCTACATTAAATCAAACTCCGAAAGGCAAAAAGTTTTTGGAACATTGCTAAGGGAAAAATAATGGTATGTATAAACAATAACAAGTCATATATATATGCTGTGGCTTTTTTTTATTTTTCCTTTAATAATAAGAGTTAATTCCTAAATCACTAATTTCTAGGGAGTAATAATGATACTACTATGAGTGTTTTTTGACCCTTAGATCTAATAGTAATCAATGGTTCACAAAAGGTGTAACTCTTGTGAAGTTACACCGGGTGTAACTTGAACCAATCTCATATATATATATATAGAGGAAATGATAGAATAAAGGTTGTTGAAGTGTGAATGACACTTACCAAGAAATATCTTTTCATCAAAGGTTGCTTGCAAAGTGAAGCTATTCCTGAGTATCGTCATTGAGCATCGACAATGACTCATGACAGAACAAAAAGATGAAACAAAACAAAACAACACGTGGATGGTTTTTAGACCAAAGAACATTCTTACAAATCTATAGAATGGTATTGAATAAGGAATATCTTGAAGATACAGGGGTTTGGTAGCTGAAGGAGGAAATCAGCCGATACGGATTGGTCTGAGTCAAATATGAGTTGGAAACTCCCTTTATTTTTTATAAGTAAGATGATATATTACTAAAAAGGCAAAGACAACAATGGAGGAATCGATCCATCAACTTCCTTACAAAAGACCCATGGAGGGATGGAAGAGATGGATTAGGGTCCCCAATTTGGAGAGATACACGCCCAACGAGCTAAATGATGAGCAAGCTCATTACATGAATGATAACAAAAAGAGAATTTTGCAATAGAAAAGTAAGGAAAAGGTTGCGGATGTCTGAGATAATGGAAGAGATTTCCCATGGAGGATTGGAAGATGAGCAAACTATAGACTCAATGACAACCTTGGCATCGCCTTCAAAAATCACAAACTTGTAACCAAGATTTATTGCTATGGACATGGCAAGCAGGGTAGCTTTGGCTTCGCCCCAAATCGGGGATTGAGAAGGTTCCTTTGCTATACAAACTGAGATAATCATACCATTAGGATCACGGCCAACAACAGAGATTAATGCCACATTTGGTCTAATGGCAGCATCAAAATTGAATTTGATCCAACCTGTTGGTGGGGGGCGCCATTGAGAGGCAGTGGAGGGGGATATGGATAGCCATGCTTCAGAATGGGATTTGAAGGATCTGTTGATGTCAGCAGCAAGCCGATTAGGAGGGTTGGACAGGTCTTCAAAAATTAGTTTGTTTCTGCTCCACCAGATGCGGTCACACGTTATTGCAGCTAATAGGGAGAAAGATGGGCCAACTGATGGGTAGAGACCAAGGAGACACATAGGATTTAGGATGGACTTAACCCATTCAGACGCTGACTTTGGTGGGATGGAAGATAGATTGATGGGGATACTTGTGTGCCTCCATACAATAATGGCAAAATGGCACTCAAACAAAACATGGACCACTGATTCTTGAGGATGATGACACCGGGGACCAGTGGCGGAGCCAAGATTTCAGTCAAGAGGGGGCAAGATTAAAATAGTATTAAAAGGACATTAAGTATTTTTTTTTTCTAATAATTATGTGTTACTTATGGGGACCACTAATTGAATTGCCATGAAAAAAAATGGGATAAGCAAGATTTTCACAACACTTTCACAAACAAATCATAAGTGGTAAGTTGTTACTGGTTCACATTTCAACTTACCACTGAAATTACTTTTTTGCTCACCAATAACAACCAATTATAACCTGTTACTTAAGATTTGTTGTGAAAGTGTTGTTAAAATGTTGTGGACATAGAATTTCTCAAAGCTAATATGACTATAAATTCTACTATAAAAAGCTCACAAATTGATGTGACAAGAATGTATGACACTCAAACAATATAATAAATAAATGTTTGAATGAATTTTTTATGATTGATAACACATCAATTTGTAAAATTTGTAGTATTCATAGCATTGCTCCACAAGAAAAGTGTTGTGAATTATAAACTGAAAATAATGATTGATAAAAAAAAGGAATAATGCAATGGGTGAAGACGTACATGGTGAGATAAAAC
This sequence comes from Notholithocarpus densiflorus, assembly GCA_030021035.2. Lineage (NCBI taxonomy): Eukaryota > Viridiplantae > Streptophyta > Magnoliopsida > Fagales > Fagaceae > Notholithocarpus > Notholithocarpus densiflorus. The sequence goes on along the minus strand of JARYZH020000112.1, from coordinate 1,050,414 downwards.
TAATAAGAATAGTAAATTTTGTCAAAAAGTGATATGACTTGGTATGTGGGAGAAGATTTTTTTTCCTATTTTCTTGGTGTTAAGGGTCTATACATGGATTAAAGTGGGAGTCTTTTTTTTGTCAGGGTGAAGTACCAAAGAATAGTTCATAATATTCCTACTCTAAGGATTTTTTTTCAAGGAGTTAGAGGGGGCAGCCCCCTTAGCTCCGCCCTTGTCGGGGATAGGATGAATCTAACCCAGCAATTCTTTAAGCAAGGAATTCTCTAGTGGGGAGAACATCCCACACAATTTTCCAAATGTGGTATTTGAGTCTTTCATTGAACTTCATGGACCATAATTTCTTCCATTCAACAGCGGTAAGGGGACCAGAATTTGTGAATCTGGCATTTTGGTCAGCAAGGTAAGATGACTTGACTGGAAAATTCCCCACTTGGACATTTTTCCCAAATAATGGAATCTGCAATTGGAGTGAAGGGAATGTGGATTTGTTGAATAGAAGAGGCTGTATCATGGTCAAAGAGGTTGTGGAGAAGAGCTCGGTTCCACTATCTAGTTTCAGGAACAATTAGTTCAGAAACCAATTGTTGGTCTGGCAGCAAGGTTATGGGGGTTGGGGTTAAGGATGGAATTAGGGAATCTAGGGGTCATGCCAAATGTTCACCGAAGAACCTGATCCAATGAGGTAGCAATAGCCTTTTTTTTATTTTATTTTATTTTTTTATTTTATCAAAGGGATGCTTTTGTGAATGCCTTTCCAAAAGTAGGATGAGTTTTGTTGGAGGGTAAAGGTTAGGAAGGAATGACCACAAAGGTATTTGGATTGGAGGAGGTTGGCCCAAGGTTTATCTGTACTAGATGCAATAATCCACCCAAGTTTGGATATTAGAGCATTGTTGATGTCATGAGCACGATGGAAGCCCAAACCCCCAGTAGATTTTGGTTTGCATAAAGAATCCCATGCTTTTGGATAGATATGATGACCTGAATCAATAAATCCCTAGAAAAAATCTCGAAGTCTAGCATCAATTTTGCTGCAAATAGACTTTGGTAGCTTAAAAGATGACATCCAATAAGATGGTATTGAGGATAGCACAGACTTTATAAGAGTAGCTTTGGCAGCTTGAGATAAAATCTTTGCTTTACAACCAGAAATTTTGTTGTTGATCTTTTCCAAAATGATGTTGAACTGAGCTTGGTGACCTCTTTGGATATGAGTGGGAAGCCTAAGGTAGAAATTCTTGGAAGTTGGTTGGTTCAAACCAATCAGGTTGCATAGAATGATTTTGGATGATGGAGGAACATTTCGACTAAAAGTTATTGCCGATTTCCTCTTGTTGATGGAAAGCCCAGACCAAGTCTGAAATTGAGATAAGCAAGATTGGACTTCCACAAGGTTGTCATGGTTAGCTCGAGAAAATACCACAAGATCATCAACAAACATAAGATGTGAAATTGGGGGGCAGTTTCTTGCAATCTTAATGCCTTGGAGAGAACCTTCAGCCTCTTTCTAAAGAAATAATCTAGACAAAACATCAGTAACCAAAATAAAGAGGAAAGGAGAGATGGGATCACCTTGACGAATGCCACGGTTAGAGGTGAAAAGACCTGTTGGAGAGCCATTTATTAATATGGAAAAGGATGACGTAGAGATGCATTGACTAATCATTTGAATCCATTTGTCTGAGAAACCAAAATGCTTGAAGATTTAGAGCAAAAAAGGCCATTCGACCTTGTCGAAAGCTTTTTCCAAGTCAAGGTTTAGGGCTGCCATTCTAGAAGTGCCTGTGCGTTTTTGGTGAAGGGTGTAGAAAATTTCATGCCTAATGATTGAGTTGTCTTGGATGTTTCTACCAGTGATTGAGGCGGCTTGCCATGGTGTGATGAGTTTAGGGAGGAGAATTTTTAGGCGATTGGCTAAGGTTTTGGAGATTATTTTGTAAGAAATATTACAAAGGCTTATTGGGCAGAAATTATGAACAGTGGATGGGTTAAGGGTCTTGGGGATGAGAGTGATGAAGGTGTGGTTCATTTCTTTTAACATGAGACCACTGGCAAAAAAAGATTGAACCATGGCTATGGCTTCTTTGCCAACAGTACCCCAATAGGATTTGTAAAAAATGGTAGACATACCATCGGGACTAGGGGATTTGGAAGATGCAAAGCTAAAAGCAACAGATTTTATTTCATCATTAGAAGGGATGGCACATAAGGCTTTGTTTTCTTCAGAGGATATAGAGTGAGGAATGATATCCGAGAGATCGATATGATGGCTTGGATGGGTATGTTGGGAGGTGAAAAGATTTTTGTAGTAATTAATGAAACAATCAACAACCAGATGGTGTCCTGACAGCCAAGTACCATTTTCATCTTTTATAAAATCAATTCCATTCTTCCTTCTTCGGATAATGGTGGATAGATGGAAGAATCTGGTATTGAGGTTAGCAGAGGTCAGCCATTGATTTCTTGATTTTTGGCGCCAATGCATATCTTCACGAATCATGCATTCATTAAGCTCACACAAAAGAGAGTTTTCTGAGGAAAAGTTGGAAGCTGAGGGAGGAAGGCCTTGGATTATGTTTATTTGATCAGTGAGGGTCTTGATTTTAAAGTGGATGTTGCCAAAGACATCTCTGTTCCATTTTTTCAAAGTGGATTTGGATTCTTTTATTTTTTGGGAAAGGCAAAAAGCTGGAGTGCCAATGAATTGTTTGGACCAGGCGGATTTGACAACGACAAAGCTGGAGGGATCACGAGTCCACATTGATTCAAAATGGAAGGGTTTAGGTGTGTTTCGGTCTTCCCCCATGGTACAGAGAAAGATCGGGGCATGGTCAGAGGCAATAATGGGGTGGTGAAGGAGATTGGCTCGCGGGAAGAGAAGCCTCCACTAGTCATTTGCAATTGCTCGGTCTAAATGCTGTTTAATGGTACCAACAGAATGTTTGTCTGACCAAGTAAATTTATTACCTTGAAAACCAAGGTCGATGAGACCATTGTTGGTGATGAAACCAGAGAAACCGCCATCGGAGGATGAGGCAAAAGGGCGTCCCCCATGTTTTTTTGACTGGGAGAGGATGCAATTGAAATCACCAATCCCCACCCAAGCACCACCCAAAAGAGTTTATTGTGGTTTCAAGATTGTTCCAAAAGTTGGCTTTGAGAGAAGAGTCTAGAGGACCATATTCTAGGGAAAACATCCAAGGAGTGTTTGGGGGATCAGAAAAGATGATGACATTAATGAGGTTGTTGTTGGAGGAGATGGGTTCAATATCCAAACCATTTTTCCAAGCAAAGCAAAGGCCGTCAGCTTTTTGAATTGGATTGATATAGACAATATTTACAAAACTAAGTTGGGTAAGAAGAGGAGAAATTTTTTGTTTAGGATTTTTTGTTTCAGAAAGAAAGATGCAATCGGGGTTGACATCTCTTAAAAGACCCTTGAATTTTTGGATTGCCGCATCCCGGGCAAAGCCGCGACAATTCCAAGAAAGAAGCTTCACGGGGGGGTTGGGGGCATGGGTAGGCCTGCCTCCTCAGCCATAGGTAAAACCAGATCAGAAATTGAAGGGGTGGATTGGGGATGGGTTTTGGTTCTAGCTAATATCTTTCATTTGGGTTTAGCTTTAAGATGCTGGGGGTATGAACCAAGATGTAAGAGGGGGACATGCTCGGGTGAAGGAGGGCAGGATGGAGGTGGTAGAAGTTTCAACTTCAACTTTTTGTTGTTGGAATTTTCTAGGGATGAAGGGAGTTTTCGTTTGGTAGTTGTGGAGGTATCCATAGGGATTTAAATTTGGAGGGAAGAGAGGTCAAGGCACGAGAAGTTGGGATGGATGATGGGTGAGGATGGTTTTTCATTAAGGTTGACAAAAGTGATCCATTGGAGGACTCGAGATTGGGCTTCAGGAGCTTTGAGCCATGATCCTAATGGATTAGAGCCAAGGATGTAGCCCAAGAGAGGGGATTAGAGACTCTAGGATAGATTGTGGGCTTTTTGTGGGCTCAAGTTGATGTTAGGTTCGGTTAAGAGAAGGGCCCACTATGATTGTTGGGTTATGGATACAAGAGTTTAGATGGGTTATGTTTGGTAAAAGGGTAGGAGGGTGAGAGTTCCCAAATGTTTTTAGCTGTAACGTGTTATCAGAGAGATTTTGGGTGGTGATGGGATTTGGTAAGAGCTTTGTGGTTGGGGAATGGGAATGAGGGGATGAGGATATGGGATTTGGGTGGGAGGTGTTAAAGGGTGATGCTAAAATTACGAGAAGGATGGCTTGGGGATTTGACTTTAGGGAGGTTGGTGGAGTGTTTTGGTTTGTTTCTTGGGGTAAGTGACTGACCTGGGTAATGCTTGTGTCAAAAAAAGGAGGGCTTGAATCAATAGCCTTCTCTTTGAGAAATTCTAGCCAGGTAAGAGCCTTGAGGCCGGAGTTGCCTGCTTTGATCCAAGGGCCAAATCCGCTGGGGCCAAGATGAAAACGGTGCAAAGGACTTTTGTGGTGGATAGGCGATGTACACTGGCTTCTAGCATGCCCAAGTTTTCCACATCCATAATAGTAATCTTGAAGTTTCTCATATTTGAAATCTATCCACATATCTGGGTTTGGATGGCAGTCTAGATAGAAGCCACAAATGAGTGGTTCATTGACATCAACCTGGACTTTGAGGCGAAAAGGAACTTGTTCCAACAAAGGCTGCCCTTAACTGGGAGTTCAGTTTCCAGTAGCTTACCTAGTTGGTTCCAAATAGTGTTTGCATTTTCTTGGTACATTCGGTTAGGAGGGAGGTTGTGTACTTGGACCCCCAAATGATGACCAAGTGAAGTCAATGTTGCAAATAGGGGTGAGGGTACTGCATGGTTTGAGGACCAAAAGAAATCCTTCAATAAACCAAGGGGCAAGGTTAAGAATGGTTTGTTTGTCATCTTCAATATTGAACCTGAAAAGGAAAAGGTTGTCTCCCACATCATTCACTGAGACACCACTGGTTGTTTTCAAAGCTTTAGATAGGATTGCTCTAATTTTATTTCTGTTGATGGTTTTGCGTGCTATTAAACGACCAGCTAGACCAAGTGATGACAGTTCTTTGGCTGCCTCAGGTTTTGTTGGGAGAGAAAGGGATGAATTTGAGTAGTAGGGATGTTTTTGGTTGTGGGTTCTTATTGTAAGTTCTGGTTTATTAGTATTGGTTTCCATGATTGGGTGGGAAGATAAGATGTTGGGATGTACACACAAATAACGGGGAAAGCAAAGGAGATTAAGGGTATTTAGGGAGATAGATGTTTGAAATTGATATTGAGAAATTGGGTTGTGTTGATGTTTGTCAGATGTGAAAGGGTTGGATTTTTGGGTTGATGTTTTCCAAATGTGGGAAAAAAGAAAGGGTGGGATTAGTTGGAGGAAAGAGATAAAGATGCTTGGGTAAAGAGACTAGGAAGATTTGTGAAAGTGATAGGCCAAGAATGTATTGACCCCTTGTGATGAATTAACCAATTAATTAGCCAAGTTAATTAATTAATTCAATTAGCATGCAATAAGCATGGTAGCACAAACAAATCACCAACTAAGTTAAAATGTAGCGGAAAATAAATTAACACGGTGATTTGTTTACGAATAGGGAAAACCTACACAGCAAAAACCCCACCGGGTGATTTTAAGGTCACCACTCTCGAGAATCCACTATTATAACAACAAGCGGTTACAAGTAAAGGAATCCTAGTACCTTATACCAACCTACAGTTGAACCCTTACCCCAATACCCAATTGGACTTGTTCTGTAGTGACAATCTCTCATTTTCAATGCACGGCTCCCAGTACGTGACTAACCAATTCGATGCGCGGATCCCAGTACGCAGCTTACTCACCAACTTGAGAAAGATGTTGGCTGCAAAGTTCTTCAATTCATCAACACGATGAAGATCACGAAACTCCTTGGTTACAAAACCCTATGGTGTACAAACGCAGCAGCTTCTTGAATAGAAAGATGAACTAGGGCATATGTCTCCGGTTCACACTATGCTTGTGAAAATTTTTTGCATTGATTTGCATCAGTTGTGACGGCCCTTAAAACAATCTTTATATATGTTTAGGGTTGTGAGAAAAGGAAGCCCAAACATCTATTCACGGATTGGAGTGAAATCAGATCTGAAAAACTAATTTTCATAAACCTTGATAGATACCCTATCTGTCGAGCAGCTGTCGAACATTCGGCTGAAACAGCTTTTTAAACCTCGATAGATACTAGCTGTCGAGATTTAAAATCCAGCACTTCTTCACTTGTTTCTTGGATAGACTTGCATGGCTTTAACACTTGATCTTGAAACCTTGTTCCTTGAAGTATTAAACACATCCTAGATCTACCTTATTACAAGTAAAGTGTGTTTTGTCAAAGGATTAGCCAATTCTATATTTACATATGTTCCTAACATGATTCACATATGTCCTAACAATCTCTCCATTTGGCAATCCATGACAAAACCACAACAAACAAATGAACATATGAGAGAAGTCATAAATCACTCAACTCATACTCATTTGTTGAATACAATAAAATCTATCCTAACACAAACTCTTGAAAAACTTTGCAAGAAGAGAGTTTATGGCAAGAAGACTTTGACAACCTGTATTTCTAAAACACTTTAAAACAAAACTCATCACGACATCTTAGTGTGAAACAGAAATAAAAGATTGCATACAATATATAAGAAGCATGTGCATAAAGAGAGAAAAGAAACAACACATGTAAAGATAGGTGAAAGAACTGTAATAACAACCTCATCATATATATAACATCATAAGTACAAGGTTTGCTATCACAATGTAAGAACAATGTATCTCTAAAAAAGAAGAAAAGAAAAAAAATACATAAGTCCTCACTACATCCCTCAAAGTATAAACACTCCCCCTATTAAAAGTCTCTTATGCTAACTCTCCTCCTATGTACATGACTACTTTTATATCCAAAACTATTTCCCATTTTTGTCATGAATGACAAAGGGTAAGTAAATCAAGTAGTAATCTCGTCGTCACTGGGTGAGCTAGCATCCTCATCCTCATCATCATCGTCGTCGTCGGAGTCACCATCATCGTTCTCATCTTCAGATGCCTCTGGAGAAGGAGAGGGAGACTCTACGAAGCCACCAAGGCGAGCCTGCCGTCTAGCAATACGACCGACGCGGGTGTTCACCTGACACAACTCATTATTGAGTGTGTCAAGGCGAGCATCCATGCGCTGTAGTTGCGCTATGACCGCCTTGAGGGTCACACCACTCGCCAATGAAGAAGGTGCGGATGTGGAAGGAGCGGAAGAAGCTGGAGGAGCTGCTGTCTCTGTCCGTGGTCACTTCGGTCGAAACTGGGCCTCACTCTGTCTGACGGTAGTCGCATCTATGGCACACATGACCGAGAAATGAGGAGACGCGGGATAAGAGACAGAAAAATGGCGAAGAAGCCTCGTGATAGCTGAAGAAAAAATGAGCTTATCACGGGTCGCCGTATCCCTATAAACATCTATGAGGGATAGGATGAAGTGAGAGGGAAAATCAATAGAAATGTCCTCTAAGAGGGATAACAAAAATCAAGCACGAGGCTCTGTGATAGAGTTATAGTGAGACAATGGATGGAAAATGAATGTCATCACAATGTTAAGGAATCTCGAACCTTTTGCAAAGCCCGAGCAAGGGGTATTTTGACGGTCACCCCAAGATGAAGGTGTCTCACAGAAGAGAGACAAGAGTTCGTCTTTAGACACAGTCCTCAGACGATCGCAGCCATGGTAGTCAGGATGCGCTACCTTAGGAACGTGTAGTACCTTGGATATAAGATTCAGAGTAACTACAATGCGCGTACCTCTAACGCGAGTGACAAAATGAGGTACAAAATAATCAAATTCATGCATATTGGAGTAAAACTCCTGTTTGATCACGGAGGGACAAGGGACCGAGATGCCACACAGTGACTCTTAACCCCAACTATAGATGACAGTGGGAAGGTCAGTATCGAAAAAATCCGATAGAATGACTTGGCATTCTGAATGAATGCCTCGTCGTGAGAAGTTCTTCGAAAAGTCCTTACGGGCTTTATCATCACGAAACCGTACGTGAGAAGGAGTGGTGTCAGAAGAAGAAAATGCCCAGAACGAAGAGGGTTCTGGGACGGAGTGGATTTTTGTTTAGGTGCCATAGAGCAACTAACCGAAAGAAAGAGAGAGAGAAAGAAACACGCAGAAGAGCACCAACACAGATCAATATCAAAATAAAGATAAATGAAGGTACGTATGCATGAAAAATGCATGAACATGTGACATGCAAACTTAAAAATATCATGGGCTCAGCCCAATCCAAACTTACTAGCACACATCATTGCAACAAAGTAAACACACATCTAAGATGAATGAAACATTGTTATAATGAAGATGTAATGCAATGCATGATGTTTTAAACTCATTTAAACAAAAAAACATCCTATAAATTTTGCAAAAACCTCATTAATTTTGAAAAACCCCAAAAATTTTCAAAAACCCTAAAAGTTAAGTAAAAAATGCATGAAATGTATGATAAAGAGATGGAAAAGAGATCATACCTATGAAAATGCAAGAAAAATACTGAAGAAAGAGTAGGGAAGATGAAGAAGTTGAGATTGAGGTGTTTGGGAGAGGGAGAGACACTTTTCTGTCGAGAGAGATCGGGGAGAAATGAGAGAAAACCATAAAGCTCGATGGATCAAGAGGTGTTGAGAGGTGTCAAGCTTTAAAAAGCAAGAAATAGCTATCGAGGATCTATCGAGAGGTGTCCACAGCAAAAGGCGCTCGATGGATTGAGAAGCTATCGAGCATCTATCAAGCATCCAGAAACTTCCTCGATGGATCGAGTAGCTGTCGAGTAGCTGTCGAGCAGCTATCAAGATTGAATCTCAAGAATCTCGATGGATTGAGATTGTGATAACAGCTATCAAGAAAGGAAGCTGAAAATGCTCGATAGATAGTCTAACTATTGAGAGGTATTGAGAAGCTGTCGAGATTGCTTAAAAATAGTTTTTCAAAGAAAAGAAAAACACAGACATGAATGCAATCAAACATGCTACTCAACTAAAGATCCAAACAACATTTTAAGCTCTCAAAAACATCTCTCAACAAGAAAAATGTCAAGCATTTAGATCCAAAACACACACACACACACTAAACAAAGAATATTGTGTGTTGTGTGTGAAAAATATTGCAAGATTGCATAAATGTCTACATGTTATGACGATTTGAGATATGAGAAAATCACTTTAACTCACACACAATCATAACTGTTTGATGGGGACTATCACCTTCGAGGTACATCCTATAATTCTCATATCTCCTAGAAGACACGTTTGCAATCATATATAAAGCATTTTGATTCTTTTTGCTATTATTTTTCTTTACATATTTTTCTTTTAAGCAAACCATGCATGGGCATATAAGAGAGAGAAAAGAAATACCCAATGATGTTAAGCTTTTGACATTGCACTTTTGCTATGCCGAAGCATACAGATGTCATTTCATGATTGGCGGGCAACAGTGGTGAGATGGTTATTTATGCCTTTCTCTTAGGATTTTCTAGTCCTTCCCGTTAAAAAGAGTGATACGAGTGTTAAGTACAAGAGATTACTTAATCTTACTTGTCACAAACACGAGCCACAAAGCTCACTTATTTAGTTGTGCATAAAGATGCTCATCTAAGCTACAAAAAATACAAAGTTTAGAAAACTTTGTTTCAATGGCCATCCAAGGTACACAAATACCAATGTACACATACACACTGTTTTTGTATTTTTCTGATTTTTTAATTTTTTTTTATTTTATGAAAAACAAAATAGAGTAAAATTGAAAAATAAACAAACAAAAACATGTTAAACAAAGCAAAGCATAAAACTAGATGCAAAAGCATGAGGAAGGAGGAGGAGGAGAAAAAAAGATCAATCCATGGAAATAACACCAATGTTTTGGCGAGGGAATTTAAACCGTTTGCTATCAAGAGGTTTGGTGAACAAATTAGCCTTCTGATCATTAGTGTGAATGAACTCAAGAGTAAGAGTACAATCTTCGACAAACTCCTGAATGAAGTGATGTCGAATCTCTATGTGTTTAGTTCGAGAATGTTGAACCAGATTCTTAGAGATGTTGATGGCACTGGTATTGTCATAGTAGATGGTAAGATGCTCTTGACGAATACCTTAATCAAGGAGGAGTTTTTGTATCCATAGAAGTTGGGTGCAATAGCTACCGGCAGCGATGTACTCAGCCTTTGCAATGGATAATGAGATGGGGTTCTGCTTTTTTCTTATCTAGGAGACAAGATTATTACCTACATAAAAACAACCCCCCCAGTACTCTTTCTGTCATCAGCATTCCTAGCCCAGTCAGCGTCAGAATACCCAACTAAGACATCATTTGTGTCCTTGCTGTACCACACACCAAAGTCGGCAGTGGTTTTGACATACTTTATGATTCTTTTCAAAGCAATCATATGAGACTCTTTGGGATTAGCCTGATATCTAGCACATACTCCCACACTGTAACTAATGTCAAGTCTACTAGCAGTAAAGTAAAGAAGACTACCTATCATACTTCTATAAAGAGAAGAATCAACACTTTTACCCAACAAATCAACAGTGAATTTAACATTTGGGCTCATAGGGGTTCTAACAGAACTAGCAGATTCCAAACCAAACTTTTTCACAAGATTTTTAGAATATTTAGATTAAGATAGGAATATACCTGAATCTTGTTGACGGATCTGCAAACCAAGGAAGTGAGTCAACTCTCCAATCATGCTCATCTCGAGCTCGGCCTACATGAGTTTTGAGAAACTATGAGCAAGTTCATCCTTAGTCGACCCAAAGATGATATCATCAACATAGACTTAAGCAACTATCAACTCGTCGTCTTCCCTTTTGATGAAGAGAGTTTGATCAGCTTTTTCTCTTGTGAACCCATGTGACACCAAGTATTGTGTGAGCCGATCATACCAAGCTCTAGGGGCTTACTTTAAACCATAAAGTGCCTTTTTGAGGTACAACACATGATTTGGAAAGTGTGGATCAATGAATCCTTTTGGTTGAGCCACATAGACATCTTCCTTAAGGAACCCATTCAAAAAGGCAGTCTTTATGTCCATTTGGTAAAGCTTGAACGTCCATACGGGCTACTGGGGCAAATGTCTCATCGTAGTCTACTCCTTCCATTTGAGAGTATCCTTGAGCTACAAGATGAGTCTTGTTGTGGATCACATTACCCTCCTCATCAGTCTTATTGCGGAATATCCACTTTGTGCCAATGATGTGCTCACCCTCCGGTCTAGGTACTAGAGTCCAGACATCATTCCTTTGAAACTGAAGCAGTTCATCGTGCATAGCTTCAACCCAGCTTTCATCCTAAAGAGCTTCCTCAACTTTAGTGGGTTCAACCTACGACAAATAACAAGAATAAGACACAAAGCTAACAACACATTTATCAACTGTACGCTTCCTTAGTGTAAGTTCATTCATGTTTCCCACAATAATTTCAGGAGGATGATTCAATTTAATCCTTGAGGAAGGTCCTTTCTCTTCATGGGATTCAGAATCAGGTGAAGTATGTATGTCTGCTGAACCTTCTACAACACTTGGAGTGCCAGGAGTACTTGGAGATGCGGGCTCTTGATCAACAATTTCTTGAAAGTCCTTGGGCTCGAGAGGAAGAATTTCTTTGGGGATTTCCTCACCTAATTTCTTAGAACTGGACTCTGAAGATTCATCAATAACAACATTCATAGTTTCCATTACCTTTTTGGTTCTTTTGTTGTATACTCGATAAGCCTTGCTTGTAGAGGAGTATCCTAGAAATATTCCTTCATCATTTTGGGAGTCAAATTTTTCCACATTCTCTCTATCCTTGAGAATGAAACAAGTACTTCCAAAAATTCTGAAATACTTAACATTTTGGCTTCCTTCCCTTCCATAGCTCATAGGGAGTCTTCTTGGTACCGGGTCTAAAGTACACTTTGTTATCCATATGACATGCAGTGTTGACGGCTTCTCCCCACAAGTTTCTAGCCACATCCTTGTTGTGCAACATGGCTCTAGCCATCTCTTGAATAACCCTATTTTTTCTTTCTACTACACCATTCTGCTGAGGAGTAATAGGAGCAGAGAATTCTTGAGATATTCCTGATCTAGTGCAAAAGGACTCCATGTATGAGTTCTCGAATTCTTTACTGTGATCACTTCGAATTCGATCAATCTTCAAACACTTCTCATTCTGCAATCTTATACATAAGGCTTTAATGTGCTCAAGAGCATCAGACTTAGATCGTAGGAGAATGACCCAAGTGTACCTAGTGAAGTCATTTACCACAACCATGATGTATCTCTTTCCACCAAGAGACTCGGTTCTGGTTGGACCCATGAGATCCAAATGCAGTAGCTCCAATGGTCTAGATGTAGCGGATGTCTAAGTGCCTGGATGTTTGGCTTTCGTCTGTTTTCCAAGTTGACATGGTCCACACACCACATTGTTCACTCTATTAAGCTTTGGTATCCCCAAGACTGACTCATGCTTAGATACAATTGAAAGATGTTTGTAACTAGCATGTCCCATCCTTTAGTGCCATAGATCTTCATTTGGTAAACGAATGCTATTGCACACAATATCAGCATCAGGAACCAAGCCATAACAATTGTCTAGAGTGCGAACACCACATATGAGTTTCTTCCTAGACTCATCCATGACAAGGCATTTCCCTTTTGAGAATAGTACCATGAAGTCTTGATCACATATCAGACTTATGCTCAACAGGTTCGCTCTTAGACCTTCTACATATAGAACATTTGCAATGTCTAGCAGTCCAAGTAGAGAGATGATTCCCTTTCCTTTTATTTGTGATTTGCTCCCATCACCAAAAGTGACATTACCACATTTCTTAGACTCGAAAACCTTGGAAAGAGAACGGTTTCCAGTCATGTGTCTTGAGCAGCCGCTGTCAAGGTACCACAAACACGTGTCTATAACCTTAAATGCGGACTTCATCATGAAGCATACTTCGTGCTTAGATGACAGATTAGTGGGAATGGTTTCTCTCATCTGCCTTTTATGAACAAAGCCTTTAACTTTCACTCTTCTCAGACGAACTCCTTTGCACATTTTCATTTTGAGACAGTTTAGTTTCTTCTTTGTCAAGCTGAGATCTTTTCCAATAGTCATCATAATAGAATTCAAATAACTTTTAGACTTGCATTTTCTGATACACTCAAATAAGTAGAGATTAGAAAAACAAGATGTATTTGAAAACAAAGATCTCTTTAAGCCGGTTGTAGCCATGACAACAGGGGTCAATGGATCACATAGCAAAGATTAAAACCTAATCAGAGTGTCACTGCTCTGATACCACTTGATAGGCCAAGAATGTATTGACCCCTTGTGATGAATTAACCAATTAATTAGCCAAGTTAATTAATTAATTCAATTAGCATGCAATAAGTGTGGTAGCACAAATAAATCACCAACTAAGTTAAAATGCAGTGGAAAATAAATTGACACGATGATTTGTTTACGAATGGGGAAAACCTACACGGTAAAAACCCCTCCGAGTGATTTTAAAGTTACCACTCCCGAGAATCTACTATTATCACAACAAGCGGTTACAAGTAAAGAAATCACAGTACCTTATACCAACCTACAATTGAACCCTTACCCCAATACCCAATTGGACTTGTTCTGTAGTGACAATCTCTCCTTTTCAATTCACAGCTCCCAGTACGTGACTAACCAATTCGATGCATGGATCCCAGTACGCGGCTTACTCACCAACTTGAAAAAGATGTTAGCTGCAAAGTTCTTCAGTTCATCAACACGATGAAGATCACGAAGCTCCTTGGTTACAAAACCCTATGGTGTACAAACGCAGCAGCTTCTTGAATAGAAAGATGAACTAGGGCATATGTCTCCGGTTCACACTATGTTTGTGAAAAACTTTTGCATTGAGTTGCATCAGCTGTGACGGCCCTTAAAACAATCCTTATATATGTTTAGGGTTGTGAGAAAAGAAAGCCCAAACATCTATTCACGGATTGGAGTGAAATCAGATCTGAAAAACTAATTTTCATAAACCTCGATAAATACCCTATCTATTGAGCAGCTGTCGAGCATCGGGCTAAAACAGTTTTTTAAACCTTGATAGATATTAGTTGTCGAAATTTAAAATCCAGCACTTCTTCACTTGTTTCTTGGACAGACATGCATGGCTTTAACACTTGATCTTGAAACCTTGTTCCTTAAAGTATTAAACACATCCTAGATCTACCTAATTACAAGTAAAGTGCGTTTTGTCAAAGGATTAGCCAATTCTATATTTACATATGTTCCTAACATGATTCACATATGTCCTAATAGAAAGATTAGAAGAAACAGGTGGATTGTGTGTGGAAGGTTGGAAATAGGCGACATAAAGTGGAGAAGGACCATAGACGGGCTATGGAGAGAGCCACCATTGCAAGCAGAGTGCAGTGATTACTTCCAACCATGAATTAGTTGGAAACTCCCTCTAGGGGCTTTAGAGGGTGATCAAAAAATTTAGGATGTTTAAACTATTTGAGAGAGAGAGAGAGATCCAAAAATTCTAGATATTTAGCATATGATCATATTATTTGGAATAATTAGCATTATGTTTAAACTTATTTATTGACAATAAAACTGAGTTAAACTTTTATAAATTACACTTATTGTAATTTTAAATAATATTATACCACTTAATAATTCTTTATTGAATTAATATTTTAAAATTTTCACAGTTGGATACATATTTTCTATATTCTTTACACGCATACTATATTTTATGTCAACTGAATGTTATTTATATTTGATCCATAAATTTATATTTTATATATGAATAATTTTAAAATACATAAACTTAAAAAAATTTAAATATTTTATAAATAAATTAACAGTTATTAATTTCGGATTATCTTGAAGTTTGGTAAGTACAAAGTTTACAAGAAAAAAAAAATCCAATGGTACATTTTTCAAAATTTCCATCAAATAATTTTTTTTTTTTTTTTTTTTTTTGATAAAGCTTAGAAACCAGCTATACATTTCCAACTCCAATGATCACTCGTCATGGTGATAAGGTTGATTAAGATTTAAAAAAAAAAAAAAAGAAATCTGAATATCTCGTGTGGAATGTGTCAATGAGATTAAGATAAAATAAAAATTCTGAATCTTGTGTGGAGTGTGTCAATGACAGGGTAGTTTTTGTTTTATTTATTTATTATATATTATTTAATTGACTTAATAATTAACTCTTATTGACTTACTAGTTTATGAGTATATCTCAAGAAAAGATTTAAAGATGGGACCTGGTTGCATGGAATGCCCCTCAGTTTATTATCCACCATTTTATATTTACTTTTTTTTTAATATTATTTATTTATATAGAAATGCCATTCTATATTTACGATATTCAATGCAAGGTTTCTTACGCTGAATAACACGTACGACCATGAATATTTTGTTTGGTCAAGGTAAACGGAGATGTAGAGCTTTTTATTTTTTTTCTTTTTTTAGTTCATAATTTGGTAGATACCATGGACATGGAGATAAGGGGAATTTGGTGCAGAGAAGTCAGGAGATGAAGAGAACTTATAACTTTGCAGTTTGCTCAACAGTCAACAGGTACGTCCAAAATGAGGAGCAGGACACATGAGCTAACAAATATTCCATGCAGATTATCCCCAAAAAAAAAAAAAACAAAAAAACAAAAACAAATATTCCATGCTATCCCATGGCCCATTTGATGAGCTTTGGCTGCCACTTGGCGGTCGTTATTTATTTATTTTTAAAAATAAAATAAAATAAAATTTTAATATAGGAATAATTACAACTTATCCACATGTGGTTTATCTCAAATTTAACTTACCTACTTGTGGTTTCATTTTGACACTTTACCCACCCGTGGTTCATTCCTTCAATGCTCCGTAACCCACTACTAAATATTTCGTTACTCGAAATCAGATCAAACACTCCTCTCCCACACTCTTTCTCATGCCTGCTCATCCATTCTAAACCGAGAATTGACTGGGTTTTGTTTGTGTAAGAACACCGAGGAAGGAGACCCATGGATTCTGGAAGAAGAAACCCACAGATTCGTGTTTGGGAATATTTTGGTCTTGAATCCGTTCGGATTTCTCTTTACTTGGTGAGCTACTTTAGATGTTCTGAGCATGAATTTTTTATTTTTCTTTAACTTTCATATGCTCTTTTCCTCTTATTCTAGGTAGATTTAATATTTGAAACTTAGGGTTTTAAATTTTTTTTTTTAAAAAAATTGGGTTTCTGCAAAGTAAAAGTGGCCATGTTTTAATTTTGACATGTTCTTTTACTTTCTGGTTTCTGCAAAGTGGCCATTGAACAAAAAATTCGGCCATTAAATTAGCTATGACTTTGGGAGTTTCGTAGATTGGCCAAGTTATCTAGCTTTATTAAAATTAGCAAGTGGGAATGGGATTGCCCTGTTGCCAGGTTTGAGCGGCTGGTTACTGTCAAAGATAATTGTTTTGAGGCTCAAATTAATGGGAATGAAATTGGGTTTCTACAAAGTGGTGTTTTGTATTGCTGAGTTTTGCTGTCAAAGCAGCAAGAGTTTATTCCAATGCAGCAGAATTTTTTTGGTATTACTGAGTTTTCAAAGTAGCAGATTTGCAAAACTTCAGACTTGCAATAGAAGCAGCAGGCAGCAGGCAGAACTTGCAGGGAGGATTTAATGCTTTTTTAACCAAGGGTCTAGCATAATGGAGATATTTTCTTGCAAGTTGCAATTATCAAAAGACTGGTCTAGAAAGTTAATTTGCGGTGGCTTTGTTGCTTGGGGAAAAATGCCTTATTGATTGAGCATCTGATTGGAAAAATGGCTTATTGCTTGTGTAGCTAATGCTGTTACTTTTCAGTGCTAGCTATTATTCACTTTACATGCCCTCTATAAAGTGCTATATGCTGAGCTTCATGAAGACCAGGTAAAGGGTTGACTGTACTCATTGTCATGTGATGTTGAAGGGGGTCTCCCTTGGTGCAAGGGGTCTGTATATCATTCCCAATGGGTTTGAAATTTCCAGTTATGATGAGAGGCTTGATGGTCTTCCAGTTTAGAAATTTTCGAGCTTTGTGATGCTATTGCGAAAAGAACTAGTACTTCTGAAGATTATGTTTCACTCTGACTTTTGTTTATCTGAGCTTGTTGATGCAATGGGAACTTATGTTTGTAAAGTTGGAATTTCATTGCTAAATGCTGTCATGCTAGTGCTAGATGGTTTGAAATAAAGAATTTGTTTTGCATCATTGAGCTCTATCATCATGAGCGACTGTTATTTAAGCACTAGATGTTAATAATTGTTCAGAAGTGTCAACTTTTCAAATGGGTTTAATTAACTGTACTGTAAGTCTAACTGGAGTATAAGATTAATTTGCTTAGTTAAGCCTAAGGCTCTGTACGTGACTGCTAATCTTAAGAAGGCCCTTTGATTGGGATGTGGTGTCACTTTGTAGAAGTGACAAAAGAACTAGTGAAGCTAATAAAAGCATTTGCTCTGAAATGTAACTACAACTTCCAGGACAAACAATGGTGAGAAAAGAAATATTGGCAACACTAATTTTCAGGATGTTTCTCCCTAACACTGATTTTGCCAATGTTGACTGCAAATATCATTTTCACCTTTGCTCATTTTCCACTTGTTATATATGGTGTCCAAAGTCAAGTCATAATTTATTAAAGCCTTTTGGATTTAGTAACTGCATCCACAATCTTTAATACTTACTGAATCCTTGTCAAGTCTACGTTTTTATCATTATGAACAATGCATATGGCAAAATAAAAAGTAAAAAAGGATAGTTTACTCTACTCACAAAATTAAAGGCAAATGTCATTGACAAAGAACTTCTAACTATATCAAACCCGTTACATGTGAGCATACAACTAAATACATGTTACACTTGAAAGTTGAAACCACTACCCACTACAAAGACAACAAATACAACTAAACTAGAAAATTGTTGCTAAACATGGCTCTTTTGCTTATCATCTGTTCAAGAGGTTCATAAGCACGATGCACTTAAATGGCACATGGTTACAACATTACAATTTACAATGACAAAAGCAGCTATGTAGAGGAGAATCAGCCACCGATGTCCTGGTTGATTGACTAATGAGCAAGTATCTTCTCTGATTGGTACCTGGAAATCCTTTGAGATGCTGATATTGATGGTTTAAGCCTAAAAATTATCACAATAGCAATATAAATAATAATAATAATAATAATAATAATAATAATAATAAATAATAATTTTGTCTAGACAATGCAACAATGAAAATGGTCTATAATATGAAGAAGGGGAAATGCAAGCTTACAGACTATGATTCACAGCAGGTAAAGTTTGAGGGCTACCTATCTCAATGAATGAACTTAGTAAGGCTACAAATAACAATAAATAAAACAACTGTTAAACTTTGTTCTTATGGCTAAATGTTACATTAACTACTTGTACTGTTTCCTTCTATCTAAAATTTTCTTTGTGTAGCAACAAAAGGATAAAAGAAAAGAAAAGGTTTCTATTGCAAGTCTGAAGTTTTGCAAATCTGCTGCTTTGAAAACTTAGTAATACTAAAAAAATTCTGCTGCATTGGAATAAACTCTTGCTGCATTGACAGCAAAACTCAGCAATACAAAACACCACTTTGCAGAAACCCAATTTCATGCCCATTAATTTGAACCTCAAAACAATTATCTTTGATAGTAACTAGCCGCTCAAACCTGGCAACAGGGCAATCCCATTCCCACCTACTAATTTTAATAAAGCTAGATAACTTGGCCAATCTACGAAACTCCCAGAGTCATAGCTAATTTAATGGCTGAATTTTTGGTTCAATGGTCACTTTGCAAAAACCAGAAAGTAAAAGAACATGTCAAAATTAAAACATGGACACTTTTACTTTGCAGAAACCCAATTTAAAAAAAAAAAAAAAAAAATTAAACCCTAGGTTTCAAACATTAAATCTACCTAGAATAATAGGAAAAGAGCATATGAAAGTAAAAGAAAAATCAAAATTTCATGCTCAGAACATCTAAAGTAGCTCACCAAGTAAAGAGAAATCCGAACGGATTCAAGACCAAAATGTTCCCAAACACGAATCCATAGGTCTCCTTCTTCCAGAATCTGTGGGTCTCCTTCCTCGGTGTTCTTGCACAAACAAAACCCAGTCAATTCTTAGTTTAGAATGGATGAGCAAGCGTGAGAGAGAGAGTGTGTGGGAGAGGAGTGTTTGATCTGATTTCTTGTTGAATTTTTGGACGAAATGAACCACGGGTGGGTAAAGTGTCAAAAATGAAACCACAGGTGGGTAAGTTAAATTTGAGGCAAACTACAGGTGGGTAAGTTGTAATTATCCCTTTAACATATAACATCTATTTTATAATAATAATTGTGGATTCTAGTTAGTTCAACTAGTAAAGTCTCTGATGGTTTAATAAGAGATTTGGAGTTCAATCTCTACCTACATCAAAAACCGATTAGTGTCTTGATCTAATGATAAAGAGTATTATCAGGAACGGATGCCATAAGTTAAAACTCTCTAAAACAAGATTATAATAATAATTTTTTTACTATTAAGCCAAAACACCCATTAATTTTAATATAGGTGAGGTTCAAACCTCAAATTTCTTATTTGACGATAATAAATTTTATTAGTTAAACCAGTTAAAACCTTAAAATAGATTGCAAGGAGTGCACCTTTTGCTTTGGCACAAGCAAGTGAAAAAGAGGCAAAGATAGAAAATTTCCAACTTTTAAGAATAAGAAATATTACAAAGATTCAAAATTTTAAGTCAAAAGACTTGTAACTCAATTGGTTGATACCTCTTAATGTTTAAAATGACGATATCCAAAGTCAATTTTCTCATTTCCTAACTATCAAATTATCAGCAAAAGAAGATTAAGAAATACACATTTTAACTCAATCACCTATTAAAATGAAACATGACATTATTTTGAATCCCAAAAATTATAAATGGTTGAGTTTGTAATAAATTTTGTTGCAATTCCCTCTCAATGTATAAAATTAAAGAGTCTATCTAAAACTCATAATTCATGGTTGCAAAAGTTAAAGAGTAGAGTGTTAGAGATACTACCGACATTTTTCTTTTCTTTTCAAAAGAGAGATACTATAAATTTTACTACATAAATATTACAAACTAAAGTGTCACCAATCACAAAAAAGTAGTTCAAAATTCGTTTCTTAGTTGTGAAAATAACACCAGTTACATTGATTCAATTAACATATTGTTGGAACTTTGTCTTGATCACTAATGCGTTATGTGGACAAAAAGGGAATTGTTACAGAGCGATTTCTTGGTATTGTACATGTAGCAGATACCTCCGCTTTGTCTCTAAAAGCTGCAATTGAATTTTTATTCAGTAAATATGCATTGAGTTTATCAAGACTACATGGGCAAGGTTATGATGGGGCCAGTAACATGCAAGGTGAATTCAATGGTCTTAAAACTTTAATTCTGAAGGAGAATAAATCAGCATTTTATGTCCATTGCTTTGCTCATCAACTTCAGTTGACTCTTGTAGCTGTTGCTAACAAACATACTGATATTGTTGAATTTTTTAGCTTGGTTAGTAAAATAGTCACTATTGTTGGAGCTTCTTGTAAAAGACGAGAATTTTTATGAAATGCACAACTTGCCAAAATTACAGAAGCAATAAACTTGGGTGAACTTGAAAGTGGGCAAGGTTTGAACCAAGAGAAAAGTCTTAAACGTGCTGGTGATACACGTTGGGGATCACATTATAGGACAATCCTCAACTTGATTTTGATGTTCTCTTCCACAGTTGATGTACTTGAGATGATTGAAAATGATAGCCTACTCTCTGAGCAAAGAGTTGAAGCTCGATCTATTTTAAGGTTAATTCTATCTTTTGAATTTTCCTTTGCTTAACACTTGATGAAAAATATTTTGGGGATCACAAATGAGTTGTCAATAGCATTGCAAAAGAAAAATCAAGATATTGTAAATGCTATGACACTTGTCAGAGTGTCTAAGCAACGATTGCAGATGATAAGAGATGATGAATGGGAAGCTCTATTGACTGAAGTATCCACATTTTGTAGCAAACATGATATTCCTATCTTGAACATGGAAGAAATATTTGTAGTTGGTGTGAGGCCACGACGCAACGCCCCACAAATTACAAATTTACATCACTATCGTGTTGATCTATTCTTTGAAGTCATAGATCTGCAACTTCAAGAGCTTAATAATCGTTTTTCAGAGGTGACTACTGAGTTGCTACTTTGGAACTTTGTCTTGATCACTAAGGATCCGTTTGGGATCTGCTTATTTTGCTGAAATTGAAAATTTTTTGCTGAAAATACTGTACATAAAGGTAAAAGTTGGCTGAAATAGTACAGTGGGACCCATGAATAGTACCAAAAATAAGCTGAATAGTAAAAAAAATTGACAAAAATAATTTTTACCAAACACACTAAATCTTTATAAAATTGAACTTGAATTTTTGGTTGATGTTTCAAGATAGCTTGGACTTCTATGCTTGCGTACAAATATCGCTCTCCAAAAGTCTTGAAATATGTGCCCTAATATATCTTTTATACCTTGGCTTGAAAATGACAAAACCATAGGCATGCGGTTGAAAAAACATAATTGAAAAATAGTTTTTTAGAAAATTGAACATGAATTTTCGGTTGATGTTTCAAGAGAGCTTGGACTCAAGGTTGTCAAAATCGGGATCCTACGTAGGATCGTTAAAGGTATAGTTGGGATTTTAGATCATAGGATCGAATCGTGAATCGTAAGATCTTACATATTTTTAGATTTAAAGCAAAAAACACATTGATAATGGCTTTGTATGTTAAATAATCACGTAAATTATAAATTCATTTATAAAAAAACTTAGATTTGCATCATATGATGTAATTTGCATGTCATACATCGCTATGTCTATACTAATGAAAGAAATATATTTAAGTTTTAACCCAATGTATCTAAAAATTCAATAAATGTTTAATTAGCAACCAAATACCAAAATATTTATCAAAACATATGGAAAATATTTTCCAAATTCTAAGTTCCAAGTTTGAAATCCAAAATAAGTTAGCCAATAGAAACTAGCTAACTACAATATGAAATCCAAAAGCAAGATGAATATTAATGTGAAATGAACATTTAATTATTCCCATTCTAAAGTTCTTATAATCACCGTCCTAAATTCCTAATCATCATCATCCATTTCATCATCTATGTAAACATTATATATTTGTATACTAGAGCTGCAAAAGACATCATGATACAATTTCACACTCAACTATTCAAGTTATACAACTCAGTAACAATTAAAGAGCATGCTCAAAAAAATCAATCAATCAATATACAAATACAAGCATAACTGATAAAATTATATATAAAAATATATTTTAGTAATATTAGAACACAAATTAGTATATTGATCAAACAAATTTAACAAAATTATAGCTTAACAGGCAGCAAAGCCAACATCAAATTCTTCATTTAGAAATGATGAAGCATTCCTTCATTTTAATTACAAGTAAACTAGAAACTAGAAAACATTTGCTTAGGCTAAAATAATTTTATAAAATAAAAAATAAAAAGTCATACCATAACAACATGAAAAAATAAAAACCCTTAAAGGTTCATCAAAACAAAAAATTTATCCTATAAAAAAAAAACCAAAAATTTATGTTTTTGGTAGGATCGGTAGGATCCCATACGATCCTACAATTCTATACGATCCTACGTACGATCCTACCATTTTTGCGATCTTAGTGCAATCCTAAACGTTTTGGTGAAGTGGGATTGTAAAATCGTGCGATTCTACAATCCAGATCGTGATTTTGACAACCATGCTTGGACTTCTATACTTGCATACAAATATTGCTCTCCAAAAGTCTTGAAATATGTGCCCTAATATTGCTTTTATACCTTGGCTTGAAAATGACAAAACCATAGGCATGTGTTAGAAAAACATAATTTTTTTTTTTTTTTTGTGAAAACATAATTGAAAAAATGTTTTTGCACAAATCTCGATGGATCTTTTTAATGCATGAATTCTAACTTGTCTTCAACCTGAAACCTTGACTTGACCATTTGTGTGTAATAAACCTAACCCATAATTTATTAAGGCCAAAATGGCCTACAATTGTTTGAGAAATATTTAGTAATTTACTACCTTTTTGAAACTTAAGTTTGAGTCGTAACTTGAATTTATAAAAATCGAGTTCTTTAAAAATCTGCCACAGTGGTATCTGCTGACTTGAAATTAAAAAAAGAGAAATGCTAACGAGTGTCTTTAGGGCATTAGTTAACAAATTATTTTAGGAAAGTTTTGACATCATTTTTATGGAAAATGAAAAAAGCTGTCAAAACATTAATTGTTTTTTTTTTCTCATAAAAACTTTCTTTAACTGAATTGTTAATCAATGCCCTAAGGGCACTCGTTAACATGACCCATTAAAAAATATAAAATTTCATGAATAACTTGAGTTTTATAAACTCGAGTAATCATTAGTTTCAAAATATGTAACTCACTTACATGAACGAGGAAAACTTGTGTCTCTGTTTATGGAAGAAAGACTTGCATCTGTTCCTATTCTGTTTATGTACCATACAAATGCGCATGTCATTTGTGTCTTATTAGTACCATGTATTGTGATGCAATATCATTGTCTTGTCACCAATCATGCTTTTGTCAAAAACTTGTGTTAGTTGGTTATTGTAGTTTTGACTTCTGATACCTGATGGTGTGTTGGCGTGTGAGGGAGAGAAAGAGAGAAGTTGGTGTTTTACTTTTCAAAGATATATAATTTAATAGTTTTGTCCTACGTTTGACTATCTGACCTATTTAGCCAAAAAAAAAAAAAAGACTATCTGACCTTGTCCTATAAATAAGAGTAATAAGATGATGAATTTTACAAGGTATTCAAAACATAATCATGAAGATCCCTACCAGAATTGCTTTTCCATTCTTGTTCTTCATTATTCTTTCTAAAAGTAATTTCTTAGCCAAGGCACAAAACACGACAATCTCAGTTAACGTGGGTGTGATTCTTGACTTCGATACATGGACTGGGAAGATGGGTCTGAGTTGCATCAACATGGCCCTTGCAGACTTCTATGCCTCCAATAGTTACTACAAAACTAGGCTACTTCTTAGCTCCAGAGACTCTAAAAGTGATGTTGTTGAAGCAGCTGCTGCAGGTAAATCTCCCTCCCTCTTATTCATCCCCATCTGCAGACTGTAGACTGTAGGTAAGATCTCATGTTAGATAGCTTTAGGTTTTTTTTTTTTTTAAATCACTCTCTGCAGTATTTTCTTCTTACTGGATTGGGACCCCTCGTAGTTGCAGCATTGGATTAATGGGATTATGTGATTAATAATGTGATCTACATCGTTAAACTTTCTCTCCACTAGTACAAAACGAAAGACAATACAAAAAATTTGAATTAATAATTCCTTTTGTTATTCTATGTAGTATCTGGTATTTCGTAGATGATGGTTCAATTCACCATAGGAGTTCATTGTCGATTCTCAGATTTTAGGTTAGGAGAGGCTTTTGGAAGCCAAAGATGCGGTTAGCCCGAAATTAGAAAATTGGAATCTATGAAGAACGTACGGCATCCTTCTTCTTTTTTATTATCATTATATATTAATATTTTAAGTTTTTTTTTTTTTTTTTTTTGAGGAAATTAATATTTTAAGTTAGAACATGCACTTGTTAATTTATTTATTTTTATAAGCATGCACTTGTTCATTGATTATTAAACATTAGGGGATTAGTATAACTGTCATTTTGCTTTATTAAATTTGTCAAGAGTTTTGTAATTCAATTGTTAGCATCTTATGGTATTTCCAATCTAAACAATAAGGATTCATATGCTTCCATATTGTGTATATAGAATATTATAATAAAAAATAAAAATTTTTAACTACCCTCCTAAAAAAATACATGATGGTTAACTTTTAATTGATGATGTGATCATTTTACAAAAAGACGTATATAGGATGGTTAATGATAAACAATTAATGAAACTAGATTGAAGGGTTATATGACATTAACAACAATTCAAAAGTTTAGGATGTCAACTACAAGTTCTAAAACTAACAGACCACAATGATAGAGATACTAAAGTTGGGGAGAGTAAAAAATGTATTTTAACTATTCTTATTTAATTTAATGGCTTGAAGTTAACATTTCTGAGTTTCACTATTCGTGTAAGGGATTTTAAGATAGAGATAGCTGTCATTTTCAGTTTAACTATTCATTTAAATTATTAATGATATGGTAAATTGACAAACTCTTTGATAAATTATTATGTGTGCTTTTGAGTTAAGATTAAAAATTAAAATTATTTAATTATTTAATTTATTTTTGTTACTATTTATAGGCTTTACTGTACTTTTTGACACTATTCATGAGCACCACTATACTATTTCAACTAACTTTTACCTTTATTTATAGTAATTTCAGCAAAATAAGCGGTATCCAAATACACACTAAATATCGTCGGGATTGAAACGCCATGAAAGTCTTTCGAAAGCTATGACGGTCCGAGAATAATAAAGAGAAGGCATATGTTGTATTGTTATTATTTGGGAATTGGGAGCTCCGCTTGCCTTTTCCTCATAAAATAGTCAGTGGCTTTAGCATCGGCTAAAATGGCCAAGTATCACTATTTAGCAAAATATGTAAAGATATACTATTATTTGTGAAATAATTAGGGATTTATTACTATTTTAAAACTCGAGTTTGCCGTGTAACTCGAGTTCCAGGAACTTGAGTTCTATAAAAAAAAAAAAGTACAGCAAACTTGAAGGCTATTTTTTCAAAGAACTCGAGTTACATGACAAACTCGAGTTTCACAAACTCGAATTTTAAAAAGATGATAAATTGCTAAATATTTCGCAAACAGTGATATATTGCTAAATATTTTGCTAAAGGACAAAATTTAGGTACAGTATCTTAGGTTGCCCTTTTAAGATTCAGTCATGTGATTGCTTAACTAAAAAATACACTTTCATCTCATGAGAAAAAATCCACATGACATAATTTTAAGAGGGGAACTTAAGGAATAACACCTAAGTCTTACACTTTCCTAAATAGTGATATATGGTCATTTTAGTCCTTTAACATTAGGAAAATAGAAGTGGTTACACAGAATTTTCATGACACTTTCCTAACATTTTCACAACAAAATACTAACATCTGAAAAGTAAAATGACTGGTCCACAATATTTTCACAATATTTTCGCAGCAAAATAGTAAGCTAAAATGTTTGGGAGCTAATAGCTTAGGCGAAGAAGGCTGTATTGTCTTTTTATTGTTTGTATTCAGCCTCTCACATTTCATGGACCAGATGGCCTTGCCAATGGCTTTTTCTCTTCCTCCTTGGTTCCCACCTGTGTACAGGTGGGCATTCCCACCTGTTTTCTTTTTCTTATTCTTTTTTGTTTTTCGCAACAAAATAGTAAGCTAAAAAGCCTAAAATGTTTGGGAGCTAGGTTAGGCGAAGAAGGCTGTATTGTCTTTTTAGTGTTTGTATTCAGTGTCTCGCATTTCATGGACTAGATGGCCTTACCAACGGCTTTTTTTCTCTGCCTCCTTGGGACAGATGGGCTTTCCTTTCCCACCTGTTTTTTTTTTTTTTTTTTTCCTGGAAACATATCAGTTATCATTTATTCCAAAGCTGTTAAAACTGCAGCTACAAAATTATTAAGAGTTTAGCTTATATCTTGTATTTTTTTAACTGGAATTTCATTTTGTTTTAATAAGAAATTGTCATTTCACTCACTAACTAAATAAAAGGTAGAGATTAAAACCCACTACCAATTGCTATTGTTATTTAAAACAAAAGGAAGTATCTAGTTAAAAAAAGTACTGGAGGTAAGTCAAACCCAGTTATTAATATAAGAGAAATAGACTCCATCCAAATTAAAAACGGAAAATAAAACCTAGCTCTAATAGCTTAAGCATTTGCTACAACATTACCTTGTTTATAAATATGAGAGAGTGATCAACTATAAAGAAAGTTTACAAAGTAATGTTTATAAATAGGAGAGAATGATCTACTATGAAGAAAGTATCTTTATTTAATTGAATTGCATGAATACATGATAAGGAGAGAAAACTTAGGAACATAACATTTTCACAACACCTTTATTTTTAGCTTAGGTGAATCTTAGTATAATATTTTATTTTATTTTATTTTGACTTATAATAGACTAACACCTTAATTGTTATAAAAAAATATTTTAAAAACATTTTATTGTGGTCATAACATAACTCTAATGACTAATATTTTTACAACAAAGAAATATATGAAATAGGAATCGATTTATTTCATATGACATCAAATATCAACCTTATAGTTTGATAGTCTCAATTTGATACTTGCACTTTTGAATTGGAAAATTAATTCATTAGATTCTAAGTTTATAACAAATTAGATATTTTTTTAAAATATTTTTCATTATAGAGTAATGGATCTATCTCTTCTAAAATAAAATAAAATAAAGAGTAATGGATCTATCAAGGGATATATACATGGTTTTACTTCTACCACAATTTTGGACACTAGAGGTTTAGTCCCACCTGAGCCACATCTCTAAGGGTTGAATGAGAGTTAGTGTCCGTTTGAGAACAACTTATTTAGTTGAAACAGAAATTTTTTTGCTAAAAGTATTGTAGATAAAAGTAAAAGTTAACTGAATAGTTCAGTGAGACCCATGAATAGTACCAAAAAGTGTAGTGAGACCCATAAATAATAGCAAAAATAAATTGAAATTTTCAGCTTGTCCCAAATAGACACTTAATGCGTTTATAACTGACTTTAGATTTTGGCTTAGCAGTTTTTTTCCCCCCTTAAATGTATAAAAGTTTAGCTTAGCCGTTCACACTAGAAAGAATAAAATATACAATCCTACTTTGTGCCTCAAATGCACATTTTTCAAACTTTGTGCACTGCATTTGATGTTGTTATCCATCCCCTAATATCATTATTCAATCCTACTTTTTGCATCTTTTTTTTTTTTTTTGGTTAAAAGGCCATTCATATTAAACCAACAAAAGAAGACTACACAGATACAGCTGCCAGACTAGCAGCAACTAGTCTAGCATAATACAAACTATTATTATCCTTAGCAACTAAAGTTTCCAGATCAGCAGTAAAAGGAAACTCAAAAACAACAAAATCTTCCTTCATAACACTACCCCATTTTGCCAACCAATCCGCACACTTGTTGGCTTCTCTAAACACATAGGATACCCTTACTTGAGGAAGCTTGCCCAGAAGATACCTGCAATCAGAAAGTAGAGGAGCATAGGCAGAATTAGGATTTTTATTAGAATTAAGCAGCCCCACAATCACCTTAGCATCTAATTCCACTTCCAGCTGCCTAATTCCCATATGGTCTGCTAATTTCAACCCATCTCTTAGAGCCCACAGCTCAGCAATAATACTTGAGGTGAACCCGATTGATCTTGCATATCCCCTAACCCAAGCACCTTGACTGTTTCTAATGATTCCTCCACCTCCTGCCTTACCTGGATTACCAAAAGATGCACCATCCGAATTAAGCTTAAACCAACCCTCCCTTGGTTTAGTCCATGCCACTGGTATAGCAAACTTAGCAGTGGCTGTTTTAGCTTTACTCACGCAAAAATGGTATTCTCTAGTTTGATTAATACACACAATGGGCAGCCTCGGCTTGGGAATAGAGTTTTCAAAAACAATCTTGTTCCTATTTTTCCAAAGAGCCCAAATGGTGAATAAGAACATTGAACTCCATGGCATATCAGATTTATGGTTAACAAGACTCACACTATTTGATTGTAGCCACTCTTCCAAACTTCCCGAGAAGGTATGTACAAGTGCTGGTGGAACTTCAACACAACTCCAATATTTGCGAGCTAGTTCACTGTCACGGAGAAGATGAGCAATGGTCTCATCATGCCTTTTACAAACAGGGCACTTGCCATCACAATTTATCCCTCTTGCTGCCAAAACACTCTTAACAGGAACACTAGTATGTAAACACAACCAAAGAAACATGATGATTTTAGGCAAAATGTCAAGCTTCCATATCCACTGCCCCTTGAATGAAGTTTCTGAAGAATCATGCCCATAATGCCTCCTTCTCTTGATACATTCTCCAATTCAGTTTAGCAAGCAAAGCTATGTTCTTAGCTTTGGCTGCTTGAATTCCGAGACCTCCATCCTCCTTAGGCCTCACAATCTTACTCCAGCCAACAAGATGCAACTTCCTCTTCTCACTCGTGGATCCCCAAAGGAAATCCCTATTCACTTTATCAAGTTTATCACAAATATGAGAAGGGAGAGCCACCCCTTGCATAATGTGATTAGGAATGGCTGACATAACAGATTTGATTAGTACAGCCCTACTTGTGAAGGATAAAAATTTCACTTTCCAACCCGAGAGTTTATGCATGACTTTGTCCACCACAAAATTATATTGTCTACTATTTGCCCCTCTATGTCTCAAAGGAAACCCCAAGTATTTACCAATGCTTCGGGTTTCTTGAATGCCCAACAAATCACAAGCTTCTGCCCTCTCTTCTTCTTTGACATTAGGTGAAAAATATATTCGAGATTTATCCAAACTAATCTTTTGCCCTCACTCTAAGCAAAATTTAGATAGGACTTCTGAGATAGCACCACAAGCATCATTTCCCACTTTACTGAACAATATAATATCATCCGCAAACAGAAGGTGGGAAAATCCCACATTATCCCGAGATGCTTTAAGGGGTACCCAAGCTCCGTCCACGCACTTCTGTTTAATGAGATGACTTAAATATTCCATACATAGTATGAAAATGTATGGAGACAACGGATCTCCTTGTCTTATGCCCCTAGAAGGTTCAAAGGAATCAAGCATACCTCCGTTCACCAAAATAGAAATATTAGTAGATGAGATGCAGCTCATAATAATCTGAGTCAGCTTGGGAGGGAAGTGGAATGCCTGCAGCACTTTGTGTATAAAATTCCACTCTAGCCTATCATAGGCTTTCTCTAGATCCAACTTGACTGCCATGTAACCCATTTTGCCCTTCTTGCAGTCTAAGGAGTATAAGAGCTCTTGAGCAATGAGAACATTATCCATACCCCTTCTTCCAAAAATAAAAGCGGATTGTACTAGAGAAATCAGGTCAGCAAGAAGAGGTCTAATGCGAGTGACAATAATCTTTGAAATAATTTTATACACCGAGTTGCAAAGACTAATAGGCCTGTAATTATTAAGGGTCTCAGGGCTTTGGCATTTTGGGATTAAGGTCACAAGGGTTTCATTAAGATAGCTCGGTATGATTCCATTACTAAAAACCTCCTTAATTTCCTTGCAAATCGAGTTCTTCACATCTGCCCAAAAATGTTGAAAGAAACCCGCATGAAGACCATCCGGGCCAGGGGCTTTAAAAGCTTTAAGGGACCACAAACCATCCCTTATTTCTTCAACAGAAACTTCAGTATCAACTCTAGTGCTGTCTTCCTCAGAAAGATAGCTGCAGGCAAAATCTGAAACATCTGAAGCAATTGGGGAGGAGAGGGATTCAGTGGCATACAGTTTCTGAAACCCAGCTTTAATATGATCCTTAATCTCCAAATCATCAAGGATCCAATTCCCAACAGAATCTCTAATGCATCTTATTTTATTTCTATGACGTCTTACCACAGTAGTCACATGAAAGAAAGAAGTGTTGCGATCCCCAAAATTGGCTGCATTCAATCTTGATTTGAGTGCCCAATATTCCTCTTCCTGGAGCATGATAAGCGAGTACTCTTCAATTAATTTCCTTTCCAGGTCAATTAAGAAACCATTGGGATTTTCAGCCAGAGCTTTCTGAGCACCATTCAATCTGGCCAGAACTCTTCTCTTTCTAGTAAATAAATTTCCAAACACTTCAGAATTCCATTTTTTAGCTCTAAAAGCAAAATCTGAAATAGCTGTGTGTAGCCCTCTATTTTCTGACCATGCCTGCTGCACCACTGAAGGGAATTCCGGGTGCAGTAACCACATCGTCTGAAATCGAAATGGTTTATTGAGATGGCACACATATGGTCTACATAGCTCCAAAAGGACTGGGCAATGATCCAACCAGATTCTAGGCAGATGAGTAACAATGGCATCTGAATACATAGTTCTCCAAGTTGGGTTAGCGAAACATCTATCAATCCTTTCTAAGATAAGGTCCGTGATAGGCCTACTATTCGTCCAAGTGTACTTTGGGCCGGCAAAGCCCAAATCCAGCATATTACATACATCCAAGCACTCTTTAAATTCTAAGGCCCTATTTAGATTAACATTGTTCCCGCCAAATTTGTCATCCCCACTTAGCACCTCATTGAAATCACCCAACATGAGCCAAGGGAGATTGTGCAGCTGGCTAACAATTTTTAAATTATTCCAGAGAATTTTTCTTTCTGCTATTCTCGGGCTAGCATAAATAGCTGATATAAGCCAAGATAAATTAGAATAACACACCTTAACCGTTGCATGGATTTCCTGCTCCGTGGCTGATAGCAGGATTACCTCCATGTCTTCCGTCTTCCAAAGAATCCAGAGACCTCCAGCATACTCGACTGTATCAGTAACAATGCTCCCATCAAAAGGCAGGTCTTCTATAATTTTTGCCGCCCTATCACCCCCCACCCTCGTCTCCGTTACTACCATAATTGATAGTTGATGATTGATAGCCATTTCAAATATCCTTCTTTTGAAATCTGCATTCAACGCTCCTCTACAATTCCACAGCAATATATTCATTTTCCAAACTCAAATGTTTTTGCATCTATTTTGATCATCCTACTTTGTGGATTTGATGTCGATATTCTACTTTTTGCATCTATTTTAATGATCCACTTGATGTCGTTATCCTACTTTTTGCTCCTATTTTAATCATCCCACATAGATTAAGTTCAAGCTTAACTATGTGTATATAAATACTTCAATTGGCCTGTAAGGGGAGGGCATCTAAGAGCTTATAAACACATGGTTAAACTTATACTTAATTCATGTGAGACACTAGGATCATAATATACCACCACGCTTCGCAGCCGATGTCCACAACGGCTCACTCTAGCGACATTGGCCTGATGGACATCTTGATTTGATTTCTTTGATCATTTGGCTCTCGTAGACAAAGAAAATGTCATCCAAAATAGAGTTTGTTAACAATGAAGAAGCACCTGAGGTTTTTTTTCTTTCTTTCTCCCACTCACACACACACTTCTCTGGATGAAACATGTAAGCATCTAGTGCTGGGTGCTTTTGAATTTGATATTTTAAGAAAGAGTGAGGTTGGGTTCTGAGTTTTTGACAAAAGAGCATTTTCTTTTTCTATTTGTGATTTTTTTAGTTTTACTTTCTTAAATTTTGAATTGTTGATATGCATATAAATGACTATAATTTTTTTTTATTGCGTTATTCTTTACACTTTTCAGCTTTAATTAGCTTTGGAGTATAAAAACTATCTCTTTGTTTCTTAATATTATGAATAGAAAATTAGAAATACGTACTTCAAAGGCTCTAAGAAACTATCTTTGAAACTTATTAGAGCTTTTTATGCGCTCTATAGAGCGCTTAAAAAGCTCTAATAAGTTTCAAAGGCTTTTTATGCTTTCTTGTTTTCAGTTTTATTTGCTAGCAACCGAGTTTCATGATCAATATTAATGTACTGTGCTATGCAGTTGTTATTTAATTTAAGAAAATGACACAGACCAAAGGATAAAATGCATTTGATACCCTTTAAAGTTTAGGATCTTTGTTTTTTTGTTTTTTATTTTTATTTTTTATTTATTAATAAGAATTTAGGGTCATTTCTTAACCAATCTCTTGGTTTTCAAACCTTATTTTTTACACCTTCATTTGTTACCACGATGTCAATATGTCCATAAATTAACCCCTTTGAATCAAACAATGCCCAAATCAAAGACACATTCTTCTAAGTTTACCAATTGACACTCACAAGTCACAATATGGTTTTAAATTGAACCGGCTAACTCAACTAGGAATCGATCCCTAAACCATCAGTACATACGCCAACACCAATAAAATTTGGGAATTGGATCCTTTTCCGATTCTTTGACCATTCCAATATTTACAACCATCACAGTCACTAACAAAACACTCACATGCCTAAACTCGTTTTCAAAGCCTGAATTCAAACACATGTACAAGAACCAATTTCATATTTGTTGAAGGGAAACTACAATTACTAACTATGTCCATAGGCTGCATTTTTTAAAGAAGTTTTTAAGAGCCCTTATAATTTAACAGGTATTATCTGTTTTCTTTTACAAGGAGAATGAAGGTTTGGATTCACTCTCCTTCGTTATTGGAACTATCAAATTATCAAAAAGAAATGGACAGAATTTCTCTCCAAACTCCCCTTATATCTTTTTATTAAATGTGAATTTTAACAAATCCACCATTAGATTGCATTTTATTATTATATTCTTCATGCTTGCAAAATTTCAAGAAGATTAAAGATCAATAACTATGTCATGATCAATCAAATGTTTAAATTTCAAGTTTTTATAGTCTTAAATTATATATAATATATATATATATATGTGTGTATGTTTATAAATCGAATAGTAATTTATGAACTTTGATTTGTATTTTAAAAATATAAAAAACATACAATTTAACAGTTTGACTTTTAAAACATATAATCATGTTAATTTTGTAATGAAAGTTAAAAGGAATTTTTTCCGAATTAATTTGGAAAGAAAATGTCACCAAAAAATTCAGTTAAAGTTGAGCTTGTTGCCATGTTATCCACGTGTATTCTTTTATAGTAAATTGAGACTTTGCCATTTGGGCATATTATTTTTTTATTTTTTATTTTATGGAAATTTGGGCATATTACTGACGAGGATGATGCTTTGAAAGAGATTTTGTGGGGAACTTTTGTTGATTAGTAACTGAAAATATTGTTTTTCCACTAAACTTATTTTGGTAATACGTTTTTAGATTCATTTACTGATTTAGAAAGGTTTTATTCTTTCTATCATTAGAGTCCACCTAACTTGAATGGCCAAGTTTCGGAAGCAAGTTCTTCTACTGTTGAAGTTATAGTACCCAGAAACGGACTGAATGAGGAAGTCATAAGAGCTGTGGAGGCTTCTCAAGTAAACTTAGATGCAAATACACTACAATTGGTTATCTGCCCAGCTCCCATTGATGCTGTGAATCAAGAACAATTGGTACTGCATACTGACATAGTAGGTACAGGGTACAGGAGATGCGGCACAAGCACAACCAAGGATTCGTTCTCTTAACTGGTTTTTACTTTCGGTAGTGTTCAATGTTGCTTTCTTGGCTTGTTTGATTCTCCTACTGGACAAGAAAGTTTTCAACAATATTGCACCTGCATTCATGGCCTATAAGAAGAAATTGGCTTTCTTTCAATTTGGCTTCATCATTACAGGAAGTGCAATATGCTATTTGTTGTCTGCAATCTTGATATCTGTCCTAAACAAAGCAACGGGGCGGTGGGTAGGTTTCTTGGTCAATGCGGCATATGTGCTTGCTCATGAAGCTGTGTCATAGGACAAAGGATATAATTTTGGCACCCTTGGTGTTTAGTTTCCATGGTTGTTCCTTTATCTGTTTCATGAAATTTATGACTCCACAAGATAATAAGATACAGTTGATTAAGGTGTGCACTATGGAGTTTGCTCGCTCTGCACTACGCTTCTCTTTTCATAGTAAATGGATGAGCGCTGGCTTCTTCCTTTTCACAGCTTTTATTGGATTCCTTGCCATGGTGAGTGGTTTCAATTCTATCCCTCTTTTTCTTCTTTTTATTTATGTTGCGTGGCTTATGGTTTTGTTTATTCTTTTATTCTTTTTCTTTTTTTACTTCTTTGTGAAATTAAAGTATGAAATCATTATTTTTTCGCAAGGTGAATTTTGATCTGATGAAGAACATACCTGATGCTGCGGGTGAAGTGGCTGACAATATCGCCGTCATAGTGTGAAAGAAAAGAGTGGTTTGTGTTTCTTTGTTTCATAAATATAATAGTTGTTTTTCTGGGCTTGTACTACTCTGTAAAATAGTTTGTGTAGTAAAGGCAGCCCATTCTGTTTTATAGTTGACATTACCACAAAGAACATTACCCCTTCCAATTACAAAGGAAGATCTTGAACAGGCTTTTGTTAGGTTGGGATTGCTTGTGTGAAAGATTTTGTTCGTTAGGCTACCGATTGATATGAATGGTTGAAATTCCAAGAAACCATTTTCTGCTGTGAACCTTCATTTAAAAAATCTTATTTTACCAAATAAGAAATAATTAAAATTAAATTATGTAGAAATAAAACCATATTTAACTTTCACTTGACCACAACTCTAATGTGGTTGACTATAAACGGTAAATAATCACTTTTATATAAATTCATCATTTTTTTTACGCCACTCATAGTCGATTATATCAAAATTGTGGCAAGAAATCTGTCACAAAAATTGTGTTTATAAACTTTCTCTTTTATCTTTTAATGTATGAAAAACTAAATTTCAAAGTGTATGAAGTATGAACCCTTTTTTTTTTGGTGTATGAACACTCAATATTTGTTTGCCAAACATTTTAAATTTTTTCTTTTTGCCTTTTGTCTTTAATTTTTTTTAAAAATAAATTTAACAAAACAATTTTTTTTGAAAATATCCTAACTTTTAGTTTTCTGTCACACATTTAACATAAAACTACTAAAAACTATATCTTTTCATAAACCCTAAACCCTAGAAGCTTCCACAAAGCATGGGGTACCCAAACAAACACTTATTCCACTACATTCCCCATAATAGACATTTGCACAACATTTGAGTTGATATTTGGGGTGTTATTACTTTGTTTATTGAAAAAGCTATTAGCAAGTCCATAAATCAATGAGGCCTCCTTTAAATTAGGCCCACAAGTTGCACAAATGGATAGACTTTACTTAATAAAACCCCTGGCAGTGTTACCTATAGGGGCTTAAACTCCACTCGGACTTTGAGTCCTTAGTTTGGCATTATGAATCTACAACATCTGGTATTTACCTATGATGGGCTTTAAACAAATTAATAGAATTGCCCTAACAAATGCTATGGATCCATTATGTCCATAGTAAGATGACATAATGGGCCTCTCGAGCTTGTGAGTGCCCTTTTGAAAAAGGAGGAGATGGAGACCCTATTAATCTTACCCACACATAGACAACCCTTCAACGGTGTACAACCTCAACCTTTCTCCAACGGATATAGAGTTAAATATCATTGCATTCTAAGTTCCAATATCTAGCACACAATCTTTCCTTTGTATGCTCAAAAATCTCAATGGCATCATCAATTCGACCAGCCGTCCCTAAACCCTTGATAAGGTAATTGAAAGTCAAGCAATCAAGACTAAACCCATCCACCAACATTGCTTTTCAAAACACTCTCAACTTCACTAACCCTACCTAATTTTGACCACCCACCAATAACAATATTATATGTTCATTTGGGAACAGCTTCTTTAGCATTTTGTTGAAAGTGTGCTAAAGTATACTTATACCTTGAAAATTTTGAAAAAGTGAAAAAAAGGGGAAAAAGTGTGGTTTCAAAAAACTGTACATAAAAACTAAAACCTAAAACCTAAAAGTTGAAGCTAAAGTCTAGTGTCATAACATCAAATGGTATCTTCCCTTTAACTGAATTCAAAAAGGAATTTGCAACACTGACATGGGAACGCTGACACATACATTGTAAAAGCACATTCAAACACTCTATATCACATTTCATCCCAAACTCTTCTACATTTCCAAACATTTGTATTGCCTTCGACACTTGATGAGCCCTAACAAAACTGTCCAATACAATTGAAAGAGTCTCTAAATCAAGGCTCACGCCTTCTGTCCTGATGTCATGCAATATTTCCATCACAAACTTAAAGAATTCTCTTCTTCCTAATGCTTTAGTAATCACACTGTAACTATTAATGTCCTTAGTTATCGTCGAGTTCTTAATCGCCCAATTGAAAAACATGACCATTGCTTCACCACCTAAATTCCCTTTGTTCACTACATCGGCAACAACATCAAGACTCAATTCAACACCAACATTCGTTGAAGCTTGCTCGATTGCAGTTTTACCCTTCAGTTTTTGAAGGAAAAACCCTTGTAATTTCTCTTTAGGCAATAAAAACCCATCAACTGCTCTAAATTTAGCTACTTGTTTGATGGGATTTTCAAAATATCTAAATAGGTTTGGTGCTGAAGAGCTACGAGGGGTTGGCAAAAGGTGAGAAAGCTGGTCAAGAACAAAACGTTCCTTGGGATTTATTTTGTTCTTGATGTGAATCATTGATGGCTGGTCATCTAGAGTTGAAAATGGAAATGGCAAAAATGAAGTTGGTGAAGAGAGATAGTGGGAATGGTACCTAGTTCTATTGAAGTGCTCAAGAAACCCGATAAATCGTCAGGATTGAAATGCTATGAAAAGTCCTTCGAAAGCTATGACAGTCCAAGAACAAGGGAGGCATATGTTATGAAGAAAAAATGCACAAAATTTTGCAATTTAGAGCCCGTTTGGTCATGGAGTTCAAAAATTGTTGTTTAAAATGATGTGAAAACTGTGGTTTAAAAAGTGTTGTTGAAAAACGTGTTTTTAGTGTTTATAAAACAAAAAAATGTGTTTGGTATCATGGTTTAAATAACATGCTTCAGTGTTCAAAAAACATAAAAATGTGTTTGATATGTGTGTGTTTGATTTTAAAAAAAGCTGACACCTGTACGAAATATCAATTTTTTAATTCAGGAGAGAGAATACATCTTATATTCCCATTGCTCCTCTGTGTTTGTTCCTTCTTTTTCCCTTCTCTTCTCTGAGAGCAAAAAACGAAACCCACGCTTCTCATCTCCATTGACGCAGCCCCTTGATCCACAGCTGGGCTTCACGTTCCTTGGATCTCCTCTCCACCTTCAGCACTCCAAGACCAAGCAACAAATCGAGCTTTTGTCGTCGTCGACCCATCACTCCAAGATCCAGGTTTGAATCTCACTTTCACCTTGCTTGGCAATGTGATGTTGCCTGAAGAGAAACACACACGATACTCTCTTTGATGGACAGAAACTAAACTGTTAGTTCCTAGGTAGTAAACCTCGAATCCACGAGGGGTTCCTTGAATCCACCAGAGAACACAATAGACACAAGTCTGAATTTTTATTGATAATAAACTATGAAAAACGTTTACAGACTTAGGGGCCTATTTAAGGGCTCCTTAAAACTTGACAGACAAGAAAATATAATCTAAAATAACTCCTAATTGATACCTAACCATAACATGAATCAAATTTGACCTAAAAAACATTAAATGCACCTAAAAACAAGGAAATAAATCACCTAAACCTAAAATAACGTTTTTTTTTTTACATAAAAATACCAAAAATAATAAATTACAATAATTTAATAGTAAATTGTGTCCTACATCAGACCCCTTCACTTGAAACAAACTCGTCCTCGAGTTCATCTTTGAAATCTAAAATCTCCCATGCCAAGAGAACAAATACTTTGAATACTTCATCTTCTTTGTCTTCTTGCCAAACTTGAACTTCTTCTCCCTTGATCTTCATGTAATTGACAATATTCACCAAATAAGAGTCAATGATCAAATCAAATCTTTCCACCCCAATAAAATCAATAAACTTTGTTTCGTTGTCGTCTAATAAAATAATAGGAGTTTGAATGTTGCAATCATCTAACTTGATTTCATCGAGATCGTTGACAACTTCCTCTATAATTTCTTCTTTAATGGTCTCTACTATCTCAACCTCAAGATCTTTCTCTATAATGGGGTCTTCATTAATCTCCTCCACAATCTTGATTTCAACTTCTTCTTCTATAACAAGGCCTTCATTAATTTCCTCTGAAATTTTCAGTTTAACTATTCATTTAAATTATTAATGATATGGTAAAATCTAATATACTCATATCGCAAGGACAAAGTTTTCCTTTAAACAAGTTTAGAGAACTTTCCTCAAACCTACTACGTGACTATTCATAAGACTATCCATGTATTTGATTTTCAACTATCACATATTGAGTTGGAGGAATTTTCTTCCAAATTAGTTTAAAAGTAAACATTTTCCATGTAAAAAATCTATGATGACAAAAAGAAAAAGAAAAAAAAAGAAAAAAGAACCAAATAATTCTTTAAGTAGAGCAGGACAACATGGTAGGATACAAACTTCTAATTTTGATTCATCCAACCACCAAAATGTCATGCAAAACACATGGTTATGATATTTAGTTATTTGCATTTTTTTTTTCTAGCAAAGAACCTTTTTTTCTTCAATAATGCTGATTTGAGCTAGGTAGCCACTTTTAGGTTTTGGAGAAACTGATTTTTAATTTTATGGGGTCAAGCGTAAATTTTTTTAACCAAAACTTTCAAATAATATATATTATTGTATACTAATAAAAAATTTTCATAGTCGTACTTTATTCGTAGTTCCGTCACTAGTTTTTGCAGTCACAGGCAGTGATCTGTGGTGATCTTTTATTGTGGTCAGGGTGTGATGATTTCTTGTCACCACCATCATCAACTCCGACCATCACTCAACTCTATCCACCATCCCTTGTTTGAACTCAATCTCGAAATTTGCTGCAACTCATATATATATATATATATATATATAAATATATATATATATGTGTGTGTAAGGTTCAAGTTGTATCAGGTGTAATTCAAAATTATGTTATACTGTCTAATAGCTTTTAACTAGATTTTTTCTATTAAAAAATAAATAAAAAGCTTTTTATTGGATTAATAATTCATAAATCTCATAGTTGGATTATATGTTAACGTGCATCCTAAGTTTCGTATCAATCAGATGTTATTTACTATTCGATTTAGAAGGGCTATCATTGGATCAATGTCGATAGAGTGGGCTGATCCTAGTGTCTCACATGGATTAAGTGGTAGTAAGTTATGATCTTATTGTCCCACATAGATTAAGTGTAAGCTTAACCATATATTTATAAGCTCTTGTGCATACTCGTCTTGCAAGCTGGTTTTCAAGGGTGAGTTCTACTCATGGGTTCTTAGTGTGAACTTGAAAATTATTGTGAAAGTATTTTAGGGGTGGTTCCAAGTAGAACTATTTACAACTTATCATCTAAGATTTATTGTGAAAGTGTTGTTAACATAGCACTTCTCTTATTCTAATCATTACACTAGACTCCACCACCAAAATATCTTCTCTTCTTCTTTTTTTCAACTTCAATTCTTTTGTTACGAGCAGCTATGGACAATTTCCTATGATTAAGCGTGTATGGCTCCGGTTGGGCTAGGTTTGGAGTATTTTTCAACCCAACTTGACCCCCACAAGTTGGAAAATCTTTAATTCAAGCCAATTCATGGTAGTTCTAAAAACCAACCAATCATGTAGTGTAGGGATCAGATTGTTTTGAGTTAGGAGTCATTTTTTCAAATCTAATAAAAAAATTAGTTTAATTTCAACCATTCTATTTGGCATCAACTTATTTAACTTTTTGCACATTTATGTTTGCTAAAAGTTGGCTAAAGAATACTTATATTTGAAAATGTAGCATTTCAAAAAGCTCTACAGAAACAAAGTAATCTAAAAGTTAAATGAAAATTTAAAAACTCAACCCATCAACCTTTGCAAAACCAACCCAAGATGTCAACATATTGATAAGGTTGATGGGTCGAAAGTGCACCCTTACCTAACACATTTCAAACTTTTATTCGACCATATGCTCCAACCACATTTGTTTGTTGTACTCCTAGTGAGTGCTGACTATTGTTGTCAGTGCTTTACTCTCTTCTTAACAATGAATTATATGCTCTAGGATGTGAAATTTATGGTATTTTTACGAATTTTTCTATCTAGCTTCATATATTATTCCATTAAATAGTTAAACTTTTCAATTGGTTACTAAGACCTCTATAGCCCTAGGAATGGTAATGAGGTGGGGTAGGGTGGGATCATGGATGTCCCATCTCCATCCCATTTTTTTTTTCTTGGGTGGGGAAAACCCATGCGAGGAGTAGTGAGGCATGTTGAGTCGAAAATGTTTTACTAATCCTAATGAGACAATTCAGATATTGATGAGATAAAGATGAAAAATACAGGGAAATGATTACTATGAGAGTACAAAGAAAGATATAGAGACAAGTGTTTTGAGAATATTAATAGAACATGTATAAATTTTTTTTAAGGGTACTAAGTAAGTATTTTAACACATACACACCCGGGGAGATGAGAGAATGTTTTAAAAAAACTGATAGTAGTGTATATCCAAAAATGTCTAACTCTTGGATACACAGCACATGCTTAAACCTCTTTAACTCATACTCATTTTCCGACATGGGATTAACCCACTGTTTTTTCTTTTGAGAATGCTAAGCAAATATTTTAACACATACACACACAAGAAGAGGGGAAAATGTTTTATAAAAACTGATAGTGGTGTATAAAATTATATATACATTATAACTCATATATGCATAACCAAATCATATGTATAAAAAAGTTAGACATATATTTCATTAAAAAAAAGTTAAACATATATTAAACAAAATCCGCATGGGGAAAAGTGTGGTAGGGTGGGTCATAGTGTCTATTCTTCGTTAACTATGCATAAATGGATGATTACCAAGATTTTCATTTATTTTTCATTTGTTTCTGAAGCTCCACGTTAGTTAGAGTTTGACTGGGCATTAAATTGGATTTTTTCTCACTTTCACTTTTTCTTTTTCTTTTTCCAACAACAGCTGTAGACTTGATAAAAAATGTAGAAGTGCAAGCCATCATAGGGCCAGAAAGTTCCATGCAAGCCAAGTTTATCATCAATCTTGGGGAGAAAGCCCAAGTGCCCATTGTAGCATTCTCAGCAACAAGCCCTTCTCTTACTTCACTTCAAAGTCCATATTTTTTTCAAGCCGCTCAAAATAGCTCATCTCAAGTGAAAGCTATAAGTGCGATTGTTCAAGCCTATGGATGGAGAGAAGTTGTGCCAATCTACGCTAATAATGAGTATGAACAAGGTATGATACCCTTCTTGATTGATGCCTTGCAAGAAGTTGATGCCCGTGTCCCTTATCGAAGTGTCATTCCTCCATTGGCCTCAGATGACCAAATTGGTGAAGAACTTTATAAGTTGATGACAATGCAAACTAGAGTCTTCATTATGCACTTGCCAATCGATCCTGGTTCTCGGCTTTTCACCAAGGCAAAAGAGATTGGAATGATGAGTGAAGGTTATGTTTGGATCATGACTAGTGGGATGACCAATTCCATTCGCTCGATAGAATCTTCAGTACGTGATTCAATGCAAGGGGTATTGGGTTTAAAAACTTATGTTCCAAAAACAATTGAGCTTGAAAATTTTACACTTCGATGGAAAACAAAATTCCATCAAGACAATCCAAACATTTTGGATGTTAATTTGAATGTTAAGGGACTATGGGCATATGATACCGCTTCAGCGCTAGCCAGGGCAGTTGAGAAGGCTGGGACTACAAATTTTGGCTTTGAATATACAACTGGTTCAAGCAACTTAACTGATCTTGCAACTATGGGGGTCTCTCTAAATGGTCCAAAACTTCGCCAAGCATTATTGGACACTAGATTTACTGGCCTTGCTGGAGAATTTAGTCTCCCAAATGGGCAACTACAATCATCAACTTTTCAGATAATTAATGTGAATGGTAATGGAGAAAGAGGGGTTGCATTTTGGACTCCAGAAAATGGACTCATAAGGGAATTGAATTCTACAAACACAAGCGCGTATTCCACTTCGAGAAGAAACCTAGGACCAATTGTATGGCCTGGTGATTCAAGCTCTATCCCCAAAGGTTGGGAGATTCCAACAAATGGGAAGAAGTTAAGAGTAGGAGTTCCAGTGAAGGATGGCTTTTTTGAATTTGTTAAGGTGGAACATGATGCTAGCACTAACACAACGAAGGTCACAGGATACAGCATAGATATCTTTAAGGCTGTTATGGAAGCTTTACCATATAATGTTCACTATGAGTTGATTCCTTTTGCAAAGCCTAATGGTGAAAGTGCTGGTACATATAATGATCTGGTGTATCAAGTATATCTTGGGGTTAGTAAAAATCCTTAGCTTACTAATTTTATCAATTAAGATTACATTTTGAGCCTTTATATT
The DNA here is from genome assembly GCA_030021035.2 of Notholithocarpus densiflorus. Taxonomy (NCBI): domain Eukaryota; kingdom Viridiplantae; phylum Streptophyta; class Magnoliopsida; order Fagales; family Fagaceae; genus Notholithocarpus; species Notholithocarpus densiflorus. The sequence continues at coordinate 1,007,153 of JARYZH020000112.1, read as the reverse complement.
TCTTAGTTTATCATTTTCCTTCTAGATTTTGTTATCTATTTAAACAAGGGCACACATATAGTACTAGAAATGATGGAAGTAAATATTTTACTTTGACAGAACTTCGATGCTCTGGCTGCAGATACAGCTATCATTGCAAATAGGAGTAACTATATAGACTTCACGTTGCCATACACAGAATCTGGAGTAACAATGGTAGTGCCAATCAAAGACAATGAGAGGAAAAACGCATGGGTGTTCTTGAAACCATTAACTTGGGACCTTTGGATAACAAGTGGGGTTTTCTTTGTCTTCATTGGCTTTGTTGTATGGGTTCTTGAACATCGAATAAATGAAGAATTCCGTGGGCCTCCATCACATGAGATTGGAACAAGCTTGTGGTACTCCTTCTCAACCATGGTTTTTGCACAAAGTAAGTTCCTTTCATCATTTTCTCATTTATTATTGTAGAAATGAATGATTCAAATACTCAATAGAAGGCATATGCAAAATGCACAATCTATAACAGCTTGTGCACTACTTGGAGGCTTATAACAGCTTTAGAAACTTAGAATTTCCATCTTTCAGAAATAATCAAGTAATAAACTATTTGATAACTTGCTTACTAGCCTATAATATGAAAATTGCTTGTGACATATACTAATATTATAGCCTATGATTCCTTGAATTCAACTTTATCATGCATTAAAACAAGTAATAGACTAATAGTACTATACCTAGATGATATCTCAAATATCGTATTAACTTGACATTTATGATGTAACTATGTAATTTTCTAAAGCCCATTTGAATTTAATTTACAGAGGAGACCTTGTTCAGTAATTTAGCAAGGTTTGTGGTCATCATATGGGTTTTTGTGGTGCTCATTCTCACTCAAAGTTACACTGCGAGTTTGACATCACTCTTAACTGTTCAACAGTTGCAACCAACTGTTACTGATGTTAACCAACTTATTAAGAATGGGGAGTATGTGGGCTACCAAGAAGGCTCTTATGTTTTGGAAATTCTGGAAGAAATGAATTTTGACCCAGCTAAGCTTAGGACATATAAATCTACAGAAGAATGTGATGAACTTTTATCAAAAGGAAGTGCAAATGGAGGTATAGCTGCTGCTTTTGATGACGTCCCTTTTATGAAGGTTTTACTATCACAATATTGCTCCAAGTATACCATGATTCAATCCATATATAAGAATGATGGGTTGGGTTTTGTAAGCTCGCTCTCTCTCTCTCTCATGTGTATGTGTTTGTGTTGGTTTGTAGTTTTTCATGTAGATTTTTTATTTTTTATTTTTTTAACGTCTTTCAGGTCTTTCCAAAAGGTTCCCCTTTCGTATCTGATGTTTCATGGGCAGTATTAAATGTGACCGAAGGAGAGAAAATGAAAGAAATTGAAAAGGCATGGTTTGGGGACCAAAGTAATTGTTCAAGCTCCAACACCCAGGTTTCTTCTGGCAGTCTTAGCCTAGAAAGTTTTTGGGGCCTATTCCTCATCGCTGGCGTTGCTTCCTTATTAGCTCTTATCATCTCCTTCTCCATGTTCCTTTACAATGAGAGGCGGCAAATCTGGATCAACTTTGATTCAAAAAACTCAATATGGAGAAGAATTTGTCATGCCTTAAGAATCTTTGACAACAAAGACCTTAGCTCACATACTTTTAGGAATAAACCATTGAAAGATAGTGGTGACATTGACAATGTTCAAGGTATAGGCACACATGATGCCTCAACAAACACTTGTTGCTCGACAAGTCCAATAAGTTGTTCAGTCCACACAGAACCCAAATTTACTTTCTCAGAAGATTTAGGAACACCTTCTAGAGAATATTTCATTCCTAATCCACATGATCAGACATTTCTATCGGTAGAAGATAATGAGCAAATTGGTCACCCAAATCCATTTCAAGGGGTCCAAGAACCCAAGTAGCTCTAGAAAACTGTTAAAAGAAATTTTAGTCTTGTAAACAATGATATAGTTATCCATATGATACTTTTATTTAGGGATAGTATTTCTTGTATAGTACTAGTGGAGGACTAAAGGCATCACACATACAAAAATTTATAAACAAGCTAGAGTTTGTTCATGGATTTTGTTTTTATTTTGGAGAAATAAAATAAAATTTTAAGTTATAATGTCAATTCTATGACTATTGTTCTTTACCATCAGGCCAAAAACAATAATGGTTTCTTGTGGATGTAAGCAGGATTTGGTAATTAAATCTCTACTCGAGAACAAAATATATTATTACTTGAGTTAAATTTAATCTAATTTTGAAAATTTTATATAGGAAACTTTTTTTTACCTAATTTATTAATTAATTCATTTGTTAATTTACTAATTGTTACCTGATAGTCCTAACCTAAGTAAATGAGCTATCTTATCCATGTTTCGTTATGCACGTTGATTTCTTTTCCCAACTCTTAACTCCCATCAATGAAGAAGTGTTAAAGAACTGTAATTTGGTGCAGCTACTTAGGGTAACAGTAGTTTTTAAGTCTAATTTTTATTATATGATATATGAAAGGATATATATATATATAAATATATCAAAACTGAAATCAAACTTTTATGTGGCAATTAGATAGAATAAAAATATTATAAAAAAAGAAAAGAAAAGAAAAGAAAGAAGTAGTAGTTGATATGAATAAAACATAACATGCATTAAAACTAATTGTTACTTTATCAAAAGAATTGATAAAGTAATAGAAGAAAACTTTTTTTTTTTTAGAATACTAAGTATTTTTTAACATACACACATGGGAAGAGGGGAAAATGTTTTTTAAAGAAATTTACAGTGGTGTATAATAAAAGAAAACTTGATAAGAACAAAGAAGTTATTATTTTTATTTTTTTTTTAAAAATGTTGCAATTTGGTGCTACCATTTGGTGTTAAACCATAGCTTATAGGCTTAACTTGCAATTTGGTGTAGCCACTTAGCCAAATTTTAATATATAGTCCATGATATGATATTGATTCTAAAACAATGTACATAATATGATATGTTATTAGATTAGATTCTTCGCAAAAAAAAAATAATAATAATAGAACTCGAGTTCCAATATAACTTTTTTATTTCCTTTATAGAGCATAACTTTGATTAAAAAAATATTATATGGAGTTGAGTTCCACTTATGAAAAAAGGGTTAAAATCGAGGTTGTAAGGAAGAAGGAAAACATAGGATTTTTTTTTTTTTCCTAACAACATGAAACCTCATTGAGTCAAGGTCCTTTGAACCCACCCCTAATGAGAAAAAGTGAATTTTTTTTAATGGTATTTAGGGGATATGTTATGGACTTATCGTTTCCCTTTATTTACTTTTAATAAAAAATAGTGTTTAAGGGCTATATGCAAAGTACCCATTGTTGGATGATGTTTAGTTGAAACCACAGACTGACAGACAGAAAGTGAGGCAGAGGGGCTGGAAAGGCATTTTAATGAAGAGGAGGTTTGGGCTGCTGTGAAAGTGAAAAAGTATGAATGGTGACAAAGCACTAGGTCCCAATGGCATTACCATTACATTTTTCCAAGCTAGCTGGTAGATCGTTAAAGATGATGTTATGCGGGTTCTGCATCAATTTCATAGTCAAAGAACATTTAAACAAAGTTTTTATCCCCAAGAGAATAGGAGAATCTGACGTAAAGAATAATTCATCGCATATACATACATATGAGACAAGAACGCAGCAATGGCAGATTATATGTCTACGGAGAATGGCTTTTTTTTGGAATGTGGTGCTTACCCCATAACTTGTCAATATTAGGAACTGATGGAGCTTATGCAAAATTTCATGCAGCAGTCATAGGCTGCCAAGGTAAGAATAGCTAACAGCCAGTGGAGATTTTGAGGTAAAGTCATTTAATAAAATTATATCTTCTATGAGATCCCAATTTTTCTGTTGGAAGACAACATGGAAGGCAAAGATTCCAACTAAGGTAGCGTTTTTTGTGTGGTCAGCTGCTAGGGGAAGTATCCTAACCCGCACACATGCTATGATTGATTGCAATCTACTATCCTATTTCTCCATTAGAGACCCTATTTCCCCACCAAAACCTAATCCTATATCTTCCAAAACCCATGTTGTCCAAACCTAACTCAAATTTGCCAAACCTGATTTTGCTTTGTTCTTCTTGTCCTACGTAATTAGGTCAGCAAACCTTCATAGGGTTAATTCATCTAAATGAGGGTACAAGTGCACTTGACCCAACACTTGTTGATTGCACCTCCTTTATATAAAATTAATATCTGCTTAAGTAAGCCGTTGATCGAGTTCATAATGTAGCAAACAAATCTATAAAATAAAATTATTAGACCATACTAATTGGGTCTTTTGTGTTAAAACTCATTTCCATTTCTCTTACGTGTATTTGTTTCTAAAAAAAGAAAAAAGAAAATTGAGTCCTACACTCTAGTATTTGATAAGCATCTCCAACAAGCCTTTTAAAGTCTTTTTACTCTCCATTTTGGAAAGCAAACCCACAAAAATCAACTCCAATAGCCTCTCTAAAATGCAAAAAATAATTAATAAAATTTTTTGAGTTGCTACACCAAGAGAGCTACTATTTATTCTCTAGCTCTCTCCCCCATACTCAGTATTTCTCTCTCCCTTTCTCTTCATCACTGTCTGATAGAGCACTCTCAAAACGCAACAATGTCTCTCTCAAAACCCACAAAAATTAGCTCCAACATCTCTCTCATCTTCTCTTACAACCATTGTTCACTGCCCAATATCACAAAACCCAGCACCATTTGATTGAATTCAACAGCACAAAACCCGATCACAGTTAGGATCAGTGGAGAAGAGATTGATCAATGTTGGATCGAAGCCAGCAATGGACGATATCTCACTTCTCCAAATCCTCTTTCTCTCTCTAGCTTAAGATTTGGGTTTTTTTTTTTTTTAAATAAAAGATTTTGGGTGTTCTTGAATGATAAAATATGGGTGTTAAGATTTGGGTATTGTTGGATGATAAAAATCTAATTTGAGTGTTGTTGAATAATAAAATCAAGGTTTTAAGATTTGGGTTTTGTTGATGTCGGTGTTATTAAATGATAAAATTTGGGTTTTAAGAATTGAGTGTTGATGAAAATGCAAAAAAGATTTTGAGAAAAAGAAGAAGAAGAAGAGTTGTTGATAAAATGTATTTGGAAAAAATAAAAATAATAAAATGAAAAATAATATGTAAATAAGAATTAAAAAAACCTATTGAAAAGTGTATTTAAAAAAAAAAGTAATTACACAATTTACAAAAGTCACTATTTATTCACAAAGACTTTCCCAACTCTTCTAAACGAACAAAAAGACTTTACGAGGATTGATTGTGTGTGTTACTGAGATCACTTCCTTGGTGGTGAGTCAGTGAGTCACTAGTATTTGTGGCCTTGCAGTCCAACCCATGTAGGAAAGAGAATATGGGCCAAAAATCCAATTTGTCTGGTGAAGTAATTATAGATCTAGAACCCAATAACTTATGAAGAAAAATAAATTAGCTAATACTTATTTGTGCGCTTTAATCTTTATACCCAATAATTGTTTGTATTTTTTTAGCCCAATACAAGGTTTTTGCTTGGCCCAAAAAAAAAGAGGTACTGTTTCTTTCAGCGATTATGATTATTATTATTATTATTTTTTATAGGGTTAGCGATTATTTTATTATTTTTTAAAACTTATTCAAGCTCTGTTTTACAAACGCTAGTGTAATCTTATTCAATGAGTTTAATACACAGGTTTTTTTTTTTTTTTTTTTTTTTTTTTTTTAATCTCTGACATTTTCTCCTAAAGTCGTATTAGAATATTGAACATCTTTGTTTGAATTTTGGTCCACCAGGGTTTTGCTAACTACTTGGGCCTAGTCCTTCATGCTCTTCATTCATCATAAAAGATTCTTGTAACGTTGACTGACGACATTACATTTTAATACTCCTTTTGTTTTGAATTGTTTGGAAAATGAGATTGATTTTATAAACTCTTTCGAGGTAATTCTACAACCACATTGAAGGTAGATATCTTTTGATTCTATTCAAAGATTCCAGAATGATGGTGAAAGACCCTACCGGCAAGCTATCTAGATGCCATGTTCTTCTATTTTACAATTGTAGTTTGATATTTTTAAACGTGTTATAATTGATATGGAACTTATTTTAGCCGTTTGGCTAATTGCACTTGACATTTCAAACCCATTTACTTAGAGTTGGCTTTCGTTTATTTAACTGAGAAAGTTTTTAGACACAAAAATTTGACACGACAAATAATTAGTGTGGTAAAGAAAAAATCATGGTTTTAAAAACCAGTACAGTGAAAGAACCGAAAAAGAGACTGATTACCAGTTTTTTGATCGGACTGGGGTCCGACCAATGGTCGAACCGATGACGTCATAAGTAATTTAATTAATAATTATAAAAATAAATAAATAAATAATTTTATACCTAGTCATTTTAACTAAAAAATTAAATAATAGTAAAATATTAAACTTGAGCTTACCAACTTTTAGACACCACTCAACACATTTCACTTATTGTTTATCTCTAGCTTATATATCAGCCTATTAATAAAAATATAAAACTAGTGAGTGACAGTAGTTGAAAATTTGAAATAAAGGATGTAATTGAAATTTCAAACTTGTTTCAAATATCAATGTCTAGTCTACATGTGTGGTGTCAATACACACAAAATAAGATTACAAGAACCACACAAAACAAAAGGACCAAGTGGGTGCAGCTGTAGTCTAAAGACTCTAAAGAATAGATAAGAAGAAGAGAAAAAAGAAAAAGAAAAAAAAAGAAGTGAAGTGAAAAGACAAAACTGAAGGAGGAAGATGAAGAGATAACCACGACCAACAAAGTGGTGCTGGGCCTGAAAGCGACGTGAGCCATCTGGTACTTTTATAGTTTTATGTTTTTGTTTTTTTTTGTTTTTTTTTTTTGTTAAGAAGCTTTTTGTACCGGCCGGTTTAAAGAAGCTAAAATCGGTTTAATTGCACCAGTTTTCGGTTATACCGGTTGAACCGGCGATTTGTACTGTTTATTAGATTTTTCTTTCATTTTCGGTTTTAACTAATAACTGGACCGGATTAAGGTCTGGTTTCCGGTTAAACTAATTGAACTGGTTGGTTCGGTCCGATTTTTAATACCATGGAAAAAACCGATATCAATGATAAGTCCAGATGAAAATCAATACAAACTTATCATATCAGCCTGTATAAAAAATATTATCAATTTTTGTTTTGTTTTGTATGTACGTTACTTTATTTAATTTTCAGCAGTAAACTTTCCAAGAGAATATTTGGGGCCGTTTGGTAACGTTGTTCTAGTAACGTTGTTTGTATTTTTTGAAAATATGTGTGGGTGAAAAAGTGTATAGAAATACGTGTAATATTATTTAAAAGCTAAAAACATATGTTTAAACACATGTATCAAACAGCCCTTGACTCAAGAGTCAAGGTCAAGCAGCTCGAAAACTAACAAAGCATTTCAGCCTTATAGGCCCCATTGGCTTTTACACTGACTTTCACCAAAGTTGTCATATGTATCCTTTAGGATTTGTAGAGTCGCTCAGTGTAGGTTATATCTATCTTAAGTTCTTAATTAATAGATCACGATCAAGACTATTGTTAGGGTCATATTTTTCATGTGTTGATATATTCTTTGACAAAATGCACTTTACTTGTATTTGGGTAGTTCTCGGTTTTGAAATTCAAACCGAACTGGCCAGTTGAACCGCGGTAACTAGGAACCAGTTTTTTAAACTACCAAAAAAAAGAGAACTTCATATATTGACCCAAAAAAAAAATGCAAATACATAAAATCTTACAATTTCCTTCTACGAATTTTTTTATTTTGAAATCGTTGCATGATAATCTCATTATTAATGCTACAAGCTACGTCTCTTTTAAAATTTTAGTTAAAATAACGTTTTTCTTGGGACTTTTTTTTTTTTTTTCAAGACTTAATATATTATTAAGGGGACAAAAGTTTGGTTACAAACTTAGTTGTAACCTAAGACAAATTAATATGGTTACATATTTTGAAAATATAACCATTGAATTGCATGTTCTTTATGTTCTTAAAATACATGTCAAATTTCATGTCAATTAATCAGATGTTATTTACAATTCGATCCATAAACTTATTTTTTATGTCTAATTTTAGACTCAAAAACTCAAAATTTAAACATTTGATTGATGACATAATTATTAATTTTTGATCTTATTTTGCAAGTATAGAGGATATAAGGAAAAAAAAATGTAATCCAATATTGGATTTGTCAAAATTCACATTCAATAAAAATATATTGAGTGGAGTTGTAACCTTAGTCTACAATACTACAAGTCTACAAGTTTGTTGCTAAACTTTGTCCAAAGTTTTATTAAGTTGTGCCCAAAAAAAATTGAGGATGGTCACAAAATTTTTTTTTGTGGATAAAAAAGTCATAAAATTTTGAAAATTTATATATAATAATTTTTTTTTCTAAGTTAGGGTGGTCCTATGACCACCTGGACACAATGTGGAGCCACCCCTAGCTTGGGATGGAAAAGATTCATTTGACCCATTTTATGTGTTATATTTTATATTCTCCTAATCATAATTTGCAACATTATTTTTTCTTTCCCTATAAAATAATTAATGTAATAGAAATAAAAGAAAATTCAATCAAACACATAGTAAGTTGTTATTGAAAACATAAATGAAACATTAAAAGTAAAGAAAGTGAGATAGAAGATTGTTGATGCCCATTTTTGGCAAAAGGGCCCAATGGTAGAAGAAACCCAACAATATAAAAAATGTGGAGAAAGAAAATAGCAAAGTAAAGACCATTAGGCCAGAATGGCAGAAATAATGGTCCACATGCCTACAAAATAGTAAAGTGGCCCCAAAGAAAGCAAACGGACCAAGAAAACCCCAAATAATGAAGTAGTAAGCCCATGAGAATCATAAGAAATAAAAAGAAAGCAAAAACAGGCTGGAGGAGCCCAAAGAAAAGAATTAATAAATGTGATTGGTTTGAAGGCCAATAAACTCAAAGGTAAAGGATGTGGTAATTGGGTAAGGGAAGCCTAAAAGATTTAGTAAAAGCCCATGAGAATTTAAGAAGTAGGAAAGAATGAAATGGGCCAAGGACGCCCAAGGCAGTGGCGGCTCTAGGAATTTTTCTTAAGGTGTTCCTTAAGAAGCATAAATTACACAATTTAATTTATTTGTCTTTTATAATGTATTGGTTAATTAAATTATTAATTATTGTTGTTTAGTAGCTTCATTATTTTTCTTTACTAACTACTAGCAGTCTAGCACACACCCCATGTGCATTATCCACGACTCAACCCATTGCCTAGTGCCTAATATAATTTAATTTTTTTTCTTTTATAATATATTGAACAGTTAGCCTTTATTGCCTTTGCATGCCTTTACTGCCTCTACCTGTCCACTTCCCCAATTCAAATATCCCACCCCACGGCCCCATGGCCCCTATCCACCCCCCACTCAACAAACAAGAGTCACAAGAGCCAAAGCCAATCAACATTCCACAAAACATTAAACATATAAAACATTCACAACACACAAAATTCACAATACACAAAACGACAAACTCACGAACCAATAAAGTCAAAATGTCGAATAAAGTTATAAAGTAAATGCAATTAGACATAGAGAAATAGAGAAACAGAGAGAGAATCTCATTTCAGTTCAAAGAGGAAGAGAGAGAGAGCTCCGCTCTCACTCTCAGAGCACAGCAAAGCCAAAGATGTAAGATGAGATAGAGAAAAAGAGAGAGAAGTAAAGAACTGAAATACCATGAGGCTTGAGGGGCGGCGTCGTGGCAGCACGTCGAGGCAAGGACTCGAGGTGAAGAGGCCAAGCCAAGCAATCTCTGAGCCGATCTCCGATCTCGCCGTCGCTGTTGATGGAGTTTGAGGCGAAGGTGCCGTCGTGCCGATGTGCTTGGAGCTTGGTCATTGATGAGAGTTTTTTCCTTTAGGTTAAGATTTCTAATTTCAGTTTTGCTTTACCATTTGATGATTTTGATCAATCAGCGGACGCGTATTGGGTTTTGGTTGGGTTTTTTTTTTTTTTTTTTGAGAATCCGTTTAGGTTGGCCCAATTGGGTTTTTAGTTAATGAAAATTTAATTATTTTGATTTAAAAATCTGTTTGGGGATAGTTTTGTTTAAGATTGATGTTGGGCTTTTTTTCCCTGGGGTGGGCAGTGGGCTTGCTATGTTACAAATTTTTTTTTTTTTTCAAATTTTAGTTCAAAATTTTTTTTTTTTTGGAATTTTCTTTTTGCTTGAAAGTAGAACAAATAATGGAGCAAAATTTAATTTTATTGGCATAAAAAAACTGAGGGTGTTCCCAAATTTTTTTTAAAGGGTAGACAAATAAAAAAATTTTAATTATTATATATAAATTTTTTTTTTTTAGGTCAGGGTGGTCCTAGAACCACCCTGGCCTTAACGTGGTGCCGCCCCTGGCCCAAGGAATGAAACGGGCCGAGGATGCCTAAGGAATAAAAATGAGCCAAGGAAGCCCGAGATGTTGTATGAACTGGCCCAACAGGAATGCTGGGCAATAGAAACTAAAGGAAGGAATAATATATGAAATTGGCATGGCAGGCACTTCAGCTTGCAAGCCTAGAAGTAATAAGGTAAACAAGGGGTAAATGATATCATAGCAGGAACAATGGAGTGGCGTGGCAGGAGCACCAGCCAGCCCATAGACAAGGGATGAAAGGAGACATGGGCCGAATTAAAGAAGAGAAAGCCCACACCCAAGCAATGCTCAGCCCAAAGAAGAAATGAGATGCAAAGAATGAAGACCCAAGAACTCATCCACACCATAAGAGTCAAACAAGCACCAGAGCATGCAGCAGAGTCAGGCAAACTTGTAGGCAATAGCAAACGCATGAACGCCAGAAAATCAATGGACACATATGGAAGTGGGGCACGCACACAAGGCTCAGGCACTAACTACCTGTACCCAGCCAATACAAGAGAGGTGGGCCACGGGTTAGAGGTAAGAAAGGGTATGGTCTGGCGGTGGGGAGAAAGGGGAGCCTATTTTGGGGTTCCTGCTCAAGCTCTTTTGGGACAAATGTCTTGCTGGGATGATATCCCATCCAAAAGAGATAAATATGAGCTGGAATTACTAGGTGCATACTATAGAGGTTGGTAAGTGAGAAGCCCAGCCCTTATCTGGATGGGAGTGCCAAGGGAAGTAAAAAAAAAAAACAAAAACCACTTTTGAATGGGAATGTGTCATGGCACGACCAACACAGTGTAGTGGTGGTGGCTAGGCAGCCGGTAGACCAGTGGGTAGTTCTGGAAGGACACCCACTTTTTTTTTTTTGGCATTAACACTAGAATACAGCCTTAAATGAAATTCAGTAGTATCTTTTGCTACTGACCTTTTCCACGTGTTGTCTTTGCAAAACTCATTCCAACTATTGATCACACTGTGGACAAAAACTGCGCCACCATTGGATCTCTAGGGTCCATGCTCTTATGAGAAATGAAAATGAGTCGATTCTAGCTGAACATTAAAATTTTAGAATTTTTTCATTATTTTTATTCGAATCAGAGCTAGACTCAAGATCATCACCAAATTAGATTATATGTTAAACCATGATTCATTTTTTTGATTAACAAGTTTGATTTAATTAATTAAATAACATGATTTTTATTAATAAATTATAAAAATAAGATTCACCAAACTTGTATTGTTAATAATTTTAACACGAAATTGATTGTTTCTATTATCAATAAATTACAAATAATAATTTCATATCTTATGAACTTATTAATTACAAACTTTCACAATCCAATCTCAAATCTTATAAGTATGTTTTAATTTATACATACATACATACATACATACATACATACATGCAACAACAACAACAAAAACAAGCCTTAGTCCCAAATTTTTGGAGTTGGCTGTCAATCCTTAACAAATTAGTTATGGCTAATCACATGTATTCTTTTGTGCAATTTTATTATATCAAAAGTCATACTCTCTATTACTTTCCTAATTGACATGTCATTTTTTACTATTCTACTAATGTTAACTTTTATCTTCCTCTACATTTTTTTTTTTTTTTTTGTTCTCTCAACATGAATAAACTCACTCTTTCTCATCGATGTATTAATCACTCTCCTCTAAACATGACCAAACCATCACAAGTTACTCTCCCTTTATTTGAATCCTACTTAATCGAAAGCCTTTAGATTCTAGAGCATTTCACCAATTTTTTAATTGTAAATTAACTTCATATCTAGTTTCATCCACAAAAAATTGTATCATGTACAAAAAGAATACAATTAAGGATTTCCTCTTGAATCGAATTAGTGGTCTCATCCATCACTAGTGTAAAGAAATATGGACTTAATTCTGATCCTTGATACAAACCTATAATGATAGTGAAAGCTCAAATAGTGTGAAACACTATTGCTTGTTTAGACCCCCAATTTTAAACAAACAGCTAGATTGCTTTTACCCTACTTAACTAAGTGCGAAATAAGAGTAAGTGTAACGCAATAAGGCCGGAACTACTCTATAGCATATGCAAATACAATAAACAATAAATGTAAAGCATAAAGAGTAAGGGAAGAGAGATCCAAACACAAGATAACACCGAGACGTGTTATCAAAGAGGAAACCAAAACACTCGGCGAAAAACCTCTCTACGGCCCTCCTAGCCAAATCGACCCACTAGGGAATAAAGTTGGAGTACAAGGATATCAAAAAAACCCTCCAAGCCTAATCTATTCAATGTACTTGAACCCTCTAAGTTCCAGCTACCTACGAACTTCACCAAGCCATGTCTTTACTAGTTATCTGGATCCCGCAATTAGCTCCAAATTGCATCTGCCAATCAATGGCTTCTTCTAATGCTTCCCACACGTACCAAAACTTCTCTCAACACTTAGATTGGGTGAGGTAAGTGTTTGGTCTAAGAACCTCTCAAGGATATGTAATTGGAGAGGTAGGAGTAAAGGAAAACTAAGAGAAATTGTGTAGATGATTGTGGGTTTACAATCTCTAACTCTCAAGTGTATTGCTAGGGTTTTCTCTCTAAAAGTCTCCTTACAATTTCGTGGGTAAAGTGGGCTTATATAGTATGTGTAAATAAATGAGGAAAGCACTCTTTAAAATCCTCCAAGCAGAGAGTTTTGCAAGTCACTCACGAGTTGGCCAAGTCGTGAAGTGACTTGCGAAATATTGGCAAAAGACTATTCAGAACTTAATATACTTTATAGGAACTCATTTCTTTTCCAAAACTCACAACATAACCTCTCTAGGGACCCTATCATATTCTTTCCCTAGATCAATAACACCATTTGGAGTACTTTATAGGCCTATCTATATTTTTTCTTTTGACAGTAAGAAAATAGCTTCCATGGTAGATCATGGTATAAAACAAAAGTGATTCTTAGATGTTGTTGTTTCATGTTTTAAACTCTGTTTAATCACTCTTTTCCAAAGTTTCATAGTATGTCTAACAAGTTTAATTCCATGATAATTTGTACAATTTTGAATATCCCCCTTGTTCTTATAAATAGGTATTAAAGTACTTCTCAAACATGGAATTTGTACAATTTCAACTACTACCCAAACCTAATATCAAACCTAATCAACAAGACGGAAGCATGGAAAATCCATTAATGGAAATAAAAAATAAAGCCAAAATCAAACCCAGTCGACGGCACAAAAAATTCATCAGCGGAAACCCTGATTTTCAAACCCATCAACACAAACCCGATCAACACCACAACATCCTATTAGTCTTCGAGACCCAAACCCTAACCGATTTGAGATAAATGTTGTTGAGATCAAACCCAAACCCAACGGAGGCAGAAAGTGCCTAGAATTGGCGCCATTGATTTCATCCTCCTCCAACAATAACGAGAGAGAGAGAGAGAGAGAGAGAGAGAGAGAGAGATTTCAGGTCTCGATAAGTGCAATAGAGAGAGAAATCTTCATTTGCCACAAAGAGAGACCTAAGATGGAAAAGAATATAAGCTTTTAATTTTTAGATTTTGCTACAATGTCATATATAAATTTGAACAATAATAAAGCACCAGATGTAGGTGTGTTTTTGGTGATTTTTTACAACAATATCATCTTAAATACATTTATATGGATTTTACACCAATGGGAATGATCCTATACAAAGAGTTTCTTGAATGCATATATTTATTGTTTTAATAGATAAATGTTTAGGATTTGCATGGATGGCAAGATTAATAATAATAATTAAAAAAAAAAAAAAGAGAAGATAGAAAAATTGAAGGATGAAAAAGATTTTAGTTTTTTAGTATATATGTCTAATATGAATTTATTTTTCTTGGTTGAGAAAAAAATAAGATGATAGAAAAATTATTTTGTCTGACTTTACTTTATCAATTAAATTAGTAAAGATAACATCAATTAAAAGTGAATTTGTCACGCTTATTATATTATTTTGTTATTAATTATTCATCATCAATTTTATATGTAAGGGAAAAAAAAAACTATGTGATTAATTGAATTAGTTAGAGTATCACATTGCATCGCAATGATTATACAAATTTTAACTCCTTTTCCTATTTACTCATTTTATATTACAAATAAAAATGTGACTAACTAAAAGTGAAGTTCACTTTTTTCCATCATTAGAAAGTGAAAAACGAATATCATCACGCATCCTTGGTATAATGGTCACTCTACAAGAACTATAAGTACAAGTTCCCGTGGAGTTGGGGAGGACAAAGGCCAGGGTTAAAGTCTGCATAAAGAAGTTTTACACACATATACACGTAGATTTGTTTAAAGTATGATTTCTATCTTAGATAAAAAGAAACTGAAAAACAAAGAAAATTAGATAATAATTAAAATGAATTATTAAAGAAATAACAAAGCAGTGTTAATTGTGTAAGGTTGAATTTAATCAACCATCTTGTTGACTTTATTCCGTGCCAAGTTGCTTGTAATTCAGCATTTAGAAACCCTGTATATAGGTGGGAATCATGTAAGGGTAGTGTGTGAGAGAGTGTGAAGAAAAACTCAAGAGTGTGCACTCAAACAGGGCCTCGCAACTGGATCTCGCGGCTGGCAAGTCGCCAAATGAGGCACACGTGTGAAGCATGCAGGGGAGCTGAAGAGTCACGCCAGCTGGAGCACTACAGGACAAAACTTCCAGTCTGCCCAGGCAGTTAGCTTGCGGCTTAGACTCGCGACTCAGTCAAGTCGCGAGGCCAAGCCACCAGACCACCCTGTTTGTTACAAACCTGACCTTTCGCATTCCAAACACACACTAGTATAAATACCCCTTATATCTACGTATTGTAGAGAGCTTCCAGGGAGAATTTTAAGAGAAAAACCCTAGAGAAAAACAAGATTAACTCATCCACAATCTTTATACTTTGATTCTCCAAATTCCTCTACTCTCACCCTTTTCATTGTTACATCCTTGAGAGGTACATTTAGCTAAATATTTATCTCACTATACCCATATCTGTGAGAATGTTATTTGGTGCTTGGGAAGCAGTTAGGAAGGAACCAATTGATATTAGTTGATGCTATGGGCTATAGTGGAATCCGGTAAGCTAGAGAAAACAAAGGTTCGGCGTAACCTCGTTGGAGCAAGAAGCTTGGAGGGCTTAGGTACACTGAGTAGATTAGGCTTGGAAGGCCTTCTGCTGTTCATGTATCCCAACTTCATTCTTTAGTGGATTATTGACCCCTTGGAGGACAGCAGAGAGGTTTTACGCCGAGGATTTCGATTTCCTCTTCGATAACACATTGTTATGTTGTCTTTGTGTTTGTATCTCTCTTCCCTTAATCTTTGTCATTTAATTTCTGCTGTGGTTTTGATTTTATTTGGTTTAGATTGTTTTATCAATTCTGTTTTAGCTTATCTTCATATTCTGCACATACATTATTTGATAATAAGCTTGAATTTGTAATTTGTAATTTTGGGGTCTAAACGTTCAAGGTGTTTTACCCACTAATTGAACATTCAATTTGGAACTACATACTACTTGGAACTTGGAAGTGTACTGTGCACTAATTATAAGGTTACTAATTGCTAAGGCTGGATGTATTTATTCACCCGCCAACTGTAGGATGTTAGGCTTGTGGCACTAATATTAATTTAAGAAAGAAAACAATTTCGTCGCACCATAACGGAATGAAAATCCTCCATCACTTGTAGAAGTCAAATTAAACGTAAAATATAATAATAATGTGATTTATCGAATTAGTCAAAGTCACACATCACAATTATTAATGGGGTATCCCTCTACGGCACGATACTACAGAGAAACTACTTGGAGTTGGAAGTGTACTACTACTTGGAGTTTGAAGGCTGCCACATTAGTGGCATTGATTTCAAGAAGACTTTTCTTAGGTGTGAGGCACTTATTGGTTAGTTTAGGGTAGTACTTAGGTAAAAGACTTTTTGCTCTACTTTTATGAATTGATTTTCTTAATTATTCATTAAAAAAAAAATGAAAGAATTTCTTTCCTTAGTCTTATACAAAGAGTTTATTTCATTACGTGTATTTAATTGAATGAAAATTTTGAGAAAATTAGGGAATTATAGAAAAATGGGAGGATGAAGAAGATTTTAGTTGTTCATTATGTGTATTTAATTGAATTTTTTTTTTTTTTGAAAAGACAAATTAGATGAGAAAATAGTTTGCTTTCCTAACTTGTGCATGTGGAACTGGGAGACTGCATATACCCAAAAGAATAGTCAGATACTCGAAGAGATTTGAACGCCCTCGATTGTCAAAAAAAATAAGTTTGTTTCCAGCATACATTTATTGCTTTGAATGGAAGGAATAAAAATAAATAAATAAGGAAATTGGGAGGATCAAGAAGATTTTAGTTTTTCATTACCTGTATTTAATATGAAATTATTTTATTTGGTTGAGAAAAAAAATGAGATAATAGAGAAGTTACTTTTTATAACTTTACAATAATGCCATTATTACATAAGAATTAATTTTTCAGTAGCATATAAGTAATATTGTTCATTATTATATAGGAAAAAACAAATTTATAAATTAAATTAGTAAAGATAACAGCATATAAAAGTGAACACATAACAAGTATTACTTTATTTTATCTTTATTTAATTATCATCATTTTAAATGCAAAAAATAATAATAATGTGATTTATAGAATTAGATAAAGTCAAACCTAACAATTGCTATATATGGAAGCATGGAAGGGAACAAAAATGGCAACTTGGCACATGAATTGTTGGGCTATCCCTCAACGGCACACTACAAAAAACTGCACCTATAGTGGTGTTTGTGAAACGCCACTATAGGTCCTAAAAAGGCCACTATAGGCCTATTTGGGCTATAGTAGCGTTTACTATAGTGGCGTTTGTAAACACCAAGTAGTTTCTCTACAGTGCGCACGATACTACAAAGAAACTACTTGGAGTTGGAAGTGTACTACTAATTAGGTTGCCAAAGAAAAAAATGAAAGCCACATTAGTGTCATTGATTTCAAGAAGACTTTTCTTAGGTTTGATGCACTTATAGCTTAGTCTAGAGTAGTACATAGGTAAAAGACTTTTTGCTCTACTTTTATGAATTGATTTTCTTAATTATTCATTAAAAAAAAATGAAAGAATTGCTTTCCTTAATCTTATACAAAGAGTTTGTTTCATTACGTGTATTTAATTGAAATTTTTTTTTTTTTTTATTTGGGAAAGAAAAACTAGATGAGAAAAAAGTTTGCTTTTTCTAACTTTACTATTAATGCATTATTATATAGAAACTAATTTTTTAATAGTCTATAAGATTTAAAATCTTTCTTTATTATATATGGGAAAAAATTTTATCACTTAAATTAGTAAAGATAACGTCTTATAAAAGTAGCAAACCACCATATTATATTATTTTATTTTTATTTGTCATTCAATTTAAATGTAAGAAAAAAATGTGATTAACTAAATTTGTTAAAGCGGCACATCACAATTATTATTATATAATTTTAACTTCTTTCCCAACTCATTCATTTTATATCTAAAAAAAAAAGCTTACTAACTAAAACTATAATGCACTTTTTTTTCTTCATTAAAAAGTGAAAAACAGGGAAAATAATGTTATAATTAAAATGAATTATATTAAAAATGTAACAAAGCAATGTATACAAGAGCACTAACATCAGGTGTGCTAAATGCTAAAATTTTAGCATTTAGCACCCCAAACGCCAAAAACTATCTACATCACATGTCCTAAATGCTAAAACATTTGGCATGGATGAACAATTCCGTTCTATTAGTAGAACGATCAGATGAAATGCTAAAAATATGTCTTTATTTTTTTTATTCATCCTTTCTCCTCTCTCTTTCTCTCTCCGCCGCCAACCTCAGGCACTGCCAATCTTGCCACCGATCTCGCACGCCGCTGTCTAGGTCTCGGTCACCATCTTCCACTCTCTCAATATCAACCTCTTTCACTCTCTCCTTTTCGTCTATCTCTCTATTTCAAACAAACCTGTTGATTTCGCTTGGGTTGTGGGCTGACTGATTTTTGGCTTGGGTTTATTATGTGGGTCTTAGGTTGATTTTGATTGCTTGTTGGTGGGTTGTGGGTTAGTTGATTTTTTTTCCTCTGGTTATGGTGAGTTTCAAGTGGTGAGGATGTTTTGTGTTTTTTTTTTCTCTGGTGGTGCGGGCCTTATTTAATTTCCTCCAATGGTTTTTTTTTTTTTTTTTTTTTTCTCCGGTGATTTGGGTTGGTTTTTTAGATGATTTTTTTTTGCAAATTTGGTTGTTTTTGGTGGATTTGGGTTGTCGTCATGGTGGCCAATAGTTATGGGTGGATTTAGGTTGTGATATAATCTTTTATTGGGTTTATGAGTTGTGGAGTAAAATGAATTTTTTTAATTGGTTAAATATTATTATTTTAATGTACTGAAGTTTAAAATAGAGGATGTGATGCAGGCTGTATCATAAAGTGGTGTATTAAAATGGATAAAATAGGGTTTGGTGTGTTAAAATGGCATTTGAGATCAAACGATTGATGCTAATGCTCTAGATGGCAAAATTGTAAGATACTTTACTCATATTGGGGAGTATGAAGAAGAGATACTTGGGAACTTTGTTTTGATATATTCAATAATTACAATAATTTCAAGGGGTAAAATTTAAATTTTGAAATTTCAGGGGGTATGAATTCAAAGACCCCCAAACTTTATGGGCGTAATTTGCATTTTAGCAAAAAAAAACAAATATATATTGATAAGAATCCAACCAAAATCACCATTAAGTGAATGAAAAATGCTAAAACTACTACAAAAAAAATTCAATTAATTGATGTGCCAAGAATATGATCCATGCTACTTAAACAATATAATAAATTAATGTTCTCTGATGAGTGACACATCAATACATAAGGACTATGTAGTAGAATGTTTAATATCCCTAGCATCACTCAAGTGAATTAGTCATATTAACAAGTAAAAATAATGAATTTTAAATTTTAAAAAGATTATAATATATATAGAACATTAACTAAATTATTAACAAAATTTTTGGTTAATTAAATAAGTGGTATTATAAATATGAAAAGGCCCATAAATAAGGGCTCACAAATCATAAAGAAATTGACGCATCTCATGCTACATATTAATATATGGGTAGACAACTATATTGCTAGCACTACATTTTGCCATTACTGAAGTTAATTTCTTCATCGCTTGTTGATCCCACCTTCAAGGCTTCAACCACGTTTCACATCAAGTATAACATGGGAAATTATTGTGTACTCTTGGAGTATCATAAATGCATACTCCCTCCTCTCACATGAATAGTGGGTCACACTAATTAAATTCATAGTGGGACTCACCATTCATGTGAGAGGAGGAAGTACGCATTTATGGTACTCCCAGAATACCTAATAATTTTCCGTATAACATAGATGATAGATGGAAGGTGCAATGAGTAGTCAATATTGTAACGTATAGGCTGGTACGATTGAAATTTATTGTAATGAAGGATGAACAGCCTAAGATACCTAGAAATTTAGGGAATGATAGACTTCATTACAATAAAATTAGGGAATGATAGAAAAATGGGATGCCAGGATGAAAAATATTTTAATTTTTTATTACGTGTATTTAATTGAATTTATTTATTAATTTATTTTTATATTTGAAAGAAGGCTGAAAATTCCATTAAAGGAAAGTCTAATCGGCTTGGATTATAGCATTAAGATGTGATAGAACGTCCTTTATCCACACCATACTTATGACATGTTTGGTATATCTAGCAAAATTATGAGCAGCATAATTTCCTTAGCAACAAACACAAGAGAAGCTAATATGCCTAAAGGAATCTACAAACAGCATAGCATCTGAAATCAAGTGACCAAAAGAGGCTAGGGATGCCTCTGATCCGCTTTCAAAGAATTCACAATGGACTACAAACTATGATCCCTCCATAATAGCCTTAGTAATTCCTATCTCCAATGCAAACTCAAGAGCTTTAACTGCTACCATAGCTTCAATTTCTGCAACTGAATGTGAAAAAGCTACATTCTGAGACAAGCTTTGGCTTAACTTTTTCCAACAGGCTTTGGTTTGGATTAGTTACTGTTGTATTCAATTGTTGTTGCTCTTCTACCATAGTGAGAAAACGATAGCTGGATTTAACGATATAAACGCCGTACTTCACATCAGATCAAAATATTTTATCTTCCAAGGGAAATCAGCTAAGTGAGATATTCTTGATTTTCCTCCACTTATCTCCTTTAAATTTTAATATTTTTCCCTTTTTCTAGCCTAAGTTAATTGATAGGTATCTTAGGCTAGGGGTTCGCATTCTGGTTGAGGCATAGACTTCCAATTTTAAACACTATTAAAAAATTATATTGGCTTGGACAAATACTTGTTAAATTAATGGTAATATACCAGCTGTATTCACCAATATCCACATATTTTATTTTAGTTATCAATTCAAAACGAACTTTGATATGGTATTAACAACATTGCTTCAACTGAAAAAGAATCAACTCCATTTGAAATGGATCTGTTTCATAATTTCAAATTAAATCTGAAATATACTTTCTTCAATTCTAATAAAATAGAGAGGATTTTTTTTGGCTTCGACCATTTGAACATAACAGTCTTAAGTGATTTTTTCACCCTTTCATAGGTAAAGGTTTCGCACAATGTTCATACTTTCTCAACAAGTACCTAAAATTTAAACATAATTTAAAAGAATGTCGAAATGTTGTGAAAGAGTAATGTAAAACAATCAAAGCCCTTTTCATTTATCGAAATTACATCCAACCCAAATCATGTGGCTCCTATATATATACTAAATGCTTACATGAAGAATTGCAAGTGCACAATCCAAGTATATCACATAACTATATTTATTTGGAAACAATACTTTCAACTATATTTATTGGGTGACAAGGAAAACTCCCTTGCCACCAATGAGCTTTAGCAAGTAGTACAATTTCTTTGTCAAACAAATCTTTTGCGGATTCTCACCTTCAAACCATGCTTCATGTGAAGTATAACCGAGATGCTAGGTGATACAGGATGACCTTCAACCACTTGAACACTGTAATTCCAAAGGATGGCACTTGCGATTATTTTCATTTGAATGAAGGTTATATCCTTACCTAGACAAGTCCTTGGCCCTGCATTAAATGTTATGAACTTGAAAGATGGTACATGCACTATTCCTCCACGCTCTGAAATCCATCTCTCTGGCTTGAAGTCCAAGCAATCTTGACCCCATATGCTCTCCATCCTTCCCATTGAGTATAAAGATAAGGTCCGTTTGGATACAGCTTATTTTGCTGAAAACACTATAGCAAAATAATTTTTAAATGTGTAAATAGTGCCGTGGAATCCATTTTTAATATTTTTTCTAAATAAAGTGGTTGTGGGTCCCGTGAACAATGCGTACCATGAACAGTGCGTAATGTCTCCTGAACAGTGTAATCCGCGTGCATTAAAAAAAAAAAAAAGGAAACGCCAGACGCAGACACAGACGCTGGCGTTTCATCCGGATCCAAACATATATCATTGTTGTATTTGGCCTGATAGAGTGACCACTAGGAAGAATATCAGATTGAACTGAACATTTGTGCTCGAAAGGTACGGGTGGATAAAGGTGTAAGGATTCATATATCGCTCCATGGAGATAAACTAGCTTACTTAGCTCATCTATGTTAAAATCTTTCAGCTTTCCTTTGTCCAACAAATGCTCCTTGATCTCTCCTAGAATTTTAGCTTCCACATATGGGTGTGTTGCAACAATCCAAAAAAGCCAAGTGAGGCCTGCACTTACTGTATCTCTCCCAGCTGCCATGAGGTTAAATGCTGTGTCCCTTAGAAACTTGTCAGATTTTATTATACCTCCAATTTCTTCTACTTGTTCCCCAATAGCTGTCAACAAGTCGAACTTTTCTTCCTCAGTCTTTGGGGCTCTACTTTGGCTTAGTTCTTCTTGCCTGGATGAGATGCATTTGTATATAAATTGATCTAAAATTTTCCCAGCAATGCTGAACTTCTTCTCACTTCCGATTTGAAGCCATCTTTGTAGCTTCCAATAGCTTTCTGGCACAATGTGTCGGTAGAACACACTTTCCTCTAATTGATCAAACGCTTTTGCATGGGAAACATGTGGGAATTCAATGGAGAGGCATTTTGGATCAAAACCCAAAGCCACTAAGCAAACACCATCGAAGGTGAACCGGTGAAAAATGTCTTGTAAATCCACCTCAATTCCGAAACTTGAGACATGATCAAGGACTGGAATGAGTCTCTTGTCCACAATTCCCTTGACAACTTGCTGAAAGAACGACTCAAACTTTCTGTGCTTTATCAATGACTGAAGTAGCTTCCTCTGATATCTCCACGAGTCTGACTCAGAATTGAAAATCCCATCTCCCAGAACATCAAAATTTTCATGGAACTTCTGCCCTTTTATGTAGTTAGAGAAGTTTTTGCTCAACATGTGGTGGATGTTCATGGGATCACTCGTGACCAAGTTCATGTTAGTGAACGAAGGGCCCTTAAACTCAAAAGTGCCCCCATGTTGTTTTAGGACCCAAGTAGCATACTCATGCAGATTGTATGCATTTTGAAGTAGGCCCGTGAGCATTCCGACAACAGGCCAATTCGTGATGGCACTTCGGGTTTTGCTCCATCTCCATTGACAAAGAAAAAGGAAGCATAGAAATATTGCTACAAGTATCTCTGGGTACAAAAGTAGTATGGCCATTGGAGTTAATAGAAGCTTTGTGGTTTCATAATAAGTCGCAGAGGTGGATGGGTTTTATAATAGGCATACTAAAGGTTTGTTTGGTTTGCGCGTCCACGTTCTGGACGTCTGCGTTTCAGGCGTTTTTTTTTTTTTTTTTTTTTTAACCAACGCCTATTGCACTGTTCATAGGACATAAACAGTACAAATAAGCATGTGAATAGTAATTTTAAAAGTGAACAATAACCGGAAAATGATTTTTTATTGTTTTCAGTTTTAAGCAAAATAAGCGATATCCAAACGCACACTAAGAGCATTTATATCAAAAAATCATCCACATCACTAAGTCAATCAAGTCAAAGAAGTGTAAATTTGCAAAGTTATTACGGTAACTATGTAACACTAATATTATTCATTTTGCATTTAGTTTTTTTATTATTTTTTTTATGTATCCTAAGAATGTAAAAAGAGAGTGGGTGATGGTTGTTGAATGTGAAGAAAGAGAAATAATAAAAAAATCAAGAAAATTTGATATTTTAATGAAATGTAATGTAAAATAGATAATTTAATGTAAGGTGTTTTAAAAAGTGAGTATGTAAAAAAAAAAAAAAAAGTATGTTTTTATTGTAAAGTAAACAAAATTTTTGCATGAGTTGATGTAAATGCTCTTAAAGTGGGTATATTTATTTACCGCCGAGCGTAGGATGGTTAGGCTTGTGGACCGTTTGGTTTCAAAGCACACCTATTTCATAGGTAGAACTTTGTACTATTTGAATTTTAAAGTACCTACTAACATTAATTTAAGTTTAAATTTGAATTTTGAAGTACGTGCTAACATTAATTTAAGTTTGAAAACAATTTAGGGACCGTTTTGATACAATTTATTTTTGTTGAAACTAAAAATGCTGTAGCAAAATAATTTTTAAATTGGTGAATAGTATCGTGGGACCCATTTTTAATATTTTTAAATGCATGAACAGTGCATGAACAGTGTTTTTTGTCCCTTGCATAGTAAATTCATCTGAAGTTACTGTTCACGCATTAAAAAAAAAAGGTCTGAAAACGCAAACGTGGCTTTGGAAACACCGTATCCAAACCCACACCTAGTGTAACAGAATTGAAATCCACCACCATGTTTAGAAGTCAAGCAAAGAAGGCAAAAAAATAAAAATAAAAATAAAAAAGGAGGAAATTATTACGTTGCCAGTGTCAAAAGTTGATAGATTAGTCCATAGTTGTTAAAATGTAAATCGTATCATGTATCAATTTTTTTTTTTTTTTTTTTATTGTAAGAAACACAAAAATTTAATAAAATAAAAAAATTAATATACATATATAAAATGTATATTCATTACAAATTCGGAATATATTCAACTATTAACTAATTTAATCATTACTTATGTAATGATATTTAACAAAACTAAATAAATAAATCAAATTAACATGTGTTTATAAAATACACATTCAAGTTGATTAAACTCGAAAGTGATAATACATAATATATGAGCCAAAATAGTAATCTCTTTTTATCATCTTACCTAATCAACCCTGTTTAAGTCAATGTTATTATTATGTTCATCATATTGTAAAATTATTTTTTCATTGATATTTTTTTCATCATCATCAACATTTACTATCTCTTTTCTTGTTCTATTATTTTAATAATTTTTCCTTCATATTTCTTCTTGGCATTCTAGCTTCTTAGACTTATAAAATAATAACAAAATAAAAATAATTATATTTTCTTTTAATACATTATTCATAGCATAGAAAAAGAATTGAGGAAATTACCTTTTACCACCCTAAACTATACACCGGATTACCCTTTGCAACCTAATCTTTTCAAAGGAACATTTTGCACCCTAAACTATGACATTTTTTACACTTTACACCCTAACATTAAGGGCACGTTTGGTAGACTGTAATAGACACTATAATGTAATAGATATTCCTATAGCATAACTATTCGGTTGTTTGGTTATGTTTTTATTATAATGTATAGTTATTTCTTATGAATAGCTATTCTTCAAAATGAGGAATAACTATTCCTTATCAAAAGTACTGAATATCTATTCTTTCACCCTATGTAATAAATTTTAAAAAAAATTTCCTAAAAAGCCATTAGTTGCCACATCTTCAAAATGAACGAAAATAAATTTTCCTTATTGTTAATTATTAACTGTATTTTGAGCACCCTAAAATAAGTGTATTTTAAGAAATTTGACTTAAAAATGATTTAATTACACATTCTTTTTATACTCTACTAAATTATGGATGCATATTCAAAATTCTATTCCTAAATGGTCACCAAACTAATGAATAGTAATACTTATTACATTCCAACTTAATATATTCCTTGTAATACTTATTCATATTTCCATGTAATAATCATCACAGTGTACCAAACGTGCCCTAAATTCAATACGGACAGAATGCTCAATCACATTACTCACTATTGCTTAAGTGTCACCAAGTCAAAAGACCCGAATGCTCTCTTCCATTTCCAAGGACCCAAAAGACGTTACACAGATCCTCGGTCTCAGTCCTTCCCTCTCACTCACAATTTGGTGTTTTGGGTCTCTCCATGCACCGATCCACACAGATCGGCAGAGATAAAGTTGGTGTTGATGGTGGCTGGGTCCGATTTGGGTTTTGTTTTGGTCATGACTCAGAACTAGTATGGTCAACTCCAATAGCTCAGAGTGGCATCCATGATCTCAAAATCGATTGGGTACAATTCATCTCCTCTCTCTCACTTTCACGACAGATCTTGGTGATGGATCGGTTGAGATTTGTGTTTGTGATCTGAAATTTTTTGATCAGAAAGTGGGGATTTTTTTTGTGGATCTTGGTCGGTCTGAATTTGTGTTTGTAATTTGGTTTTTGGCAGAGGATCTCATGCTCAAAAATTGGTGGCTATGCGATGGTATGTGGGTTTTTGATTGTGGATGTCATGCCTGAGAATTGGTGGTTGTGCGACGGTGTGTGTGGCCAAAAAATATGGAAGAGTGCTGTGTACATAGGCAAAAACAATCGCTTTCCTCCCAATAATATTCAATAATAAACCATAACCAAAACAACAACTATATATATACAAGTTTCCATATACACAGAAAGAAAAAGAGAGAGGAAAATGTCGAAGAAGAAAGGGAGTAGAAACATGATGACTCTTAAAGACTTTCACGGTGGCTCCATCCCAACTAATCTCCCTCTTCCCTCTGCTCCTGGTGGCTCCATCCCAACAAAAAGAAAAAGAAAGAGGTGTTTGTTGCTGGAATTGGAAGAGGGGTATTTAGGTCTTTTGACTTAGTGCCACTTAAGCAAGAGTCACATGGGAGGCATGTGATTGTGTTTTCCATCTAACATAGCAGCGAGGCAAAGTGTAACAATGGTTATAATTTAGGGTGAAAAACGTGCATTTGAAAATTTTAGGTTGTAAAGTATAATCTAGAACATAGTTTAAGGTGGTAAAATGTAATTTCCACAAAAGAATTTGCAAATATGAAAGTAAAATGTCAAATGTGTAGTCCCAAGTTTTTAGGAGAAAGGCAAGAGGGAAAAAAAACTCATGGACATGTTATTTTATTGGATTCAATTAAGTATTCCAATAATTTTGTATTAAAAAAAAGTCTAACAACTTGTTTAAATCAAATAAAACCACAAATTTTAACCAAAAAAACTCAATATTTGTCCCTAAAGTTTACCTTGTGAGTGTAATTAGTCCATTAAGTTTCAAGTGAGCATTATTGGTCCCTTAAATTTTTTTTTTTTTTTTTGAGAGATAATTACAACATGCTACTAACCCCGCAGCTCGAACCCTTTCTCCCCTAGACCCCCAAGCACTTTGTGCATGGGGAGATGCCAATTCAGCTACAACTTAGTGTTGGTAGTCCTTTTATTAACTATCGTTAGTGTTATTGTCTATGTGACTAATGGAACAATGACGTCGCCTCTTTTTATTATAACTGTTTTACAAAATTGACGTGGCACGATATCACATTAGCTTTTTTAAAAACCAAAAAAATAATAATAATAATAATCGATCAGATTTCTTTTTTAAATAGATTTAAAATAAAAACGCCAAAACATCAAAACATCAAAATTCTCAAATGTAAGCAAACTGTTCATCTCCATTCTGCCTTTTATGCCTCAACATAGATCGATCATCCACTCTGCCATGAGTTGCATTTGCTTTATTTGAGATTTTATTGATTATGTTTTTTCTCCCTGGTTTTTTGTTTGAGGATGAAGGGGGGCGAGAGTGGATTTATTGATAATGTTAGTATTTGAACTTTCAAACATCATTCCTGGTTTTCTGTTTTAGTCCTTAACTATCATTGAATCTTCTTTCTATTTCTTTTTTTCTTTTTTCGTTGAAGCAATTGTACCTGAAACAATTTTGGTCCTTTAGTTCAAATAGGATCTAAATTTGGATGTATATATGCTTTGCTCCTTCTTTTTCCCATATGACTTCATCATGCCTTGTGAACACTTACATTTGGATTTGGAAAGAAGATTAAGGTTAGATTTTAGATTAGAAACCCAATGAAATTGAAACTAAAAGGGTGACTTAGATTAGATTTAGATTTGAGAAGAAGATATTTTAAAATTGAAACAATTGTATTCACTGCTTACTCAAAAGGAACTCTGGTATTGTGCAGATGAACCAACCAGGTTTGAATTTGATTTTGGGTATTGCCAACAGATGGCAGAGGAAGAAAATGAGAGAGAAAATGGGAGACTTGTCCAGTTTTTATTTTTAAGTTTTTAATGGAATGATGTATTAATTAATTAATTTAATTAAAGCATGTGTACGTGTATTTTAAAGTTAATTATGTGGCATAATAAATGTAAAATATAATTTTCTTCTTTTTAATAAAAAGAAATGTCACCTCAGTAAAAAAAAATGTCACGTCATTGTTTTGTTTGCCACATAAGTAATAACAGTAACAATAGTTAACAAAAAAACTAACAACGCTTATTTTTTTAAATTTGAGAGACCAATAATGCTCACTTGAAACTTAAGCGACCAATTACACTCACAATATAAACTTTAAAAACCAATAATATAGTTTCGTCTATATTTATTCACCGCGTATTTTATGGGTAGAACTTGGTACTTTGAATTTTGAAGTACGTACTAACATTAATTTAAGTTTAAAAACAATCTAGAGTAACGGAATTGAAATCCACCACCACGTTTAGAAGTAAAGCAAAGAAGGAATAAAAGAAAGAGGAAATTATTAGGTTGCTAGTATCAAATGTTGATAGGTTGGTCCATAATTGTCAATACTAAATCGTTTTGTGAATCAAATTTTTCTTTTTTCTTTTTTTGTATAGTAAGAAACACAAACATTTAATAAAATAATAAAAAATTGTGGATATAAATATATAAAGTTTATATTCATTATAAATTTGGCATATATTCAACTATAACTAATTTAATCCTTACATGAAATATTGCAAGTGCGCAATCGAAGCATCTCACACAACTATATTTATTCGGAAACAATACTTTCAACTATATTTTATTCCGATGATGACAAGGACAATTACTTTACCACCAATGTGGTTTAGCTAATACTGTAATTTCTCTATCAAACAAATCTTTTGCTGATCCTCACCTTCAAACCATGTTTCATGTGAAGTATAACGGAGATACTAGGTGAAACAGGATGACCTTCAACCACTTGAACACGATAATTCCAAAGGATGGCACTTGCAATTATTTTCATTTGAACAAAGGTTATATCCTTACCTAAACAAGTCCTTGCACCAGCATTAAATGCTATGAATTTGAATGATGGTACATGCACTATTCCTCCATGCTCGGAAATCCATCTCTCTGGCTTGAACTCTAGGCAATCTGTGCCCCATATGCTTTCCATCCTTCCCATTGAGTATAAAGAGTATATAATTCTCGTTTTTGGTTTGATATAGTGGCCACTAGGAAGAATATCAGATTTAGCTGAACTTTTGTGTTCGAAAGGTACGGGTGGGAAAAGCCGCAAGGTCTCACATATTGCTCCATGTAGATAAACTAGCTTACTTAGCTCATCTATGTTTGAAACCCTCCATTTGTCATTGTCCACCAGATGCTTTTTGATCTCTTCTAGAATTTTAGCTTCAACTGATGGGTGTGTTGCAACAAGCCAAAAAAACCAAGTTAGTCCAGAACTTATGGTATCTCTCCCTGCGGCCAAGAGATTTATCGTAGTGTCCCTTAGAAACTTGTTGGATTGGGTAATATTACTACTCATTTCTCCTTCTTGTTCCTCCATAACTATAGCTGTAAACAAGTTGAATTTTAGTTCCTCCTTCTTCACGAGGTTCTGCTCTTCTCGCTTGGTTGAGATGCATTCATATACAAATTCATCAAAAACTTTCCATGCATGTAATAGCTTCTTCTCTGATCCAATCTGCAGCCTTCTTTGTAACTTCCACCATCTTTCTGGCACAAGGTGTCGATATAACAGACTTTCCTCCACTTCATCAAACGCATTTGAATGTGCAACTTTAGGTAATTCAATGGAGAGGCAATTTGGATCATGACCTAAAACCATTAAGCAAACACTATCAAAGGTGAACCGTTGAAAAACGTCTTGTAAATCAACCTCAATTCCCAAACTTGAGACGTGATCGAGAACTGGAATGAGGCCCTTTTCAACCTTTCGCTTGACAACTTCCTCAAAGAACAACTTGAACTTGTTGTCCTTTAACAATGTCTGAAGTAGCTTCCTTTGATATTTCCACGAGTCATGATCAGAACTGAAAATCCCATCTCCCAGAACATCAAAAATCTCTCGAAACTTCCTCCCCTTTCCGTAGTTTGGAAAATTTTTGCTACAAATGTGGTGGATGTTCATGTGATCACTAGTGATCAAAAGTTTAATGCCAGTTAACCAACCACCCTGAAACTCGAAAGTGCCCCCATAAAATTTGAGAAGGGAAGTTAGGTACTCATGCACATGCGACGCATTGAGAAGAAAGCCTGGGAGCATTCCGATGATTGGCCAGTTTGTGATGAATGAGGTTTTGTTCCATCTCCAATGGTAAAGAAAAAGGAAGCTTAAAAATATTACTACAGGGTACAAAAGAACTATGGCCATTGGAGTTGATAGAACCTTTGTGATTTCCACAAAGTCGCAGATGTGGATGACTTTTATAGGGATGTATGGTAAGTATATTTAGTGATATAAAAATAAATGTATTTCCCATAATACTCTCTCTCTTTTTTCATATAAATTCCTTACATATAAATGGTTCATGCACCATCTATAGATAATTACATGAAAATTAATGAATTTACCCATTTAACCGTGATAATTAATATATCCATTGACATAAATTTTGATGAGTTGGAAGGCTAAATGAAGAAAATTTTAAGAAATGCGTCACATGGCAGAAACTTGGATGGTTGATGTTTTTGCTTTTTTATATGCTAGCCAATATCCTACTCAATAAGCATTTACGCCTCAAGTTCATTTTGAAAATTTTAATAGGTACTTATTGCTATGGCACATGATCGATACTCATTATGTGTTATAATGTTTTATGAATTAATTTCAAATAAATCACACGTAATTGAAATAGAATAATGTAAATTACTAAGAATAATATAGTTAAGAGAATAATAGTATTTCTTAAGAGAATTGTCAAATATTTAATTATTTCTACTAATTTGAGCACACAATTTTTTAAATTATTAATTTCATATGCTTTTAAAAACGCTTTTCTCCTTTGGGTTTGATTTTGTTTCCATTGTTGTCAAGGTAACTTAACTCAAACAAGAATATCATAATCCTAATCAATAGTTTCCCGTAGAAATTTTAGAAAAAATAAATATAGAAATTTCTTTTACATAAATAATTAATGTACCAATTATACATAATTAATCAAAAAAGAGATGCATTCACCCCCGTCAACACTTCTTAATGACATAGCACAAATTTAGGGTACTATAGTCATGGTTCAAATTACACCTCTTGTAATTTTTAATAAAGTACACCTTTTAATAATTTTTTATTAGATATGTATTTTAATTTTGGACAAATCCACCATTAAACTATATATATATATATATATATATATATTCATTTAAAACCTTCCTTGCTTCTAAAATTTCAAGATAATCTAAGATCACCACTACACACTTTTGGTGCAATGGTCACTCCACAAATATAAGTGCTTATGAGGTGTTGGGGGAGGGGGGCAAGGGCTAGAGTTCAAGTCTCCAAGAGGGAGTTTCATACACATATACACTTAGATTAGGCTAGAGTAGAATTTCTATCTTGTATCCAAAAAAAAAAAAAAATAATCTAAGATCAATAGATATCTCATCTATAAAAATTTTTTAATTTAAAATTTTTTATATATTAAAATTATGCATAAAAATGAGTTTATGAACAAATAGTAAATAATATCTTATTGACATGAAATTTGGAGTGTGTGTGTTATTGACATAGAGAACATGTAACCTAAAACTGAGATTTTCAAATATTTTTCCAATCAAAATTTATTATATAGTGTAACATTAAGTTACACCATTTATACTTGATCATAACTAATAGATATATACTAGTTAGTAACCCATGCAATTCATGAGAAATTTTAACAAAATATAAAAATTTCTCTCTTTTATTTTTTTTTTCCTTAAATATTAATTTAATAATTATGGTAGTTATTAATAGGCATTTATTATGATCGATTTGTATGTGGAACTATTTATTCTACCATTTAAAGAACATATGATGTGGCAATATTCTAGTGGGGGGATAAATATAGAATAAAATCAAAATTCAATTAAATAATATAAATTATAAGAATGATATGTAAAATTGTGAGGTCTTACTAACTTAGGTGGAAGACATTTATTATGTATATAGAACTATTGATTCTACAAGCATATAATGTGACAACATTCTAATAGAGGGTATAAAAAGAATAGAATCTAAATTCAATTAAATAATACTAAATTAGAATAATTATTTGTA
This sequence comes from Notholithocarpus densiflorus, assembly GCA_030021035.2. Classification (NCBI taxonomy): domain Eukaryota; kingdom Viridiplantae; phylum Streptophyta; class Magnoliopsida; order Fagales; family Fagaceae; genus Notholithocarpus; species Notholithocarpus densiflorus. Next base: position 974,943 of record JARYZH020000112.1, on the reverse strand, counting down.
AAATTGTGAAGCTTTACAAACTTAGGTGGCAAGACAATTATTATGATTGATTTATTTATGGAACTATTAATTGATTATACCATTTAAAGAACATATGATGCAGCAATATTAGAGGTCAAGCATTCGTGTGATGACAAGTGAGCGACCAGTCACGAGTTTAAGTCTGGGAACGATCATCTCTAATAAATTAGGAGTAAGGCTGCCTACCATGACCTCTTTCAAATTGCACAAAAGTTGGAGTTTTGTGCAATGGATAAAACCTTTTATATGATGTGGCAATATTCTAATGGAGGGTATAAATACAAAATAAAATCTAAATTTATTTTTTTAAAATATAAATTAGAATAATGACATGTAAAATATTGTGAGTTTCAAAAACTTAGGTAGCAAAATATTATAAAGTCAGCCAAAAGTCAAGCGTCTTTGGTTTTATATTTAGTAGTTGGTAACCCTTGCAATGCGTGGGAAAGTTTAACATAATATGATTTTTTTTCACTCTCTTTTTTTGTCTAAATATAAATTTGATAGTTATGGTAGTTATTAATAGACATTATTATGATTGTGTTTATATGACTAAATATTTTGTTGTTGGGAATTTATTATAATTGTTTTTGCATACGAAACTATATATTTCACTATTTAAAGAAAATAAAATGTGACTAAATTCTAATGGAAAGTTTATATATATAATGAAATTTAAATTTAATTTTATATATATATATATATAAATAGTTATGTGTGAAATTGTGAGTTCTCAAAAGCTTATATGACACAATACAATAATATTATTATTATTATTATTATATAAGAACTAAGAAAAAGTTAATCACAAGGACCAATTTGGCATATATGAAAACCTCAAGGAGTTAAAAGAAATATTTGAAACCCTAGTGGGTGAGTTAGTTTTACAACTAACCCAAATCACATGAGGTCTTTTTGCATTTTGGCCTTATTTTTTTCTAGTTAAATAAAAAGAGGAGCTATTCCTAAAATAAATATATATATTTATATATATATATATATGGGTTAGGTTCAAGTTACACTTGGTGTAACTCTAAGCAATTTTACACCACCCAATAACTTGTTATAAAATTTATATTTTGAAAATCCCACCGTTGAATTCCATGATCTATATGTTTTGAACATTCATGCCAATTTTCATGTTAATTGGATGTTATTTACCATTTGATCTATAAACTCATCTTTTATACATTATTTTAAACTATAAAAACGTGAATTTAAACAATTGATTGATGAAATAACTATTAATATTTGATCACTTCAAAATTTTGCAAGCATGAAGAATATACAAAGACAATGTAATCTAACGGTGGATTTGTCAAATTTGCATATAATTAAAAAATATTAAGTGGTGTAATATTTCTTAAAGTTACATCAGGTATAACTTGTATCCAGCCCTATATATATACACACTACTACTACTACAACTACTATTTAAGGGGCTTCCCTGTCTCATTTTTTTGGTTCAAAAATGTCTCTACACCCCTATGTTTAAGTAGAAACAAAACTAAAGGATAATCTGATAAAAATATAACTCTAACTCCCTCTAAAATATTGAGTAAAAAATAGGGTCACTCTCTTGTTAATTTTTTTGTTTAATATAAGATAGAAATTCTACTCTAGCCTAATTAATCTAAGTGTATATGTGTGTGAAACTCTCTCCTAAAAACTTGAATCCCAGCCCTTACCCCCACACCAAGAATGTGCAGTGGTCTGTTAATTTTCAAATTGTTTTATCTACTTATAAATTCTAAATACGTAATATTAATGAGAAAACCTGTAAACTTTAAATTAGAATGAATGAAAAATCATGACACTAAAAAAAAAAAAAAAAATCCCTCATCACTTGCGCGAAGCGCGTGTGATGAGGCTAGTGTGTGTATATATATATATATATATATAGAGAGAGAGAGAGAGAGAGAGAGAGAGAGAGAGAGAGAAGTTCATTGCTTTTTCCTAAAACCAGTTCGTTAAGTTTTGTCATTGTAATTTATTTTTGTTATTTTAATTGGGTGTGGCTTATTTCTAGTATTTTTTTAACTATAATCTCTTTTTGTTTAAATGAGAGATTGTCACGTTACTCATTAACTAAATAAAATGTGAAAATTAAAACCAACTAATACTTGTCATTGTATATTTAAAACAAAAGGTTATGTCCAGTTAAAAAAATACAGAAACTAAGCCAAACTCATTTTAATTTATACTTGTGAAGCTGTTTCAAACATGTAGTAATAATTAATAACACTGAACTCAGTGGCACAATTGCTCTCTCAGACCCACAAAGCTTGCCTTTTTCACACGACAGTTTTTTTGCCACCAAACTCATCTCTCATTTTGCTAAATATACTTCTCTTCAGCATGCGCGCAAACTGTTCGACGAAACGCCTCACAGAACTGTTTATCTCTGGAACGCTATACTTGGGAGCTATTCGAAAGAGAAACAATGGGAAGAGACTTTCGCATTGTATCTTGTGGAATTTCCACTGAGGACAAACCTGATCATTCTACAACACCCATTGCTCTTAAGGCTTGCACCAGGTTGCGGGCTAGAGTATGGCAAGGTGATTCATGGGTTTGTGAAGAAGAATCATAGGATTGGAATGAACATGTTTGTGGGTTCTATGTTGATTGAGTTTTATTCGAAGTGTGGACAAATGGGTGAAGCTTTAAGAGTGTTTAAGGAATTTTCTGGACCGGATGTCATTATGTGGACTTTAATGGCTGGGCATGAGCGGAATGGTTGTCCTGAAGAAGCCATTGCATTTTTCTCTCAAATGTAGATGGCGGAGCACGTTAATCCTGATCTGGTGATGCTTGTCAGTGTTGTTTCTGCTTGTGCTCAATTGCTTAATTGTAAGCTTGGAAGCTATGTACATGGTTTTGTGATTAGAAGGGGGTTTGATATTGACTTATCTTTGGTGAACTCATTGTTGAATCTATATGCAAAGACAGGATCTGTCGAAATTGCAGCTAAATTGTATAGGAAGATGCTAGAAAAAGATGTTATATCATGAAGCTCAATGGTTGCTTATTATACTCATAACGAGACTGCTGTTGGGGCCTTAGATCTATTCAATGAGATGATTGATGGGGGAGTTGAGTCAAATTTAGTTACCGTGGTGGTTAGTGCATTACAAGCGTGCGCAGTTGCTTGTAGTCTAGAAGAGTGTAAGAAGATCCATGAATATGCTGCTTGGAAAGGTTTTGAGTTAGATGTCCACTGCTTTAATTGATATGCTTATGAAGTGCTTCTTACCTGACAAAGCAATTGATCTCTTTGAAAGAATGCCCAGGAAAGATGTCATTTCGTGGGCTGCTTTGTTATGTGGGTATGCTCAAAATGGGATTGCACATAAGTCAATGGAAGTCTTTCGTAACATGCTATCAAATGAAATGCAACCTGATGCTGTTGCTATGGTGAAGATTCTTGCAGCTTGTTCAGAATCAGGGATTCTTCAAGAAGCTGTTTGCCTTCATGGATATATAATTATAAGCAGCTTCAACAACAACATTTTTGTTGGTGCTTCACTCATAGAGTTGTATTCAAAATGTTGTAGCATAGATAATGCTACAAAAGTATTTGAAGGGATCATACACAAAGATGTTGTTATTTGGAGTGCAATGATTTCAGGATATGGAATTCATGGGCAAGGGGAAATTTTTTTACAAATATTTGATCAGATGGCTAAGATTGCAATAGTTATGCCGAATAATGTAACATTTCTCTCAATCCTTTCTGCTTGTAGCCATGCAGGTTTGGTTGAAGAAGGGATAGAGATATTTAATATGATGTCACATGAATACCAACTAGGGCCTGAGTCAGAACATTGTGGGATTTGGCAGGACAGGATAGCTTGATAAGGCCATCAACATTATTAACCAAATGCCAAATTCAGCTGAGCCCCATGTTTGGGGAGCTCTACTAGGTGCTTGTAGAATCCATCATAATATGGAGATGGGAGAGATTGCTGCAAAGAATCTTTTTCCAGTTAGATCCCAATTACGTGGGGTATTATGTACTGCTATCACATATTTATGCCATGGAGAAGAAATGGGACAATGTGGCTAAACTTAGACCTTAAATAAATGAGAAGGGGTTGAAGACGACTTTTGGCTCACAGTATGGTTGAGATAAGGAATGAGGTCCATAATTTTGTAGCTGATGACAGATTCTACCCAGCCTCTGAGCAGATTTATGGTTTTCTGAGAAATTTGGAGTTGAAAATAAGAGAGGAAGGCTACATTCCTAATATAGAATTTCTGTTACATTAAATGAAGGAAGATTTATAGTGTCGATGAATCAATGTGGACATCTCAATTTTACTCAGGGAGCTGAATCCATCTAGTGTTTTAGGACTTAAAGTTAATAATCAGATATATGGCTATTTGTCAGATTAGCTTGAAAATATCTCACACTGGTAGGAAATATATGAATTGAGCTTCATTACTTTCAAAATTATCTGATTCTTGGATTTGGATGCTAAGGAGCTGGGTATGTTCCTAGGTATCTGTTGGATGGTTCTCAGCATTCAAAGTCAGAACCATGGAAGGACTTTTATCTCCCTTGACAATTGGCTCTTACTGGATATCTCCTAATCTTACTGCAATGGACAGTGGAATAGACTTGGAAATCATGCCCAGGTGGTTGCAAATGAAATTATTTTTTAGTTGCTCTATTAGCTCTGGTTCTAGCATCTAACAAAATCTTCATATTTGTGCCATTCCATGGACCTTGGAAACCTGTAATCTTGGAATGGCCAAGTTCATCTTTGCAAAGTCTGTTTTAATTGCTTTGCCTACAGGAACCTGTGGCAGCCTCCAGATCATTTGAGCACTCAGTGCTGTAAATTTTTCTGAATCTAAGGTTTTAGCTCTTTTCTACTATTTTATTTTTTCTAGTTAAAGATTTGATTAGCTTATTGTCTGTCCTTCAGATGAGATCAATATCAAAGTTCCATCGCTGAAGCATACTTTTGCAAATGGAGTCTACTTTCTGAAGAATATTTGGAAGGCAGAAAAAGCTCTTTCTTTATGTGCTCCTTTATTGATCTCAATAAGCCAGCCTGTTCCCGCTGATCTCGTCCACCAGTTGATTGGAGGGAGATAAATCATATTTAAACGGAAACCATTATCTCAAGGATGGTTTCATGCTAATAGCAGCTGAACTGAAGTGTTTTCTCAGAGGTAAACGGAGAAGTGTTCCACATTCCCCCCCTGCATACTTCCATAAGATCTGCATCCGGGTTTTGTGCTCGCAAAACTCCCAATCGTTGAGACTTGTCAGAGACGCAGCTTTGAGCATATACCTAGTGAAATAAGAAATCACTATGATCACGAATACTAGGAACTTAAAAAAAAAAAAAAAAAAATTTAATGCAAATCAGATTAGGAATATGATGGCAAAATTTGTGACTGTCATCAATCGTTCAAGTTTCTCCTCTAATGTTAAGATGGCTGTAGAAATTTTCCTTGTGCTTCTCAGTGACTATATGTTTGATTATTTTCAAATGTAGGAATTTGCCTTTGTTTCTCAGAGACCTGACTCTCTCTCTCACACACACACACACTCACAATTTGTAGTAATGTCCTCTTTTTCTCTCTGGTGTCACTAATGTTTTTGGCAACCTCAATGGCCATTGAGGGACAATCTTTGTTTTATTGTTTGAAACTTTGAAGAGATCGCAGCCATCAAATTGAGAACTATTTAGAACATAAGTGGTGCCCATTTCAGGATCTTATGAGCATGTCATAGCAATTTGCAGGCACTATCCTACCTCTTTAATCTTTCTCAACTCAAGCTGGAGTCTTGTTTATTGATATGGTTGACATGTTTTTACATTTCAATTCTGGTGCTTGTTCTTTTTAAATGGGATTGAGATACAACGAATGGAATAAGTGGAATTTGAAGTTCTTCTATCATTTGACCAAAACAAATTGGGGGGTGGGGGGTAAAAAAAGGCCTACCAGAAAATTTGAGCGCAAACAGTGTTGCCCGTTTTGCTGAGTAAATGAAAGTTCGTTTTATGCTTTATCCAACACCAAAAATATAAATATATATATATATATATATTATATTATAACTATATAAAAAGCGGCTATGCCGCTACAGTATTTTGTCACTGTTCACATATTTTATTGCACTGTTCATCTACAGTGCAGTTTTGGTGAGCCACTTTTTTCTTTTTTTCTTTTTTTCGGTCTTCCGTTTGTTTTTTATATATATATATATATATATATATATTGTTATACAACACAACAATTTTCATAATATTTTCACAATTATTGAGGTGTCAATTTCTTATAAGTCAAAATAAAATAATAAAATATGAAACTGTAACCAACCACAACTGAAAATAAATGTTTTATGAAAATGTTGTGACACTTGTTAGGTGAATGTGTAAAAGCTACAGTACTTTTGGTTTGTTCAATATGTACTTTTTTTTTTTTTTCAATCATCGATTTGTGCTCTTTTTTCTACTAACTATATAAGAAGAGACAAAGCCTTTACAGTGCCCCTTTTGGTGTAGTGAGCTTCTTTTTTTTTTTTTTTTTCCCAAGTTTTGAATAGTTGCTACAGTGCCATTTTGGTTTGTTCAAGTGGCACTGTAGCTACAGTAGTTACAACATTTTTTTTTCTTTTAAATATTTATAAGAATCCGCATATATATTGTTATACTGACACAATTAATTTCACAATATTTTCACAATTATTGAGATGTCAAATTCTTATAAGTCAAAATAAAATAATAAAATATGAAATTGTGACCAACTACAACTGAAAATAAATATTTTGTGAAAATGTTATGACACTTGTCTTAGGTATGAAAGCGCGAATACGTGTACAGTGTTTTTGCACTGTACATTTGGTTTCGTGAGCCACTGCCTTTTTTTTTTCCTATGTTTTGAACAGTACCTACAGTACCAAGTGGCGCTGTAGCTATAGCAGCTACAGTACCAAGCCGCACTGTAGCTACAGTGCCTAAAGTTTTTTTTTTCTTTTTTTTTTCTTCAGTAATCGGTTTGTGTTTTTTTTTTTTCTTTTAAATATTTATGTAAGCTGGTATATATATTGTTATACTAACACAATAAATTTCACAATATTTTCACAATTATTGACATGTCAATTTTTTACATGTCGAAATAAAATATGAGACTGTGACCAACCACAACTAAAAATAAATGTTTTGAGAAAATGTTACAACACTTATTGTGCAATGCTTTTGTTTTATCGCTAATGCGTGTATGCACTGTATCTACAGTGCTCTTGGTTTAGTTAACTGGCACTGTAGCTACATTGCCTAAAGTTTTTTTTTTTTTTTTTTTTTTTTCAATAATCGGTTTGTGTTTTTTTTTTTTTTTTCTTAAATATTTATGTAAGCTGGTATATATATTGTTATATTGACACAACAAATTTCACAACATTTTTACAATTATTGACGAGTCAATTTCTTACAAGTCGAAATAAAATAATAAAATATGAGATTGTAACTAACCACAACTAAAAATAAATGTTTTGAAAAAATGTTACAACACTTATTGTGCAGTGCTTTTGCTTTATTCAACTGGCACTGTAGCTACAGTGCCTAAAGTTTTTTTTTTTTTTTTTCTTTTAGATATTTATGTAAGCTGGCATATATATTGTTATACTAACACAACAAATTTCACAATATTTTCACAATTATTGACTTGTCAATTTCTTACAAGTCGAAATAAAATAATAAAATATGAGACTGTGACCAATCACAATTAAAAATAAATGTTTTGAGAAAATGTTACAACACTTATTGTGCAGTGCTTTTGGTTTATTCAACTGGCACAGTAAATACAGTGCCTAAAGTTTTTTTTTTTTTTTTTTTTCAGTAATCAGTTTGTGTTTTTTTTTTCTTTTAAATATTTATGTAAGCTGGTATATATATTGTTATACTAATACAACAAATTTCACAATATTTTCACAATTATTAACGTGTCAATTTCTTACAAGTCGAAATAAAATAATAAAATATGAGATTGTGACCAACCACAACTAAAAATAAATGTTTTGAGAAAATGTTACAACACTTATTGTTATCACAATATTTTCACTTGTTGAGATCTCAATTTTTTATAGATCAAATAAAAAAATGCTAAGTCTACAACATTTTAACATTAATTTCTACAATGCCTAAAGTTTTTTTTTTTTTTTTCCAGTTATCAGTTTGTGTTTTTTTTTCCCTTTTAAATATTTATGTAAGCTGGCATATCTATTTCTATTAACTATATAAAAAGAGCCAAAGGCTCATGAATAGTGTTTTTTTGGTTTATTCAATTAGTGAGGTGAACTTTTTGTTTTGTTTTCTTTTTATTTTCCTTCAAGTATGCCAGTTGGTTTGAGCTTTGTTTTTGTTTTTTTTTTTTTTTTTTTGTTTTTTTTTTTTTTAAGATCTTTATATGTTTACTTTGTACTTACAAAGCAAGTTTACATTGTAAATACACAAAAGTGGTTAATATTATACACATTTGCACAAAAAATGGTAAATATTGAACAAATTTTGTAAATGTGTACAAAATTTGCTAATTTTTTTGTGTCTACAATATAAATTTACATTGTAATTAAGTGCAATGTATACATAGAGATATTGTGAAAATGTTCTGACGCATGTGTCAATTCCTTATGGGTCAAAATACAATAAAATAAAATAATAAAATATCATATCGAGATCTAGCACAACTAAAAATGTCATAACATATTGTTGTTATTACAATATATTCACAACTATTGAGGTGTAAGTTATAGGTCAAAATAAAATAATAAAATATTGGACTGGGATCCGTCACGGTCTTATACGAATGAGACTAACTTTTTATGACATAATTATCAAAATTCTTAAAATTAATGTCTCTTTTGATTAATGTAAATCTCTATATATTTTAAAAATAAAATGATTTATATATTTATTTTGTGATACAAATAAAATTTAGAATTGACCATAATCATTACTTTTTTTTTTCATGGCTAGCACGTGCCTTGCACATGCTACCCTAAGTAGTATATATATATATATCCGAACATCTACATCCTATATTTCAACAAATTTTCCAAAAAAAAAAAAAAATCCAAACAAAATAAACTCATCCAACATTCCAACCCAATCTTCAATATTATACGATTTTATATATATATATATATATATATATAGTTAAAAATACATAAACTAACATATGGTTAATCTTATGGTTCGAATTCATCTCTCCCTTACTCCTAGGCCCAAATATTTTATGTATGAAAATATGTTAATTGAACTATAAGACTTTTGACTAATATTATACCATTTAGATGTGACTCATATTGAGTAAATAGATCAGATATGGCCCATATGGCTCATATAAAGAAAAAATTAATGGCCCCAACAAATGTCATAATACCAGGTCTATTAGTGTATATAATCTGGACCCTACAGATTCCCTTTTTTTTTCCTTTAATATTAATATCCTTTTGGATTAGTGGACCCTTCATATTCTATTTCAATATTCAGTCAATTAAGTTTTTTTTTAAAACATAAACAAATAAAAAAATAAAAACACCAATTTTCATAGGTTAGTGGGTCTACTTTTTCACAATGTGGAGTCTGATTTTATGAGTTCTCACTTCTGATTGCGAAAGGAAAAGGACAACTAAGATAAAATTTCAGGAAACAATATATTTTTTTTTTTTTGACAGAAGTGATAGAAAGGAAACAATGTTTGAAACCACCAAACAACAGTCATTTTCACACCATTTTCATTTTTCGCCCCCATCACAAATTTAAGGTATTCATTCCCGTTCCCAAATGGACTCTTTTTTTTTTTTTTTAGAAACAAATGGACTCTTTGATATATGAAAATTAGTGAACAAATTTTTCATCCAATGCAAACCATGATACATTTAAAGAGATTTTATATATATACACTAGTGGTAGAGTCAAAAAAGTTGATGACCCTAAACAAATATTTTATTTCATAAATTAATAAAATTATGTCTTACGCTCTTTCATTGTACTAAAATAATTTATAATTGAATCTAAATCAAACTTTTTAACCATCTCTTTAAGTACATAGTTAAACAATCACTCAAAAACTTATTTAATAATCTTGAATTCTGTATTTATATAGCCTAGTTTTGAGATAAACTCGACGGATTTTATCTAGTTAATTGGTAGTCATAATTTAGGATCACATTGGGTAGTAGCTTCTAAGTTTTGAATATTTTTTTCTTTTAAAATATTCATCAATTATGGATTATATTCCGATAAATTATCCACATTTTAGAACTTAAATATTCAATACATCGCACAATATATTACAATTTACAACACTATCTATTATACAAGCAAGAGAGGGAGTCGCCTAAGGCCCCAAATAAAAAAAAGGCCCTCTAATTTTAACCAATAAAGCTATTTCTTTTATTTTAATAGTATTAATTAAGCCCAAATATTAGCCAATAAATAAAATAATATTTTTTATCAAAAGGGAAATTCTACATTCACAACATTTTTTATAGTACTTTCACAATAAATTTTAAGTGGCAGGTTGTTACTAGCTGTTATTGGTGGTTAAAAAAGTAATTTTAATGGTGGGTTCAAATTAGAACTAGTAACAACTTAACATCTAGAATTTGTTGTGAAAATATTGTGAATATAACAATAACACTTCTAAAAAAATAGCAATACACAAAAAAATTTACAACATTTTTCATAACAGTTGAGTTGGCAAACTTTTACTAGTTCTCATCTAAGCCCACCACTAACACTATTTTTTTAATTACCACTATTAATCTTCCACATCAACAAGTATGAAAAGTTTTGACAAATTTTTTGTGTCTATAGACTTTCTCAAAAAAAAAAAAAAAAAAAAAACCTAAGTAGCTCATGTTAATTAGTAATTTTGCATCTAAAACAAGAGAATAGAGTTTAAGCAATATTGAAAAAAAAAATTTAAGTCATTTTTAAATATATAAAATGCCTCAATTTATTTTTTGCTTTAAGCCCCTAAATGCATCAAGCCGCCTATATCTTATATTATATATTATTCTTTTTGCTAAACTATATTATATATTATTCTTATTAAATAAACTCAACCACACTATTATTACTATTATATATAATATATAATATATTACATATTATATAATTAAAGTCATATACAATTACATAAATATCCATTCACCTAAAGTGTTGAACAGCACTAAAAAAAGTAACTTGCTTTTTAACCACACATTCACCTAATAGCTTTTATTATAAAAAAAACAATAACAGTACAAAACAACACAAAACTAAGAGATAGCAAGAAAGAGAGAGAAAGAGAAGGAGAAATAAAGATACTTTTTTTTCTCTTGTGTGTGGGTTCGGGGGGGGGGGGTTGTTTTCTAATATTTGGAGAGGCATGGGCTGAGGAACGGGCAATGGGGATTTATTTTTCGGGTTTTTTGGTACCAAATTTTTTATTATTATTATTTTAGTTTTTTGTACTAATTTAATTTTGTTGGGCTTTACTTTTATATTAGTTTTTACTGCACATTGAAAATACACACTACCTAAATACACTAAAAACGTAATTTTAAGTCACATTTTCAGTATATTAACACACTGTGTGCATTAGTCCTTTCCCTTATTTTTATTAGATTAATTCAAGAAGACTAGTTCTAAAATTTGAGGTGCCCATGGCCTCAGCCTGACTTCACCACTAATAAATATTATAGTATTTCAAATTTATTGTGTCTGCTCTATAATAATTACCCGTTATCATTATATCAAGACACATTAATTTTTAGCGTGGATAAAAATTTGACCCCTAATCTTTTAATAGACAAAAAAGATATTTTACGGGTTGGGCCATATAAAACCCACAAAAGAAAGAGATCATTTTTAGTCATGCAATTGAGTTAATTTGGCGATTTGTTTACTTAATACAGAGCATACAGACGTAAACAGACCGAAAGTAAATAAGTTAGGTGCTTGATGACAAGAGCACTTAGTCATGGTCATTGAAATTTTAGCAGTCATCACTCACCCCCTTTTCTCTTATCATGATAATAGCTGATAGTCTATTATTACTCTATTATATACAACGTCATTTTCTGTTTCTCCATTTTCCATATAAGGTTACAGAACCGAAAGTGGAAGGAACACTAGAGAATCACGTTATGTCGTGTTTCCTTGATGCCCACTCTAACCAGCGTCCAGCAAAAGCGACTTATAATAAGCCTAAATAAGCTTACTAGTCACTACCTACCTGAACTTGTAGTTGTATTTGTATGTACAGTCTACTAGTTTCATGGCAAATATACAAACTATATATGAACTGTCTTGCACACAATCCACGTACCATAATAACAGGAAACTACGTAAGATCTTGATCTTCCAATTAGGCCAATCAATTTTAGGTCTTGTAACAAGTGGTTTTTGTCTCTCTTTTTTCCTTTTTTAATTGCACTATATCTTGTAATTATGGTGCAATTACAATCTTCTCCTAAACTTCAAAACTAAACAATGTCATCATAAACTTCAAAATGGAGCATTATTGCCCTTGTCCATTGTTAATAAGCCCTTTTCTCCAAAAGTAAATTCCCCTCGAAAGCTTGTCTAATAGAAATTTGAAGTTTCTGTTATATTTGATGGAACTCCTAATGACATGGAACAAGGCACTTATTCCTTTATTAGATTTTTTTTTTTTTTTTTTTGGTAATAGGGAAATATAGATAGAAAAAACTATACCGCTATAATAACATAGTCAGTTACAACCAAGACCAAAAAGGTTATATAACAAATGGGGAAACAACACCAAAGACGGAGTGTCCAAAATAACAAAGTCTTGTTGCAGGTGAATTGTCATCTTCGCAAAGGCATCAGTGCAAGAGTTAGCTTCCCTATAACAGTGGTTAAACTTCCAATGGGGGATTCGATTCATCAAGTTTTTGTAATCATCAACAATTGGTGCATATGAGGCTTCATAATTGGTGAGAAAGACTAACAAAATTAGCATCAATTTCAATTTCAATTGCTTGAATTTGAAGGAGAATACATAAATTAAAGCCATCCCTCACGGCCCGCAAAGCTCAGCTTCTAAGCTATTTGACTAGCCTATAGCTCTAGTGAAGCCTTTCAAGTTTCACCCATCTTCCTTGGTGGTTCCTAATGAGACCACATCGACCTACAAAACCAAGGCAGCCACGAGCTGATCCATAGTATTTAATACATGCCAATGTTGCTGAGGAGATCTCCAAATCACATTAGTGAGGATTTTTTGTCTAGAAACAGGAAGGTTAAGGGCAATACAATAGTGTTCTGTGGAAAGGTATCAACCTCATCAAGGAGGAAAGTACATATTAGTTATTACTAATAGATGATGATAAAGATTTCTTGTGGGTTAGGATGACATTGCGATAAATTACACTATAGTTTATGATGAAAAATGCTAATAAGTTGAAAAGGAAGGAGGAGGTTAAAATCTTCCTCTGGCTACTTTATTGTAAGAAAAACTAAAGTTAATTTAAACAAAAACAATGGATTAGACCCGTGTCAAAAGATTCCATGTGTAGGTCTAACTCTATACGTCATTAGACCAGAATTTCTCAGCATAATGGAAAACAAAACAAAAAAATACTTATTTATTTTGTGTTCAATTGATGAGAACCGTTGATTTGTTGTGTCCTTTCAAAAATGCACTATCTTTGTAGCGTGGGATGAGATATGCGTCAACTTGTGAGTTTTGATTACCTGCACTCACTTATTACATGCACTACAAGCAAAATACCAAAGTGAATTAATCACACGGCTAAAATTTGTCATATCAAAATGATTGCTAATATAATTAGATATACCAAGTAGGACACATCACAAGTAGGTCCCAAATTCACAAAACTGACGTGGAAAATTGATGAGGTTCCACGTGAACAAGGTGGACACAACCATAGGTGATTGAGATCTTTAACTGAAAGAGACACAACGACCAGAGCATCCAATGACACAATTAAAAGTACATCATAGTTGGATTTCTTTTCCTTTGGTATCCTTCTATCTGTAACCCATGTCTCTATCTCTCTCTCTCCAATATATATATTTATATAATCTATATATGTGTATCATGGACTTGTCACAAACTCACAGTTGTTGAATGGTTCTTCTTTAAACTCGAAGCCGATATACACAATCTTATAATTATATACAATCATTTTATAAAATATAATAATAATAGCATTAAAAGTAAGCTAACCCTTCTCTTTCTTTTACGTAGTAATCTTATTACTATGTGTTTGTTTCTAGTTAATATAGTTAGTTTTTTTTTTTTTTTTTTTGTTTAATTGGTTCTCAAACTTGACGGTTCTTATTTTCTGACAAAAGGGTGTTTAGAGATTATGCTTTTATGTGACTATTTTGGTTTAGTACATATATATACATGGATGTTTGTGGTACTGAAGTACATGTTTGCTATGTTGTTGGGGTTGTGTTGGTTTGGCTTGTGTGCAGCTGGAGTGGAGGAAAGGAAAAGTGAACCCATTTGTGAGTAGCATAAGGGCGAGGTTGAAGCCAAGGCCGATGCCACTCAATATAATTCATGATGCAAATGGGTTGCCCCGGACTATTCTGACTGAGCCAAATGGGTCCTCGGCAGAGGTTGGTTTTTTACTGTATGTTTGATTGATTTAATGCTGTGAAACTTAGAAGATGATGAATGATATAACATATGGGATGCAAAATTTTGAGTGATATAATTGGATCATGAGTAGTGGTTATATTATTTTTGTGTATTATATTGTTGTTCGAATTGATTGATTGTATGAAAAAAAAAAAAAATTTGTGGTGGAATGAATAGTAATTAAAGCATAAATGAAGAATAAATGGTAATTTACTCTTAAATTATAGGCATATTGTTACAGTGATGAGTAGAACCCTTCCAAATTCTTTTGAAGTAGGGGAAACAAGGCCATTTTTGGAGAAATATACTTGGAGATGCCTATGTAGTTTATTTTTTAGAGTCAGTCCTCACCATGGTGAACTCTGTGAATTTGAAAGGTGGAACTGATGGTTCAATCTAAATCACTTGAATGATCAAGAAAATTAAGAGTTACTTGATATTGTTTAACATATATAAAGCACTTAGTTTTTTTTTTCTTTTAATTTGTCCCATCCTTTACAATTTAGCCATGTTTATAAAACGATTATAATATGGTGATCTCAGCTTTAGTTATCAATGGTTTGACATAGAATGGTTTCAGGTGCTTCTTTATGGAGGACAGGTTGTTTCTTGGAAGAATGAACGAAAAGAAGAACTGCTTTTTATGAGCAGCAAGGTAAAGAAAATTTATTTTTATGTTTGATTTTAGATATGCCTAGTTGGATTACTGAACATGGTTGTATTTGATGCTCAAATGAAAATTTTTGCATTCTGCAAATATGAAATTGCTTTCAATGGACAATCCTCTAGAATAATCTGTTAGGGGTAAAGCTTAGCTTTTCCGATATTCACCATCTCTTCTATATTTCATCTTATACATGGTCAGATAGCCTCAAGTAGTTCTTTCTTCACAATTTGCCGCAGTTTAGAATCCAATGCTTACTAGCAAAGTAGTTAAGGGGACATAAAATATGGCTAATTGATTCAAAAAGCTTGCATTTTTAATAATAAAAAATCAACCAAATTGTAATTTCCTGAAGTTCAGAATCCAATGCTTACTAGCAAAATGGTTAAGGGTCATAAACCATGGCTACTTGATTAACCAAGCTTTTGTTTTCACTAAATAATCAACAAAATGATACTAAAAGAAACTTATATGCACAAGGCAACTGTGTCAACATGAGCACAAACAACTGCAATGCCAATGATCCTAATTGTGTAAGCATGCAGCAAAGTGTTTCATAAAAAGAAACTTCTACTTAGAAAAGATTTTTTTTTTTTCTTTTTTCATATTATCTCATCTTTATTCAATTAATATCAGCTCCGCTGCAGACGCAATTCATGCTTTTCTTTACTATTGCTCAATACAATACTGGACTTGTCATAAAGAACATGCACTTGTGCTTCAAATATAATTGCCCTTGTTTGAGTTGTTTACTTTTACTGAAGCAACCGTTTGAACCAGTCTTTTTTTTTTCCACATTTTTATCGGGGCTTTCCCTATTCTGCAGGCTATATGGAAGCCACCTAAAGCCATTAGGGGAGGTATACCTGTCTGCTTTCCACAGGTCTGTCAGTAGGAAACTAGCAGAAACTTATTTACCTTTTTTCTACTTGTTGGAAATTAGGCATTCTTAGCTGCTATTGCCTGTTGTAGTTTGGAAATCTTGGTTCACTGGAGCAACATGGGTTTGCAAGGAACAGAATGTGGTCATTTGATGGTGACACTTCGTCTTTGCCTCCAGCTAACAATCAATCATCAGTGGATCTGATACTGAAATCCACAGAAGAAGATCTAAAGACGTGGCCACATAGGTATTCCCTTGAATTATGAGACAACTTATTTTGGGTAGATAAATTAGATGACATTGTCATATGTTATGGACTGATTTAAATATTTGAATGTTGGTTTTTCTGCAGCTTTGAGCTGAGGCTTCGTATTTCTCTTAGTGCGGGAAAGCTAACCTTAATCCCCCGTGTTAGAAACACAGACAATAAGCCCTTCTCATTTACGTTTGCACTGCGCAACTACTTATCTGTATCAGATATCAGGTGAGCCTAGTAAATGTAGAAGCTATATGTTTTGAATGCATTATTTATTTATTTTGTGTGTGTGTGTGTGGGGGGGGGGGGGGTGCAGTTGTGATTTGAATGCAATGATCATGGCCAGATGTTTGTTACAAGAGATTCAAACCTGTAGGAACTTTTGCAGAAGCTCAGTTTTACAGTCGAAACTATGACTTGTTTTATAGAGCACTAGTAATTGCATGTCCCCTACTAATAGCTGAGTTTGGAAGCATACTTCATTGTTATCCTTTTTCAGAGGGTTGCATGATGCTGTTTGATTTGCAGTGAAGTGCGCGTTGAGGGCTTGGAGACACTTGATTACTTAGATAATCTGGAGCACAGAAAAAGGTTCACAGAGCAGGCAGATGCTGTAACCTTTGATGGCGAGGTACTAAAATTTTCTATTCCACTTTGCCTTTCACTCTGGGTATGAATTTGAAGTACATAAACTAAATTTAACCTGCCAATTATAGTCTCTCATGTGAACTCTCTAAGGATAAATCGTTATTCCCCTGTAGATTGACAGAGTTTATTTGACAACCCCAACAAAGATTGCTATCATTGACCATGAGAAGAAAAGAACCTTTGTACTACGAAAAGAGAGCATGCCAGATGCAGGTTTTTATAATTAATGTTAAAAATTCCTTGTTAGCATTCTATCTCATCATTCTTCAATATATCAAAAGGAAAATCATTCTTCAATATATCAAAATGCTTTCCTTGCACGATCTTGAAAATCAAGAGTTTGTGATTTATATGCTTTCCTTATCTTTTTTTTCCCAGAAGTCACTTTAAAGCTATAAACTTTTGTGCTTTGCAGTTGTTTGGAATCCTTGGGACAAAAAGGCCAAGGCTCTTCCTGATTTGGGGGATGTGGACTACAAAACCATGTTATGTGTGGACTCTGCAGCTATTGAAACCCCAATTGTCTTAAAACCCTTTGAAGAGTGGAAGGGCTATCAAGAACTCTCAACTGTGTCATCAAGCTATTGCAGTGGACAGTTAGACCCTCGGAAGGTTCTTCATGGCTATCACTCACCTCATCCAGTCAATCATTAAAGGTTTTTATGTCAGCTTTATTATTTACTGTACAATAAAAACTCCCTTGCTTGTCCATATATTATCATTGTGGCGGCACTCGGGCTTCCCAGCAAGGACTAAATTAACTGCATGTAAAACATGAAAGTATACATGTCCAGGTCAGATTCAAGTTTAAGCAATAGGACCATTTGTATATTTCCAGAAATGGAAGTGTAGACAACTGGTTTCCATTACCATTTTGTATATTGCCACTTTAAAATGGTGAGAAATGCCCTTTCGTATGAAAGTGTAAACAACTTATTTACATGATGTTGTAACTATTTTATTTATTTGTCTATTGGTTTATTCTTTGAAGGAACCACGCAAGTTAATGTAAACTTTTGGCTGTTTGGAATCCTAATAATGTTTCTAATGCATGAGCAAGTTCCATTTGTGACAGTTTGATTCTACAGTAGAAAGCAGAACACATTCTCATTATCATACTTCTTATTTAGCAATGTCCTAATCTCTAGGGGATAGAATCTTCTGGCATTGCCATCTCAATGTTTTTCTCTTTGTCCCATATGCTATATTCAAAAAAATCAATTGGCAGCACTTATAGCACCAAGTCTCAAAGTGCTTTTCATATATGTGGTTTTTGATACTGCCTGCCAATGCAATTTATTTTTTAAAAGAAAAATTGAGAATTAATTTCTACAATTTCCTTAGGAGGCTCAACTTTTGACGAGACCTTGAGAACATTTGCAAGGAGCAATGCTTATCCCCCAACAGTTTCTGAAACCATATGGCTTTTTGCAGTATTTCTTCCTATTGAGTCGATATTGCAAGCTAGTGGTGATAGTGTTCCTTTTAAGAACTTTTTCCTTATCAGTTGTGGTAGAAACCTAGGATTCTCCTTAGGGAAAAGATAGTCATTCACCCACCCTGTCATCGACCTAGTCGTTATTGCCAATGCAGTTAGTATAGTCGTTATTGCCTAGAACAAAAAAAAGCTGCAGCAAACTGATAATTCAAAATGAGGAAACAATTGGCAAGCATGATATTTAAGATGTCTTATAAGAAATCACTCTAGCATAGGCAACATATTGAAAAATTGGAAATGAATACCCACAATTTTGTGAGGTCCTGCCTATAAGAGTTCTTATGTCAAGAAATTCTACAGTCGCTACATAAAATCACCCACATGATTTTAAGATCAACAACTCAAGGTGAGTTTAAATACTTAAAATAAACATAACATCTAACAGGACAGGATCATTCCTTAAGGGTCTCCAAGCCAACTCAAGGTGGACATGTCAAAACTTCTTTTAGTACTTTTCATCATATAGAGAATAAAGTTTCATATACTGTAAGGCCAGCCACAGGTGATTAAAAGAATATTTGTCCATGAAATTGCCAGACCTCAAATGAGGATGTTGATAGATGAGTGGCAAGGGAAAAAGTTAAAAATAAAGACACCACTGTAAACATAAGTGCCAAGTTTTCTTGGGGCCAAAAGCTCACTAATAAATAAATAAAAAATCTAAGTCCCAACTTGATGAGCACAAATTTTAAAGCTTTATTAATTAGACAATGAACAATCTATCATTGGCTCACTTTATTTATACACTAGGATGCTTTCCCAATGTCACATGAGTTTTATTGGCATATGGTTTTCAATCTGCACATTACTTTAGATCTCCTGAATCACATATTCTCTCACCTACTTAACAAAGATAGGAATTTTATAACCAAGAAGCAAGAATGGTGAGGATGATGTTCCATGAAAGATTTCTATTACTGGATAGTGTAAATCACCCATTCCATTTGTACTGATTGTAAACAAATTATTATTAAGTTTTTAATGACTGTCTACAAGAAAAGAACTGTCTTTTAAGTGTTAAATATTAACAGCAGGATATAGTTTGGAAAGACAACAGTAGAATGGTTGAAGACTCTTTTCCAAACATTAAGATCAATCTGTCCACTTGAAATATATTTTCTTGAGCGAATAGCAAGTGATCTTTCATGGATGGTCCATATAAGAGGTACTGACTTGAAAGGTTCCTGCACAAAACTGTAACTAGTAAAATCATTCATTTTAATTGGATAAGGACACTATTAATGACAAAGAACTCTTTGTTTGGTAAGAGTATTTAAATATAGTTTTTTGTTTTGCAATCCATAAAATAGTGGGTCCCACACTTGAATTTATTGTTTGGCTAATATTTTCTAAATATTGTTTTCAAAAACTTGTATCCTATTTTCCTGACTTAGAACAGGATTTTGAAAACAGCTAATAGGATGTTTTCATAATACAGAAAATGTTTATAATTACATAGTTGTAAATAAATTGAAAACAGTAGACTCTACATATTTGTTTAAACTCTTTTATCTCTTAAATTAAGGGGCTTATCTTTGTCACAAAAAGAATTCTCACACTTCAAATTTGAAACTTATCATTAAAAAAAAAAAATGATGAGCTCTATTCCCTTATCATTATCCAAAAAAAAAAAAAGTAATCTACAGATTTTATACGTTACTTTTTGTAAATTTTTTTTTTTTTTAAATCTCAAAATAGAAATGGTCTCCCAAACAATTACAGTATTTTTTATTTTTAGTATTTTGAAAATTGTTCTTAAAAGTGGGAGCCAAACACGTAAAATATAAAAATTATTATCTGAAAACTAGTTTCAAGTTTAATTTTTTTAAAATTGTTTTTATACTGCTTTGAAAACAAAAACAAAAATCTTCTTACCAACAAGGCCCTTAAAATCATTGGCAACACATTTGGAAAAAATTCGATATAACTAAAGAAAATTAGAACACACAAAGATCAGAAAAGAAAAAAAAAAATGAAACTCACATAGGAACATAATCAGGGTGATTACATTCACTGATAAAAGGGTCCATGAGCTTTCATTAATTTTTGACCGTTAAAATAGAAGGTTTAAAGTGTGAATGAGAGAGTAAAAGCAAGGGATTTCCTTCCTGATGGGTGGAAAATCTTAGGGCCTATTTGGTAAGAGAATTTAAATATAGTTTTTTTGTTTTGCAAACCATAAAATGGTGGGTCTCACACTTGAATATATTATTTGGCTGATATTCTCTAAATACAATTTTCAGAAAATTATATCCTATTTTTCTTAGTCAGACCAGGATTTTGAAAACAGCTGAGAGGGTGTTTTCAAGATACAGAAAACGTTTTTAATGGCATAATTGTAAATAAAACGAAAACAGTGGACCCCACAGATTTGTCCAAACTCTTCTATTTCTTAAATTAAGGAGCTTATCTTTATCACCAAAAAAAAAATCTCATGCTCCAAATTTAAAACTTATCATTATCCAAAAAAAAAAAAAAAAAAAGAGAGGTAATCTACAGATTTTACACGTTACTTTTTGTAAACTTTTTTTAAAAAAAATATCAAAAATAGAAATGGTCTCCCAAACATCATTTTTTGTTTTTAATATTTTGAAAATTGTTTTTAAAAGTGGGAGCCAAACACATATAATGTAAAAATTATTATCTGAAAACTAGTTTCAATTTCAATTTTTTGAAAATTGTTTTCATATTATTTTGAAAACAAAAACAAAAATCCTCCTACCAAACAGGCTCTTAGTAACTACATTTTAATAGACAAAATTTAGTTACAAAATTGGTTATAACTTAAGGCTACAACCTTACTTAATAAAATAAACATTACTGCATATTTTGAAAATCTATTAAATTATATGTTCTTTACGCTCTTAATACATATGTCAAATTTGTGTCAATCGGATATTATTTACTATATCATTTATAAGTTTATATTTTATGCGTAATTTTAAACTACAAAAACTTGCAATTTAAACAATTTATTGATGACATAGCTATTGATCTTTAATTTTTAAAAAGTTTGCAAGTATGAAGGAAATAAGAAAAAGATGTAATCTAATAGTGGATTTGTCAAAATTCACTTCCAATAAAAAGATATTAAGTAAGATGTAATCTAATATTGGTTGTAGCCTAAAATTCACCTCCAATAAAAAGATGTAATCTAATATTGGTTGTAGCATAAGGCTACGACCAATTTTTTAGCTAAACTTTGTCCATTTTTAATATTCTAAATTGTGTATTACAACAACCCAATATAGGGCATATATATATATATATATATATATATATATGAGCTATTAATTATGCATTAATAAAGGATATATATAATTGATATGTCTTGATTCAAAGCAGGGGTCATGATCAAGTTACATCTCTATCTTTTTTCTTTTTCTTTTTTTGAGAAAAAGGTACATCTATACCTATATCTATCTATCTATTTATATCTATATCTATGTATAATTATATCTAAAAGTTGAAATGTTAGGAATCCATATAGGTATAATTAGTTAGTTGGTTAGTTAGTTAGTTACAATTTCAAGTATGTTAATCATGTTTAACACATGTTGATGGGAATTGTAACTAACCAACCAACTAACTAATTAAATGCCTAGCTAACTAAATGCAACATTATAACAATTATTTTCTATATAACTATAGGGGTAATTATAGAAGGGTTTGGCTTACCTCCAATACTTTTTTAACCAGACATGTCTTTTTGTTTTAAATATACAATGGCAAGTGGTAGTGGATTTTAACCCCCACCTTTTATTTAGTTAGTGAGTGATATGACAGTCTCTCATTAAAATAAAAGGAGATTTATTTTTAAAAAGTACTTGAGATAAGCCAAACCCATTATAGAATATTCCTGGAGTACCTAAATACATACTCTCCCCTCTCACATAATTGTGGATTATACTAATTAAATTCATGGTGGGACCCACAATTCATGTGAGCTGGGAGAGTACGTATTTATGGTACTCCCGGAGTATTCAATAATTTTCCATCTATAGGGTTCCTAACACGAAGCATAGCAATTAATTCTGCTACTCTCTCATTGTGCCACATCACCCACCTATTTCTAACATTCTCTCTCTTATTTATAATTCTTCTTCTTATTAATTTCATAATTTATTGTTACATTTTTTTCAACATTTCCCCCTCCCTTATACCTTGTCATCTCCCCCACTGCTCTCTACTTAGTGTCACTTTTCCTCTATCCCTTTATCTTCCTACATTTTGGCTCTTCTTTTTCACATCCTCTTAGTATAAATTTTCATTCTCTTTTCTGCATAGTTTTCCCACACAAAAATGATTCTCTCTCTCTCTCTCTCTCTCTCTCTCTCATTTTTTGGTGGATTTTTTTTCTTGCATCTCTTCTTTAAGTGTCCATTTGGGACAAGCTGAAAATTTCAGCTTATTTGCAATTTCAGCAAAAAGTTTTCAGTTTCAACTAAATAAGTTGTTCCCAAACGAATACTAAATTAATGAATTTTTGTGTTCTTTAGAAGTCTATTTTGGGTTGATGTGGTTTAATTTTATGTTTTTAAGTTGTATCTTTTTTACTTTTCTTTGATTGTTAGATGTTATCCTATTACATTATAAAAATATTATATAAGAATATAAATTTACATAGCAGGACTTTGATAATTTGGTATTTATTACTATGTCTTTAATTTTTACTCTTTTTTTTCTCATCTTATTTTTTATAAATTTGCTATTCTCTTTCACATTCTCCTAAAAAAAAAAGTGATTACTCTCTCTTTCTCTCTCTCAATTTTTTATTTTTCTTGTAACTCTACTTTAGGTTGACCGATGAACCATTGAGTTTGTTATAACTGTATTTTGGGTTAATACATTTTGGTATTGTATTTTTGAGCTCCCCATCGCAAGTAACCTCTCTCCCTCTTAAGATTTTGGTTTGATTTTTATTTGAGTTAGTATATTTAGTTAGTTTGGAAGTGAGAATTTGAATTTATATAATAACACAATCTTGGCTATCCATTTGAATGTGCATATCAAATATTTGAGTAATATCAAGTGTAATTTTGTTATAAGTTTTTATCTTCATAATAATTATCTCTGTGGGGGCTCAAGAACACAAAAGCCAAAAAGAACTAGTATGGTTCTTGATTTGCACAACTAATTGATGAAGAATACGAGACGGAAATCCACAATGAGGGAATCAGTTAAATGATTAAGGACAAAAGAGCTGAGCTACTACTAACAACTGAAAAGAATGGTGCTCCTGAGGGAGTTACAAGAATAAAACAAATTTGAACTCTCCTAAAAAGCTCTGCTCACTTTCTTTTTCCTAGTTTTTCTCTCAATATTCCTGGATCCCCTTTTCCTGTTAATCCTCTCCCCCCTTTTATAGCCCCTCTCCTCCTCCAGCTGTCCTGTTCTCTAGCCGGATTTTTGGGGTGTGGCATGTTCCATCAGCACACTTTTCTGCCATTTTGTGATAATTAGGGCAGGTTTTAGGGTTGTCCTCCCTGCTCAAGCCAGTCAATCAGCAATTAATGCAGTTGACATTAGGTGAGGAGGGTCTTAAATACGGAGGTGATGGCTGCATTGGATTCTGTGTTTTTCCTGATGCATTCCTGTGGTAATCCGATGAAGAAATGCTACTTTGGTCAGATAGCAGGGTGTTCCTCAGTAGAGTTATGCCTCTCGGGAACACAGGCTCCACATGCGTCCCAAGCTCGGTCCTTAACTCGATCATGTTGGACCTCAGGTTCCTTTAATTTCCCTCGGGCTTTAGGGCAGGTGTCCTGCCATGGAAGGAGTGCCATAACTTGACCTCTTGAGGCCAATGTCTCCGGGCTGTGCCCAGGCGTGTCCCCCCACAATCTCCTTTAAGAAAATGTTTGAATAATTTATTTCATATTTAATTAAAATGTTTAGCTGTACAAAAAGAAAAAAAAAAATTAGAAAAACATATATTACTATAACATAATTTCAAAGAATATGGACCATCTCATAAAGGAATTAAATCAATCAAACACACCCAAAATAATAGAATGATATGTTGGTAGAGATAAAAAGATGGAAAATAATTTTAAAATTTGTTTAATTTTAGGGAAAACAAATTATCTTCAACAAATTTAAGAGAAAAAATTATACATTATTCCATAATTACAAAATAATTATCTAGATGGCAAATAGTCATATATATTATGTCATATAAAGCATGTGCATATAATAACATCACCCCCTCAAATTATATTTGATGTTCAAGTTTTATTTATTTTCTTGTCAATTAAACAATATAACGAACATATTTGTGAGTTAGTTGTTATTTATATATAATCACCACAATGAAAAATTTTATCACTTCACAAATCTATACTAACAATTAATTAATTAAAGTTAAAATTATATTATTTGATTAAATTAGATAGAATGATTTTTTTTATAAACTTATTAAATTAGAATCACCAACCTCTTGTATTGTTAAAAATTATGTATAACTTTTAGTATGAAGTGGACTATTTATATTATCAGTAAATTAAATAATAATTTGACATGTTGTGAACTCATTTACAGTTACACACTCCAATATCAAGTTTATGTAAGTATAATTCAATACATGTGAATATATAAACATATCATCTATATTTATATATATATCTAAAAACTGAAGCGTAACATTTATTGTTGCTACTCCAATTGAGCCACATTAGCGTCCACGTCATTATCATTTTTCTTTCCAATTTTCCTATAATTTTTTTTAATATTTATTCATTTTTTAAATATTTACACTTTCTCCAACCTTTCTCTATCCCTTACCTTTTCATCTCCCTACTACCCTCTACCTTAATATCACTTTTCATCTCCCCACTACCCTCTACCTTAATATCACTCTTCATCTTTCCCTTCATCTTCATTTTTTTTGTCCTTTTTTATTCACACTCTCTTACCATAAATTTGTCATTCTCTCTTCCATTCTTTACATACTTTTCCCTCACAGGAAAAAAAAAAAAAAGGTTATCTCTCTCTCTCTCTCAATTTTTTGGTGAATTTTTATTTTTCTTGCATCTTTGCTTTAGGTTGATAAATTATTGTGTTCTTTAGAACTTTATATTAAGCTGATGCGATTTAGTTTTGTGATTTAAGTTTTTTTTTTTTTTCTCTCTTTAATTGTTAATTTTATTACATGTGTTTTTCTTTAAATTCTTAGTTTGGGTTGCTTTGAATTCACCTTTTTTTTTTTGAGAGATTAACCTATTTAGTTGTTCTATATATGTTATTTTTGTACAACATGACATTTGTTCTACGAAGTTCCTTTTAGACCTGATACGTTATTATTCTTTTTTTTTTTTTTTTCTCTCCTCATTTGCAGTGATTGACTTCTAACAAAAACTATTCTATTTATATATTTAGAAATATATTTCTTCTTAATTCCAACAG
Organism: Notholithocarpus densiflorus; assembly: GCA_030021035.2. Lineage (NCBI taxonomy): Eukaryota > Viridiplantae > Streptophyta > Magnoliopsida > Fagales > Fagaceae > Notholithocarpus > Notholithocarpus densiflorus. Next base: position 948,920 of record JARYZH020000112.1, on the reverse strand, counting down.
TTTAAATTTTGCATGGGCCATAAGGAACAAAGGGGTCCATAATGCATTCATGTTCTCCTTATATCATGATAAATCTGAGTAATTGAATAGTATTGTTGTTTAATTTACTACTACTACATATTTTTTCCTAAAAGCTACATACCATCGATCGTAACACCAAATGGATATTTCAAAGTTCATTTGCATAATTACTTTGCTATGTGGTGAGTTGAAACATTGTTGAGTAATGATGTACGTTAGATTGTATGTGTAGCCTCTTGACTTGCAAAAGGTAAGTACTGATTTATGCTAAGTTTTTGTTATTGGTATTCTTTAGAGCTATAATGGTTGATAGGTCTAATCAGGCTCCATTAATTTATGCGAGGCTTCAATCTCACCCAAATGACAAGCAATAAAACAAGACAATTTATGTTCAGCTTTCAAGTTTATTTTTTTTATTTAAAAAAAAACGCTTAGCTTTCTGGTAACCACAAATTCATTTTGTTAACTCAACATCATAAAGTAACTTTAATTTAGTTATATGGATTAGGGTTTATCATTTTTTATGTTGCAAAAAAAAAAAAATATATATATATATATATATATATATATTCAAGCTAACATCAATAGCACTACTACAATTGACCATTTAAATTCAGCTATATCCTCCATATCATTAAATTATTAATATTTTCTCTCATTTTTTTAATTTTTAAAAATTAAACATATAATGTTTTAATTAAATACAAATTAATAAAAATTTCCTTATAAAATCATTCTCATTTTTTTTTAACATTTACACTTTCTCCAACATTTCTCATTCCTTTCACATTTTATTTCCCCACTACTCTCTACCTTAATATCACTCTTCATCTTTCTCTTTATTTTCATCTATTTTGTTTCTTCTTCTTCTTCTTATCCTCCCATTATAAATTTTTCATTATCTTTTCTATCCTATATTTCTATGCATAATTTTCCCTCACAAAAAATGTTATATCTTCTCTATCTCTCTCAAATTTTTGGTGGATTTTTTTATTTTTCTTGCATCTCTGCTTTATGTTATTAATTTTTTTGTATTTTTAAGAACTCTACTTTGAGTTGATGCAATTTAGTTTTGTGTTTTAAGTTTTTTTTCTTTTTTCTTTTTTGCTCTCTTTTATTGTTTATCCTATTGCATTATAAAGAATATAATATTATTCTATTACATAGCATGATTTGAATAATTTTATCATATAAGAATTTTACGTAAGTTACATAGACAATAGTAAAACAACAACAACAACAACAACAATAATAATAATAATAATAATAATAATAATAATAATAATAATAATAAATATATTTATGAGATAACTCTAAAAAAATTATCATGTGCAACGCGTGAGTCTGTGACTAATATTAAATATACTTAAATCAAGCCTCATATGCACGAACTTATTCATGAACACATTATTTTTTGAACTTTGTTCATTTAATAGTCAAGCATAAACTTAGACATGGAGTTTGCTCATTTGCTAAATAAATAAACATAAATAAATGTTTCCTTGAGCTAAACTTTAACTGTTTATATTTTTATAAGAGCATTATTATCGGGATTTCTAAAAAAAATTCTCATTTTATATCTTAAAAAATCACTTTATCTATTTTATGATATGCACTATATCATTAGAACTTTCTGTGTTTGGAGGTTCGAAAATTTCAACAACAAATTTGAACTGGTCTTTCCGTTTTCAGTAAAGGTAAAAGTTGTGAGTTGGCATAAACATTCTTAAAATAGAGCTCTTTCTTGTTAACCATATGACCTCCGAAGTGATAGCCTTAAAAAATGGGGCGGGCAACCACTAGAACTAACTGAATTCCTCTTCCTTTCTTCCACATTCCTCTCATTTCTTATATAACTAAAAAAACAAAAAACAAACAAAGAATATATACATATTCTTTTTTATCTATCTCTTTGTTTCCAAAGAAAGAAAGACCAAGTTTTTGTTTTCGTTTTTTTTGTTTTTAACTTTCCAGTTTTGCTTGTGAAAAAGTTGTACGTGAGGACACTGGTTATGTTAATGGTAGCAGTGGTGACAAAAAATTGTTGAGTAATACATATTCAAAAGGTGTTTGTGGCAGCAGCAGTGGTGGTGGTGTTGAGTGGCTTTGAAGATTAAAGCAGTGGGAAAAAATGGCGCAGGTAGTGGTACCAACGAACACAACAAACGACTCATTAGTCTGCTATGCACCAACCATGATAACAACAAATGGTATATGGCAAGGTGATAACCCTCTAGATTATTCTCTCCCTCTCTTCATACTGCAATTGACATTGATCGTCGTGACCACTCGGGCTCTGGTTTTCCTCCTCAAACCCTTTCGCCAACCTCGTGTTATCGCAGAAATTTTGGTACATCTTATATCTCTTATCATATATATCTAACATATATATGAATTGCCATTCCTGCTTTTTTTCTCAGTTTCCCATCATTGTTATGTATAAAGTTTCAAGTTTCTACATGCAATTTCTTGATCTTTTTGCAAATTTAAGAACTTTCCTATAAAAAAAAAATGTGTTTATTAATACATATGATTAGCCTCGTATATATATAATTCTTTTTTTGTTTTTGATAATTCAATAGTTTTTTTTTTTTTTTTTTTTGGATAGGATAATTCAATAGTTAATAATGGATGAATGGAGATTTAAATTTTGGACATCTCCATTGGAAATATAAGACTTTTGGCAGCATCATATATAAATAATCATAAACTTTGGCATCGTATTTAATTAATTTGTTGTCTGATATTGTACCAAAGGACAAACTAGAACATACAAACCATTGAGGATGGGACTAGGATTTGAACTGAGGGGGCCAAAGCATGAACCAGAAAATTTTCAGGTAACATGGTTTATTAAAGAAAGAAAAATCATGGTAAACAAAAAATTGCACTTTGTTAGATGAATGTTTAAGTCACAAAGGAAATAACATGAACCAAACAAATTAAAGTTACGACATGGTATTTTAACCCTTATTTAAAATAAAATAAAATAAAAATGGAAGACTTGGTTCCAGATTTTGGGTAATTTGAAAGAGTGTTGATTTTATCACATAGACTAACATTATAATCTCATACTTCTGGATGCAACTCAGATTACACTAATGAAGTTTTTCAAAATTTGTTTGAGGATTTTCAAAAATTGGGATAATAATATTAAGGGTTGGCAACGCTACATCATTAATATTGGTTTATAAGGGGCTGTTTGGTAAGAATATTTAAATATAGTTTTTTGTTTTGTAATCCATAAAATAGTGGGTCTCATACTTGAATTTATTATTTGACTAATATTTTTTAAATACAGTTTTAAAAAAAACTATATCCTATATTCCTGATTTAAAACAGGATTTTGAAAACAGCTTAAGGGGTGTTTTCAAGATACAGAAAATGTTTTTAATGACATAGTTGTAAATAAATTGAAAACAATGAATCTCACATAATAAATTGAAAACAGTGGATCCCACATATTTGTCCAAACTCTTTTATCTCTTAAATTTAGGAATTTATCTTTATTACAAAAAGAATTCTCATACTTCAAATTTGAAACTTATCATTAAAAAAATAAACATGATGAACTATATTCCCTTATCATTATCCACACAAAAAAGTAATTTACAGATTCTACGCGTTACTTTTTGTAAATTTTTTTTTTAATCTCAAAAATAGAAATGGTCTCCCAAACAATTATTTTTATTTTTAGTATTTTGCAAATTGTTCTTAAAAGTGGGAGCCAAACACGTAAAATATAAAAATTATTATCTGAAAACTAGTTTCAAGTTCAATTTTTTGAAAATTGTTTTTATACTGTTATGAAAATAAAAACAAAAATCCTCCTACCAATCAAACCCTAAAGAATTTGAATTATTTTTTCTTTTGAAAAAGAGTCAAATATTGTAATTGACTTTCTCATAATTTATAAATCAATTAAAAGGCATACAAATTATCTCATCTTTTATTCTCTAACCAAAAAATCAAAGTAATGTTACATTCACAAATTTTCATTTTTCACAACAATTTCTCAATAAATTTTAGGCAATAACTTGTTATTGGTTCTAATATGGGTCCACCACTTATATCACTTTTTTTATCCATCGCTAATAGTTTGTAATTTAGGATTTGTTGTGAAAATGTTTATGACGTCATATTAGTCAAAAAAAAAATTAGTTAGTATATTGAGTCTATTGACACCCAAAGTGATCTCTGGGGTTGGGTGTTTTTGTTGTGTTGTATCTAGACAGTGGAGGGTGGTGATTAATTTCTTTTGGATTTTTTTAGACTAATCCAAAATTTTTGAGGGGCCAATTATAACAATCTTACACCCACACTCTAAAATATGAGTATTTCTATATACTATTTAAGTTTTTCAAAAAAACAAAATGGGGACCATGGTCCAAGATCCTAGTAGATAGCTGCTATTTCATCTGCATGATCATAATTTTTGAAAAAGTAGGATTATATAATATTGGCCAATGTGCAAAGATTGCATATTTTCAAGTTCTAGTTCAATGCTTATCGCAATGGATCAATGGAAACCTTGAAGCCTACTGTTCTGTATATTATTATTGTTGTAACATTGATTTGATATGTACAAGGTCTACAGGGTGGAGTGCTATTGGGGCCATCAGTGCTTGGAAACAGCGTAACCTTTGCCAACACAATATTTCCTCTAAGAAGTGTAATGGTGATTGAAACAATGGCAAATGTGGGTCTACTTTACTTCCTCTTCCTGGTTGGAGTGGAGATGGACATTACAGTAATCCGGCGTAACGGAAAAAAGGCATTGACTATTGCACTTGCTGGTATGGTTTTGCCATTCACCACAGCTATCATCTTCTCCTTCATTCTGCACAGAAAAGATACAGGCATGTCACAAGGGACATACATCCTCTTCCTTGGTGTTTCCGTCTCTGTCACCTCATTCCCAGTGCTTGCTCGAATTCTTGCTGAGCTTAAACTCATAAATACAGAGCTTGGCAAGATGGCCTTATCATCAGCTCTAGTTAGTGATGTGTGTGCTTGGATTCTATTAGCTTTAGCCCTTGCCTTGTCTGAGAACCAAAATGTAACTCCTTTAGCTTCCCTATGGGTGATACTGTCATGCATATCATTTGTTGCCTTCTTCATTTTTGTTGTCCGTCCAGCAATCATATGGATGATCCACAGAACCCCAGAAGGCGAAAGCTTCAGTGACTTCCATATATGTCTCATTATTACTGGGGTTATGATCTCAGGCTTTATTACAGACGCCATTGGAACACATTCTGTGTTTGGAGCTTTTGTGTTTGGCTTGATAATTCCAAATGGACAACTTGGAGTTACTCTCATAGAAAAGCTTGAGGACTTTGTTTCGGGCCTTCTGATCCCTCTCTTCTTTGCCATTAGCGGGCTGAAGACTAATATAGGAGCTATAGGGGGACTCAGATACTGGATCTTTCTAATGCTTATCATTTTTCTTTCCTGTGTCGGCAAAATCGCAGGAACTCTACTCATGTCATTCTTTTACCAGATGCCGGCACGTGAAGGCATTACTCTTGGTTTGCTCATGAACACAAAAGGCCTTATTGAAATGATTGTGCTGAATGTTGGGAGGGAACAGAAGGTATGTACTCTTCCTCTATTGCTACAACTAGTAACTGGTGTCATAATAAAAAACTGTGTTACACTTAAGTATTCCAACCAAAATTTAAAATGAAATATATATATATATATATATAGATATATTTGAGTATATCAAATGATATACTCAAAAGAGAGTTACAAAGGATTTTTATTCCTAGTCTCATTGCTCTTTTTCTCTCTATTTGAGCACAAATTTGATGAAAATTAACACAACTAATTAATTACTTTCAGGTGTTAGATGACAGGTTATTTGCACAACTGGTGATAGCAACTATAATTATGACTGGAGTCGTCATGCCCTTTGTAACATCAATTTACAGGCCAGCAAGGAGTTTCACATCATACAAAAGGCGAACTATCCAAAGTTCAAAAGAAGATGCAGAATTAAGAGTACTTACTTGCATTCACACTCCTCGAAATGTCCCAACAATCATCAACCTCCTTGAAGCCTCTCACCCGACCAAAAAATCTCCAATATGCGTCTATGTGCTCCACTTAGTGGAACTCACGGGGCGTGCATCTGCTATGCTTATAGTCCATAACACCCGGCAATCAGGCAAACCAGCCCTCAACCGGACCCAAGCTCAGTCTGATCACATCATCAATGCATTCGAGAACTATGAGCAGCATGCTGCTGGTTGTGTCTCTATTCAGCCCCTCACTGCAATTTCCCCTTACTCTACCATGCACGAAGACATCTGCAATTTAGCAGAAGACAAACGAGTCGGCCTCATAATCATCCCTTTCCACAAACAACAAACTGTTGATGGCGGGATGGAAGCTACAAACCCGGCCTTTCGAACTGTGAACCAGAATGTACTAGCAAATGCACCTTGCTCAGTTGGAATTCTTGTTGACAGAGGCCTAAATGGCTCGACTGTACGTTTAGCTGCAAACCAGGTATCTCACCACATAGCTGTGCTATTCTTTGGCGGACCAGATGATAGAGAAGCACTATGCTATGCATGGAGAATGTCCCAACATCCTGGAATAAGCCTAACAGTACTGCGGTTCATTCCTGGTGAGGATGCAAATGAGCCTGCAGTTCAGTCCAGAAGCAATCATAACGACCCAAGGATGTTAACAATTGAAACAGACAATGAAAGAGAAAAGAGACTTGATGAAGAGCTTCTAAATGAGTTTAGGATGAACACCTCGAACGATAAATCAATCGTGTATACCAAGGAAGTAGTGAATAATGGGGAGGAGACCGTGGCGGTGATAAGGTCGATGGAAAGCATTCATGACCTGTTCATTGTTGGTAGAGGTCAAGGAATGATATCACCACTTACAGCAGGACTAACTGACTGGAGTGAGTGCCCGGAGCTGGGTGCAATAGGGGATATGCTAGCTTCATCTGATTTTGCAGCCACTGTTTCTGTTTTGGTGGTGCAACAGTATGTTGGGATGGGGCTGCAAGGGGATGAGCTGCCTGGCTCCATCACACCTGATAGCACGGGACATGTGAATGAGCAGCACGACCGCCGCTCAATGGGGCAAAATGCATTTAGCCCATGACACTGGTTAGTCAATTATATTTTTCTCAAAAACAATGATATTATTGTTATGGACTATAACATGCAATCCCATGGTCCCATGTCAGGTTCTTGAAGTATAATCCTCCTGTTGGGAAGCAGGTAGAGATCAGAAAAAAATACTTCGACATCAAAATATATGAAGATTCCAAGTGATACTTTTTCTTTTTTTTTGATATGTGATAAATAATTGTGAAGACAATGTTCAGTCACAAAATTCCATTAGTTCTCACTGTAGGCTGCATAGATTCGCACTCATACTATTAAGTGTATATTACATGAGAGTTAGAAGCAAGACCTATAAGAAACAGCTCTGGAACACCGAAAATGAGTGCCACCTAGAACATATTCTGTACAATTAAATCAACCAGATTATGCAGACAACTCCAATATATCAAGATTTCCAGATTATTTATATTCAGTACCAAATGGCAATACTTTCCTTTGAAGAATAATATAGGCACAGGCCGTTTGTGAATTTGTTTTAATGGAAGTACTAAGATGACCAAGCTTACCTAAAAAAACAAAAATTTACTAGGGAAGTTTAGGCTACGAAATAAACTAGAAAGGCAAATAGAACAAACCTCTCCAGCAATTTTATTCAATGTCCAATTAAAGGCAGGCTGATCGTTTGATTTCTTTGCTTTGGACCATGGCTGCAAATGAAGTTCCTCAATCCACTTCTTCATAACCAATTTTGCTCCACTAGTAGGGTGAAGGAAAATCATGCAGCTACATATGTAATTGCACCCTTTTCCCCTCAGAGATAGCTATTAATTTATGTTTTTTCACATAACATTTATGTTGGCTTTATTACATGACAAAAAGTGTTATAATTTCATTAATTTATTTTCTTGTATACTGTGGGATTTAATTGCATGTAATGGGTTTAGTATTAAGTTGGTGAAGATTGCTCAAAACAGTTGATCTCGCGACTTGGCTCGCTACTAGCTCGAGACTCAGCACCTGCAAAAAGCCATGTGAGGAGCACATGTGGAAGTTCAAGATTCATTCTCCTTCACTTGATGTGATCATGTCGAGTACGGGTTAAGCACAAACCCAACTCGATTTGACCCATGGACACTCCTAGTATCAAGTAATTTAGGTATGAGTTTTACTTGGGAAAAAAGGAACTCATTTAAAGTGAATTTATGTTAGTAAGTACGCATGACTTTAAGTCAGGAATAATCAAATGACACATCATTAAAAAGAAGTCACCTTATTATTTCGTTAATCATAAAAATAAAATAAAAGTAACAAAACATGATGGAAGAATCAAAAGAATTCATTATATATTACTAATTAAAATTGATCAAAAGAATAGGGACAATATAAAAGCTCAAAATATAAATTTCAACAATGTATATCAGTCATAATATAATACTAAATTTGTTGTCTATTCCTACAAAAAAAAAAAAGTACCGTTTACCATTAGAAAGGAGCCCCAGGCTAGTCCAAAAGGGCCAAAACCAGAGATTTGGTTCGAACTCACTGAGCTACAAAGCAATGGAGGGGGAGAGAACGCAGAGCAAAAAGCAAAAGAGGAACAAACCTCGCAAATCTCAGAACAACAATAACCCTTCTCATAAAAAAAAAACAAAGTAACCCACGAACCCAACCAATCTTCTTCTGCTCTTGCCCACCCCACTAATCCTCCACCTTTCTCGACAAAGTATGAATCTTTCTTTTCTTCTCTTTTCAGCCATGGATATTTGCCATGGGGTTCTCAAAACAAACCAAAAAAATAAAATAAAATGAACCAAAAGCTTTTAGAATCAAATGCTTCAACCTCCAAAACGTTGTCATTGTCAAAAAAGAGCTTTAACAATTTGTAAATGCATGATGAGGCCATAGGCAATCTCTACCAACTTGGTGTCACGGATCCTATTTGGTCCTCAAGATGTTGTCTTTGCTTGAATATATACCATTGGTATAACAAATCAAAGAGCAAATTATGGGGAGAGACATCACAACTTTTCTTTTCTATGTTTCTCATGAAAAAGTATATAGGAAAATGTTTTTTTTTCCAAATTTGGTAGGTAGTGGCTGGTCATGATTATTGAGAGTTGGGGTTGTTTGGTTGTTGAAGATGAATGGGTCAAGAATGTTTTTAGGGTTTGACATGTTAGATGTGAGTTGGAGCTTATGTGTGTGTTTCTAATTATTTAACACTTTGTTATTGGAGCAGTTGTTACTTTGTAGGTAGTGCAACTCTCAAATTTTACATATTTAATTCTCCAACTTGTCCCAACGAAAACTTATGTATTTATTTTAATAATTAAAGTACTATACAAAGCACAAACAGAGAACTTATGATACTTGTATGTATTTAAATTATAGGTGGGCAATATTCTCCAAAAAAAAAAAAAAAAAGCATATCTCATTTATGGCTTTGTGGATAAAAAGTGTAATGTTTTCAAAAAATGTAGCAAATATGCTCTTGCAATCTCGCTTTGGTTTTTGAGTAGCTATTCATTTATTTTATTTTGGCCATATGAGGAATGCACACTGCATCAAAGTGTGCATTGTTATTCATTGTTGGACTAATACATTTTTCACATAAGCTATTTTAGTTCTAATTTTAAAGATCAATGAACACTAGCTTTTTTACATATTAAATTCAGTCTTCCAATGGTATACTTGCTATTTTTCTACTTGAATTTTCCAATGTAATATGAAATTGGCACTTCTCTTTAAGGGGGTGAATGAATAGCCAGCCAAGAAAAGAAAGTTCGACCCGTAACCCAATAAACCGGCCTGTTTAAAATGACCCTTTTTACCAGACTCATTTTTTTACTTGCAACCCAATTGGCCCGACTCAACCATTTGCCATATCTTTAAGATTGTACAATTTTATTTAATTTCAAACACAAACTGGGTGTAATCTCATCACCATACTAGATTATATATTCAAGCTTAGTTCATTTTCTTACAAAACAAGCTCAAACTTTTTTACAAATTATTTGACTAACTTGTTTTTTTCCTATATATAATAAACAATATGACTAATAATAATTGATAACTAGATTATACTTGAAAGTATATTGTTTGAGTTAATTATAAAAAATAAAAATAAAAATTAGTAGATGAATTTATAAAAATTAGATTTACCAACCTTGTATTGCTAAAAATTATATATACTACAAAGTGAACTATTTATATTAATATATCACAAATAACAATTTGATAGGTTACAACATATTTTACAAATTTACACAATCTTATCTCTGAAGTCTATATAAGTATATTTTAAACATCAATACATATGAACATATAATATTATATAGGCAAAAATGCAAAACTGACCCTCTAACTTTCACATTTTTTCATTTCAGTCCTTTAACTTTTAGTTTTGTCATTTCAATTCTCTAACTTTCAATTTTTGTCAATGCAAGACTCCGTTACAACTCAGTTAGTGGCTGCCGTTAAAACTCCTGAAACGACGCCGTTTTACTTTTTTTTTTTAATTTAGAAAAAAAAAAAAAAAAAAAAAAAAAAACATTAAGGACGTCGTCCCCTTCCCCTGAAATTAAAACAAAGATCTAAAGAACACCCAACATCCAAAACAAGCAAAACCCAAGAAATTAAACCAGCCCACGAGTTCTCAAAGTGTTAGAAGCTCTAAAACAAGCCTCGCATGAGTCACAAGCCCACCCAAGTCCCAACTCGGACAAGCTCAACTCGTCTTCCGCCATTAACGCTCTCCTGGAGCTTGAAACCGAGTCCGACACACTTCTCTCCAAAGACCCAAATCTCTCTACCCTCTCTCAACACCTTTCCAACCTCAAAGCCCTCATCGAGACCCTCAAGAATTCATGCCGCCACCACAGCATCCAATCGTTCTTAACTCGTCAAGTCTCGACTCACTCCATCTCCTGAGTTGCAGCTTCCATTGAGTCCGGAATCCAAGCCTAGATCGACCGCGAAAGCATCTGGACCTTGACATGTGTACTACATGAGCAACCAAAATTCAACAACGAGGACGAGTTTATCAAGCTCTTGACTCAGCTCAAGAACCGAGTCTCCGAAGGTTTCAACCGCGAGTTACAAGATTTAGTCCTAAAGTCCAAAATTAATATATTTTTTTTCTAGATTTTTCTTATTTTCTTTTAATTCCGAATTTAAAAAAAAAAATGCAAAACGGAGTCATTTCAAGAGTTCTAACGGCAGCTACTAACTGAGTTGTAACGAAATCCTACATTGACAAAAATTAAAAGTTAGAGGACTAAAATGACAAAACTGAAAGTTAGAAAACTGAAATGAAAAAATGTGAAAGTTAGAGGGTCAGTTTTGTATTTTTGCCTATTATACATAGTTTTATCAATCTTCATAATCACAAATTTATTGAAGAGGGCATTATTATGATTGAGCTTTGCTTGCTTAATAATTAAGCCTAAACTAATTCACATGTAGTGGGGTTTTAGGGTTCAATCTTAATAGGTGGATGTGTACCAATTAGGGCTGTCCACAGACCTAGGCAAACCAACCCACGTGACGAATCCAATCAAACCCAAACCAAAAATCAACCAATCCAATGATCGCGACGATCAACTACGAGTTTCCTCCTTCAAAATTCGACAAGCTTAATCCAACCAATGATATCACCAAATCCGTTGGAGATCTACTAGATCTGACGAGATCTCTGCCTGATCTTTGCTGATTTAGTGAGATATCCTCAAGATCTTAACATCTCTGCCTCTCCTCATCATTAGCTGGTGTTCGAATTTGACCGCCACCCATGAAAAACTTGATTCGTCCGAATTGTCGTTCCTTAATGGTTGATAGCAGGTTTCATTCTCCTCCACTTAATGTGATCGGATCAAGTACAAGTTAAGCACAAACCCCACTCAATCCGACTCATGGACACTCCTAGTATCATGTAATTTGGGTATGGATTTTACATGAGAAAAAAGAACTCGTTTAAAGTGAATTCATGTAAGTTTAATGGAGTACTCATTAGTTCGAGTGGCGAATAATCAAATGACACATCATTAAAAACAAGTCATCTTATTTCTTCCTTAGTCATAAAAATAACGGAACATGATGGAATCGTGGAAGAATCAAAAGAATTCATTTATGATCTGTTTGGGATCCACTTATTTTGCTGAAACTGAAATTTTTTTGCTGAAAGTAATGTAGATAAAGGTAAAAGTTAGCTGAAATAGAATAGTGAAACTCATGAATAATACCAAAAAATACAATGAGACCTATAAATAATAGCAAAAATAAATTAAATAGTAAAATAAGTTAGCAAAAATAATCTTTATCAAACGAATACTTAATAACTAAAATTGATAAAAAGAATTAGGACAATAAAAGACTATCTCTCTAAAAAACTTGTATATTGTTCATAATAAAACTAAATTTGTTAAATTGTATTGAGAAAAAAAAAAAATACACACACTCACACACACACACACACACACAACACCCCTTTACCGTTTTCTATTAGAAAGGAGCCCTAGGCCAGCCCAACACCAGAGATTTGGTGCGAACTCACTGAGCAGGGACGGACAATCAAGCATCAACCACCACCACAACCACCGTCCACTGAGCCACCGACCACGCCGCCGGCCTCTACAACCTCCAATATCAAGTATTTATTATTATCTCTTTTAAAACCTAATACTGATATGATACATATATTCTCTGATGCTCTCTCTCCACACCATATAGTTTGTGCGCATATGTGATTGTGGTGGGTATTTGTTTTTTTTTTTTTTTTGCTGAGGATGATTGTGAATTGAATATATGAATAACTGATCTGTGATTGTGTTTGTGAGTCTGTCTCTCAGAGACTGAAAATTATATTTGCTGTGTGTGAGTAAAGTTATATTATATGCAGAGAGAGTAGGGGCTGTAAAAAATAATGTTTATTTGTTTGACTGCAACAATAGGATTAGGAACATGCACAAACAGAGGGTAGTGATTCAGGAAAACAAAATCCTATAGTTAGGAAAAGTGTGTTAGTAGTTCGTTTTGTGGATTTTGTAATGTCGTTTGCTTGGCTTTTGGATTAGGTCCATTTAGGATTTAACAAGTTTGGGTATTGCATTTGCTGGTTAATTTTGTCTTTTGAAATATGGATGTTTTTAATGTGTTTTTGATACTATCAGTGGTATCAGGTATGGTGGTGTGAGTTTAGAATACTAAAAAAAATTCATAATGTCGGTAGTGGGTAAGTAAGGGTGTGTTTGGGGCGTGGGTGAGTAACAAAGATAAAAAAGACAAATAATTAATATAATTTCTTATATTTCAGCCCCCCCAGCTTGAAATCCTGGGTCCGTCCCTGTCACTGAGCCTGCGAAGCAATGGAGGAGGAGAGAACGCAGAGCAAAAAGCGAAAGAGGAACAAACCTCGCAAATCTCAGAACAACAACAACCCTTCACATCAAAAAAACAAAGTAACCCATGAACCCAACCAATCTTCTTCTGGTCTTGCCCACCCCACAAAATCCTCCACCTTTCTCGACAAAGTATGAATCTTTCTTCTCTTTTCCTTTCTTTTTCAATTGAAAGTACTTCTCAAATTTTTATGATTTTTGTTTTAATTGTTTTGGTTTTTTTTTGTTTTTTTTTTTTTTTTTTGGAATTTTGAAGATGAGAGCGAGATTATCAGGAGGGCATTTCAGGATGATAAACGAAAAGCTCTACACTTGCAGGTAATTTTTTATTTTTTTATTTTGTTAGTATTCACAAACTTCAATTTTTGTTGAAGCCCATTTGATTTTTTCATGTATTTTTTTTTTGGGTATGTGTTAACACTCACTAACTTCAATTTTTGTTGAAAGCCCATTTGATTTTTTTTCATATATATTCATTTTGTGGTATGTGTTTTTCTCAGTGGGAAAGAGGCACTTGACTATTTCAAAGATGACCCTGCATTATTTGATATGGTAAGTTTTGTACCCAACAAAGAACGAAATCTTTTTTTCATTCAATGAATTATTGATTTTGATGGGTGATATGTTTGCAAAGAATTAAGACTATTGGTTTGCGAATTGTGTCCAAAAGTGTAGTCTTTGTGCTTATATGATTCATGTTATGGATTGGAAAGTAATTGATTTGCAGACCCTTTTAAGCATCACATGCATTTTTCTCAATGTCATATGATACAATACAATTGTTCCTTGGACTTTAGGCACTGCTCTTTTATAATTTGGGTATGGTTTTTGTTTGTGATTGCATTATACATATTGGAGATTATGGTTTCTACTTAAACAATTAGAGATGTAGGCTGTAGCTCAAATGTGTAACCTATGAGTCTAAGATAATGAGCATCAAAACTGAATCTAGATTTGGTCTTGGAATTTATCTGGATAAAGAAGCTATGACTTCTAAGATAATGAGCATTGAAATTGAATCTGGATTCGGTCTTGGAATTTAAATTCTATCTAGATGAAACTATGACTCTAAGATAATGAGTATCCAAATTGAATCTATATTCGGTCTTGGAAATTTAAATTCTATCTGGATGAAGCTATGACTCTAAGATAATGAGTATCGAAATTGAATCTGGATTCGGTCTTCGAAATTTAGTTTCTATCTGGTTGCAGAACAAAATGTTAAGTCTGTAATAATTTGCTTGCCTATAATAGTGAAAGGGTTCCCAAAGTTTTGAGGTCAATGGCTGGTATAAGACCATTCATTTTCCTTGTAGGGCTAAGGTCATAGAATATCACACATGCATTCTAATCCTTTATCTGTAAATCTCTCACAAAGCCTGTATATTACCTTTTTATTGTCTTGTTTGTTCCACAAAATACTTGAGCATAAAAAAATTCCGAGTAAAAGACTATTTGGATGACTTATTCTTTTATCTCGTGAAGATGTATCTAAACTTATGTTTTACTCACCTGGCAGTATCATACAGGGTACCAGGAGCAAATGTCTCACTGGCCTGAACAACCGGTTAATATAATCATGAAATGGCTAAAGAATCACAACCCTTCTTTGGTTGTAGCTGATTTTGGCTGTGGTGAGAGTTATTGAACTCTTTTTCTAATGCTAACTGTTGCTATGAAAATTTACTGAACATTTAGAGTGTAATCAAAGTATCTAGTGCTTGCTAATATGTTCTTTTGTTACATTGTATAAGGGGATGGACGCCTGGCTAAAAATGTGAAGAATAAAGTATTCTCCTTTGATCTTGTCTCAAATGATCCCTCAGTAATTGCTTGTGACATGTCCAAGGTATGCGCTTTCATTTGAAGTAGGGTTCAAGAGGATTATTTAGAACTGAAAGGTTTTCAGAATGTTTATAAACAATTTTAAAGAGTCCCTCACTTTTGAATGAAATATTTGTGCTTATTGGCAGACACCCCTCGATTCTTCAGTCATTGATGTTGCTGTTTTCTGCCTTTCGCTTATGGGAACTAACTACCAAAATTACCTTAAGGAAGCACACAGAGTCCTTAAGCCATGGTTTGCACCCCATTTTGTCAAACACTTTCACCTTAGGTAATTCGTTTTTTCAGTTAGTTATCTCACTTGTGCTGGCTCTTTACAGTGGTTGGCTTTTGATAGCTGAAGTAAAAAGCAGGTTTGATCCAAATACTGGAGGAGCAGACCCAAAAAAGTTCTCAAACGCTGTCTGTGACCTAGGCTTTTCCTCTGTGTTAAAGGTTTATTCATGTGCTCCTCCCATATGTTTTTCTGACTGATAAAAAACAATTCTTTGTCCTAACAGATAAGTATATTTGCAGGACTACTCAAATAAGATGTTTGTTTTGTTATACTTCAAGAAAAAGGTACATACATGGCCTTTTGTGGCTTGAATAATATATATACAAACAACGAGCAGTGTTTTATTTATCTTATTTTGTTGTAGGATAAGCAAAAATCAGAGATGAAGGAAATCAAATGGCCTGAGCTAAAACCTTGTTTGTACAAGCGCCGCTGACACCAAGGGAATTTTTCATTTTTTCCCTTTTATCACCATCCTGGATAAATGAGAGTGCCCAACTGTAATATATTAGCTCAGTTGCCAAGTTTAACAAAGTTTATAGATGAAATTTTTATTCAGGTCAGATACATTTTTGTAGTTTTTATCATTTATGAAACTTTGGTGCAATAAAGCACCCTTCCCCTCTCAATAACAAGTTTTTTTGGTTCTTGCTCTCTCATAAACGTTTCAGGCAATAGTGTTTTTGAAAACACACCTAAACAAGTGCCCAGATTTTTTTGTTGTGGGAACACTTTTTTTGACCTTAGGGAATAGGGATCTCGCACACGTAACTACCACCATTTTTGTAAGTAAGTATCAAATTGTAAATGTCATTTTCACATCAATGACTATTGATTTATTTTACCCCAACTCACGCATGCTATAAAATAATAGCTACTGTAGATTTTTGGAGGACTATGCGCCCTAGTCAATGGCGTGTCAAATAGGTAATATATGAAAGCAACAAGTCATGGAAGAAAATTAGGTCCTAGAAAGTACTTGAATAAATAAGACAATTCCTCAAATTCAGCTTCCATGGAAAAGGATTACAAATAAACTGATATGGATTGATAAGGAATAGGAATAAGACAGTTGATAAACTAGCTTCTTTTTCCCATTTAATAATAATAATAATAATAAAACTAGCTTCTTTTGGTTTAATATTTTGATGATGAGTATGTATGGATTGAAGATCCATCTGTTACGTGGAATTCTTAAAGAAAGAAAAAAATGTGGGTATTATTTCTAACGAAAGATTTTTTTTTTTTTAACATAATTTCAACAAACAAACAAAAAGAAAAATCAATGGCAAATAGTGAAAACAAATTTTCAAAGATAAACTTTTGTTACACCACACCAAGACAAATTAATAACTTTCTATTTTTTGTATAATTATAAAAAGCTATAACAAAACTACGTTTTTACAACCACTCTTGATTAATGGTTGAAAAGCTTAGACGGGAATGAGAGACAACAGGTGATCATATATAGGTATAGGTAGAATCGTTGTCCCTAAAGCACTTGCAGCAGTGAAGCTAAAAAGTTATAATACTATTTTAGCTCCATCAAAATACTAAAAAAGCCATGCAGCAGTGGAGGCATAGTTATAATTTTTTGTTGATTTGCTACAGTGCACATTTATCTATAGATGTGCACTGTAGCAGACATCTAAAAAAAAAAAAAAAAAAATTTATTCAACCCCGAATTAAAATAATACAACTTGCTTTATTTTTTTCATTTCTTTTATTCTATCTCACCGTGCTCTCTATCATCGTCACTCTCAAGATCAGTTCTCTCAAGCTCTCATCTCTCTCATCTCTCAAGCTCTCATCAATTTACCGCCGTCCCAGCCCACGCCGTCCCAGCCCACGCCTCAGCCCACGTCGTCCCAGCCCACACTGTCCTAGCCCACGCCGTCCCAACCAATCCACTTCAGGTCAATGGTCTCTGTCATTTTGTAGTGAATTTTTTCATTTGGGTGTTCGTTGTTTTGGCTTAATTTTTCTGGGTTTGGTGTTATTTTGTGGTGAAAAATGGTGTGTTGTCGCTATGTTGTTTTGGGAAAAATTAAAAAAACCTTTGTATTGGAATAACATCTGAATGGCACTATGGGATTTTTTTGCTGTGTGAGGTACGTGATTTTTGATTTGGCACTATGGGATTTTTTTGCTATTTTTGCTAGGTATAACATCTGAATGGAGGAACGTATTAGGAATTTTCTGTTTGCAGGAATTTGTTGTGTGATTTTCTTGTAATAGAAGTTCTTGTGGTCTCTGTAATTTGTGCAGGGAAGTTTACATGTTTTGTTGTCTCTGTAATTTGTTGTGTTGCACAAAACCACAGAGTTACGTTTGGGAATTTTCTGTGTGCAGGGAAGTTTACATTTGTTGTGTTGATATAAATATCTCTGTAAATGTAAGTTTGTTGTGTAATTTGTCTCTGTAATTTGTAATATAAATGTCTCTGTAATTTGTCTATAAATGTAATATAAATGTCTATAACTGTAATATAAATGTCTATGTAATATAAATGTAAGTTTGTTGTGTAATTTGTCTCTGTAAATGTCTATAAATGTCTCTGTAATTTGTTGTGTTGATATAAATGTTAGTTTGGAAATTTTCTGTGTGCAGGGAAGTTTACATTTTTTTTTCTAATTTTATGGAGTCACGTAGAGACACAGAGTTACGTAGAGACCTAACATATATCACGGGAATCATGAATGGGGATATAGAAATTGACTCACAATTTATTGGAACGTCTCAAAATACTCGTGTCAGTTTCTGATTCTCCACCTCCACCTCCACCTCAAGTTGAAAATGCCTCTTCTACAAAAGGAAAACGGGGCTCTAACTTTAGTGTAGAGGAAGATAAACTCCTAGTGGCAGCATGGCTTAATACTAGTGTTGATGCCATAAACAGTAATGAACAAACACAAAATACCTTTCGTAAAAAAGTTTGGGAATACTTCACACAGTACAATACATCCGGTACCACACGTACCATTGTATCCTTGATAAGTCGTTGGGGAGCGATTAATGAAAAGACAAATAAGTTTGCCGGGTGTATGGCTCAAGTTAAGGCACTTCATCAAAGTGGTATAACCGAAGAAGATAAGGTATAAATTATATTGAAATAGTGTTAACATGTCCATTCACCAATAGTTTGAAGATATTAATCATGTTATATTTCTTTTAATTTTTTTTAGATTACCAATGCGAAGGCTTTGTATTTAGAGAAGCACAAGAAACCCTTTCTTCTTGACCATTATTGGCTCATGTTAAAGGACCAACCAAAGTTTGCCGATCCTAACAATGCTAGATGGAGATCATCCGTGCCTCCAACTCCGGAGTCAATATCTATTGGCGAAGGGGATTGTGGGTCCGGACTTGGTGACACTTCCAATTTTGAGAGACCTATTGGTAGGAAGGCCGAAAAGGCCATCCGAAAGAACAAAGTCACTGGAAAAGATGTAGTAGAATATTTGACCAAGAAATTGAAATTGATTGAAGATGTAACTCGGTTGGAAGAGGAAAAACTTGCGATTGAGAAGGAAAGCAAGGAAGAAAAACTTAAGATTGAGAAGTAAAGAATCATGATTGAGAAGAAAAATTTTGAGATGACAGAAAGGTTAGAGGAGGAGAGAATTATGATGATAGATACAAGTGGCTTCACCGGAGCACAAAAAGTTTTTATGAACAACTCCAAGAGGAAATCATGGCAAGACAAAGTTCACGTAATTAATGGGTTTGATTGTATTTTGAATGTAGCTTAGGCTTTTATGTATTTTGCAATGGCTTATGTAGGCCTTTATGTATTTTGGTAATAACTTATGTATTTTGTAGTGGCTTATGTCATGTGACTTTAATCTTAAACTAGATGTATGTGTTTGTGTTGTGACTTGAAGTGCAATCGAACAAAGACTTTGAAGTGCAATCTTTTTTATCTTTTGTTAAGTTCCATTCAGTCTTGTGAAGTGTCTTTGATCCAATTATATCTATTCATTGAACATTCCTAGTATCATATGCTTGGTTTTGAGATGACAGGTCTTAGAATAAATCTATAAACAATGAGCATTCATAGTATTTCCAAGTTGTTTTTTTTTAGATGTATGTGTTTGTGTTGTGACTTGTGCGTGAATTGGTTATATTCATTTTGTTGTGGCTTATGTTACTTGGCTTTAATCTTGCATCTATAGTAATAATTGCTTTCCAATTGTCTTGAAAGTTGCATCCATGAATCACTATTTGTTTCGCAAGTTCCTTCTTGATGACTCAGATGAAGATGAGATAATCGAAGAACTTGTTATGGAAACATCACAACCTAAACGTCGTCGTTCTATCCAACGTAATCATTTGGCAGGCCATGAGAGGCTTTTTCTTGATTATTTTACTCCCACACCAATATATCCACCCGTTTTATTTCGTAAGAGATTTCGGATGAAGCGTTCTCTTTTTCTCCGTATTCAATCTAAGGTAGAAGCTCATGACTCTTATTTTGTCCAAAAAAGAAATAGTGCCAAAAAATTTGGTTTATCTTCATTACAAAAAATAACTGCTGCACTTAGAATGCTTGTGTATGGAGTATCGGGTGATTTGATAGATGAATATGTGCGGATTGATGTTTTCTCTAAGGAATACTTGAGAAAGCCAAACAATGAAGACATTGCTAGACTGTTAGCTCATGGCAAATGTCAAGGTTTTCCAAGTATGTTAGGTTCAATTGATTGCATGCATTGAAAGTGGAAAAATTGTCCATCTGCATGGAAAGGTCAATATTGTGGTCATATTCGTGAGCCTACTATTATTTTGGAGGCAGTAGCATCATATGATCTTTGGATATGACATGCATTTTTTGGGTTATCTAGGTCAAATAATGACATTAATGTGTTAGAGCGATCTCATGTATTTAATGAACTTGCTGAAGGACGTGCTCCTGTAGTACATTACTCAATCAATAATCATGACTATACAATGGGATATTACCTTACTAATGGCATATATCCAAAGTGGGAAACATTTGTGAAAACAATCTCAGCTCCACAAGGACAGAAGTATAAATTATTTGCAGCAGCCCAAGAGGCGTGTAGGAAGGATGTTGAGCGTGCATTTGGAGTGTTTCAAGCACGTTTCGCAATTGTCCATGGACCTGCATGATTTTTCCATCTTGAAACACTCCAAAAGATTATGAAAGCGTGCATAATTCTCCATAACATGATTGTTGAAGATGAGCGGGATAATAATGAAGTGGTAAACTTGGATTATGAACAAAATGATGGAGTGGATAATCCTCCTCTGCAAGTGTTACGTGAACAAAATGATGAATTTTTGTCATACATTGAGAGGCATGGACGCATTAGAGACCGAGAAATTCATTTTCAACTCCAGTCGGACCTTATTGAACATTTATGGCAATTGCAAGGCGAGTCGTAGGAACTTTCTTTTTTGTATGTTGAGAAGCATGAGTCATAGGAACTTGTGCGAGTGTGTGAGTCTTATTGTTATTGTAATTTGGTTTGAGTTATGTATGTGAGTAAATCTATAGACTACATTGTTTCTGCTATAATATGTATTCTATTTTATATGTTTTCTTATAAAGTTCATCCATTTCATAGTTCACATTGTTCCAAGATTGCTTTCAGACAATTGAGACGATAATAGGCTATCATGATAATTGAGAAATTGTTTTAGTAAAAAAAAATGTATAAGTATAATTTGGGGTTAAAAAAATCACTTGTTAACACTAGACGATTATTGCTATCATGTGGCGGCGGCGGTGGTGGAAGAGTCGATGGTGGCGGTGGCAGCAGCAGTGGCGGTAAAACAGTCGGCGGCGGCGACGACGGTGGTGGCGGTGGCAGTGGTGGCGGTGATAGCGGTAGCGGTTGCAGGTGGTTGTGATTGTTGTTTATTGTAGTGGATATATTATTTTATTGTAGTAGATATATTATTTTATTGTGATGTTTATATTATTTTATTGTGTTAAAAGCTAAAATAGCTCCACTGCTGCAGCATGTATGTAAAAAAAATAGATAAAATAATTTTTGGTAGAGTTAAAAAACTAAATTTTTAACTCCACTGCTGTGGATGCTCTAAAATATCAAACTTCAAACTCGTCACCTATCTCATAGAGTCACAAGTCATATCAAAACCTTAACCATTATTAGGTCACGCAAGTTGCAACCATATGTCGGTAACACGCATCCACAGCCACTATTATATTGTGTAATAAATATCCAACAATATTTTTCCAAGAAATTGGGTAGGGGAAACATAAAAATAAGACATAAATAAACAAGAGCCAATAGGCTATATTTAGAAGTCTCAATGTTGCACCCCTTTCTAATACAAGAACCAATGGAAGGCACAAATGCTTGAATTCAATGACTCAAGGACAAGTCAATGTTTATGTCATAGCAAACTGCAAATAATAAGAAAGTCTAAGACTCAATGCCTATTTGGTGGTTTAATTTTCTCAATCATTTAAAAATGAACTCTTTAAAAAAAATAAGTCATACATTTAAAAAAAATAAGTTAAAAAAATGTGAATTTATAGGTTCTAGTTAGTTCAATTGTTAAAGCTTCTTGTTATCGAATAAAAAATTTGAAATTCAAACTTTGTTTACACTAAAATTCAGTCAATATATTAGCCTGATAATAAGAACATATTATCATAATACCAAGTAATCCTTATAATAAGTAGACTTCTGACCTTCAAATCAACAATACTTAACAAACATCATGTTCATGGCTGTTAGGAACTTAGGATTAGAGTCAAATAGGGAGGCCAACCCCACCGACTACCTTCACGAAAAATGTCCAATTCTCTCTAAAAAAAAAAGTCCAATTCCTAATAGTCTACCAAACCCACAAGAAAACAAACAATTTTTTTCCTTTTCTAACAAAACAAATGTAATAATTAATACCCGGTCACACTTTTTTTTTTTTTAAATCTATCATTTTTTTTAGCTAAATATAAAAGAGCTAATGCAGTGGAATGTGGATTTATTCAAATCCCTCGAGCCACCAAAATCTAGACACATCAGATTCAGCCTAATAAAATGAGAAAAATAGAAAACCTCACAATTATTGAATTGCTACACAAGTACATGGCACCGTCATGTCCCACAGTAATTGTCTAATTGACAGTACACACACACTCAAAGACAAAGTTAATTTCAACCTGTCTGTCGGTGTTGCTAATTAGTCAAACTTGAGATTATCCACCATTGTGATGATTTACCAATCTTTAGGTAGAATGGCATTACTTAATTCACTAATTTCTTTTTTAATTATATAAATTACTTCCTAACTCCTAACTTTCATTAATTTGCAAGGAAGGTTGTAGAATGTCTATTTCCATTCAATCCGTACCGTTAAGTTCATCAAAATGATATCGTTTTAAAAAGTGAAGAAAAAAATATACTAAAATTAACAACAAGATTAGATGTATTACTATTCTACAAGGTAACTTATTTGAAACCGTTTTAAAATTAAATGATTGAAATGAACAAAAATAGAATTCAAATGATTAGATTGAAAATATATCAAAATTATATAATGTAATTTGTTATTTAATCTCTTTCTCCAATCAGTTTTTTTTTTTTTTTTTTTTTTTTTTTAAGAAAGAGTTTCAACTTATAGCGTCTGATCTTGATGATCAGACTAAGATACCAATAAGTTTTTGGTGTAGGCAGAAATTGAATCACAGATCTCTTGTAGAACCATCAGAGATTTTACCAGTTGAGCTAACTAGAACCCACATTTTTTTCAATCTATTGGGATAAATAAAAAATAGTATCATTCTATGTAAAAGTGATTGCTTAGAGCATTCTCATCAGCTCTCTCATAAAAATGTCATTTTGACACACCAAAAACCTACTTTATCATTTTAGCACATCATTTTACAATATCTCATTTATCAGATGTTTTATCCTTCAATTCTATACATTAAAATAATATTTACTACACATTAAAATAATATATTAACTACTCCCTATCATCATCATCGTCAACAACAACAACAACAATGGCACAACCACCACTGCCGCAACAATGACCACCAACAACCACTACCGCAACAACACCGACAGCCACCACCGACACAAACTTACATCCACCAACGCCACCTCAAAAAAAAAAAAAAAAAAAACACAACCAGAGAGATCGGCACAAACCCACATCCACCAAACCAAACAAACCCACATCCCAAACCCACCACCAGCACAAACCCACATCCACCAAATCAAACAAACTCACATCCCAAATCCACCAAATCAATTATAAAATTAATTACAATTTACACTAAAATCATAAATTGAATCGGACATACACCGAGACCTTTTGGGTGGGTTTAAGCTAGACATACACCGAGACTTTTTTTTTTTTTTTCTCTCTCCTCCTTCAGTGTTTGTTACCTTTCAAGAGCGACAATCAGATCAGGACAACCGCCTCCGTCGCCGTCGCTGATGGAAGTTTTCACTTCCGGCCACTGTGTTCTTCACACTGGAGTTCCTCTTCATAGCAAAGTGGGTCAGTGATCAATGGCGAGCCTGGGTGGTCTCTGTCTCTCGGCGTATGAGATCATAGATCAATGAGGAGAGAGCGAAAAAAGGGGGGAAAAAAACCGGTGAAGGAGATTTTATAGATCAGTGATGGTGGAATTTGTGAGATGGTAGAGAGGAAATCAGTGGTGGCTCATGATTCATGAATAGGAAGAGAATAGAGCAAAAGGAAAGAAGGGAGAAGAAAAGAGTATGGGAGAGTGGAGATGGAGAAGTAGAAAATGAGTGGCTGAACGTGAAGATGATGATATATTTTAATCAGGATGAGAGAGAAAGATGAATAAAATAATAATAAACGCATATAGCATTCTCATCCGTACCGTGCCAAAGATGAGAGCATACTGTAGCATGTCTCAAAATTTTAGCACATTTAGCACATCTCATGATGCTCTGTTTTTGGTGTTTGGTGTGCCAAATGCCAAATATTTGACACACCTGATGAGAATGCTCTTATATTAGCTACCACCTCAAAAGATTATAAGGTCAAAGAATGGTCTTCTAGAACTTGGCTTGGCCTTGAGTTGACATATACTTTTTTATATATGAGATCTACGATGTTCATTATTATGATTACTCTAGTCATTAAGTTAAGACATTAATTTATTTTTCATGTAGTCGGAGATTTCGAACCCTAAATTTCTTATCTGATTATAAGAATTTTTATCAATTGAGCTAACTGGATACTATACCTTTGACAAATACTTTGACAGCAAATAAACTTCTGGCAACAAATAAGACCTATGGCTTATACTCAGCACCAAAGGAACAAATAAAATAAAATAAAATAAAAGGAAATGATTTATGAAAAAGAGAAAAGGGTATAATTGCCTAAGCTAGTGAGCACCCAATAGTAAAAATGGCAGCCGTAAGTATTCGATTGCCATTTTCAAAAGTGAACCTACTTTTTCTTTTAGAATGGAATTGAAAGTCACTTTGACAAATACAAACAAAGCAATGAAGAAAGTTCTATGGCAATAACGTTTGGCATTAATCTATTAATGGATTATTACATGGGCCGTTGCTTAAAAGAGTTTCTTCCACCATTTTCTTGAGCTGAAAGGCTATAAAAACTAGAAGAATTCGGCTAGTAAGGAAAGACCTTTTTTACCTTCAAGTTTCAATGTATTCAACCATATATCCCATCACTCGTGTGAACTCAGATTAGTTCTTTTGGTAGCCACATTCATCTGTCTTAATCCAACATTATATGCCTTTAACAATTTCATAGAAGGATTAAAGACTAAAATGCTAAAAACTGCATTATTGAGATTTGACATGTGAATGCTCCAAAATTCTAATATCTTTTGCTTTCAAAAGAATCAAGGGTATAAAGTTAGATCATTGAGCCATCTCCCTTACCTAATGCTTGAAAGGAATAATCCATGTTTCTCACCGTACTTCTAAATTTCTAATTGATGCACTATATAAATAACACATGATCTAATAATCCCTTTCATTTGACAAAATTTTAAGGTATGATGGAATACAATTTTTTTTAAATTAATTGTAATTATATCAAATTTATTATTTAAAGCAAAATAAACAAAAGAAAATGAACTAATCCCAATTATACTTGCAAATGTGTTGAGTAGTGCTTGTTTTCATGCCCAAAATCCATGTCCACATGCAACTTATTAGTGCTCTTTGGCTCTCCTACTTTACAATAATCTAATTAGATCATTTTTACCCTTGTTACCTCCCCCCTCCCCTTTTTTTCGGAATAAAAAGAGTAAGGATGGCCATTATCCCAACAAAGCGTAAGAGTTCCATTTTTTTTTTTTTAAGTACTAATGTTTAAGAGTTTCTTATTTATTATACTAATAATACACTAAAACTCTTGTAGTTCAGTGATATAACACATGTTTCTTTGTTAAAAAAAAAAAAAATCAAGATTCAAATCTTCATTCCCTCATTATTGTAACTATCAAATTATTAAAAAGAAAATACTAATTTATATATATATATATATAGAGAGAGAGAGAGAGAGAGATTTTCAATCTATGGTGTCTGCTTGTGATGTTTGTCTTCTTTATCATCAGATCAAGACACCAATCGATTTTTAGTATAAGCAGAGATTGAATCTCAAATCTTTTATTCAACTATCAGAAATTTTACCAATTTAGCTTGAGTAACCTAAATGAATATAAAGCTGCAATAATATCTTAGTTATTGACATAAATGCATAACACACTCTAGTATAACATATAAATTGTTGTAACCATTGAATTATAAAAAAATTTGGAGGAGTAAAACACCAGCCCAACCTCCTTCACCCTCCCTTTAAAAAAAATCCAAACAAAATTAATTAAACACTTCCCATCTTATCTCTTATATTCCCTTCCATCCAAACACACTATTAATTAGCGACATAAATAATAATATACTCTAATACAACCTTTTTATTTTTTCTTTCTTATTTAGGAGTATAACTAATGGGAGTGCAATAATAGCTTTGTAATTGGTATTAAAATAGTACATGATATACTCTGGTATTTTTATTTTTATTTTAATTTCTTGTTTAGGCTAGTACTCTAGTAATTAACTACTAGTCTTTTTCTTCTTCTTTTTAAGAAGAGTAACTACTAGTCTAGTTAGTATAATGCAACAATAACTATTTTAACTAATGGAAACGATATAAGTTTCTTATCAGTCTAGAGTCTAAACCCTTGTCGTTCAGTGATAGTATTACTTAATCTTTTTTACGAAGAAAACTGATATTCATATATCCCTTTCTTTCTTTCTTTTAAAATCCCATTTTCTATTTATTATCACAGCTGAATTATAAATAGATAAATAAATAATCCTTATAAATAAATAAAAGTTTCAACGGATATGTAGTTATTTATTTTGAATTCTTTGAAATCCCTTCAACGGATATGTAGTTATTTCTAAATCTAGACCTCATCCATCATTATTATGATAGAATCTGTATTAATGTGGTAGCTGAACTTTAATTTGCTGTTTTCAATTCTTATTTATTTATTTTGGATAAACTGGCAATTCATTTATTCGTATATAATAGAGTTGACACATCATTTACATCATAGTAAAGGCAGCTTTTAGAGAAATTATTGTGTATTCTCAGAGTACTATAAATGTATACTCTCTCCTTTCACATGAATGGTGTGTAGAGAAGGGAGTTCGTATTTATACTACTCCGGAAGTACCTAATAATTTTTCAGCTTTTAGAAGTAACTACGCCCCTTTTGATCATTAACAAAAGTAGGTGTCACAAAAAAATGGACATTGCCATTATATCTTTAGATGGTCTTAGTGATCTCTTCCCCAGTTTCGCCAAAGCATCAGCACATCTGTTATTCTCGTTAAAAAAAAGTGATGTAAATGCACCCTTTATGAAATTAAAACTAAATTAAAAACTTATTTATAAGAAGCATTGAAATGAATTGGATAAAAATGAAGAAATTATAAATAATTTAAAATTGATTGTTATGCATTAGAATTTAAATTTTATCGTAAATTATTATAAACACTGTAGATATATTATACAATCCCAAAACTAATTCAATAAGTATTGATTAGGATTATGTTTAGTATAAATAAACGAATATTTTTTAATTAAAAAATGTTACGACAATAGATGATTGGAATGCATTTTACATATATATATATATATATATATATAAGGTTTTATAAGAAGTCTTTTTTAGAAGTTTTTTTAAGTCATATTGATCTCATAATAGTAGAAGATGGCAAGAATTTTGTAGCTCAATTGAATATTTTCAACAAAAATATCAACAGTTCAAAACTTCCTCATCCAACTATTAATATATAGCCAAAGGCCTTATAGTTGAATTGGCACCTCACCATGCACAAAGTGCTTAAGAGTTTAGGGAAGAAATGATTCGAGCTGCAGAGTTAGCAGCATGTTGTAATTATTTTCAAAATAAAAAAACTATTAATATATAAAATAAAAAAATAGTAAAAACGTCTATTTCTTAATAATTACTTTTATTATTAGGTTAAGACATTTGGTTTATGGTTAGATTTTATGACAAAATATTTTTCTGATTGAGCTAACTTTTTTATTTTTTTATGATATATACTTGTTAAAATCATGATTTATAAGCTCCAACTTTTATTATATAATAATATAATATATAATACCGATGATATATTTTATTTTTTAGGTAAAAATATGATGATATATGATGTTACCATATATATAAATATATAATATATATGGTGTCATCTAGATTTCCTCAAAAAAAAAAAAAAAAATCTCTCTCCTATTCATGTTTGTTTGTTCCTCAAAAAAAAAATGTTTGATTATATTTATATAATCTTTTACTAAAAAAAAGATTATATTTATATAATCTTTCTGACACAGACTGAACTCCTTCCGCGGCTTTATCCTCATAGATCAAGAAACAGAGTTAAAATTCAACAATACAATACGCGGAGAATATCATAATATCAATCACAAATCCTACCCCACAACCACCGTTTCAAGTGCAACCCAAATTTTCTATCTGGGTCCTTTGTTTTTGTTTGTGTTTCGTTCTTAACTAAACTCCAATCCTCCATTAAAGGCTTTTCTTTGTCTACTCCTCTGCCATTAAGAGCAACTTTTTTTTTCTTCATCTACTCTGTTTCTGAGACACAGCTTGTTGGGGTTCTTTGAGTTTATTTGGTTTTCTTAGTTCAGTTTTAAAATCCTTAATAATAGTTTTAGTTGGGTGGGGGGGTGCCATAGAAGAACATGTGGGGCTTTATTCTTTGTCTCCCAAACAAAAGTACATGTTGAATTCTTTTGGATCTGCAAGCGTGATCTTGGGGATGGGTCTGTGCTGAGTGACCTGCCATTGGTGCAGAACCAAGCATGTCCTTTTGTACTAAGTTCTACTTCTTCTTTTTATGTTTTTATTATAGCATCTCTTTTATTCGGTTTACTTTAACTGTGTGATGCACAAAAGGGTCTACTTTGGTTAGTCAGTTTATGCTAGTTCTGTTCCTATTTTAGAGAGAGAGAGAGAGAGTTTTAGAAGAATAAGAAGAAGAAGAAGAAAATGGGATCTGGTAATGGGATTTACTCAGAGGGAGAGTTCAGTTTGGATGCAAAGTGGCTGGTTGATCCTAAGCAACTTCTTGTTGGGCCAAAGATTGGAGAGGGTGCACATGCCAAAGTTTACAAGGGGCAGTAAGTCAACCTGGGTTCTCTTTTCCTTTTTGGGGTCTGAATTCTTGTATCTCATATTTATGAGGCTTTAGTTATTGGCTTACTGTTTTAGATCATTTAATCAGTGGTATATTGTTATGGTGCAGTTGTCTTAATCTTCAATTTGCTGGAATTTCTGTTTTTTTCAGATATAAAAATCAAACTGTTGCTATTAAAGTTGTTCATAGGGGAGAGACCCCAGAAGAAATTGCCAAGAGAGAAGCGCGGTTTGCCAGAGAGGTTGCAATGTTATCCAGAGTCCAACACAAGAATCTAGTGAAGGTTGTTTGATAAGCATATATAGGAAATGATATTTCAATTTTTTAAGCATATGATTCTATCTATATCAGGATCTGAAATTTAAGGATAGTCAGTGAATTGTTAGTGATTAGAAGAAACCATTGAAGTGAGCATTTAATCAATATCTGACACGACTGTGTCTACTTGTGTATTACCAGTTTATTGGTGCTTGCAAGGAACCTGTTATGGTGATAGTAACTGAACTTCTAATGGGTGGGACGTTGCGTAGATACTTGTTGAATTTGCGGCCAAGCTGCTTGGATATGCGTGTGGCAGTCGGGTTTGCACTTGATATTGCTCGCGCTATGGAATGCTTACACTCCCATGGGATCATTCACCGGGATCTGAAACCTGGTACGGTTATTTTACTGTTTTGGTTGGAGTTTCTGTTGTTTGTACAGTTGTTGTAAACTCACAAAAGAAAAGAACAGAATATTTTATTAGCTGACAGCGTGTCATGTCTGTACTAAGTCATTTGTAGTTCAATTCTAACTTCTATTAGAAGGATTCACGATGGTGTTTCATAACATGGTGAATGTGTTACTTGCACATACCATTTGTATCTCCATTTTTCAGTTGGTTGATAATTGCAATTGAATTTTGTTCTTGCAAGTAACTGACATATGAAGAAGAGTATTTAGTCCTGGGATACTTATCAATCGTGATTATGAAATCCTGTATGGTGACTGGTCGTTGACATTTTAGTAAACAACTTGAGTTGTGGGCATCGACTAATCAACTTGAGTAGCTGTAAAAAGGGGGAAAGGTGGGGAAGAAGAAGAAAGAAAACAAAAAACAAGAAAGCTTAAGATAATATTTTAGCGGTACTTATCATGAGGTCCAGCTTTCAAAACAGTTACACAAAATATGGTTTTGATGTCTGTAGGTTTCAAATTAGTATGAGTTTGCACTAAAATTCTAAAGTAGTTAAACCAATGTTATTCTTGGAGATCCATGTGGCATTAACTATTCTGCTACAGACATGGGAGTACATGAAGAAACAGGTTGACTTTATCTGTGAGCATGTCCAATGACATATGAAAATGCATACCTACAATTAGCATCAGAAGTTAGCTGCAAAATTTAATTTGGATTTTGAAATCTGATGGAAGGATTCCCATTGTGTGGTAGAACTAGATTTAGGATCATTGATGGCATTGCTTTGGTTTGTCCCAGATTTATGATTCCTTGGCTGTCCCTGTGCCGCATCTCTTAGCTTCTCTGGCGTGCTGTCTTAAGAGAGGGTCTACTGTCTACCTGTTGATTTAGGATCACATTGCTTCTGTCAAATTCAATTTATAGTAGTTTCTTGACTCATTGTTTTTGTTTTATGTCAAAATCTGTTAATCAAACAAATGAGCAAATAGTATTTGGCCATTCCTAGTTTAACTCTTGCTCATTATAGACAAGGTGAACTTGAGATGGATTCAAAAGATGAATATCTTATATTTTAGATTCTAGCTAACATCTTAGCTGAAGTAATTTTGAGCACTATCTCCAAAGTGATATCCACATAAATCAGGTGTAGCCGCTTCTTGAGGAACCTAGGTTTGAGCA
The DNA here is from genome assembly GCA_030021035.2 of Notholithocarpus densiflorus. Taxonomy (NCBI): domain Eukaryota; kingdom Viridiplantae; phylum Streptophyta; class Magnoliopsida; order Fagales; family Fagaceae; genus Notholithocarpus; species Notholithocarpus densiflorus. The sequence continues at coordinate 917,709 of JARYZH020000112.1, read as the reverse complement.
AAAGTTTGACAACTTTGTTTCCTTTTCTTTTGACAGAGAATTTGATCTTGACCGCAGACCATAAAACAGTTAAACTTGCAGATTTTGGTTTAGCTAGAGAAGAGTCATTAACAGAGATGATGACGGCTGAAACAGGGACATATCGTTGGATGGCTCCAGAGGTACTCAATTGCTTGAAGGTTTTAGGTTTATATTGTTCAGGCAATTGGTGTTTTGTATTTACTAATGATTCTTTCCCTATTTGGAGACAGCTTTACAGCACAGTCACGCTAAGGCACGGGGAAAAGAAGCATTACAATCACAAGGTGGATGCCTACAGCTTTGCAATTGTGCTGTGGGAGCTCATCCACAATAAATTGCCTTTTGAAGGCATGTCAAATCTACAGGCAGCATATGCAGCCGCTTTTAAGGTAGCTATATGTTTTGATCTTGTCTTATGATATATCTAAGATGGGATGATTTCTTGCATGTGTGTGATCTTAGGGTAGGACTTTAAAATAGCAACTTTAATGGCGTTTACAGTCTCATATGATCTCTTCTAGGACTATAAGATGTCAAAGGTAACAAAAAATATGCTAGCTTTGGGAGCATTTCTTTTTCAAATTTATCTATAGTGCAGGAAATTTTGAGTAATTTAGGAGAACTAGCTAACACCCCTCCCCAGCAGTTTTGTTAGGTTTGATAGGCAACATTTTACACACCTCATTAAAAAACTACCAGGGAAAATTATCAAATTCAATCAGATGGACTTGAAATTTTTCTTAGGATAGTGCACTTGAACAATGCAGCCAGACCATCTTGGTGAAGATCACATGTAGGTTTAGAAAGATTCAGCAGCTGCTGTGTGGTGACTCAGCAGAAAAAATAATAAATGATTGCATGGCTAAATTGCTGAAAGTAGAACATTGTGAAAAACCTGTAACCAAAGATTTTCTAAAATTGCTCTTGTAGTCCTAATTTATATCTATCCATTAGTTTCAAACTTTGACATTGAATGGAATGGAATGTACAATAAGCATAATTTATCCTAGAAAGGGGTCTAACATCCTTATTTGTTTTTGTATGAATCTCAATGATTAGGCCATCAGGTAATTTATTTTGCAATGTGTGCCACAAGGATTCACATTGTCCCATTGCTAGATTAAATCTCATTTATTTCTTGGAGCTGTTAACATCATCCAAATATTTATTGTTTCAGAATGTGAGGCCCAATGCTGAAAACCTCCCTGAGGATTTGGGTTTGATTGTGACTTCATGTTGGAGAGAGGACCCAAACACTCGACCAAACTTCAGCCAAATTATACAGATGCTCTTGCATTATCTGTCTACTATTTCACCACCAGAGCCCGTTATCCCTCCTCGGATATATGCGTCAGAGAATACTGTGTTTCCGCCAGAATCTCCTGGTACAAGTTCCTTAATGGCTGCAAGACATGACTCAGGGGAAACCCCAACATCCAACATAGAAGACAACTCTGTAGGTTTTTTCAGTTGCTTTAGACATTGCTACTGATCCCAAATAATAATTATTAGTCAAGTTCAATAAACTAAAGTCTCAGATATTGCAAAAATACTACATCTTACTTCAAAAAAAAAAATAGTAAATTTGCTCAAACTTGGTTAGTTTAGTAAGTTGACATAGGAAATTATGTTGGAGCTGATGTTATGGTCAAGAAGCCTTCACTGAGTTCTGGAGTTGGGGTTGCTGAGATGTTGTTTGACTTGTTTCATTGTAAAATAAGGTCCGTCCAAAGGCCTTTACTCCTACTACATGTATGCAAGAAATCTTCCAGATTATGTAACGACTGTTAACATTCTAGTGCTAATGAATTGTATCAGATTTAGTAATATGACCATACACTCCCAAAACGTGTTCTTGTTAATTCTTGAATGATTTAGAACTTGAGATTATAAAATTAATGGTCAATAATGCTAACCTCTGAGAGAGAGAGAGAGAGAGAGAGAGAGAGAGCGAGCATTGCAAAACAGTCATAAGTTAAAATCAAACTTCTAGAGAGAGAGACAAAGAATGTACCTTAAAGATGCGTTTGGATTGCATTTTTTCATGTTGCGTTTGCGTTTTCCTTTTTTTTTTTTTATTGGGACTCGCGTTTCACGTGGGACCCAATACTGTCAATGGGTCCCATGCACTGTGCACGGGACCCACTATCTCTTTGAATAGCAAATATTTTACAGGAATATGTCACACCAATGGGTCCCGTGTACTGTTCACGGGACCCACAAACCTCTTTTTTTAGCCTCTTTTTTTAGCAATTTTTTTATTAAAAATGGGTCTCACAGTACTATTCACATATTTAAAAATTATTTTGCTACAGTATTTTCAGTTTTCAGCAAAATAAGCGGTATCCAAACAGACCTTAAGTTTTCATATTAAATTCAAATATATGACTGAATCGAATTTAATTGTCCTTTTTTTTTAAAGCGAATTTAGTTGTCTTTAAAAAAAAAATACATTGTTTGTGTTGTATTAGTAGACATAAATGAGTAATTTAAGGTTCAACTTAGTTTTGTGTTAAAATAAAAAATAAAAAATAAATAAATAAAAGGTAAAGAAGGTGACTATGACATATGAGAAGGTAGGTTTGATGTGAAAAGGAAAAAGGAAAACAGTTCTTTCATCTAGAAAGAAGTTAATAATGTAGGTTTGGTCTTATCTAAGATATTCAACTTTTAATTGAAGCACCAGAAACCATTAATATCTAAAAATGTAGAACAGAATTCTTAGCAGCAATGACATAAATTAACATCCTCCAACTGAGTACTGACACATGCCTGAGCTACTTTTTTTTATGTGTGTGTTTTAAAATCGAGGGGGGTTGGGTTCTAGTACTTCGGCAGAAGAACCTTTTTTAATTAATGGGCTGGACTAGTTTTGTTAGACAAGAAATGGGTTTGGGCCAAAATGACCCGGTCCGGATACAAAAATACAAAAACAAAAATACAAAAAACGAAAAAATATCGCCGTTGCCGGGGATCGAACCCGGGTCACCCGCGTGACAGGCGGGAATACTTACCACTATACTACAACGACTTGTTCGTGGCTTTAGAATTATCGATTATTATTAGTTCCTTTCTTTCATTTGGAACATCCAAAAATATAGCTGTTATAAAAAATCAAGAAACACAATTATGAGTTTGTGACAACTTTTTAAACTTAGTTTTTAGTTTTTACCTTACTGGAGTAAAAATAAATACATAATAGTAATTTTTTTTAATTACTTAAGAAAATATTTCACTAGAAAAATACTTTAAAATTTTTGAATTTTCAACAAAACTTACTGTTGTTGAAGTATTCTTTCCACCTTAACCAATCTCCTCTTATATATTATGTAAAATAATTGAATCTACAGTCTTGTATTATACTATTATCATCCCTATAAAAGTATAATAAATAGAATACTAATTTAGATTACAGTCAAGGTTTTCTAGGAATGATTTTTTGCTAAAAAGAGAACATAAAACTTTTCAACACTATCATTTTTTTTTTCAAGATACCATCAAACTTTTACATAATAAATAAATAAATGGATAAAAGTAATTTCATTTATATATATCATTATTAGCATCTAGTTTCTAAAAAATATTGTGTGGGTTTTTTTTTTTGGTAAAAAAGCACACAGGCCCAAGTAGAAAGTAAGGATCCTAGGCCCAATGCTTTATGTTTAAGGGACTGGGTTTGGTTCACCGCAGCTAAGTTGGGCTGATTTCGAACCAAGTTATGCACAAAGCGCGGATCCTACAACACATACATACTAATACACAGAAAACAAATACTTATTGTACAGCAAGGAACAGTAAAGAAGTGATATAAGAGAAAAAATGAAATAAACGTTAAGGATCCTTAGGATGATATGGAATGTTTCATTATTTTCTTAAGTTTTTAATACATCACGCTCACTAGGATATGTTACAAGGTCCAAATAAGTTCAAAAATAGCAGACTTAGATGACTCCTCATGCCTCTAAGACTTGCGAAGTTTGAATCTCTTTGAATCCAAGTGTATTCTCTAGTGGCTGTTTCAGGATCCCGGACGGTGTTTTCCCTCTCTTTTCTCTTTTTGAATTCTAACAGACTTTTCTCAAGGATCTTTTCCTCTAATTCACTATTTCTGAATGTCTTTCACTGTTGGTTGCCCCTCCTTTTATGGTGCCATCATAGGGTTTCTGGTGTACCATTGATTCCCTCCATTTGCTGCCCTGGGCATTAGAACCAATGTTGTGTCAGCAACATTGGTGACTGACCCCTTCCTTATTTTCTCACTATTTCCTTCTTTTGAGATTTCCTCTTCAAAAGTCCCTAGCTAACTTTAATGTTTTGGGGGATCCTAAAGGGCTGACCTTTGATTTTTTTTTTTTCCAAAGCTTCTAGACACCACCTTTTCAGACCTACCTTTTGGCTGCTTTCCTTTTTGTCATTTTTCCTAAATGGGCGGATTCCTTTCCATCAAATTGAAAGATCCACAGCCACCTTCCTTCATGGTCCATCTTTCTAGGTTCCCCAAGGTACCAGACCCTTATTTATGAATTGCTAGTTCCCCAAGCCTTCTGCCCCTTTTCTGCATCATTGGGTGGCTGATGGGACACATTTGCTCTCGTTCTTTGTGCTCCTGGGCATGCTTCCTTGAGCTGTCTCAATCCCAACCTGGCCTTGCTGCATATCCCGAGGATCCCAGACTTCTGGGAATCCCCAGGTATCCTGGTTCATTTTTCTCTCTAGGTTCCTCAGCGATTTTCTCCCTTAAGGGCTGGGTTGAACTTCTTCTTTCTTTGTTTTGTAAGGTCCAATGTTTGCCTATTCATGGGCTTGGGCCCCTTCCTATTGACTTTTAACGGATTTGGGTCTTGCCTTTTCATTGAAAGCCCAAGTGGCTCTTGAATTTCAATCTTTTTGTATTGTTTTTGGGCTTTGCTACGATATTGTGATATTTTGGACCTCAACATTTAGCCCCCCAAGCTCGTGGAGCCCACGCGTGAGTAGATAAAACTCTTGATTTTTTTTGTAAGGATCTTCACTTGTTTTCTTAGTCAGCTTCGGGATCCCCTCTCTCCGCTTCTTGGGATCCTGCTCCTTCATGTTATCCTCTGGTGTCCTGATTTTTCATCTATCCCACTCCTTTTGTAACTCCCCCCTCTTTCCACGGAACGTGGCAGTTAAGTGTCTAAGTAAACTTCCCCCTCCACTTTTTACGTTTCCCATAACTCCCTTTAATAATTGACAATAACTTTTTCTTATAAAATTGAATATTGGCAACTGGCGTTTTTTTCTATACTTCGTCACCATCCTTTCATGGCTTCTTCTTCTTCCTCACGCAAAAAGAGAGAACATTCTCCTACTCCTTCCGAAGGCGAGGGTTCCTCAGCAGGGTCAGAACAAGGCAAGGTGCAGGAAGTTACAGATCGCCCAGCCTTCCCTTTACGGGACCCCTGGTACACCCCTAGTCTGTTCTTTCCTTAGGTGTCCCACGGCGAGGCTCTTCCTTCCCCATATACCTGGGTGTTTTTCAGTCAGCCTGGGTTTGCCAATTCCGCTTAGACTCCAAATCCAATGGAGATTTTGGATCTTCAGATCAGACGGGGATCCTACAAGGCAATTCCCATCTTCTTCGACTTTGTCCCGAGGAAGATTACTAATTGGTCCAGTTGGGTGGATAAGGAGCTTTCTGACGTCAAATTTGTTAGCTGCTTGGAGCAAGCCAAGATCCTGAAATCAGTGGCAATTTCGAGGAATCTTAAAGGTTTCAGGGACGCCAAAGGCCTTAGACACTTGGTGCGCCATTGGTGTCCCTCTCTCCACACATTATTCTTTTCCGTTAGTGAGCTCACTATCACTTTGGAAGATGTGATTAATAACTTTCTCCTTCCGGTGTTTGGCGACGAAAATCCCTTTGATATCAGCCTCTCTAGAGAGGATCTCAAGGTTGAAGACAAGCTTTTTAGACATTTTGGTGGGCATATTGCTTCTTTTGGGGGGAAACCGGCCAGAATGGGCAAGTGGGTAGCAACCCTTTCTCAGAAAAAGGACAAAGTGGTTAGGCGAGCTGGGTTCTTAACACTGTGGCTCAGTAAATTTTTGTTCAGCGAATTCCCCGGATATGGGATTAAGTCTACCTTTTTTCCTCTTGCAATCAGATTGGCTTGGGGGGCCCAGTATCCTTTAGCCCCCATGTTTTTGGGCCACGTTTACTCTCAATTGGACTTGCTTCATGGAGATAAGGTTGAAGACAACTCCTGCTACACCAATATCTCGTCCCTCCACTGTGCTATCCTTCAGGTGTTCATGTGGGACCGCTCTTTTGTTACTTTCACAAAATGTAGGAACTTGAAGTATGTAAAAGACCTATTCCAGGGATCCCCAGACGTGATCAAGGGTCTGTGTGGTAGTTCTACTGATAGTCACCCTATCATCTTCCGCTGGTTTAACTTAAAAGGCAGCAGCCTTAATTTGGTAGAGTTGTTTGATCAGGTGGGGCACTTGAGTTGGCGTTCTCCCCTAGAGTTCAGCCCCGGGTTCACATGTGATTCCGTGCTGGCTTCTTTTCTCAACTCTCCAGGACATGCTTTTGACCTCCGCTGGGGAGATGAAGGCAGCCTAGCGTACTTGGCTTGCACCAACCCCTCATGGCTTCCAGTGCCTCCATCAAGTGGCCCAAAGTACACTCACTATTTAGCACACCGGGTACTCAAACAATTTGGTTTTGATCAGGACATCCCACCAATGTTTAAAAAGGTAGTGCCTTTTCTCCCATCTCTGGATCCATTTCTAAGGCTTCAAGCCTTTTCTTATTGGTCGCAAAGGAGCCCCCAATTCGTGGTGCCAAGCTCTCAACGGGGAGTCTTTGCTTCCAGTGGTTTTGCTGGTTACTGGAGAAGGGTTCAAAAGTCCTTCTTAGACTTTGTTGGCTCTTGTAAGATTGGGAGGGTTCTTGACCCTGGTCTCTTCTCTACTCCCTCTTATAACAAACGTTTGGCCCTCCCTACTGCTGGCATTGTATTTGCTGCAATAAGCATCAAAACAGGATTTGCAGAGTGGCATGCCTCTAGGGGTGGTTGGGTGTGCTATATCAATGATTTCCCAGATGCTTAGTCAGGGTGTGATCTTATTGTGGGCTTTTCCTCATGTGTGCCTATTAAAAGATGAGTGGTAGAGGCAATTGGTATTGTAACCCCTGTAGACAAATGCAAGGAAAAAAGGATCAAGCAGGAGGTTGTCAAGAAGTCTAAGGTTGAGGGGAGTGCCGAGGGTACTGAGGCTAGCCATGAGACCAAGAAAAGGAAAACTGCTAAGTCTCGCAAGCAGCTTGTTATTTTTGAGGACTCCGAGGGAGCGGATCCTTCTGCAGTTGGAAAGGAGGTCAGCCATCCTCCCATCCCAAAGATCAGAGTGAAGACTAGGGTAGAGTCTTCTGTCCTTCAGGTCCCTGTGGGTTCCTTTAAAGGAACCTCTTCAGTAGCTGTTACTTCCTCAGCCCATGGTTCTTCGAGATCTATTGACATTATACCCTAATCTCTCCTGGGACCCTCTGGGCGTAACCGTAGTAAGCAAAAGACTGTTGAAGAATCTGTAGAGAGAGAGAGAAGGGCAAGACCTCATTCCTTCTTCTCTCCTTTTTTTTGACATCTCCTTACTCACTTTTGGTTTGTTGTTCTGTTGTGTCTCCTTTTTTTTTTTTTTTTACTGATGAATGATCTCTCTTCTTATTTGTAGTCTAAGCGCAAGTCAGACCCTAAGGGAGCAAAGAGTCAGTCTTCTGATGATGATGTGGTATAACCCTTATTCACTTGTTCCCCTCCATTTTCTACTTTCTCTCTTTCTTGGGAATTGTATATATATATATATATATTATTTTTTACTGTTCTGCCAATTGTTTCTTCCTGCCTTTCTTTCTTTTGCAGGTAGAGGTGCCTCCTCATGTGATTGGTGGTGCCTTGATGGAGGAAGTGGTGGCAGTTAAGCCCTTAGCTGCCTCAGGCGTGGAGAAAGAGCCCTCTAATGGTGGCGTGGCTGAGGAAGCTAGGCAGGCAGTCAAGGATGCCAAACCCATTCCATCTTCTGCTTCATTGGCTATTCAGAATCATGAAGCCTCTCAACCTCTTGTTCCCCAGGATCCTAAACCTACGCAAACTCCCAGTCCAACTAAAACTGTAACAATTGAGCCACCTACGGAACTTGTGTTAGGCAAGGAGTCTCTAGGGGGTGCATCTTCATCTACACAAGCAGGTAAACTCTATCTCATCCTTTATTTGCGCCTATCCTTTTTGTTTTCCTTATCTTTTCTTCCTAAGGGCTTTTGTTTATCTTTTTTTTTTTTTTTAAGCCAAACCAGCGCCCAATCTGCCCTTGAAGCTGCCCCTTCTTTGGAGTCAGAAGTTTTTGAAGGTGTGTACTGCTTGTTATTGTTGCCTCTCCCCTTCTTTAGTTCATATCTTCCCATTTTCTTTTTCCATCCTTCTTCCTTGTCTTTTATTTTATTTTATGGGAAAGCCTTCAACGTCCCTCCCCTCCTTCAGCAATTTTGCCAAGATTTCTTCGCCCTTCTTTCAACGTGCATTGTGTTCTTTCTCAGAGTCTTCTGAGAGGTCGGGGAGGACAGGAGGACGAACCTCCCATGATGGCTGAAGTGGTTACCCAAACTCAAAAGGAAGCCTTACCGCAAGGAGCTGGTACTTGTTTTTTACCTTTCCCTTTCTCTCCTTTCTTTTGTCCTCTCTATTCCTTGCCACAACTCTGTCTGCTCTTGCAGGTGTTGACGCTGGTACCAAGGAATCTGGGCTTGCAATTGCTGAGAAAGCTCAAGGGCCTACTCCCAGTGTCCATACCACTGAAGCTCAATCAGGGATCCCCCAGACCACCCAAAGACTTGAAAGTCCTCCTGATTCTGAAGGCAGAGACACGACAATGGAGGAAGCTCCAGAGATGACTGTCTCAGATCCTAGCTCAGGGCTTCCTACTTTCCTATCCCACTTTGATTCTTTGGAGTTCAACAGCCTCCCTGCGAGCCACTTTCACCGTTTTGGACCATCCTTTGCCAGCTTTTTGCGATTCTCCATGCCTGTTAAGGGTTTGCCACTCTTGGAGGGACTATTCAAAGCTCATGGGAACTTTCACCTGTGGGTTTAGGGGAGGCGTATTTCTGGGCAATATCTTGATGGAGCTCCTTTGTGCCGTGTTAATTTCCCTAAGGGATTCCTCTCTTGACTCTTTATCTGAGGGAAGGCTTCTGGAGTGGAGGGGAGTGGTGCAAGACCTTATAGAAGCCAAGTTCAATCTGTCCTTTTTGCTGGAGTGTCTGAGGTCTTTAGCCCACACACTATTTCAAAGGAAGGCTTCCAAGGATCTTGATGTTGAGATTGTTGCTGCTGAGGAAGCTTTGGCTTGTGCTCATAAGGTATTACAAGATTTGAATATCAAGAGGCAGCTGATCCTTTCTTCCCTGACGACCCTTGCGATTTCCTCAGAAGTCTCTCTGTTGGTTGGCCTTATATCTTAGCTTCTCTCTTTTTGCCCTTCTTTTAAAGTATTCATGACTGCCTCTTTTTATGATATATGAATCTTTAGTAATATGCTTATGCATTTCTTATTATCTTTTTCTTTTGTCTGTTTCCTGTTTGTTTTTTTTTTTTTTTTTTTGGACTAAGTCCTGGACCATGGTACCTACAAAATTTTGTGGTAGGCCCCGGACCAGGTACTCTTGTAATTGTGTTCCTGCGCAGGTGCTGAGTTGGGTACATTGGATGCCTTTTTTCTTTTTTCTTTTTTTTTTCTTTTTTAATATCCAAGTCCTAGTTCATGAACCAGGCAGGCCTATTTTGTGGCAAGTACTAGGTTGGGTACTTCAGGGTACTTATTCCTACCCTAAGTCCCAAACCATGTACCTGGACTGATCTTGGTGTGAGTCCTAGGTCATGCGCTAAAATTTCATCTTTTTTTTCTTTTCTTTTTTTTGGCGCTAGCCCAGGTACCCAATCCAGATTTGGCCACACTTGGGCTGTATCACGCAATATTATCTAAATGCAATTGTACATCTTACTTGAGGCTTCCTCTTTTGAAAAAAAAAAAGATTCAATTGAAATACATCATAACAACTAGGATAAGGAACATAGGATGATGACAAAAGATAGTAAGGGTCTCAACATAGAGTGACCTTTTATCGTGGATTCCTAAATGAAACTGCTAAGTAAAGTTCTTGGCAAAGAAAAGATAACATGGCAAAAACATAAAGAGTGACGGAACACTTAGCAGAGTAGAGAGTGATAAAAAGGATTCTCGGTGTACTAGAACCTTTCCTTTTTCACGCATAGTACTACTTCAGCCATTTTTCGTTTATAGGATCCGTTAAGGCAGTCCCATCTTCCTTCGTGAGGTAATAATATCCACTATCGTGGGCCTCCCTGATGATGTAGGGCCCTTCCTATTTTAGAGCAAACTTGGAGGGTCCTAGGACATTCTTCCTTACATGTTCTGCTGCTCTTAATACCAACTACCCTTATGCAAAGGCTCTTGGGTGTACTTGTCTGCCCATATGCCTTAACTATTCTTTGCTGGTACCTCTGGTTCCTCCTTCTTGCCACTTCTCATTCCTCTTCTAGCCCCTCCAGATCAGCCAATCTTCCCTCGTTATTTGTGCTATCTGTGTCCTCTTGGATTCCTTCAAGTACTACTCTTAGTGTGATAATGACTAACTCTACTGGACTGATGGCTTCTGTCCGATAAACAAGGGAAAATGGTGAAAATCTTGTGGTTGTTTTCAAGGAGCTCCTGCATGCCCAGAGTACATCCGTCAATCGGGCGCTCCACTTTCCTCCATACTTATGTTTCATCTTCTTGAGGATTTTCAGTATCACTCTGTTAGTAGCCTCGGCCTGGCCATTTCCCTGCGAGTAGTATGGTGTGGACCCCCCATGCTTGATGTGATACACCTCTGTTAGGTTCTTCATGTCCCTATTTACAAATGGGGTACCATTGTTGTTGATCGGCCTCTTGGGGATCCCAAACCGTGTAATAATGTGCTCCCGAATGAAGTTTGTAATAGCTGCTCCAATGGCCTTCTTCATTGGGATGGCTTCTACCCATTTTGTAAAATACTCAGTGGCTGCCAGGATCCATATGTGGCCATTGAAGGGGGTTTATGGGTCTTATAAGGTCAAGCCCCCAAGTGTGGAAAAGCCATGGTGTGGTCATATCTTGCAGCACATTTGGATGAGTATGAATTACATATCTGAGTACTTGGCATGCATGACACGTTTTAACCAACTCTTCAGAATCCATTTTCATTGTAGGCCAATAGTACCCCAGTTGTAACAATTGCCAGTGGAGCCTCCTCTTCCCCGGGTGGCTTCCACAGTCATCGAAGTGGACTTTTCTTGCTATCTCTCTAGCTTCCCTAGGCCCTAGGAATCTTAAGGGATCCCCACTATACCCCCTTTTGAATAGGATCCCGTTCTGCAAAAAGTACCGAACAGCGAGCTTCCTGAGCCGATGGGCTAGTGTCCTGTTAACTGGCAAGATCCCTTGAGCCAAGTATTCCATAAATGGGGTTCTCCAAGCTTCTACTACGAACACAGCATAGCTTTCTTCTTTGTCCACCGAGAGCCAACACTTTTGACATTTTTCTTGCACAGTTGCAGCTTCTTTGCTCATATCTGGCCAATAGTACCCCATGCGTTGCATTCTCCTGTATAGACTGATTTTTTCTGTGATCCCACAGACCTGGCTATGTAATTCTTCCAACCTCAACTTCCCTTCCTTCTCATTGATACATCTGGACGGGATCCCCCCGAGCAGCCTTCTGAACAGCTCTCCTTTTATCAAGGTATAATCTTTCAATTCTTTGATACTTCCTCTGTGCTCCAACCTTCCTATCTTCCCTTTTATCTCATCTCTCTAGTCTTTTTGTTCTGACTCTTCAGGGAACATCATTTTAAGGGTCCCTATGATGGAGTTTTCTTGCTTGCTTACCCTTATCAAAGTGCTGTCTCCCTTAAAGGGTATCTGGGATCCTAGAGTAGCTAGTGCGTCAGCAAACCGATTTTCACTCCTTTGGGCGTACTCCACACTAAAGGTCTAGAATTTCTGTTCCACCTTTTGTGCCCAAGTTCTATAAACTGCCAAACTCTGCTCTCTTAATGCGAAATCTCCCTTCATTTGGGAAACCATGAAGTTGGAGTCTCCCAAAACTCTCATATGCTTGACTCCCATGCTGAGTTTTATGACCAGTCCAGTCAGGTACGCCTCATACTCAGCGGCATTATTTGAGCATGGGAACTCGAGCTTAAAGGATAATGGCACGGTATCCCCGTCTTTTCAACTTAGCACAATTCCTAGGCCATTGGAAGTTGCCATTGCTGATCCATCAAATCTCATGGTCCACTTCTTTCTTGGGAGTTCTGCTATCGCCACTTCTTCTTGGATCTCCTCACTTAGTAAGCACTCTTCTTCTCCGGGGAACTAGGCTAGCAAATCCGCTATGGCCTGGCTTTTAACAGCCTTAGGGGTCCTCAAACCGATGTCATATTGAGAGAGCAAGACCAGCCACTATGCTATCCTCCCTGTCAATAGAGGCTGATGGAGGAGTGCCTTTATGGGATGAGACTTGGTCACTAGGAGGATCTGATGGGCTAAAAAGTACCATTTTAGTCTTTGGGATGCGTAGATAACCACTAGACATGCTCTTTCTATCTTGGGATACCTGGTCTCTATATCTTTTAATGTCCTGCTTATATAATAAATTGGTTGCTCATTCCCTTCATCATCTTCCTGCGCTAGCAGGGCCCATATAGCCTGGGAGTTTGATACTAAATATAACAACAGAGGTCGTCCATGTACTGGTGCCTGCAGGGTAGGCAGATGATTCATGATCTGCTAGATCCTCTTAAAGGGTTCCTGTTGTTCAGTTCTCCAAGTGAACTCAGCTCCCTTTTTCAACAGTTTGGATAATTCACTTATGACCGAAGCTAGTCCTAGCACAAACCTCCTGATATAGGAGACCCTCCTTAAGAAACTTTTAAGCTTTTTGACCGTCGTGGGCCTCTTCATGGTTGTGATGGCTGTGGCCTTGGCTGGATCCACACTGATGCCTCTATGATGTACTAGGAACCCAAGGAATTTCTTAGCAGATACCCCAAAGGCGCACTTCATGGGATACATGCGCAACTTGTACATCCTGCACCTCTCAAAGACTCGTTCAAGTACATGGAAGTATCCTGCCCTAGCTCTTGACTTTACCACGATGTCATCTACACAATCTTCCATTTCCTTGTGCATCATATCATGGAAGATGGCCGTCATGGTTCGCTAGTACGTGGCCCCTGCGTTTTTAAGGCCAAAGGGCATTATAATGTAATAAAAGTTTCCAATCGGGGTCTTGAACGCTGTCTTTTCTGCATCTTTGGCAGCCATCCGAATTTAGTTATATCCACTATATCCATCCATAAACGAGAACATGGAGTTTCCCGCGGCTAAATCTACAAGGAGGTCAATATTAGGCAGGGGATACTCATCATTTGGACATGCCTTGTTCAGATTGCGAAAATCCACACAATATCAGATTTGGCCATTCTTTTTCTTCACAGGTACTATGCTAGAGAGCCATCTAGGATGCTGGATTGGCTTGATGAACCCAGCTGCCAGTAGTTTCTTGACTTCCTGAGTTATTTTAGCCTCTACCTCAGTGTGAAAGACCCTGACTAGTTGAACTATCGGTTTGACTTCCAGGTCCACATTAAGAGAATGGACTACCAGCCTAGGATCCAGCCAGGCATCTCATCATATGTACATGCGAATACATCCACATATCTCTTGAGTAATGCTACTAACTACTCTTTTTCCTGTACTGTTAACTGACTGATGATAAAAACAGGCTTTGGGGATCCCAAGCCAGCCCCGAAGTTTACTTCTTCCAGTTCCTCTTCGGGCTGGATCTATGCTTCCTTGTCTGGATCCTCTGGGATCTCTTCTTGAGCTATCATACAATCTGGTGGTTCGGGACATTCCTGCACAACGCATTCGGGTCCCGCACACCTTCATAAGCGGTATATTAACCTTCCTCCAGGTTCCCGAACTACCACGCATTCCCGGGATCTCGAGGAGCTAGTCTTCTTCTTTTTCCTTTTTCTGTCCAGGAGATTCCTTAAATCTTGGGTACCCCCTCCTTCTTCTTCTTTTAAGACAGGTGCTCCTGGTGTCCCTACTGCGGGACTCTCGTCATCTGGCCCTAACTTATCATAAAACATTGTCTCTACAAAGTTTACTTCTCCTTGGCTGAATGAGTTTGGGTTGGTAGGGATCTTTATGGGCCTGCCATTCAATCTCCCTTTGACACATTAATGGTACGTGAAGGGAATGAGGCGGTGCTTATGAAACCAGGGGCGTCCCAACAAAATATGGTAAAAAACTTCTAAGTTGATCACATGGAATCTGGTCAAGGCTACTATTGGGCCTACCCTTAAGGCCAGCTGCATATATCTTTCAGTTGATTCTACCGTCCCTCCAAATCCTGTTATCTCCACAGAAGCCCCCAGGATCCTCCTGCAGGTCATGCCCACAGCCTCCAGGGTACTTAGGGTGATGAGGTTGGGTGAAACTCTTGTGTCTATCAATGCTCTCCTAATTTGGACACCATTTATGGTAACCATCAAGTAAAGGGGTTTGTGATGGTCTGAGTGTGCTTGCTCACTCCCAAGTACAGGAGATCGTAGCAATATAATTGTCGGAGTACTGAGGTCGAACCACAAGGAGTAGGGTAAATTCAAAGACAATATAATTAAATAACAATTTGGGTGAAGATTCCTGGTAGTGGCAATGGCATTACTTCATCAGGGAAAGTACTTCGCACTGGGTTCAACTATTGCCTTCACTATTTTCTGTGTGTTTGCATTACGTCCAGCTCTCAAATGGATAATTCGCCACACAGCAAAAGAAGACAACTACAATGACTTCCATGTATGTCTTGTTCTGACTGGGGTCATAGTGTGTGGATTCATAGCTGATGCTTGTGGTGCACATTCCATTGCTGGGGCTTTCATGTTGGGAGTTATTATGCCAAAAGGGGACCTTACAGATACAGTTATGGAGAAGGTTGAAGATTTTGTGTCAGGGATTTTGATGCCTATTTTCTTCTTAATGGTTGGGCTGAGAGTCAGAATTGGACAAATTACCTATGGCACTAATTGGGCAAACGCTTTTTTTGTTATTGTCCTAACTTTTATACCCAAGATTCTCAGCACTTACTGCATATCTTTTCTGTACGGCATGCCAGCACTGGATGGTCTGTCTCTTGGACTACTAATGAACACCAAAGGCTTGTTGTCCCTCATTATTCTTTGCACCGGACGGGACTTAAAGGTATTCTCCATCTTTCTTTGTGTGATTTGCATGAAATGAAAAAAAAAATGGGAGTACTATTGCTCAGTATATTTGATATTACTTTAAATAAAATATAAAACTTATAAATTGAGATGACAATTAATGTGATTGGTGCCATATCAACGATACAATAAATAAAAATTTTATATTAATTTTTTGTTTTGTTTTTAAAAGTTGACATGTCAATTTCTTAGGCATATGTAATAAAATTTGTGAATCTCAAACATCATAATCTAAAACCATTGAATGATTAGTCACCAACTCATTTAGGGCTACCTAGCATAAATCATCATATAGGTAGGTGCCAAGATGTAATAATATTGATGAATCAATACCAATGTAAAGCAAATAGAATAAAATCCTTCATTCTAATTAGTAGGTTGCAGACAACATGACTTCTTGCTCTCTATTTATAGGCATAGCTCATTAAGCCATATATATGATCTCTCAGGCATTTTGAATCTCTGATTTGATACTAAAACTTGTTCATGCATGTATATATGACTCGCAAAATCACAAAGTTAATTACACAGCATATTGACTCGAATGTTATATATCTTTTGTTGCAGGCTTTGGACAACCAAACCTTTTCAGTTTTGGTGCTTGCATTCTGGCTTATGACGCTTGTGGTTGGGCCTATCCTTTCATTCACTTACAAGCGCTCAAGGCGTACCAGGCACTACAAGTGCAGGACCATACAAAACACAAAGCCAGACACTGACTTTCGAATACTAGTATGTATTCATTCCATGCGCAATGTTTCTGGCATGATTAACCTCCTCCAGAATTCTAATCCCACTCAACTATCCCCCATTAACGTCTTTGCTGTCCACCTAGTCGAGCTCACAGGACGCTCTTCCGCCATGCTAATTGTGCACGACACCTACAGCTCTACAAACAAAGGTGTGATAAATTATCAAACAATTGGAAAATAATGAATTTAATCATTTAACTATAATTTTAACACTTTACATCTAATTTCATACTCCCTTTAATAAGTTCATTTCCATTTGAAATTAATCACTTTCATGATTTAGATTAATATTATAAATCTAAATGTGTATTCAAATATAAACTATGGCCTAACATGTGGAAATTTGTTAATTTTTAAAATGAGGGGTATAGTAGGGACATGATTCAAACTCATGACCATTGACTTTGATGTATAATAAATTATCCAATTGTTCTAAAAATTTAAACTACTATAAAAATAGTGAATTTAATTAATTAACTATAATTTTAACAGGACGCTGTAGATCAAACTCTGATGGCATTGCAAGTGCCTTTGAAAGCTTGGAGAGCCACAGCAACAATGTTTCTGTCCAGCCCTTAACAGCAGTGTCTGCTTATGACTCAATGCACGAGGATATTTGTAGCTTAGCTGAGGACAAGCGTGTGACACTCATAATCATTCCCTTTCACAAACAATTAAGCATGGATGGTGGATTGGAGGATTCTAACCCTCCTCTTAGAGGAGTTAACCAAAATGTGTTCGCAAATGCACCTTGTTCTGTAGCTATCTTTGTGGATCGAGGACTTAATGCGTCCATGCGCAGAGAGTCCAACCATGCTGGTCATGGACAACGCTTCGCCATGCTCTTCATTGGCGGCCCCGATGATCGGGAGGCATTGGCTTATGCGTGGAGGATGTCGGGGCATTCCAGTGTCAGCTTAACGGTGGTGCGATTTGTTTCAGGTTGGTAAAATACTATGCATAGAATAGAACTTAATAGTAAAGTTGTAACTATTTTGGATGTCATACAATGAACTTAGGCAGTGAGTGATGCTTCTGCTATTATAAATTTTACTGCAAGACAAACTTATAACCTGATATGCTAACTTAAATACAAAACAAAAAATAGTTCAGAAATTTATATATTATTTTATTGTCGTGACACTAACACCAATCACATTTATTTACTCATTAATTTGTAAGTATTTTGTGGAAAAATAAAAAAGAAATTGTTAGAACTACTATCAATTTTACTACAAAAATATTTGAATCTAACAATATTGAATGAAATCAATGCTACATCAATAACAATAATGCAGTGTTTAAATTAAAGTTGACGCCTATATAGAAAAATTGATAGTATTCTGTAACATCTCTAAGAAACTATAGTAACTTTAGCATTTTTCTTTTCACTTAGGCCACTAAAATTGATAGTATTCTATAACATTGTTTCTATTTTGTACCAGAAATTCTTGATTAAAGCTTACTCAAGGAAAAAACAAAATATCCTTGATTCAATACTCATAAGGGCTCCATAGGTCAATTCGATTGTGTGTGTTTATATATTCATAAATTGTACAGACATTCCACACAAAAAATATATACATATTTTATTGAGAGCTTTTTTATAATAAAAAAAAATTATTTAACAAACATTAATCTATCAAGAAACTTGCAGTTGACACCTTTTAATGTTCCCAACATAGACGAGTTCAAATACCCTCTTTTATCATAACTATTGAATTATTAATTATTAAAACACACGCATTAGTCCTCAATGTCTTCTTTTCTTGTTAATATTTGTTTATTTTAAACACAGACGAACAGAATGCAGCTCAGTTGAACCCAAGAGAGAATAAAGAAGAGGAGTGTAATAACATTGAAAAGCAGCTAGACGATGACTATCTAGAAAAGTTCAGGCAAGACACCAAGTGCAACCCATCAGTTACATACATGGAGAAATTGACGAATAATGGGGAAGAAACTCTGAAAACAATAAGCACAATGGAGCATCATGAGTATGATCTATACATAGTAGGAAGAGGGGAAGGAATGGAGTCACCATTGACATCCGGGTTAACGGAGTGGAGTGACTGTCCAGAACTTGGAGCTTTGGGGGATTCATTGGTGTCTGCAAGCTTCACATCAAATGTATCAGTTCTGATAGTGCAACAACATGGTGAAGGAAGTAGTGGAGGAGGAGAGGAACTGGGTCAAGTTGGGGTTGAAGAAGAACACACTGGGCGTCTAAAAGAGCAATTTGGGCACATGACATGGCAGCCTCCTCCGAGAGATAATGCTGATAAAGAACCTTTTGTACCTCGTGCAGCTCAATATAATGAAGATGAGTATTGATGGATTAAACTTGAAGAAGAAAAAGCTAGCAACCATTGCATGAACCAATTCTTTGTTAAAGGATCATTAGGAAGTCAATAATGTACGTAAATATAGTTTGGTTTTGCACATCCCCTGGATAGTGTTTCTTTAATTAGTTAAGAGTCCATCTTTGTTTGACTTAATTGTAACTGTGTCGTATTTCTATTTGCTTCTCTCATAGAAGGGTAATTTTCATTTGTTTTTTGTAATTGACTGAATCATTTTCATCAAAAATAGTAATTGACTGAATCATTTGAAATGGACAGACTTATTTGCTGTGAAATTGGATAGAATTCGTTTGATAGGTAGTAGTTAACAGATGTAAAGGTGGATATAGTGATCAATTATTCTTCCTTATTTTATATTGATAAATGGAGAGTATTGTTACAAGCCTAATACATGTTAGCATATAGCACATTTTTAAAGTGTTTAGTGTTATCTATAAGTGTAGCTTGAATCAAGGCATATCAATTATCGTTCGAGTCTCATACCAAAAGAGATTAGTATGTATATGTATATGTATATATATATATATATACAAACACACGCTATCCAACCCTTTGAACATGGGAGGGACCCTTATGGATCAAGTTGATGCATAGCCCAATATCTACAGCATCTTTTTTTTAATAATTAAATTATCAATTAGGGGAGGTATTTGAACACTTGAACTCCTTTATAATATTATTTGAGTTACACCTTATAAGGTTCTTAATCCTTTTGCGGTGTCTTAATATATAAAGCGTAAATAAAATGGAATTTTACTTAATGGCATCATTTTAATAAATTTCCTTTCCGATTGTCCACAAAAAATGGTCGTAGGAGAAACATGTTTATTTTTCAAAAACCAAAAAGGTGTCGTCTTGTAGTTTTACCTTAAGTTGTAAAGTTTTAAGTCATTAAACAAGGGACTTAAATTCGAATCCAATCCATAGCAAAAATTAATTAGTATCTTGACTCTTGACTTAATAATAAAGAACAATCATCATAAAGCAAACTCCAAAATTAAGATAATATCTATTATATCAATAAATAATGGTGTAATAATAAATAAAATAAGAGAAATGATATGTCTACAACATTTTTACAACAAATCCTAAGTAGCAGGTTGTTATTGGTTGTTATTGTTGAGTTAAAAATGTAATCTCAGTGCTAAATTCAAATTTAAATCAATAGCAACTAATCACCTGTGATTTGTTGTAAAAATGTTATGGACGTAGCACTTCTCATAAAATAAAGTATAAAAGTTGTTGCCTTCGTGGCAATGATTGGGGATAGTGATTAATTGATAGGTTCCTCAGGGTTAAGCAATTAATGATTATCTAACCCAGTAGTAAATTCCATGCTGGATAAATAAATATATGACATTAAAATGTGAACCAAACCGCCAGTATGTTAGTTAGAAATTTACTCACGGTTGGGATATGATAGTAAGGCCATCAACATCATCTACCTCATTATGTTTACTAACCTATCCCACCACTTTTGAGTATCTAACCACATAACCAAGCTAGAAAGTAGTGGATATTCATCCATTTTTTCAGTCAAGCAACCTATTTTGGTTTTAACTGCAACGGCACGTTTTTTGACAAGAGAAAGATTGCATATTCACATCACCATCAAACACTCCTTCACGTCCAAGGTATCAATGTTCCTCTTCCTGTCTGACCCTTCACCCAATCACTAATTTTTTTGTGTTTTTTTTTTAGAGGTGTAGAGAAGGAGGGGCCAGGGATTTTATTTTTGTTTTGTTCATGCTAATCAACAACGAAGAAAGGATGGTCTCTCACTCTCTCCTCTCTCTCTCTCTCTATAAAAGAGAAAATGGATACCAAATTCTCTTTGAAGTTCACCCTCAATTCAGTGTAAGAAATCAATGATTGATGCTCCCTCATTAGGCTATCTTTCATTTTCTAAGCATATATGTGAAATTTCTTTTATATGGAATATATATTTCTACATATCTTTTTATATTTTCATGAACATTTTCATCATGTCTTGGTGATATTATATTGTTAGTTTATGGGGTATAGCTTCTTTTAGTGATATGAAAATAAATTGAGGATTGTCTAATTAAGCTATATCTAAGAAGAAGTGATACTTTAAAAAGTTTTACCTAAGAGAATAAGCTACTTTTTTTTTTCTCTCATTAATTCAATTATTATAATGAGAAAAATGTGATTTAAACCAATCAATTGAGTTACAAGACTCTTAATAAAATAACCTATCTAAGTAGCTTAATTTCATTTTTAAGCATATGAAACCAAAGGGTATTAATACTTAAATTTTAGAATATGCTCGTTTTGTTAAGGCTTTTTGGTAAAATGACATTATTCATCATTTACTAATCGTTATTAGTATAATTAGATGCTTAATTATAAAGAAATGTATGCTAGCTAGGATGTAATTGATCCCCAAATTGCACTCTCTTATAGAAGCTATAGGACAGAATGAGGAACAAAAATGATTTCTGTTAAGGCATGTTGAATGATGGATTAGTTTTTTGTCTTTACTTTCTACAGTGTTCAGTAGTACCCTTTTTCTCTTCTGCGTTGCTGGAATATATATTAAAGCTGCAAAAAACTGACGAGAAGAAGGTTCTGACTTCTGATATGAATGCAAAAGGCTCGCCCGCTACTGTTATGGAACCAACAGAGTACATGGGGTTTATGGAGGAGGACCCCATCATCATCGATAGGTTAAATTCATAATACTGCTACCTTTTCTTTTCTTTCTTTCTTTTTCTTTTTTTTATAAAATAATTGAAGGAATAAAATATTGTGTTTACTTTTTTCTTTACAACAAGTGGGTGTAGAACCATGCACACTTTGATTAGAAATATATATATTTTTATTTAAATATAAAAATATTTTTTATAGATAAATATAATTTAAGTTTACGGCTTTATAATAATTCTTCTTTATTATTAAAACAAGACATTAATTAGTATATTCCATATTTTTTCTCTATTTCTTTTTTTATAAATAAAAACCAAAATTTTTATTAAATGTATAAAATACTTTACCAGTTGAACTAGCTTAAATTTACATAAATATATTTTATTTGAACATGTATGCTTGAAAAAATATTAGATAACACCAATAAATACTAATTATCAAATTCTTAAAAAAACAAAATTATTAATATAGAACATATGACATAAATTATGTTTGCACTTTTCTCTTATTCTTAGATTTTCGGTTTGGCTAGCCAAGGTGTATAAAATTGTGTTAATCTTTCTACCAAAACTTTCTCAAAAAAAAATATTTCTACCAAAAGACCATCTGATAAATAATACTAATAAAACACAACATATCCAAATAAATGAGAGCACAAAAATTTTGGCAGCACCAACCAATCAATTATTGAAATAATGAATTCGGTGACCCAGCCTTCTCTTCTACCTGAGAATAATTCATTCCCAGATTACCCCATTAAATAGGTTTCTTTCTCCCTCACCTTCATCATTTATTTTCATTTTTATTGAGTTAGGTCTATCTATGGTTCACTATACATATCATTTGATCACTGTCCAGTCAGGTCCAAATATATTATACTTTTATTTATAACAGACTCACATACCATATTTCTCATATTAATATCTTCATCTATAATTTAAGAGCAATCCGTTTCCCCTTTTTTTTTTTTTTTTGGAAGTCAATTTAAGAGTAATCTTATCCTATTTCCTATGTACAGAATTATTTTTTTCCCCAATTGGCTAAGACTGTCTGGTGCTACTTTTATTATACACCAATCAAGACGTGTCACATTAGTATTTGTGAAAATTTTGTAGCACTATGTTTACTAATAATTTAATTAGACAAAAACAAATATGTCATTACACGATAAGCCGTATAGGTCATCTAATATGAAAAAATAATTATAATTAGAATATGGTGCTACAATTAAGAGCTTCTAAGAAAAGGATTTGGGAGATGGTTAGTAGAATATATGCAACTAATGTTGCTCACTCAATCCATTTAGGTAGGATTTTGGGTTATTCTCATAAATAAAAAATATAAAAAATAAAAAATAAATAAAAATTGTAGGATTTTGGGTTAGGTTATCGACCATTAATGTTTGGATGAAAAATATAATAAATAAATATATAAGGAAAGAATATAGGAAAGAAAAAAGAATAACAAAGGGTAGCAATGGATTCATTGGACCACTGTGAATTTATGGTGATAAACAAGACCTTTTTATGGGAATAACATAGTATATATCTGAGACAAAGCTGGCAGGATATGTATTCTCGTATGCTATGTTTGTTAAATAGCGGGAAATCAGATAAAACTTGCGGGTGGCAAGCCAAACTGCAAATCTTTTCTCTCCATATTTATCTGATCTATATTTGGTCAATCCTCCATAATAGTGGTGCTTCCTTATACTACTCTCTCTCTCTCTCTCTCTCTCTCACACACACACACACACACACACACAGTCACACTCAGAGACTGCTTGCTGAGAAGGGAAAGATAAGTGTTAGTACTGCAAGGAACAATAAGTGGGGTAATCTCGAAAACCAATGATTCTTTTGTTTCTACAAGAAAGTTATGATTTTTATATATATGGTTATTATTTTATAGTCCATGCATATAGTCTTGTAGCTAGGCCTGCAAAGATGAATGTTGATCATTAATATTATAATGAGTTATATGTCAAGCATGAGGAATATGTTTTGTTTTCGGCTTTTTGTGGAGCAGGCCGGCAGAGAGACAAAGATCTCTCTTGGGCTTTTCATGGTCTTTCTCTATTTTTTTAATGTTGAGTTTTGAAATGTTATTGATTAATCAATGAGAGGCTTTGTCTAAAAAGAAGAGGATTTTTTGTGTTTTTGTTTGTTTGTGTTGGTATTGGTATTGGTGGTGATGTGGGGGACTTTGTGCAAACAACAGAAGAAGAAGAATAAGAAGAAACCAAATAGGAATGGAAGCCAAAGGTGGAGAAGTGAGACGTTTACACATTATTTACTTCCTTAGTCATATGGGTCGAGTTGAGCATCCCCATCTCGTTCGTGTACACCATTTCAATCGTAATGGTGTCTATCTGAGAGGTGACTAGCTAGTCATGAGTCTATTTCTTTCTCAGCATGAATTGTGATTTGTGTTCCTAGGTGATTATTGGGTGCTGATGATTAATTTTTTTTCATTATTTGTGTAAAAGATGTTAAGAGGTGGCTTTCGGATCTGCGAGGAAAGGACATGCCAGAAGCTTTCACTTGGTCCTACAAGAGGTATCTAATTCAATCATTCCCCCCATCCAAACAACACCTTAGTTCTATCTCTTAGAATAACTGATTAAATTCATGTATGTATCAGAACAAGTAGGACCAAGAGTGAGGGGAGTGTAAAAATAATGGTCAAATGATTACCATTTCCTAATAAATTAAGCTTTTGAAAATATCAGTAAATTATCATTAGCGTTCCTCATGTTAAGACTAGTTCTGAATGGCAGGAGGTACAAGACAGGTTATCTTTGGCAGGACTTGCTAGATGATGATCTTATCACTCCTATATCTGACAATGAATATGTGCTCAAAGGATCCGAAATTATCAATACCCCATTTGGTTAGTCAATTAATTAGTATCATTGAATTATTTGATTTGAAATTTTCCATAACCTTAATGGAATAGTAACTGATGGTGTTACTTAGATGACTCCTTAGGCCTCTAAGACTTGCGAAGTCTGAATCCCTTTGAATCCAAGTGTATTCTCTAGTGGCTGTTTCAGAATCCCGGATGGTGTTTTCCCTCTCTTTTCTCTTTTTGAATTCTAACAGACTTTTCTCAAGGATCTTTTCCTCTGATTCACTGTTGCTAAATGCCTTTCACTGCTGGTTGCCCCTCCTTTTATGGTGCCATCCTAAGGTTTCTGGTGTACCATTGATTCCTTTCATTTGCTGCCCTGGGTACCAGAACCAATGTTGTGTCAGCAACATTGGTGACTGGTCCCTTCCTTATTTTCTCACTATTTCCTTCTTTTGAGGTTCACTCTTCAAAAGCCCCCAGCTGACTTTCCTGTTCTGGTGGGTCCTAAAGAACTGACCTTTGATTTTTTGTTTCCAAAGCTTCTAGACACCACCTTTTCAGACCTACCTTTTGGCTGCTTTCCTTTTTGTCATTTTTCCTAAATGGGCAGATTCCCTTCCATCAAACTGAAAGATCCACAGCCACCTTCCTTCATGATCCATCTTTCTAGGTTCCTCGAGGTACCAGACCCTTATTTATGAATTGTTGGTTCCCCAAGCCTTCTGCCCCTTTTCTGCATCATTGGGTGGCTGATGGGACACATCTGCTCTCATTATTTGTGCTACTGGGCATGCTTCCTTGAGTTGTCTCAGTCCCAACCTGGCCTTGCTGCATATCCCAAGGATCCCAGGCTTCTGGAAATCCCCAGGTATCCTGGTTCAGTTTTCTCTCTGGGTTCCCTCAGCGATTTTCTCCCTTAAGGGCTGGGCTAAACTTCTTCTTTCTTTATTTCGTAAGGTCCAATGTTTGCCCATTCAAGGGCTTGGGCCCCTTCATATTGACTTTTAATGGATTTGGGCCTTGCCTTTTCATTAAAAGCCCAAGTGGCTCTTGGATTTCAATCTTTTTGTATTGTTTTTGGGCTTTGGTACAATATTGTGATATTTTGGACCTCAACAAATATTTCATTTTATCATCTCAAAAACTACTTTATCTATTATACCATATCATTTTACAATACACCCAATATTCCAACTTTTATTTTACCATACAACACATTAAAATAATATATTTACATAATAAAATAATATAACTCAATACCCAAGTAAAACCTAAAGCCCAATAAAATATTATTTTAAAAACATACAATCTTGCTACAATACCATCTTATTTATAAGATGGTACTGTGGCAGAATTAGAAAATATTTTACAACTACCACTTTGGATAATGCTCAATTTTTGTTGATCGATGGTATAAAATAGCATTTTAGGGGGTTTACAATCGCCAGTACTAATGCTCTAACCAAATGGGTGATAAAATTATATTTTATAAAATCCACCAAAGTCTTCTAGAACCATACCATTGACACAATTTGTTGAAGTAATTGATTGTGTGAACTCACCATTTTTTTTTACACAATAGAATTGTCACCAATTTTGTGAACTCATTATTATTTTTTTTCTCTACCGAATAGAATTGTCCTAAAAGTTAGCTAGGAGAGGCTTAGATTTAATGTGTCTTATGCACTGGACCTAATGGGATACTGCCATGTGGCAATTTATGGACACATGGCAACATCTAGATAATGCTCAATTTTTGTTGGTCGATGGTATAAAATACCATTTTTGGGGGTTTACAATCTCCAGTACTAATGCTCTAACCAAATGGACGATAAGATTATATTTTATAAAATCCACCAAAGTCTTCTAAAACTATACCACTGACATGATTTATTGAAGTAATTGATTGTGTGGACTTACCATTTTTTTTTTCTTTTTTACATAATAGAATTGTCACCAATTGTGTGAACTCATTATTTTTTATTATTTTTTTCTCTACCGAATAGAATTGTCCCAAAAGTTAGCTAGAAGATGCTTAAATTTAGTGTCTTATGCTTTGGATCCGATGGGATGTTGCCACGTGACAATTTATAGACACATGGCAATATCTTATTGGGTCTAATGCACAGGACACTGGACCCAAACTAAACCTGTGACACAATTTTTCTAAATTTTCAACGAGTCACCGTCACACATGATACAAAAAGTCTAGCAGTGGTCCCATATGTAAGGAACGTAATTTAACCACAAACAAAAATTCTAAGATCACATAAAAAACTACAGCTTTTACCATAACTGTCAACACGGTAGATTATGAGTGGCGGAGAAAAAATAACGAGTCTATATGAAAGTAATAAGTTGTCGATCAAAATCTGATACATAGATAATGATGGCTTTTTATATGTTACTAAAATTACTCAACCACAATTTGAGAAATGTGCAAGTCGTGGAACCGCGTAATTTACAGTAAGATTCTGTTTTGCTGAGGTTCAAAGGGCAACCAAGAAAGCAAAAGGTTGGGAGGAAGTCAAATCAAACATAGACCTTAGTCATTTTGTAGAACACGCAGGGGCAGAAAGGGAAATCCAGAAAAGTGTCCGAAACGTTTCTATGTATAGCAGGCTTGGGGAGCAAGGAAGCTAAGCACTGAGTCCCCACAAAAATTCACTATAATGACACTTTTTCTCGGATTTCGAAGTTCCAAGCTTCCCGACATCCTTCGAGCTTCGTGTCCGAACCAACTGCCTTGGACCCAGGTTTAGTCAACGGTGGGCCACACTCAAACCAAACTCCAAAACCCCCATTGGCCATTGACCCAGTCCAACAAAAGCATTTCTATTCCAAACCTTAGCCTCGGTTTACAAGCCTCTCATAACGATACCAAAGCTGTGTTTTCCCGCTCTCACACCCACACACACTCTCTCTCTCTCTCTCCTCTTTTTATATAACTCTCTCTCACAGTTCACTTAACTTAGTCGAGTGTACAAAAGCAAAGCTTAACACACACTAACTAAGCTCTCTCTCTCTCTCTCTCTCTCTCTCTGTGTATAGTTAGTGTTTAGCTTCAACATCATCTATCTAGCTCGTAAGAACATGGCAAGGTAAGCCTAAGATTATCAACAAGTAAATATATAGATAAAGTTTTTATCTTTTTTTTTTGGAAGTCTCGTTTTTACATTTTTGTTGTGATATTAGGAGTCTATGATGCCCAGAATACTAATAAATTTTTCTGTTCTTTTTCTTCCTCTTTTTTTTTTTTGTTTGTTTAAGTTTCTGGGATTTATTTGGATGCTCCTTTGATTAATTGGGTATTATATATTAGTTGATTTTATAGTTAAAAAATGCTTCTTCTTTTTTGTACTACTAGATTGGGTTATGAAATTTATAGGTAACCTAACTTGTTACTAGTTTTGGAAACCCATTTGTCAGAGGAAAATTCTCTTGCAAGATTTTATACTTTATTGGTAGTTACCTTATTTGGTTAAATGCTGATGTTGAAGGGTGTGATAAGAAAAAAGTTTGTGTCTTTCTATTGGAAGCAAATATTAAAGTCCCTTTCTTTTATTCAATATTTTGATGAGGAAACAGATATTTGGATGTATTTTTGAGACACCCATTTCAGGTCTTATCAACTTTGTTCCATACCCCTGTAGCTGGGTTTGGTTTGGTGCTGAAACCTAAACTTTCTTCCTAGTCCACAATGCAGCAATGTGAGGAGTGTTCTGGATGATGATCACTTTTTGTTGGAATAAATGTTAAATTAAAAATTAATCAATATCATTCAAAAGGGGGAAAAAAGTGAAGATTGAAGTTAGTTTATATGGCACATAACAGCCAGTTGATAGGGTACAGAGTACTGATATCTCATTCTTTAATTATACTGTATTCCTTATGCTTGTCAATTTGAAGAAGTATTTCAATCATAAATCTTCTCAAGGAAAAGAAAATCAAGCTTAAAAATATAATCTTTTATTGGAGGAAATTGAAAATGCACATATTTTTTTAGCTTCCTTTTAGATATCCATCTGTGGAAAATAAATCCTTAATGAGTTTCATATATAATATTATATCTTTGAAAGATTAAGAAAATGAGACTTTGTAAGATTTCAATGTACTGATTGGAGTCAGTTGTAGATGGTAGTGAATCTTCTATCGTTTGAACTTATTGATTGGGCAGGTCATTCCCTTCCGTATACATTATTATCTTAATAAGTAGTGATCTGCATGTTAGGATATTTATAAATTACTCAGATATCTAGTCTAGTCTCTTAATAAGTTAATATAGTTTCAATTAAAAATCTTTAGGAAGCAACAGGCTTAGAAAAACTACTTGAATGTGTTTCAATCTATTAATGTTCAATTTGTTGCGTGTCTCATCTTGAGTGCCTTTCTCTCTTTCATTTTTGCCATACTCTGACTTTATTATCTTTCTGCTCTACTAGGTTGGCCCAATGTTTTTGACTGTGCAAAATATGTATACTACAATTTTGGGTTTTGTGTTTGCTTGATCAGTGTCAAAGTCTTCAAGGGGCTTTGCCACCACTAGATTTGCCCAAATTGATTTTAAGTGGGTAGCTATACAAACTTACTCTTAGCATTCCTTGCAACATTGTCCCATACACATGTTTATCAAATATAATCGTACCATACATGATGTCTTGGACCTCAGTGTTGAGTCATATCATATGATTTGCTGATACTTTATGCATTTCAGCAATGATGTTCTACCCTAATGGTTGACTCCTACCTTTTCCTTCATGCAAACTTTTTTTTTTCCTTCTGGTTCTTGTAATCTTGTTCTTTGCAAACCTTTTTAAATGTTGGACTTATAGCATATTTCTGCTTATGGATATAGGATGTCTTATTACTGGAATTATAAGCTTATAGCAAATCATTCTTGCAGGGCTTGGCTAATCAATAGCAGGGCATTGGCAAGGAAAGTGAGAAATGTTACGTGTTCTGCTGCTCATCAAATCAAAGACTGTGGCGCAAATCGTGAATGCCCAAATTGCCATTGTCGTATAGACAATAGTGATGTAAGTTGGAACTTGAACATTTACTCAGCTTTTATACCATTCCTTGCTGTTAACTTGTACACTAAATATGCCTAGCAAATTGACTATAAGATACCTCAACATTATTTAATTTTTATCTATTCTCTTAGCACCTATAACTAAATGCATGTCATGCTATTACTTTTTTCTTTTTCTTATGAGTAGAAGGTATTCACCATCTTTATCAAGGAAAGCTTGTAAAACCATTTTTGCAGAATCGTTTGACATGGATATCCTTGACTAGTTGTAGACTTTTGTTGCTAACATCGCTGCTTCTCCTGTGAAGGTTTCTCCTGAATGGCCTGGCCTGCCTGTTGGTGTGAAGTTTGAGCCTTCTGATGCAGAGCTCTTAGAACATTTAGCAGCAAAATGTGGTGTTGGAAACTCAAATCCACACTTGTTTATTGATGAGTTCATCCCAACACTTGAGGGGGACAAAGGAATTTGCTACAGCCATCCGGAAGACCTTCCAGGTGAGGGAATATATTAAGAATATGCAATTCCATACGATCATTGGTATCCATGGTAGTGTATTGACTACAGAATCTGCAATATAAATCGAGGACCAAATCAGATTAATATGTGTTAGCACAAAAAAAAAGGGATCAGATTACTATCTGAAATTTATTTATTTTTTAAAATCTGGAAGGCTGCTGATTTTGATGCTTCTGTTTTTAAAAGGAGAAAGGGCAATCCAAGAGTTTGAAAAAGGGAGAAGAAAGAAAAGAAATGTATAAAAGTGAAACCTGGCTGAGCGGTTTTTGAATCGTAGCACATGCCATGGTTTCCTCCCCAAAAAAGGGGGAAAAAGATAGAAAGAAAGCACCCCATCATAACTGGGGTGTGTGAAATTGAAATTAGCAGCCAACAGAAAACTTGATCTTGCTAAAATTTTTCTCTATTTCAAATAATTTGATGTGGTTGCTGAATTACTGAGCTCAAATAATAAAATATGGTTATTCAATCATTGAGTTCATTCTAATTTTTTTATTTAGTTCCTACATAAATCACTTCCTCAATTCCTTTTTTTCTTTTATTATTCCTGTGTTGAATGGTCAAATGTAATGATAATGTGGTTGCTCAATTTGAACTGATTTTGGAATCATTGTGCCCCTATTCTCATAAGTTCTCAATCTATATGTAAATGTGTATGTAATTTGACCAAAATTGGACCAACTAATGCAACCTCATAGAGCTGAGTCAATCAAACTATGATCTAAATTGCTGTTTTTTTTTTCCCTTCTAAATTTCCAGGTGCTAAGAAAGATGGAAGCAGTGTCCATTTCTTTCACAGAACCACTAATGCATATGCTTCTGGTCAACGGAAACGCCGCAAGATTCAAAGTGAACATAGTTCGACTGAGGGGCCTGTCCGCTGGCACAAGACAGGTAAGACAAAACCTTTGATGGAAAATGGATTGCAGAAAGGCTGTAAGAAGATAATGGTACTGTATAAAAGTTCAAAGAAGGGCTCCAAGCCTGATAAGTCCAATTGGGTGATGCATCAATATCATCTAGGAACTGAAGAAAATGAGAAGGAAGGTGAATTTGTGGTTTCAAAAATTTTCTATCAACAGCAGAAGCAGACAATCTGGTGGTTGAGGATTCTGACATTATGACGCTGAGAACTAGTCCAAGGACCCCAAAAGCAAATCCTCCTAATCCACCACGTCCAGGAATATCTGTTCAGAGTGATGATGTTGCTGAAAATAATGACCTGTCATCTCTCCAGGTATGTGGCAATTTCTTTAATATATTTTTGCGTGAAGCAGTCAATATACACCCGGGGTGAACTATTGGTGGTATTTAAGTTATGAGCAAGGGATATAAGGAAAAGAACATGTTGTAGAAATAAGAGAAAAGAAAAGCAAGATGTGGTAACTGTTAACGAAATTAATTTTTGAGTGGTTTCTCAATTTTAAACTTCTATAGGCAAAAGAAGGTGGGTGAGGGGACATAAAATGACCATATTAAGAAAAACCAGTAGAATATATATATAAATATATATATATATATATTAATTTCTAAGATGCCTCAGTGTGTTAAATCTTAACTGAAATCAATGTTTGTGGATTAGGAAGTAGAGTTTGTCTCAGAAGCATCTCATGCCCCTCCACCAGATATTAAGGCTGAGGACAACATGGACTACCCTGCATGGCTGGCAGGGGAATCTCAGGCTGTCGAGAACTCTGATTTAAACTGCATGAATGATTCATTACTGTGCAGGGAGATTTTTGATAATTATGCTCCTCTAAATAATTCAGGACTGAATCACATCTCTTATACTGGCTCTTCTAGCAACACAAATGAGATGACCTTGAACAATAGTGCATCTTCTGGAATTCCTGACCTTGAGAACATATATCTGGATACTCCACCTGATTTCCAGCTTGCTGTAAGTTTCACTTTCTTCTCTTCTTTCTCTACTTTTATGCAACTGATTTCCGTATGATTTCCAGCTTGAGAACACAAATGAGAAGCTTTCTAACATATTGCTGATCTTTGTCATTTATGCTTATAGGATTTGCAGTTTGGTTCTCAAGATAGTGTTCTCAGTTGGATGGACCGGTTATGAGATGACATTATGTAGCTAACCCGGGAATTAAATTGAATTCCCAATTTTGTTCCATCCAAAGTCCGGATGTTGCTACCCTCTTCTCTTTCCAGCATTTTCTTCAACGGCAATGACTTGATTTCGTTGTTTTAGGGACATCGGAGTTTGCCCATCTCTGCTGGGGCAAGGGTTTTTTTTAACTCTGCAAGGCTTTAAGATACACAAGACCATGGAGTTGGCCGAACCTTTTGGCTGTCTAGTACCAGAGATCTGGACCTGGAGCTGATACCATGGTCAAGCTGAAATGGCAATGACTTTTCATGTTCTAGCTCTATCTCGGCTTCTTTGTCTTAGTATCAATGCACCATGTAGGTGCCTGGATCTGGTGAATCCTGTATTTAAATGCTGTTGGTGCTCTTAGGTTTGAAATATTAAGCGGCTTGTCATTTAGATATTTGTTGCTTCTGTGGTAGTTAAAGCATCTCATTGGATACACACATGTGGAAAGCATGGAAGCAGCAACCAAATAGAAACATTTGAAACATTGACATTTGTTAATGTATTGTAAGAAAGCTTATTGCATTGATAAGAATTGGCTTTGTTGTCTGTTGCATGCTCTTTTCTTAATTTTCTATTGTTATAAAGAAAAATAGAATTGCATTATTTAGTGGCCATCTTGTTTATTCTACTTCATTCTCATGTTAGTAGAAGCTTTCCACCATTCAAGAGTCCTCAAACACATAGCCAAACACTCATGAGAGAACTAGAGGCTAGGGAAGGTAATATATTACGTTGGGGAGTGGTGTCTCTGCTTCAATTTGCTATAGTTGATCAAATGATCAATCCAAGAATCTAAAATAGAAAATAGTAACCGATGCCATGAAGCAAATATTAAGATCCATAGGTTATCAATCAAAAGTTACCAGAGCATAGTGGCAGAGAGAAAGCGAGAAAAACAGAATGGTGGTCTTACTATAGAGGTGTGATGTTAGTAGTTAACTGTAGTGTCAGGTGTCTAGCCAATGTTTTGAAGTCATTACTGAAGATTTATCTTGGTAATGAACTCAAATGCTTAAAGAGTTTGTATTGGTATTTAGCCAATGGTGGAGTTTGAAGTCATTACTGAAGATTTATCTTGGTAATGAACTCAAATGCTCAAAGAGTTTGTATTGGTATTTAGCCAATGTTTTAAAGTCATTACTGAAGATTTTTCTTGGTAATTGACTCAACTGCTCAAGAAGCTTTGAATACTTTTGATCCATTTGGTAAGAGGGTGGAGCTAACATGGAAGTTTTTCTCATTGACTCATTCTACTTAATGGGAACTACATTTATGTTTGTCTCATCTATATTTATATATAATATCTAAAAGTTAGTATTTAATGTTGCTACACTCTTGTTGAGCTACATCATTAGTCACGTCACAATTTTTTTATTGATTTGTTCCTCCAATTTTTTGATAATATTAAATATATTAACCGATTGACTTTATACATTCATCTTGGACGATTTTTCCCCCTAATATGACTACTAAAAAAATATGAAAAATTGCATACCATATTCTTAAAAAAGGAAAGTAAAAAATAAAAATAAAAATAAAAATAAAAAATCTTTACGGTACGCATTTTTTTTTTCAATCCTTTTTATAATAAATCAATAAATTTCTCTCACTTCCCAAACAAAGAAAAATAGTATGTACACAAGTAAATTTGCCTATAACTAAATTAATGTCTAGGATTTGTACCAATATGTGCTTTCAAATTAGGTCCAATTCGGTCTACTTCGGTCCACTTTAGTCTACTTGGGTCCAATTCAGTCCATTCCGGACCATTTGGGTCCTTTTTGGTTCACTTTGGTCTATTTCGGTCCAATTCAAATCACTTCAGTCTATTTCGCTCTATATGTTCCAATTCGGTCCGCTTTGGTCATTCGTTCTAATTTGATTCATTTGGTCCATTTCGGTCCACTTTTGTCCTTTTGGCATATTTTGGTCCACTTTGGTCCATGCCAGTCCACTTCTGACCTTTTCGGTCCAAGATGACAAAAAGTAATGTTTTTATTTTTAATTGTTTAATTTAATAATTTGTGATATTATTTTTCTTTATGTTATTTTTTTCCCCCTTAATTGATATTAGTATTTTAGTGTTTTGAGTGAATCACACAATTTTAGTGTTTTGATATGATATAATTTCAATTTGAAGACCAGTTGAGGATTTTTTTTTTTTCATTATAAGGGGATAAGAAATTTGAAGATTTATGACATAAAGCAGTATCAATTTTTTGATGAGTTGGATACTAATATGAAGTTGTTCCAAATACAACCTTTTAGCTGTCGAAAATCCTTGTCAAATGAAAATGTAATATCCAAACTTAATAGATATAGAAAGCATAATATCAAAATGTATTGAGCAATTTTTGGACCTATTGGACTAACTTTAGATATAGGTATAATAGAAATTGTTGAAATAATAAATGAGTTTGCAATACACAAAATGAACTGTTTAAAAAATTTGTTGATTTTCAGTTAATTAGTATAAATTTATTGCTCCATATTAGAGTTGCATTATACAGTTTATTTTGAGTTTGAAAGTTCAATCTGAAATATTTTGTGTTTTGCTCTTCTATTTAGTTTTTCCTGATGTTATTGTATTATATTGTTTGTGTTTGGTTTAGTTAGTTTCCAATGTAGTTTAAGAGTTATTATAGTTTCATAATCCAAGTACTAAACATATATAGATATGGATATATGATTTTGTAGTAAGTTTTGAAGGTGTTTTGTAGTTGCACAAAAAATTTCTTCCCTATATGTATGATTCAAAAAATTAAAATTTTATTTCAGATGAAGATTGTAGATTAAATTGTTAACTAATATCCATTTGTTTGCATTTTTTTTTACTACAAAGAAATGTATGATCATTTTATTCAAATCTCAGGACATACACATGCCTGTGATACTAAAAGACCCTATAATAAGGCCAAGTGATAGACTCCCATGTTTTGTTGTTAAACACAGCTCATAACCAAGGTTGTAAAACCCGGACCGAACCATATGGTTCGACCGAATTAACCGGAAACCGTTCATCAATACGGGTTTTTAACTCTTAAGAACCGGCCTATACAAGAAAAGCAGTGAACCGTGCAAACCGCGGTCGAACCTCCCGGGTTTGAAAACCATTGACGATTCTTGCGGTTCAGATCTGGATTTTATTTTTGGGACTTACCACCATTGTTGATGCTTCAAACCACCATGAGATGCTGTTAGACCTTTAGATCGCATTGCCTCTCTTCTTCTTTTTTGTCTCACTTGCGCTTTCTATCTAATTTTTCTGCGTTTTTTTGTCTTTTTGCCGTTTTAGTATCTGTGTCTAGATTGAGGACTCTGGAGTTGCTTTGCAGACGATGGAGATGGTGAACGTAAGGGTCGTCAATGGGCCGGGTCGGGTAGGCCTGACCCATTTTTACTTGGCCCATGGGCACAATAGGCTGGGCATAATGGGTTATTAACTAGTTAACGGACCAGGTCGGGCTGGGCCGAAAGAGAAAACCTCAGCCCATGACCCTGCCCATGGGCAATGCCCATTTTGTCTTTAGCGAGCTGGGCTACTGGGTTGAGTCTAATGGGCTACCCATGGGCTTGTGTTAGCATATTATTTTATTATTTTTATAAGGAAAGAATCATTTTTTTATAAGGGAATAATCAATCTATTTTTTAAAGGAAAGAATTAAAGAATTTAATACTTAATTACAAATTTTTTTACAGTAAAATCTATTTAATATTTTGTTTTGTTGATGGAAACCTATTTAATTTTTTTTTATTAAGGCTTTAAATAGTTTTTTTATTTTTATCTTTAATAAAAAAAAATGTCAAATGGTTAATTCAAATTTGCTAGACTACTAGAAAAATATATATTTAGTAAACTAAGTTTAGCACAATTACTTTAAGTATCTTAGTGGTTGAGGGAGTTCTCTTAAGAAATTCCTCTATAATATCTCAAGATCAATCCTTCATACACCTCCTATATATTTTTGTTATGAATTATGAGTTATTGGGTTGGGCTATTGGGCTAGCCCACCATGTACCCATGGGCATAAAAACTAGCCCACGGCCTGACCCACTGGGCTAGTGGGCTACCCATGGGCTTCAATAACAATGGGCCAGACTGCCCATTAGTCCGATGGGCCGTTAGGTTTTTGGGTCGGCCTGTGGGCCGTCAGGTTTCTGGGTCAGCCTGTGGGCCATGTGCTATTTGATGACCCTTATGGTGAAGTAATGTTTGGCTGTCATCTACTCACTGACCAACCACTTTATTCTTGGGCTTTGTTTTGTATTTAGGCTATTATTTAACAAGTAAAACTTCTAGCTTCTTCTTTTTAAGTCCTTTATCTTTTTTGTTTTCCACTTTTAAATTTCATTGGAAAGTTGACCGTTCAAATGGGCTTGAGCATCAAGGCATGGGCTTGGTTTAATTTGTGCCTAAGGCATGGGCTTAATTTAGACGTAGGCTTCATAAAATATATAATTTATTTTTATAAAATTATATATATATAAATAATTATATATTTTTAGTATCTAAATATTTTTATAATTTATATATATAAATATTTTTATAATTTATTTTTAGTATCTAAATATTTTCTTATTTTAGTCAAATTTTTTATTATTTCTAATTAATATATTTATTTATTTATTAAATAATTATTAAATTAATTATGACATCATCACGGTTCGACTTCGGTTCAATCTTAGTTCAACCTTAAAAACCTTGAACCTCTCTCTTTTTCGGTTCATTGAACGGTCCGGGTTTGAAAACCAGGCTCATAACAAGACATTATATTTTAGAAGGAAAAATCTGTTTGATAATACTCAAAGTAACACTAATGATTATGTTCAAATTGCATATCATTTTGGATCATATCATACAAGCTCTACAAGTCATGCATTTCATCTAAATATATTTATTTATTTTCTATGGAAGAATTAGAAATGCAAAAGTGACTTGCAAATTGCAATCATAAAATTGAATGCCGAGTATGATTGTAAACTAAATTTTTATTATTTTATTTTTATTTGGTTGTCTATAACCCTAAAACCCTTTGCATATCCTCTTTCTTTCTTTTTTTCTTTTTTTTCTTTTTTTTTTTATTTATCCTATAGAATTCATCCTACTACAGACTCAATGGTTAATATATTCACACTTAAGCAACTTAACTTTATATGGTGGACAAAAAAATGTTTTCAAAACTCTATCTTGATAAAATTTTGTAGTGGCTAATATTTTTTTACTATTTAGCTTATTTTTGCTACTATTCATGGGGTCCTATTGCATTTTTTGGTACTATTCATAAGTTCCAATGTACTATTTCAGCCACCTTTTAGCTTTATTTACAGTACTTTCAGCAAAAAGTTTTCAGTTTCAATTAAATAAGTAGTTTCCAAACGGATTAATGTCCCTTATTAAATAGGGTAAATTCCACTAATATACCCCGAGGTTTGGGTTAATGCCAACCAGGTTTAGGACTTTTCAAAATTAGCCAATTTGGTCCCTAAAGCCAACTTAGTCTATAAACAGTTAGTTATTTTTTCTCAAATATTTTAGCCTTTTAAGGACTAAATTGGGTTTAGGAACCGAATTAGTTAGTTTTAAAAAGTCTTGAACTTGGTTGATATTAGCTCAAACCTCAGTTATATTAATTGGAATTTAACCAAATAAATACTAACAAGATAGATAAGACTGTTTGTGCAAATAATTTTGAGCGCAGGAGTAGATTGGTAAATAACTTTTTAAGAAACCCATATTGTTGAAAACCACAAATTGCCCCAAAACCCAAACCTAAAACCCTGAACAGTGAAAACCCCTATTGCCATTTTTCATTGTGTTTGAACTTTGTAGAGAAGAAACAATGGAATGAAGACAAGCAAAACAAAACAAGGTGGCTGAGATAGATAGATTGATTGACGCCAATGTTTGCTGCGAGGAATCTTCAGAGGCATTCCTTCAAGACCCTCTTCTCTCTTCTCCAATCCAATCCCTCCAAGTATGCTTTCTCTGCCTCTCTCTCTCTCAAAATTACTCTCCGTTTGTTTGACGAGAAAAAATGAAGGAAAATAAATGAGAAATGAAAAGGATAAGTGGGTTTTATGGTTTTCACCTCCACTGTGCCAAATGGGGTGTTCTAGGCTAAGCTTTATAGTGAGGATTTTTGCTGTTTTGGGTTCCAAATAATAAACCCTTTTGTGATCTAGTTTTAAATGTCTCATCTTTCATAGTTTTTTTATGTAGAAAGCAATCAAATTTAGATTATTTTCCTCCTTATTTTTCTGGGTTTTCATCTATTTGCTTCAATCTGATTCGAAGTAGCAAAAATGTTATGTCTTTTTTTTTTTGGCTCTCTATAGCTCCCACTAACCAAATAGAATGATAATGAGATGTAATTTAATTTCTCTTTAATCATTTGTTTAATTTTTTAAAATTTTTTCTCTTTCCTTCATCTATAGGGTACTGCTTTAATGTGGTTTAATTTTGGACAGCTCTGCTTTCTTGCTTATATGTTTTGGTTTTCTCATGCCTCAGATAATGAAAAATGTAAAAACCAATGGTTCAATCCCCTTTTCTTTCCTACATTTGTACAGAAAGCAAAGAGAGTCTAGTTTCACTCTGTTTGGTTTCTTGGGTTTTTATTATTTTTTATGATCTGATTTTAAATGAGATGATTAAGCTCAGTTGGTGGGTGAATGAAGAATTTGAACTCAAGAGTTTATTGTTCAATTTATGAGCAAGTCCAATTTGATACTTCTGGTTTTTGCATAAGATTTATTCTGATATAAATTGTACTTTATATTCAGAAATCTTGTGCTTTTAAGAGATGTTTTGCCACATACCATCTCAAGCAATGTGACTCAGCCTAGTATTCCAAGTGAAGATAGTCTTTTATTTTCTTCACATGCATCATTGGATCCCTTCAAGGGGTGGTTCCGGTCTATGTCAACTTCAAAAGGGAGGAGCATGCGAAGCAAGGTGGAGAAGCGGATGCAAAGAGAGTCAGGTAAAACCCTAAGGGAGAAGCGGCGAGCACAAAAATTAAAGAAGAAGCTAATGACTGAGGAGGAAAGGCTTGTTTACAACCTCAAAAGAGTATGTTATCTAGCCCTTATGATCAATGATGAGATATGGAATTGTAACAATGTCTATCCTTTTTTTTTTCTTTCTCTAAATTTTGATTGCAACAACTGGCTTTTAGATTTCTCTTAATTGTTTTACTTGGTGTATTGGATTGCCCTTTTATCGATCAATGTCATTGGGTATAAGATACTGGGGAGTTATCTGTTGGTATTGACAGGAATTTTTTATTGGCATATATGTAATAAAGGATACAAATGCTTGGGACTTGTAGGTCAACTGTTGTGACTTGTCATTGCCATTAAGGTGTTGTCAACTGTTTAGCTTGTCTATAATTACTATGAAAATGTCATTTTGGGAGAATGGCTTCTGATGCAGGAAGTGCAAAGACTTTTTATTTCAATATAGTTTTATTTAATTTTTGAAAATCATGCCCTTATGGTGCATGAAATGAAAAATCTTGATGAATTGAAAAGGTTTGATACATTGGTGTTTTATGAGGATCAAGATACGGCTGTAACCTTTGCAATGCTATTTCACCCCTTAGTTTTGTCATCTCAAAAAAATTTAATGATATGCTGGAACAGAAAATTTCTTGTTCTTAGTACAATTGAAGGTATCTAAGAGTTGAAGCAAGTATTAAATGCAAGAGTGCTAATCCTTAAACATTTTAAAAGTCACAGGTTAAGATGCTTCCAATCAGGGGAGAATGATGCAGAAAGCATGAAGACAATTTTATTTAATTTTGGAAATCAGTTGTATTTTTATTGGTCAATTGGATTTTATTTTAGGTCTTATTAGTTAATTTGGTTATATAGTATTTTAGTTAATTTCCTAGAGTCAAGGATATTTTTGTAATTCAATAATTTGGCTTTCTTAAGTCAATTAAACTAGGGTTAAGTCATATGCATACATAAGCACACTATTGTACTCCAATGGATGCAAATTCACAATTCATTCAATTTTAATGAAATTCTCACTTCTCAATGGTTTGGTGCTGATTCCTAGGTTTTGCTTTCTTTTCTTGGTGCTGAGTCCAAGGTTATTTAATTTTTCTGTTCTTTAATTTCAGTGTTGCATTAGTTTTGGTTTTGTCCTGCGCCACCTTCCGATTTTAGGGTAATATCATTGCAGTTTTTAATCATTTTTCCCTATTTTCTCAGCTTATAACATCTTATTGGCTTATTGTAATCATCAGATTGACAATCCTCCACTATCTAACTAATGCAGGCCAAGAAAAAAGTGGCATTGCTCCTTCAGAAGCTCAAGAAATACGAGCTGCCAGAGTTGCCACCCCCTCGTCATGACCCTGAGCTATTGACTCCTGAACAGCTTCAGGCATTTAAAAAAATTGGCTTCAGAAATAAAAATTATGTACCTGTTGGTGTTCGTGGAGTTTTTGGTGGAGTTGTCCAAAATATGCATCTCCACTGGAAGTTTCATGAAACTGTGCAAGTTTGCTGTGACAACTTCCCCAAAGAAAAAATAAAAGAAATGGCAACCATGATTGCAAGACTGAGTGGTGGTATTGTCGTAAATATTCATAATGTGAAAACAATCATCATGTTTCGTGGCAGAAACTATCGCCAACCCAAAATTTTGATACCTATCAACACCCTTACAAAGAGGAAGGTGGGTACCGTATTCATGTTCTATTCTGTAATCTTTTTCATTTCAAATCATATTATGCTTATCTTTTCCCCCTTCATTTTTGGGCATGAGTCTAGTAGAATAAAGTAGAATGCCCTTATTTGTAATTTTGGGGCAAAACCAGGTAGACTACAGGGCAAATGTCTGTTTGCACTGCTTTTCAGTTTGCATGAGGGGTAGCATTCGAGATACCTGAAACATGTACCTTTGAGACTTTGAAAATGTAAATAACAACTGAACCCTAGAAAACTATTATCATTTTTACCAAGCCCCCAACCGCAGCCTTGGTTTGATGAACCTGCCTTAAGCTCCCAATTCAGTAGAAGAATACAAATAAAGAAACCGACCGAGTGACGCTTTTCATGTTCTACATTGTGAAAAGCTTGCTCTTTGTAATGCATATGACCTCCAGCCAAAAATTTGCTGGGTAAAGTGCATCAGTGCCAATCATACATTGAATTAGGATGGGATGGCATCTTTTGTACTACTATTGTTGGTAAAAAAAAAGGGGGGGGGGGTCTCTGGACCGAGTTTGTTCTGCAAAATAACTTGCTTGTCTTTAAATGCAGGCATTATTCAAGGCAAGATTTGAACAAGCTCTTGAATCTCAGAAGCTAAACATAAAGACGTTAGAACAGCAGCTCCGGCGAATGGGGGTAAATCCTGAGGATCCAGTTGCCATGGCCAGCATTCAGAGAGTTGCTTCTACATTCTTCAATGCAATTGACAGGCAGGAAGGAAGTCCTTATGTCTTCCGGGAGGATAAACAGCAAGTAATGGAACCTATTAAAAACTTTGAAGAGTCAGAACCCCCTGATGATAGTGACCAGGAGGAGTTAGATAGATTCATAGCTGAGATAGAGGATGCAGCGGATAAAGAATGGGTTGCTGAAGAAGAAGCAGAGAAAGAAGAGCTTAGCAAAATTAGGTATTGGAACAGAGCAGACTTTGAAGGGAGGTTCAGGGGATCTGAAACACGTAGGGATCGCAACTCTTATGATGATGATGATGATGAGGTCCAACAGGCAAGGGGGTGGAGAGATGCACGTGACAAGCAGAGGACTAATGATAGAGATGGTGAAGACAATGATATTTCCGGTGGTGATGATGAATGGGATTCTAATGATGTGAGGACTGCTAGTGATCTTGAGAGTGATGCTGATGATTCTGATGAAGTTCATGAAAAGTTCAAGTCTTCTAGAGCAAACAGGTGGAAGGAGGATAAGATTCTCAGGGCCAAAAATAATGACACTTCTAAGAGAAATCCTATAGCTAATTTTAGAAGACAGGCTACTGAGGAAGATTCTGATTCAGTAAACACGTTGAGTGATACTGAAAATGCAATGTGGCAATCAGATGCGGATGAAGAACCCAACTCAGAAGCATCAAGAGCAGCAACTTATAATTACAGAAGCAGCAGTGATGAGGAAGACAATTTATATCACGTTAAGGGAGATGAGAAGAATGGGGTGAATCAACAGGAGAGTGATGCTGATGATTTGGATGAAACTCACCTTAGATTCAAGGGATCAAGAGTTGCGCGGCGGAAGCATAATAGGATTGGCAGATCCAATAATGATTCATATTTTGAGACAAAAGCTGAAGCTAAGTTCAGTGGAAATATGGCTGAGGAAGATTCTGGATCAGAAGAAATGTTTAGCGATTTGGAAAATGAAATGTGGGAGTCGGATGCTGAGGGCGACTCAAGTGCATCAACAGCTGGAAGACATGATTACAGGAGCAGTGGTGATGAGGAAGATCATCATCTGATGAAGGCTAAGGATTATGGGGTTGATAATAAAAAGTCGAGGACGCGAAAAGAATTGGACGAGGCTTGGGATAGTGATTAAATCTCTCATTGCTGAGCACTGTCCCTCGGAGATTGTTTTGGTGATAAAAAGAACTCAGATTAATATGATGGTGCAGTGAATTTTTATTCTTTTGGTGCGTTTTGTACTCTGTTCTTTGTTAAAGAAATCAATACTAAAGTGCAGCATTTTGTAAAAGAAAAAATAGTTGTGGCTCTAGAGTTATTGTTTGTAACATGGATTTGGCTTGCATCCATGCCTTTGCACATTGGCTGCAAGATGCATACTTGGTGTGTTCATGAGCAAATGCACTGCATGCTAGCTGGACCCTTGTAAAATTTTCTTCTTAAACATCCCAGGGAAATGAAAATAATTGATGTATTTTACTTTACGTTTACAATGAGAAGCAGCAGGTAAAACCAGTCCCACGCTCTTCCATAATTCATTCCCCCAAGGACAAACTACCTTAACCCCCTGAAATCTAAAGTAAGGACTTGGAAGCTCAAGAGCAAGAGTAACTGTAGTTTTCTAGGATTTTGCTAGATGACATGCGCATGGTTTAC
Source organism: Notholithocarpus densiflorus (assembly GCA_030021035.2). NCBI lineage: Eukaryota > Viridiplantae > Streptophyta > Magnoliopsida > Fagales > Fagaceae > Notholithocarpus > Notholithocarpus densiflorus. The sequence goes on along the minus strand of JARYZH020000112.1, from coordinate 874,942 downwards.
TTGTTTGCTGTACATTGATTCAATGTCCGAATGAAACTCACTTCACTGTTGTTATTAGGGAGAGTAGTGGAAACGAGTTGAGTCTAATTGAACTGAGTATTAAAAGTTTTGGACTGTTCATCTAATTTTATTTTGAAAAGCTTGTAACTAAACTAGATTAGATTACATGTTAATATTTGGTACTTTTTTTTTTTTTGGGTCAAACAAGCTCAAACTTTTTTCACAAGATACTTGATTAATTTAATTCTTTTTTTCATATATAATAAACACTATAGCTTCAATTTTTTTTACTTTACAAATCTATGCTAATAACTAATAGCTAAATTAGAGTTGAAATTATATTTTTGAGTTAATTAGATAGAATAAATTTCGTTTATAAATTTATAAAAATCACATTCACCAACCTTACATTGTTAAGAAATTATATACAATTTTTACTACGAAATTGACTATTTATATTATGAATAAATAATAAATGATAATTTGATATTTTATGAACTTATTTACAAAGTTACACAATCTAATCTTAAGGGTGCGTTTGTGTAGCGTCTGCGGCTGCGTTTGTGTAGATTGCATTTTTTTTTTGCTAGTCCGTGGCACTGTTCATGGATCAGCCAAGTGATAAAAAAGCGTGAACAGTAATTTGCAGCAATAAAAAATATTTTTCTATAGTATTTTTAACAATAAGTTTTCAATTTTCAGCATAATAAGCGGTATCCAAATGCACATTAAGTCTATATAAGTATTTTTTTTTTATAGATACATATAAACATATAATATTGTATATAAATCTAGTCTTAATCTTATGAGCATATATTATAAACATATAATTATGTTTGAGCTCACTTTGTTTAGTAGTCAAATCCAAATTTAGCCTTGAGCTTGGGTCATTTGTTGAATAAAAGAACAAAAATATTTTTCCCCCCAAGTTAAGCTCGAATTGAGCATTGATAGTTCAATTTATTTATAATCCTAGACAAAATTTACGAAGATGAAAAGAAATATTCTTATGGGTCTTAGGCACAATAACTTAGGAGTAATAAGTTAAGATTCCCAATTAAATTCAAATGCATAGATGCATCGAATTTAATTGTCCTTCAAAAAGATAACATTGTTTGTATTTTATTAATTAAAGCAATTAGGTGTTCGAATTTAATTGGAAACTACATAGTTTTAACATACTCTTATCTAGGAAGTAATGATTAGGAGTCTATTTGCAACTATATCTCAGCAAAAACTTCCAAAACTATTCCAATCAAGCATTGATGGCTTCTTTTTTGGCAGGGTGGGGGGAAAGGGGTGTGTTCACCAATGACCATACCTAATCCAACCTAAAGTCTCAAGTTGATTATTCGTTGGTTCATAAATTGGGTTGGGCTCCTTTTTTAAGCTTAGGATGGTTCAGTTCATGTTGGCAAAAGTTTCAACCCACAACCAACCTAACACATGCTACATTTTTAAAATTATGTATTTTATTTATTTATTTGAATTTTAAGACTTACCCTTAACTTTGTTAATTTAATTTATTTTGGTATTTTGAGACTCAATTTGGATGAACTTGGAATGTTATGCTCAATTGTGTAAATGACAATTATTTATTGAATAATTAATGGGCTTACATAATTGAATAAAACCTCTTTTAAATTATACCTAACAAAATTATCCCAACTTGATGACTTAAATCTAATCCAACTGTGGGTTCCAGTTAGCTCAACTGGTAAAGTCTCTGATGGTTGTATAAGAGATCTGGGGTTCAATTCCCGCCTACACCAAAAACTGATTGGTGTCTTGGTCTGATAATAAAGAGCTATCATCAGGAACAGACGTCATAGGTTGAAACTCTCTCAAAAAAAAATCTAATCCAACTTGACCCTTATGAGTTGGGTTGGGTTGGGTTGGTTGGTTTTTAGAACTACTATGAAATTGGTTGGATTGGGGATTTCTCAATCCAAAAGAGATGGGTTTAGATGAAAAAAATACTTATATCCAACCTAACCCCAACCATATACAACTCCCACTTAAAGGCCCCTCAACCCCTAGATAAAGACAGCCCCTCCCTCACATTAAAGGCAAAACAAATGCAAAGACCAAATAGAGATTTCAAAATAGATTTTGGGCCCAACCCATATTTCCTGGACAAGGAGAAGACCCACTCTGAAATGGAACTACCTATTAGCTTGTCCTCAAAAAAAAAAAAAAATTGCTTCTCTACGTTTTAATGCAAAATGAACTTTATTACTTTATTTCAATAACAAATTTTAAATAATATAAATGAATATATATATCTTTAAAATTCATAATAAGGTATTCAATATTTTTCTTTAATTAAAAAAATATTTTGGTTTACTTTAAAGAAATTATGAGAAAATAGTAAAAATACATACAATGTTATGAATAATGTTGCAATTTAATTAAAGAATGTTTAAATTTTTAATTAAAAATAAACTATTAATATAAACTATTTTCTCCCATTTTTTCCGTGATAACCAATCAATATAAGGGATAAATTTTTGTCCCTCTCTTCCGTGGACTATTCTTTCTTGCTTAGTCTTTAGTCTTTATCCTCTCTACAAGTATAACTATCTTGAACTCCATCTATATATAAAAAAGAATAAAGTGACCCTCCCAATTCCTATTTTAATTGTATAAGTACGAATCAATTTAATGTTTACAGTACTAAACGTACCTTATAAGTTTCTTGCAGAACATGGAGTATCATATCATTATGTCACAATTGATTTATTATACGTAACAAGTCTTTCTCCTACATCAACATCTAAAGGCTAATTAAGCTTTGTGCTTGGGAATTTGATTTGTTGTACGGGATAAATCTATCTCCAACGTCAACATCTAAGGGACCAAATCATGTTTACTTTTAAACTCGTTTCAAATACTATAAGCTCCCATCGTACATGACAAATTAATTATAAAATTATCAAGTATTAATATATTTCTCGTCTTTCACAGTATTTGAGTCCCACACAGAAAATGGTAAAGATTATGAAACGATAATGATATACGATATGTACACAAATTGTGTGTCATTGTCATCTTCATTGAGATTTAAGAAATGGTCCACAACCACATCCACAAAGCCACAACGTTGGAATGGTGGAACTTGGGGATTGGAAGAAAGAATACTTGCCGGGTTAGACTGTACTAATGCCGACTAATCTCTAATTTAATTCGAACGACGACTTGACTTGCCCAAATCAAACGGGTCAATTCTCAAAGTGGACGGTAGATGATACACCAAGTCAACCAAGCATACTAGCTGTTATCATTGCATAATTGAGTTTTCGTGGGTCCCTCAAATAAATACTTTTTTTTTTTCCTTACTACTATATATCTTTGGCTAATATTAATGAGTTTGGTTATTGGGTGTCAATAAATTATTTGTTAGCAAACCATTTAAAAAAATTATAATACAATTTTTATGGAAAAATAGAAAGAAAAAAATTGTCAAAAAAATTAGAGCATCTGTTAACAAAATCCTTAAAACAAAAGCACTAAATATTATATATATATAAAGGTATAAAGAAGGTTTTGAGCCAAAAAAAAAAAAAAAAAAAGTAAAGAAGGTTAATCTATTTCATAATAATTGGAATCCATTAAAACTTACCTAGGTATGCATCCAACCCGCTAATATGACCAAATTGACCCAACTCAATCCCAACTCGACACCTAGGATTGGGTTTTGTGAATTGGTGAATTGGGTTGGATTAGAATTTAATTTTAAGCCACATAATTTTGGGTTGATAGTTTTTTTTTTTTTTTTTAACCTATTTGACCCAACACATCACATATATAAGTTTATTTTATTAAATTTTTTTAGTTTAATTTATTTTGGTTTTTTGGAAATTAATTTTTAGGAACTTGGAAATTTGCAATATTATAATTTAGACATATTATACGAAGTGTAATGATTTATTGAAAAAATAAATTAAATAGTTAACAAAATTCTAATTATTTACATGTCATAAAACATGTAAATACAACCTACTGACCTAACTCAACCCAATCTAACCCACATAAATTGGGTTGGATTGGAAATATTTCAACCTGACATTATTGGATTAGGTTTAAAAAATCCTCAAACCCAACCCATACACACCCTAGTAAAAAGTTCTATTAGGCTAGAAGAAACGACACTAAACAAATTCATTTTGAATAACATTTGTTCTTCTTTAAATAAATTATAATTACATTGTCTTTGGTCTTTCTTGTACAAATTCGATGATTTACTTTACTATTTTTCAAATAAAAATTAATTATATACTTTTTTTTTTTTGGCAAAACATTCCCATGTAATATATTAATGGTCTGTTTGGAAGTTTAAAAAATGAGGGGGAGTAGAGTAAAGGGAGGGAGAGTAATTCAACTACCTTATTTGGAAGTTTTTAAAGGAAAGAGGGGGAGGGGTTTGGAGGGGTTTCAACTACCTCTAAACCCTCATTTTTAATTCCCCCAAATTGGAGAGATTTGAAGGGAGAGTAGAGTAGATAAATTATTGACCAAATGAATTCTCCAATTTACCCTTTCTAAATTAAGAAAATTACAAACTGATTATATAAAATAAATTCACGTTATTTCTCTCATCAGTCTCAAATTTCTCTCTTCTCTCTCAGCCTTTTGCTTCATCTTCTCCAACTTCTCCCTCTCCATTTTATTCACACAAATAAACAATCTAGTCAGTCGATCAAGCTAAACAAACAACAAAGAAAGTTAGTTGCAGAAACAAAACTAAATTGGTAGAAACCGTTTGGCTATTAAGAAAACTGTGTGAAAGGAAAATATAAGACAATCCATATAGAACGCTGAATCTAACTATTCTTTTTTTTTTTTTGAGGTAAGAAGATAGAATATCATTAATGTAACAAAACAATTACATTGTATATGCCCTGTTTAAGCAGTCCGAAAACAGGGGAAGAAAGAAAGTCTAATACAAGCTTAAAACATTGAGTTCCCAAACCACCCTAAGCTCCAAGCAGCCACACCCGTGGCTCAGCTGTGTAGTTGTGCTGCCATAAACGAATTGGTTGAAACTGTTTGGTAGCTGAGAAAACTTCGTGAAAGGAAAATATGAGACAATCCATAGAACGATGAATCTAGTTATTCTAGCGTTGTTTGTGAGTGCCTAAATTAGCATAAAAAATTACAAAAATCTAAAGAAGAAAAAATAGATACGTCCCAGAAAGCGTAGGAAAATAAAATCTTATCTTACTCTTTATCTTTTTTTTTTTAATTAAAAAAAAAGCATTTAATATTTATATTGTCTTTTTTTTCATGATTTTTTTTCCCTCAACATCCAAACATTTTTTTCTTATTTTAATTATTATCAATTAAGGATGGTTTTTTTTAGTATAATAAAAAAGCAGAAAAAATATTTAATCATAGACCAATGTTGATTATTTAATTCACATCAGAAAAAAAAATTATCAAAAAAAAATATTGCATGCTATAGTCATAATTATTTAATCTAACAAATTAATCATTGACCAATGTTGCAAGTTCATTTTCAAATAGGGGTAAATTTGTCTATTTAAATCATTTCCTCTCCTTTCCATTATAATTTTTAAAACATCCAAACAAGAGGAAGGGCTAATTACCCTTCCCCCTTACTAATTTTAAAAACATCCAAACAAGCTGGAGGATAACCATTTCCCTCTACTCTCTTCCCCTCTACTCCCCTCCCCTCTACTCCCTCTCTAAACTTCCAAACAGGCCATAAGAGTGGGGTTTACATGCATTTCATGATCATGCTATGCAACTCAATATTAGTGTTATATGACGTGTTTTTGTTAAATATATTAAAATTATTTGAATAATTTATTTTAGATTAAATTAAAATAAAAAATTCATTGTTTATTTTGCATTATTTTAACAACCGACCATAGTTTTATTTTCTAAATTATTATAATAATCTAAAATAATTTTTAGATTTTATTTATACAAAATATAATATTACATGATATTCTTCCACCAAGTAACTAAATATTTTCCCCTTTATTTTATGAGATTAATAAAATATTTTCTGTAATCTCATATGATTTTAATTAAGCTATCTATTACACAAGACCACACGGAACCGGGCTAAAACTTAAGGTAAGAGGTCCAAGGAAAAAAGACTAAATGGCCCGTCACTCGAGGAGCCCGAGGAGCAAATGCACCTCGGGAGAACCTTATTTGGCTCCTTGCACCAGAAAGTGAAGCAGTACGGAAGACACCAAAGTCATGCAAGCAACGGAAAAAGGAAGTATCTAGGGAGGTGGCCATCACCTCCACATTCAATACTCTGCACTAACTGAGCTGGCCGCATTTATGAGGAAAAGACACCTGAATAGTGACTCAACAGCTCATAAATCTCTTTACCACCTCTAGAAGGGTCCTGATGGGACAAGCATCCAAACCATCCCCCTTGAAACGTACAGATGGAGGGTTGAGATGCAATGGGAGGAGCTATATAAGGCAAGGAACTCCTCTAAAAAAGTGGATGCACATTTAACACCCAAAAAAAAAAAAAAAGTGAGAGAAAACTAAAACTCATTGTAAAAGGATTATCATTGACTTTTAATGAACAACCCATCCTTGGACCTGCTCGAAGAAGACTTTATGCTAAATTTGTGTCTCTTATGTTCATATTAATTGCGTTAGCCCAGTTATTCTCAAGTCTGAATTTGCTCTGCATTGTAGTTGGCTCATAGAACCCATTCTCTTACAAATCTATTGTATTAGGCTTATTGTACTGAGTCACACTGTTTTAAGTGGGCTTGGGCCATACTTCTAGTCCTTACACATTCCATATTAATGCTATGTGAACGTGTTTATATTATATAGCTCATTATTAGTATATTAAAATTATTAAAATTATTTATTTTAAGTTAAATTATATATTACCAAAAATTTATAAAAATATAAAAGAAAATTTTTATTTATTATAGATATATTTAAAAAATCTACAATGATTTTAGTTTTTTTTTTTTTTTTTATAAAAAAACTTGAATTTATATGATATTCTTCCACCATGTTAGTTGAAATTTTCCCCTTTTGTTCTAGTTTTTTTATTGTTCAATAATATTACAATGATAATAAACAAACCCTACTCTTAAATTTTATTTTATTTTATTTTTTGATAAGCCTACTCTTAAAATTTTTGAGTCAACTATATATAGATTTTCAACATGCTAATCAAGTTTAGTTTTAATGATATTAATAAAATCTTTTTTTTTTCGTATCATTTTTAATTAACCCATTTATTACACAAGCATACTACAAGATTAAGATAATAAAAAATCAATCTTACACAAGATATTTATATTGTGTGAATCACTATAATTCTATAAATACCTTCAAATTATGAAGATAATTTGAAATTCTATTACCCAAGTTTCAAGAAATTTAAAAACAATAATTCATTAAAACTCTATTACTAAAACTTAAAGAAATTAAAAGAAAATCATCATTTATCATACTTTTTTTAATCATCAAAGCAATTTTTTTTTTTTTTTTTTTGTGAAAAATTGGTGTTGTACTAGATGTTTTTACCACGTAACATACGTAATTTTTTTTTGTTTGATTTTTTTTTTTAAATTAATCAATACATCACACAAACATACTACTGCTGATTAATATATTAAAAAAAATCACCTTTTCAACTTCTAAAAAAGGAAACGGTACAATTACATTGTTTTAATTTTAATTAGTCTCTATCAAAAATTTTTTTTTTTTTAATTAGTCAACTTTCCGTGCTATATTGTACAAAATTATACAAATGGCAAGGATACTCATGCTCCAATAAAATAATAGAAATTATAACTGATCTTATCAATTATCATTTGTGGTCAACATTTCACAAAAAAAAAAAGACCTGGTGGGTTTGTACCGTCCCAAGTTGAAGTGTTTTTGTTGCTTTAGGTTATATACTATGATATAAGTACTATTAAGTCCCACAGGTAGTGAATGAAAAAACATTATTAATTCCATTATCAGTTATCAACTACCTGCAAAAATTTCTTGTATAATCGACAAGTCTAAGGTTGTGTGTGTTATAAACCAATATAAAAATATAGTCTGCCAGGAAGGAAAAATTCACATAGAAGTATTGCTCATCAATTTAGGAAAAGTCAAATAAATAAATAAGTGTACATGTTATTATCAATGAAAGTAGTAGGGCATGCCTTCATGGGTTGATACCATGCCCAGTCTATGATTTCTTTCCCTTTCTTTTTTTAATATATATTCAATTTGCATGAATCTGCTACCATTTGATTCTTCCTTTGAAGTTTCCTTGTAGTAACAATTGTATATAAGAAATACTACTTATTAACTAGGTAACTAGGTGGGGTGTGAGTTCAACTGGTAAAGTTTCCGATGGTTGAATAAGAGATTCAATCCTCGCCTATACCAAAAATCAATTAGTGTTTTGGTCTAATAATAAATAACACAATTATAAAAAGCGGACGCCACAAATTGAAACTCTAATAAATAAGAAATAAATATATAAATCAAATGAATCAATATTCATGCTCTTGGGAAAGAGTAAGATATGGGTTTGTTTAGAAAGCATATTGTAGGAAAGCAAGATTACAGCTTGGCTTTTAGGCTGAATTTGGATTGACATGCTATCCAGGCTTGGAACTTCATGTGGGTGTGTTTAAAATTAAAATGGGTTGGCTTAATTTAATATCTCATCCCATTTGTCCTACTAAATTTTGGTGCAAGAGAAATGTATAACGAAATAGCATAATTGATAATTCTTGAGAAGAAAATACATGAGTTCAACTACCATGTGATCAATTAAAGAATTGTAGGTTTGATTATTTGCCCAATACATAATTCAAAGTTTTTTTTTTTTTTTTCATAGAAGTTGTTGGAAGGTTAGAACAAAAGGGGGGGTTCACTTCTAGGGAAGGGTTTATTTATGTCAATAAATCAATATATTTTTGAAAACAGTTTATCGTGCAACTAATTAATGTGCGAATATTTTGACTAAATTAGGGGCTCAAACAATCTTATAATTTTGTTGTTATGATAACTTGGCCACTACATATGGTGGAAAACTCTATTTTTTTTAAAAAAAAAAAAAAAAAATCAATAGAGTGAATATTCAGACCAAAAAAAATTAGTATAGTGAATTGACAATTAATGCCTTTTTTTTCCCTCCCTCCTTGCATGTTAATTGCCGGTTAAGAAACACATAGATTAGAAGATTATATATATAATTGTTTATACGTACTTTATTACCATCTCTCAAAAAAAAAAAAAAATTTTGTCTTATTTAACATAAATAGCATACAGTGGAACATGTTCTTGGATACAAATAATTTCCAGACTTTGGATACCAAAAATAATGATAGGTAGCAACTGATTGGAAATAGACTACCAAAAATTCCAAGTGTTTTTTCTACCATTGCAGTTTAAATGCTGGACCCATGAATTTCTACGAAGCTACAAAGCAAAAGTTGGCTTGACTTGGTGTACGTTGTTGTCCATGAGAGAGACTGAGAGAGAGAGGACTTGGTTTTAGTAAATGGAATTCTGGGTTTAACTTTAACGTGCCAATTGGTGTTGTTTCTTTTGCTTGGAATTGGATAGCTGTTTCGAGTAAAACAATATAATCTAATTGCGTACTTAATTGACTAATAAGAAGATATTAATCCTTTAGAAAATATATACTCAGATATAAAAGAAATTGAATAGTATATAATCAGCTTTTTAATTTTTAAAACTTAAATGGTTTGAAGAAGAAAAGGTGAATTGAGGTTAGTTGAGAATGATCTCGTATCTCAAATTTAGTAATTAATAAAATTAATTGCTCTCATAGGTATTATAGAGCTTTTTCAAGAAAAACGTCTAAGATTTAAATTTTTCTCTTCAATTATCAGATTATTAAATAAATAAAATTAAGATATTTTACACTTTTTTTGGGTTACGTCAAGTCGTCAATTTTTGTGTGTTGTATTTGGAAGTAGTAGGACCAAATGGCAACCTTGCCGTGGAAACCAGCTCTCCAATTTCATTAATTTAGAGCGACTTTGTGAGATTAAATAATGAAAATGGGGCAACTCTTAGTCTTAATGCAATGAAAATTATTCTTCACAATGGCCACTAAGGATGTTACAAATACAATAGGCAAAGTTTCCTGTTAATTGTCTGTGTTCTTTCTTTTATGACTGACTGGAATTGAATTATTAATTGATCAATTACAAAACGACTAATAAAACTTTAGGGGTCAATGCTCAATAGAAGCCATTCGTCCATGTCCAACTCAACAATTAAGCTACAGGCCAACAAGATATTATTAGACTATAATTTGATTGGTTGCCAAAGTCTAGGCCATTATTTGTTGAATGCTTCTATTGCCCTACTTCACCAAACCTTGAAACACTAAAAGCTAGAGCAATTGGTTGATGTTTTAGGATAAAGTTTAGCTACAAAACTGATGGTAGCCTAAGACTACAATATTACTCAATAAAATAAACATTACTACATATTTTGAAAATCTAACTGTTGAATTGCATGTTTTTTACGCTCTTAATACACATGTCAAATTTTGTGTTAATCGGATATTATTTACTATATGATCTATAAGTTATGTATTATGCAGAATTTTAAACTACAAAAATTTGCAATTTAAAAAAAATTATTGATGACATAGCTATTGATCTTTAATTTTCTAGAAATTTTGCAAGCATGGAGAATATAAGAAGAAGATGTAATCTAATGGTGGATTTGTCAAAATGCACCTCAAATAAAAAGATGAAGATATTGAGTAAGGTTGTAGCCTAAGGCTACAACCAGTTTTGTAACTAAACTTTGTCCGATGTTTTATCCATATCAGGATATATATTTTATAATTCGATAAAATGGGGAATTTGAATTGTGTATTGTTCAATTGAAAACACAAAGACGTGTTAATTGAGTTACAAGCCTCATGACATAATATTTTATAATTTTAAAAATACTTTTATCATGGAATTCCTAAAATACTTTTCATCCATTTTAAACGGAATAGATTAGGTTTTACCATGTCATCACCATTTAAATAAAAGTTCACAATTACCTTTTGATCATACCAAATGCATAACACTTTTGCTTTTGGGGGATTTGGAAGAGGTGATTCATTCGTAACCTTACTCCCTGAAATTTGTTTTCCTTTTCTTTTTGAGAGGCTAATTACCAAACTGTCACAATTTTGGTTTCTAAGATTTTAGGAACTTCATGATTGAATTAACTAAGACCTCTAGAGAATCCTAATCAGTTTCATCCTATTGTTGCTGCTCAAAAATTCATTCTCAACCCTTTCATATGGTCATGCACAATATTAGTTCACAGAATATATAAGATCTGTGAAAATTTAATGGCAAAGCAGAAGATCAATATTAATCCCAATATGGAAGAAGAGGGAACATGAAATCTTGACTCATCGCTTGATGGAAAGCCAAGAAAGTTCCAAGAAGCAACATCAGATGCAGCTAAAATTGACTTATTCAACAGCAGTATCAGACAAAACACAAAACCAAACAAGACCAAATGTAATTTCTAAGAAACAGCATGTGGTATCAGCTTTTTTTGGATTTTTTTTTTTAAGGCAATGAGAGAACAAGAACTTAATGGATCAACACAAGCAAATTAAAACACATGAGCAAAAAAGAAAAATTCAAACCAGATAATAATCCAAAATTTGAAAATCACACACTTATTAGTGGAGAATCTAATATGGCCATTCCTTATCTCTTTAGTCTTTGTGAGCAAAGTGGGTCACTTTGATGGATCTTCACTATTGAAATTTCAAAGCGCACCTTGGGATACAATCACTAAAAGAGCCATCAATTTATGAACTCCCCCCCAAATACAATGCTTGAAAAGGTAAACAGACAAGTCCACCAAGCAAAGACCCAAAATTTAAGAGAACCACACACAAACAATAAATCCCCATCAATAGCTGTAGGCAAAACTAAAACTAAAACTCACATCTCATTCAGTGAATTTAAAAGTAAACAGAGTCAGATTAGTGGTGCGTGGCCACAATTCACAGATTAGATTCCAAGGTCAGTTCAAATGGTCAACTAATTTCACACTATAAGGAACTACCTCATCATGCCAGCTTCCCAAAGAAAAAAAAATTGATTCTGAACCCTGAAAAATGTTGACAATCTGAAAATTACACTCTAAGAATATATACAACCTAATTCTGGTGTCTAAGTTTTAGCAATAACAAGTGCTAGGCATAAACACTCTGCCTCAGAGAAGAAAAGCCATCTAATTTCCATTGTGGAGGTTCACTTCAATGCAAAATATATTGAAAGATATAGAGAGAGAGAAGAATACAAAACTATACACTATAACTTAATGATCAGCAACCGTATGGACAGCAATATGATCAATTGAAGATCCAAAAGCAATCAGATGGTACAATTCAAAATGATAGACAACCCAAGTTATGATAAGATTATATGAATAAATTAGTCTAAGAAAGCCAAATTTCCAGCACAGAAAAGCTGGAAAATGTCATTATACATTTATGCAATATGGGATCATGCTACACCGGCAAGAAATGATACATAAACTAGCCACAGCCATAGACTATTCTCTCACAGTGAGCTCCCTACTCAGAAAATTGGCATGCCTCCATACTGGAAGAAACACCAACTCACCAAAAGGAGGATATAGAGAGTTTTCTGTCAAATTCCAAGGCCTGACAAGTTCCTCCAATAATCTCTCTAGGGAGTGACCTAACTTCATTAGATATAAGGTATACTTGTATTGCTGCTTCGCCAAAACCATTAATCATCCAATTGAGCCCTGTTCAGTGCAATGCAGAATCTGCATCTCCAATCTATACAAAGGAACCTCTTTTTCAAGACTCAGCCACTTTCTCTTTTGCAGTTACCAGGCAACAGATATTTGTACTTCTCAGCATTGTTCAACAAATATGCTGGAAGATGTACAGCTGAATAAGAATGAGGAATAGGTCCCAACTTCCCAATGATCTCCTTAAATGTGTACTCCTCAGGCATCATGTCAAAGAGGTCAGCCCCTTTGCATATAATATCCTGAATCCTATCGGGGTTCAGGTAATGAGAAAACTTGACCCGATCATTATGGCTGTAAGCCTTCATCTTAAAAACGAACTCACTGATACGGCGGAAGCAAAAGCTACAATGCCACCCTGCATCTGAAAAGAGGTCATCAGTTTGTCGATAATGTGCATATCTAGTCTTGCCAGACTGGTACCTGTGGACCGAAGCTCTCCAGCTTTTGTTATCAATATAAAACTCATATGAATACAAGTAGTCTCTAAGCTGAAGGTGAAGAATAGGCGGGATGTTATCACACCACCTCAAGAGATTAATTGTATGGGCACTTGGAATCTCATCAACATCAGACATTATCAACAAGTCATCATCTTCTATGCCTGCAATTTTCAAAAGCTGGTCAAGTGCTAGTCTCTGATATGCCTCTTCAATAAATGGATTTTCGCCTTTCTTGAATCTTCCTCCAACCATCCCATAAGTCAGCCGAGGATCAGCAAACTTGAACCGATCACGGTTCCTTGCAAAAATCAATGGTTTAGGCACGCCTGTGAATGTTGAGTTTGATTCAAGAAGAACAAACTGTGTCACATATGGATACAATTCATTCCACCGAATTGTAAGGATGTCAAGCTCATTACTGAACAGAACTGCATCAAAGACTCGTCTTGGTGATTCACGAATTCCCCACCCATGAAGTTTGCATTGGGTCTCCATCGATACATTCCCATTATAATAGTGAGGGATCTCATGAAATGGCTTTGGAGGTGATTCCCATAGTGGCCTTAGGAAATAAGTGACCTTCTGCCCATGTACATATATGCCAACAATGCATAATGGGACAAACACAAACAAGAGCAGATATGTCCTCAAATCCAACCCTCGCAGGATACACCGGAGTCTTGACATGCTCAGGGATGTAGGAGTTCCCTGCTGTGGATTTAAAAAATACACAATATAAGATACTATGACTATTTGTACAAAAAAAAAAAAAAACACCGAATTAATCTTGTTTACATGAAATGATATAAACTTTGACAAATCCCAGGGATATAACACCATTTCTGTTTGCTCTAAACATTTAAATTGATTTATTAGAAGAAAAGAAAAAGGTTCAGATGCTAAAAGCCCCAAATACTAGTTCAATAGCTGCCTGACCTTTAGACAAAAATAGAATCTTGAGAAAGGAAAATCCAAAACTTGTATAGTCGAAATGACCAATGTTTCAGACAAACTCCACACCTTTCACTTCTCAGACAATGACACTAAAAAAAGGATCTTACAAAAGGGCTAAAACTTAAAAATTCAAGAATTTAAGACACACACACGAATTTCTATCCCTCAAACAATTCATATGCCAATTCTGAAATTAAATTCCATCTAGATAATAACAAACCCATCAACCAAACACTTCTAGAGTTAAAAAAGGCGTGAATATAGGTCTATGTGCAGGTATATGTATAGAAAAAAGGATATTGGGGCACTTTATATAGTTAAAAGAATCCCAATTTTTTTTTTATCCTTAATCAGAAAAAACCAAAGATACTGAGAGATACCCATTACTGAAAATCTCAAAAAGCAAACCCCAAAACTAAATTTAATTTGCAAAAATAGGAAAAAAGACATAAAACTGAAAAGAGTAGTGTCAATTGGGAAAGACAAATACTAGAAACAAGTAAAAACTTAAGCAAATAAACTAAACAAAACAAAGAAAAAAAAACACACACCCACTTTCCCTTAATCCCAGAAATGAAAAATCGTTTCCCAATAACCAAAGATACCCATTTCAAATAACCCAAAATCTTTAGCAAAGAAGTTAAAAGTTTGAAAATTGAACAAGTATAGAATTGGTAAAGGATTTGTACCTGGCCACAAACTTCTTCGCAGATATCATCAGTCTTCTTAGAACTATAATACCCATCTGACATGATTCTCAACTATATATATATACTATAAAATCTTGTGTATATATTGAAGAAGAACCAAAAACAAAATGCCCAATTCTCTCTTTCTCTCTCTCTCTCTCTCTTTCTCAGTGAGAAAGGAGAATCAGATCTTTGAGACCCAGATCAATAACCCCTCCTCCAAAACCAAAGGCCTAAAATTTCAAAGAGAAATTTGGCGAAGTTAACCCCAACAAAACCCAACGACCTTAAAGTCTCTCTCTCTCTATCTCTGTATGTGTGTGTGTGTGTCTGTTTTGTGTGTGTGTTTTTGTGTGTGCTGCAGAACTTGTAACGTCATTTATAGCCGTTTGGTGGTTTTTCGCTCTTTCACAAGGTGTCTATTTATACTAAGAATTGAAGGATAGAGAAAGAGAGAGAATAACTGAAGCAAAAAAAAAAAAAAAACTAATAAAGAAAACACACTAAAATCAGCTTATAATTAAAACATAAAATTATTCCAAATGTGGAAATTTAAAGAATGGGAAATGATAGTGTAATAAATTTTACATGTTAGGATATCTATAACTCCCACTTGCCGTTTTAACTTTTAAATAAATGTTTAGAATAGTTCTAGTAATTAATGGTCTTGGTTTAAATGTTACCATTAGTGTAAGAAAATCCAAATTATTTAATTTAGGGATAATTTTTTAGAAGATACAAGTATCTTTAATAACTTTCTAAAAAAAATATCTTTAATAAGCATTTTTCTTATTATTATTTTTTTAGTTGTTGATGAGTTCTTATTATTTATTTGAAGAAACTATTTATGTGTGTCAAGACGGGATTAAACCGACCATTTCATCTTATTATTAAAGATGGAATGTCAATTGAGCTTGAACACAACGATGCTTAAAGAAGTATTGTTCACTTCGAAAGCAGCAAAATTTATATACAAAAAAACGCTTACAAATTGATATGATTAATGCTACATTAACAATAGTAATAAATAAATCTTTTAACTATTTTTTTTTAATTTTGTGTTTAAAAATTGAATTATAAGATTTATACTATAAGCTTTATAGTATCCCTCTAAATTCACTTTTCTTGTACTTTACCTTTATTTAAGAAATTAAACACTACATTTTCTTTGTTTTACGTGAATTTAAAATTGTGAGAAAAATACTTCAAGAACTATTAACTAAGTATTAAAAGTTGTTAACGGATACCCTTAAAATAATTGTTAATAAATTATTTTAAGAAAGTTTTAACACTATTTTTATAACAAAGACAAAAAGCCATCAGAAAAAATTAGTTATTTTTTTATATTTCATAAAAAATTTCTAAAAATATTTCGTAAACCAATACTCAGTATCAGTTAACTTTTTCCATCTAATTTTTTGTTTAAGGTGAACAAGTAATTTAGGGGGAAGCAAGATTAAGGATTAATCTCAACCGTTGATTTTTGATCGAACGGCTAGTAGATGAGGAAAAGATGTGTGATAGAATGGGTGAAGTTTATTAGGTATTATGGCAGCTGGGCAGGCAGGACTAACCAAAGTGCTTATCTGTTAACTAGTAATAATGACAGTTAGCAAAACATATTACGAGGAACCGTTGTCTTTGGTTTCACCGCCGTCTTGTTTTGTTTGGCCATTTTTTTTAAATTATAAACAATGTTTGTTTGCTTAAGGCTTTATTTGCTTGGTTGTTAAGAATAAGAAGACGGTAAAATTGTCATTTTGCTTTTGGATTTATATAGTGCCTGGTTTTGGGGTTTTCTTTTCCCCACGCGCCGTTTGACTCGGTCAAGACTGCCGTTATCTTGCTCTGCATTTGTCATTTTGTGTCCTTGATATTTATTTACTCTTACTTATAGATTAAAGACCTCGTCCATTTCCAAAAAAAAAAAGACCTCGTCTTCTTGTTCTTTTTATTTATTTATAATAAAAGTTAACAGATATTTTAAGAATATTAATTTTAAAAAAAAAATTTTAAAATTTTTTATGAACAAAATTTTAAAAAAATATTACTTTTTTGACACATTTAATTTTTATATTCCTCATAAAAATGATACTAAAACTTTTATTTTTTAAAATGGTCTATTATCAAATGTTGTTAAGTGTTAATTGGACCTTTTAGTTTTTTTCTTTTTTATAAATTCAATAATTATAATGGGAAAAAGGATTTAAATCCTAAACATTGTTGTTAAAAACACCTAGAAGTACAGATTGAACTACATACCTAATCTTTTTTAAAGCAGTACTTTTGTTGTTTCATTAAAAATTGTGATAGCTAAGTTAGCCCAAAAGCCACTTCTCTTCTTTATATTTCTAATTGTTCACTTTGATGTCCCTTTTTATTTTATAAGTCACTTATAATTATAAAAATAAAAGGCTCTTTTTGTTGGGATTGGAGATGAAGTACTGAGGAACATCTTATTGGTTACCAACTTGTCATTACTTAGTTTAATATTATCAAAAGGTACAAGAACAGATCCATTTACTATTTAACATTTTTCCCTTTTTACAACTGAAATGCCCTAAAGATGAGCTTTAAAGTTATAAATTTCATTATGAAATTCCTAAAATTTTATATTTAATTTCTTAAAATAATTAAATTTTATCATATTATTAATATTTAAACAAATTTGACTATCAATATTTTTTATATTTATTTAAATAATTGATAACATGGTAGAATTATTATAATAATTATAGAAGATCATAATTCTACATTTATTATTTACATTTATTTTTTCCTTGTTGTTAGACATTTACCTACAGTTGAAGCTTTGAAGTTTCAATTTTTCATATCATTAATATTTAAATAAATTTTGACTATCAATCTTTAATATTGATTAAAACTATTGATGATGTGGTAGAGTTATCTTAATAATTGTAGAAGATCATAATCTGCATTTATTATTAACATTTACAATTTTCCTTGTTTGCAACATTTTTTATTTACCTACTATTGAAGCCTTGAAGTTTCATTTAATTAAAGCTGATGTTTTGAATTTTATGGACAATACTACGAAGTACGTACGATTACACCCCGATTTTATAATTGTTAAAGTGATAAATTATGAGTGGTAGCATAAATAAAAATAATAGATTCATGTAAAAAATAATAAATAAAATAGTGTCAATCGCTAACATTTCATCAATTCAATATATTATGAAATTGACATGTCCCAAGAAATATTCTCTTGCGATGTTTCAACCTGCTAATAAGCACTTTTTTTTCGTCTTGTTTAATTGGCTATCACTACCCAGATGGCATCTGAGTCACTTTGTTGAATTTTAAGCCATTGAGTGAATATGCTATAAAAAGAGAATAAACCCATCTCAATTATTTCATATAATCCATAGACACGTGGTGCTTTCTTCCTTGCTGCCATTTGGAGTTCATTATCCACTCATATATATTTTAAAAATAAATTCTAAGAATACCAAAAAAAAAAACAAACTCAATTTTAAGTTGCGTTAAGTCTCTGTTTTTTTTTTTTTTAATTGTGAAAATATTGTAATATTTTTGTTAAAATGTTATCTCTATATATTAAGAGGATTTAAAAAGTTAGTATGGCTTAAAAAAAAAGTCAAAAATACTCATAATCTAATTAGATAATCCTTATTCTTAAAAAATAAAAAATTTGGTTAAAATTGTAATTCAAAAATATTAAAAAAAAAAAATTACCAGGGAAACTTTTTTCCTAAAAATTAGCACACTCTCTATCTAAACATATTTCACATACGTTTGATACATTTTTTTTCTTAAAAACTAATACACACTAAACCTAGCAGTTTACTCTATTTTAAATCTTAAATTTTAGTTTTATAAAAATCTCTTCTTATGTAACTTCACTAACAATAGATAAATTTAAATTGAAAAATTATATTAAACTAAAAAAAAAAAAAAAAAAGTCTCATTGCACGTGTGGAGCGTGTGTGATGAGGCTAGTAATATTTTATTGTAACTGCAGTATTTATTTGATGTAAGGATTCACGGGTGAGCACATAAAATTCGACATGTGTCCTTCGAAATGAACAATTGAAAAATCAAAATCTTCAATATTTTGTTGCCGATTTGTCATTCATGTATTTCATTTAAAAAAAAAAATTGCCCTCCATTTAAAACAGTCAAGTTGAGTTCATGAATCATGAGTACCTTCCAATTATTTTACCATCAAAACCTATCGCCCATGGAGCTGACCTAGAACAATAGTTAAAATACTCGTAACTTCGTATGTGTGAAGATATTCTTTTGGGGTTTTTGATACTAGAGGCATAAAAAACGACGTTATAAAAACGCAGCTTGTAACTTCCCATCAAAGAATATGTTTGTTCACCAAAATACGTCTATTTTACCAAACGACATTATAAATGTCTGTTTCTCCCTAATAGAATGGATCTTTATCTATCATTCTTATTATCAAATAAATAAAAATTCTAGATAAATAATAATTAAATAATTAAAATAAAATGTGTGGGGACAAATAACCAAGAATCACGCATCTTGGGCCGTGGGCTTGGTCCGAGGAGGACTCATGGGCCGAGCAATGTGGCAGCTATCAAAGCATTCTACTTTCAAAAGATTCGCACATAGGACCGGCGATTCTGTCCGAGGAGCAATTGACACAAGGCCGAATGGGTTGGAACCATGACTTAAATATCTACAACTTTCCAGTTTTGAGTTTTTCGAAATTCTTAATTTTTGAATGCCGAAATTAACTCACAAGTTACTGCTGTAAACCTGGACGGAAATTAAAATAGTAAAAGTTTTATTTTCTTTGGACACTTAGACGATAGGGTTTTGGAAGGGAGGCTGTGAGAACGAATTTCGGCAGAGAAAACCTTGTATTTTTCTTCCTCTAATGGTAGCCTAAACTCTTTGCTAGGGCTAGGGGTTATGTTTCTTCTATACAGTATGAAAATTCAATGTGATTCTCTCTAAGAGTTTAGACAATAACATATTTGATTGTTCAATTAGATTTATTTTGATGTATTAGTTCTTCCATACTTTCAATAAGTTCAATCATGTTTTTCTTATTGTTTAGATGAATTTCTAATAGTTTTAAATAGAAATCACGTTTTAAAGTGAATGGGTTTTTTTGAAAACTATTCTAACCGCATTATTAATCGGGGTTATTATGCGTTCTTGAATTGTCTCAGTTCAACCGAATCATAAGTATTTAATTGTATAAGAACAATCAATTATTAAATATATATTTTCTTAGTTCACAAAGAATTTCATATCGATATAGAGAAACACTCCGATGCCCTAGTATTTACATTATTGATTTTAATCGGTTTTTATTATTATTCTTGTTAACAATCACCAAGCAAAAGTATTTTTCTTCTTCACCCAAATTGTTATTTAATTATATTGTCTTTGAATTTACCCTGCTCCTTGTGGTTCGACCTCGGTACTCCGAGAATTATATTGCTACGATCTCCTGCACTTAGGAGTGAGCAAGCAAAAGTATTTTTCTTGCCACAACTAATGCTTTAATTAATTGCAGGAATGGAAGAATGCAACTCACTTTTGGTTCCATGACTTTGGAGCTAAACATATTTCATGTGGCTAAACAACCACATGAGGATGATAATTGTGCTTATGTGAACCTCATTGGGGCGGTGGTTCAAGAAGAGTTTAATAAGAATTGTTTTTCTGATCCTCTTGAAAATCTTTTTAATAATTCTGTTGGTTCTTATGATTTAGAATGTGATATTCATGTATCTAAAAATTTTTCTTTGTTGGATTCCTCACAGGTTTTGGAAGAACAACAGATGATGGCAATTAATAAAGGATGGAAGCCTTGCTTTGAGGAGCTACTAGAAAATGAAAAAAAGCTCGTGCATTCAAGTGAAGAGGCACCATAGCTAGAGTTTAAGCCGCTGCTAGGTGGTCTCAAGTATGCATATTTAGTCCCAGGTAAGTTAAAACCTAGGTGTGATGGCCCTTTCATTGTAAGGGAAGTGTTTAACCATCAAGCTCTAGTAGTTGAGGACCCTAGGGATGGTAGGATTTTGAAAGTAAATGGACAAAGGTTAAAACCATTCTTAGGGGGAGTTATACCAGAGGAGGAGACTATGTCATTGGAGATCCCTGCCTATTGGGATGCTACGTGAACTCTGAAAGAGCCTTATGAAGTTGTACCATATTTGTTTTAATTTTCTTTTCTTTCTGTTTTTTTTTTCTTTTTGCCTTTTGTTTTATTATTATTTTTCTTTTGTGAGCTAACAATTGCAGGTGTGAAAGAAATTTCAAAAAAAAAAAAAAAATGCTTAAGGTAACTTCTTCCCTTTATACTTGAATTTATTTGGCTTTGATACATTGAGGACAATGCTATATTTTAGTTGGGGGGAGAGGTTTAAACTTTTTGCTACACCTTGCATGATTTTTCTTTCTTTCTTTTCAAAAAAAAAAAAAAAAAAAAAAATCTTGAATTTGAATGCAGAAGAGTTATAAGCTTTATTTTTATATTATATGATGGAATGAATAATGCTGAGTTGGTTATACTATTTGCAATATTAAGACTCTTTCATGAAGAGCACAATTGGAAACTTTTGAGCACAATAGCCAAGTTAGCGGATGGTTGGATGTTGGATATGCATGGATCATGAACAAGCTAGATATAAGCTGAAACTCAACCCATATGGAGAGTTCTTGGGCCTTACTTTTCTTTGTGAGAGTATATCTTTGTTTGAACTCTTAAATTTCTCTCATATGCTTCAGTTTTTGTAAAAGATCTCTATATTTTTTGGTTGACTATTGGAAACATTATGGTGAGATATACCATGATGCTACTTATTTTTGTCCTTAGGCATGCTAGTTTATGTGGAATTTTAGGAGATGAGAGCCTAAGACCACCAATTTTTTGTCACCAGCTAAACAAATATTCAGCCTACCTTTACATTAACCATTGTCACCATCATTTGAGCCATGAGAAATACTTCTACAATACCACAAAACATTTTTATTTATGGGTATTCTCATGGGGGTTCAAGTTTTGAGTAATTGATGTGTTTAGATACTACCATTGTCTCTCTTTTCTTCATAAGAAAAAAAAAAAAAAAAATCTCAAAAAAAAAAAGAAAAAAAAAAAAAAAAAAAAAAAAGAGAAAAGAAAGAAAAAAAAAAGAAAGAAATAGAAAGAGGAGACATACATAATCAATCAATAAATCATTGATGTCTTACACATCTTTCATGTATTTCAGAGAAGGGTTATATGGTTGAGTAAAGATTATTTTGATTCAAGTTGGTTGTTATCGCTATGAGTTGGGTTTGGCTTGAATTTTCTGCATTTGATTCATATACCTCATATTTCAAAGAGAGCAGTTTGTCTTCATAAGATTATAATACCACTGAGCTTAAAGTCCTACTTGATCCTAAAGGTGCATGGCTGGTATGTGTTTGGGATAAAAACTAGGGATGAGAATGGTATTAACCTCATGTTTCCAAGAATTCAACATCCTTTCCAAGAGATCTTTTTCCGTTGTTTTAGCGGCTGTTTTTGTATACACATGTGATATTCTTAAAACTTCTTCTTTCCTTTTTGTTCACATGTGATTTGAAGAGAGGAACCATTACTTCTATGTGTGTTCTTTCAGAGTGTTGATGACTTAAGAGAGGTTTTGGAGTAGAGGCTCTAATCTAGATTATTCTTGGTCTATGCATGTTTGGAAAAGCTGGTTTGATTGGATGGACTATGCACACACACACACTCCAAAAGTGAAGCTAGTGAAAGCTCTTTAATATGATGAATAGTATCCCAACTCAAAATTAAAAGTTCATTTGTATGATATAATGATAAAGCAGACTAACATTTGCTGCAGGAATTTTCAGGAAACCTTTGACTTTTGTGGGTAGAGTCACTGCAAACCCTCACAAGAGTAAACTCGTCCACTAGGGTGACCTAGGGGTTCAAAGACTTGCTGTACATGGGAAGTGCAGTCGTGTAGCCTACGAAAGTGGCTTGTATTTTAGTTTTAATTTTTCACTTTTAGTAGACATAGGTGCTTTGTGGATTGCTAGGGACTAGCAAGATTTAAGTTGGGGGGGGGGGGGTGTGATAACGCCTTAAAATGTATACTTGTTATAAATTTATGTGGGCGTTATCTCTTTATTACTATGCTTAATTTGTATAATTAAGCCATGATTTGCATTAGTTCCTATTATTTATCTTTACATAATTTCTTGAATAAGATGCCATTCATTGTGTGTAATTTTCTACTTTCAGGAAATCATGTGAGAAAGATGAGTTTACAGGAATTTGTGAGAGAATTGAGGCCAAACTAGAATTAAAGTGGAGCTAAAGGACCATGCTTAAATGTCTAAGGAGGTGCAGCTGGAGTGCTTGGATCGTCTACCATGATTGGAAGCTTCAAATAAGGAAAGAAATCAAAGAGGCAGAATCTGAAAAGGAAAAATTTGATTTGAGCACTGATCAGTATTTTGGGCGTATCTCTCTCCTCAAAAATCCAATTGACACAAGGCCGAATGTGTTGGAACCGTGACTTAAATATCTACAACTTTCCAGTTTTGAGTTTTTCAAAATTCTCAATTTTTGAATGCCGAAATTAACACACAAGTTACTGCTGTAAACCTGGACGGAAATTAAAATAGTAAAAGTTTTATTTTCTTTGGACACTTAGACGTTAGGGTTTTGGAAGGGAGGCTGTGAGAACGAATTTTGGCAGAGAAAACCTTGTATTTTTCTTCCTCTAATGGTAGCCTAAACTCTTTGGTAGGGCTAGGGGTTATGTTTCTTCTATACGGTATGAAAATTCAATGTGATTCTCTCTAAGATTTTAGACAATAACATATTTGATTGTTCAATTAGATTTATTTTGATGTATTAATTCTTCCATGCTTTCAATAAGTTCAATAATGTTTTTCTTATTGTTTAGATGAATTTCTAAAAGTTTCAAATAGAAATCACGTTTTAAAGTGAATGGGTTTTTCTGAAAACTATTCTAACAGCATTATTAATCGAGGTCATTATGCGTTCTTGAATTGTCTCAGTTCAACCGAATCATAAGTATTTAATTGTATAAGAACAATCAATTATGAAATATATATTTTCTTAGATCACAAAAAATTTCATATCGATATAGGGAAACACCCCGATATCTTAGTATTTACATTATTGATTTTAATCGGTTTTTATTATTATTCTTGTCACCAAGCAAAAGTATTTTTCTTCTTCACCCAAACTGTTATTTAATTATATTGTCTTTGAATTTACCTTGCTCCTTGTGGTTCAACCTCGGTACTCTGAGAATTATATTGCTACGAGCTCTTGCACTTGGGAGTGAGCAAGCATTGACTATCTTGGAAGGCAATGCCCAATCTAAGCTACTTGGACTTGAGTTCCAAATCCCACAAGTCTTGTGCAAAAGCACTAAGTCTATGAGAATTGGGGCCAGGATCCTCGTGGCTAACTCATTCTTATGAAATTCATTTACATATATGTATATGTATTAAAATGTATATCCTAATCTGAGGAACTAACAATTATTTAAAGATATGTGTATTGTATAGATGTTCTTGTGCAGGAATTATAAAGGTAAAGGGAAAGGACAAAAGCTCCATTGCATAATAAGCATGGAGAAAGATCCTATAGTTCAAGGAATCAACATTCTGGGTTCCATGGATTACAGGTCTAGTACATCTGGGAACCACAACATCACGTTCGGTGTACCACAACTTCATGTTCGGGGTACCACGACATCACGCTCGGGGAACCAAGTGAATGAATTCTTTTAAATGTTCACACAATAAAAGATAAGCCTTAAATATTCTATTTCAATCTCCGTCTCATTGTGAATATTATGAATAATTATTTTACTTATTTCGTAAGAGTAAAGGGTCATTTTATGACACTAAAACACTTATAATGATATTTTTTTACTTAGGAGGAAATCGCATTTTTTCCTTGAGGAGCTTTATGTGACTTGCGCAAAAACCGGTTCATATAACGACCCCAATAGGCCGCGAGAACCGGACCCAGTCCAACCATCCATCCTTGGAGGCCCAGGATCCCTTGTTATCAATGGACTTGGGTACTTTCCAAAAAAGGAACCCACATTTAAAGGTGACTCCACTGGGGACTGGGAAAAAGGAGAGGGAAGAAGTAGTCCCTTCGCAAGCATGGCTTCAAAGCTAGGAAACACCAAGAGAAATGAAAGTTCCTCTTAGTGCATTCAACATCAAGATCCCAAAAGTGCGGGTTCCTCTAAAGAACGTCCCTCGGAGGGAGTCTATATGGAATTTTGGAGACTTCCCAACACAAGATAAGTTTTATGCGTCATTATTTTCTCCATTTTATATTTTGAACATAATGGATCATTACCCTACTCTTTTTTAAAAAAAAGGGTAAAAGGGGTCATGTAATAATATTTAAACAATCATGATATTGTCTCATTGCTTTAAAAAAAATGGAGAAGTGAGCAAATAAAAAAAAAAGATTGATGAAGTGAAGATCGTATGAGCTACAAAAGCAAAGCAATTGCCTCACATTCTGGGGCTGAATTATTTAAAAAAAAAAATTCATAATATTGTTTCATTTCCTTTGGGAAAAAAAAAGAGAAAAGAAAGAGAAGTAAGTGAATCAAAGAGGCTTGATGAAGTGTAAATTACATAGCAAAGCAATTGCCTCACTTTCTGGGGCTAAAGAATTTTGCAACAACTTGATAATAACATCATATGGCGCAGGTTAGTAAAATGGACAAGTTCCTTGGCTCCGACCGTGGATCTAGCAAAATGGAGTAATTCCATGATTCGAGCAAAGCCTAGGAGATCCTTAACTCTAGGAAAGTAAAGCCTAGGAGATCCTTGATCCTAGCAAAACTGAGGAGATCCTTTATTCCAGCAAGGCTGAGTACACCCTTGATTCCAGTAAGGCCTAGGAGATCCTTGACTCCAGTAAAGTAAAGCCTAGGAGATCCTTGATCCCAGCAAAGCCGAGGAGATCCTTTATTCCAGCAAGGCCTAGGAGATCCTTGACTCTAGGAAAGCAAAGCCTAGGAGATCCTTGATCCTAGCAAAGCTAATGAGATCCTTGATTCCAGTAAAGCTGAGGAGATCCTTGATTCCAGCAAAATTGAGGAGATCCTTGATTCCAAAGGAGATCCTTGATTCCAGCAAAGCTGAGTAGATCCTTGATTCTAGTAAAACTGAGTAGTTCCCTGGTTCCAGACACGAATCCAACGAAAATGGAGTAGCTCATTGATTCCAAAGAAGCTGAGTAGTTCCTTGGTTCCAGCAAAATGGAGTAGTCCTTTGGTTCCAAAAAAATTTTGAGTTGTTCCTTGATGGAATAGTTTTCTGATTCCAGCAAAGTGGAATAGTTCCTTGGCTCCAGCAAAGGTGAAGTACTTCCACGGATCCAACAAGGTAAAATGGTTCCAAAAAAAAAAAAAAAAAAAAATGGAGCCATAAAGAAAGTGGATAAATGTTCCACAATAGAATCAAGAGAAGGTGGATCAAGCATGATTCAACAACTGCCTCATGTCCTGGGGGGCTAAAGCCTATTGTGCGGTGGACCTTGAATATATCTTGAAGAAAATCAATAGAAACACTATATTGCAAGTCAGTAGAAAAATCAATATTATTGAAAGCTCAACAACAATATAGTGCATCTATCATTTATTGTAGCTCAACAATTAGGATCACCCATGGAAATAACAAGATTTGGAGGAGCTATAGAGTCCACTTAAGGACACCTATAACTAGCTCTAAGGGCTGACCATGGCATCACAAGTATCGCCTGATCCTCTCAACGTTCCACTGATACGTGAAAGAGGGATTGAATGGATAGCCCACAAAAATTGCTGCCAATCCTAGTCCCTTCATCCAGCATGAAGTAAACTTTGTGGAAAACATATTCTATGATGAGTCGGCTCCAGCTGAAAATATCCCATCTCTAAGATCCCGGGGGCTCCCATCCAAGAAGGAGAAGAAATCTGGAGGGAAGACAGAATATCGCTTACGAAGATATGCAAGACCTGAATGTAACTTGCAAGAGGATCTCGGACCACCATCTTACATGATAGCCCAAGAAGAGATACTGGAGGGACATAGGGATATGATGAGCCAGAATATCCCATCTTCAGGATCCTGGGCTCCCATCCCAGAAGGAGAATAAGAAACCTGGAGGGAAGACAAAATATCACTTATGAAGGTACGTGGGACTTGAATGTAGCTTGCAAGAGGATCCTAGTCCACCATCTTACATGATAGCACAGGAAGAGATCCTGGAGGAACATAGGGATATAATGAGCCAGAATATCCTATCTCTAAGATCCCGGTGGGGCTCCCATCCTAGAAGGAGAAGAAACCTGGAGGAAGGGCAGAATATCACCTATGAAAGTATGCAGGACCTGAATGTAGCTTGCTGAAGGATCCCAGACCACCATCTTACATGATGGCTCAAGAAGATATCCCAAAGGAACCTAAGGATATGGAAAAGGAGGAACAAATCCTACCAAAGGAAGAACTAGAAGAGGTGAACTTGGGGGCTGACCTAGGGAACCTAAGCCCTATCCTCATCAGTAGTCAGTTATCAGTACAAGAAAAAAGAGCAACTGGAAGAACTATTGAAGAAATATGAAGATTTATTTGCAATTTAAGTGAGGCATGTTCAAAGGATGAATTTCCTTTGCCTAACATCGATCTCCTTATAGATCCAACTAAGGCAACAACAATATCAACCATGAAGAGGTATACCACGGTCAAGGAACTCAAGAGCTTCATAGAAAGAGTTTCTTACATTAGGAAATTCACACCAAGACCAGCCTTGGTCACTAGTGGACAATCCAAACTGTTGAAAAAGTGGAATGTTTTCATATGGGGAGCTGAGCAACCAATTGTCTTTCATAAAACTTCAACAGATCATGAGTCATTTGCCTACCTTATGGGTACTAGTCCATGACAAAATCATTATTGTTGTACCTGGGATCTCGATCCCAAGTATACAGAGCATTGAAGGACACCGAAATGAGGTATCCCAACATAGAAGGGGCGTGTTTGGCGGTCATGCATCTCAACAACTGAATCATTACTTTTCATCCCACCAAATCCTGTTTGTGACGAGCTCTCATCCAACAAAAGCCCTCCTCCATCAGCCCTTGCGATCTTGAAGAGTAGCCCGATAGCTAATATTAATTTCCCAATACAACATAGGTCTAAAGGATCCCTAAAGCTATCAAGAGCTAGGCTGTAGCAGACTCACTGGCCTAGTTCCCCTAAGAAGAGGAGTACCTATTGAGTGAGAAGATCTCTAGAAAAGTAGTAGTGGTAGAGATCCTTAGAAAGAAACAGACTATGAGGTTTGTGAAGTCAGCCTTTAACGAGCATGCCTAGAGGAAGCCTTCCTCTTCCAGGATCCTCGTAAGAGGATCCCCCACTTGAAGAAAACACCATGACATAATCATCTTGGTAGAGCTCCTCCTAACCACTGGTTCACTAGTGAGAGCAACCTTGGATGGCTCATAAAAGAAGAGTATTTCTATGAAGAATTTGTTCACAGCCAAGAGAGGATGTTTTAGAAGATCCTCGGAGAAGGAAACAAATTCTTAACCCTTTGAAGAAAAGAAAAGAAATTAGTTCAGTGACCCCACTAGAGAATGGGAGGCTACGAAGGAACCTTTCTGAAGATTGAAGAATTCAATGGCCATGAACAAATTTTCCAAGTGACATGGCCTTGGACTTAGAAAGAGCAAACTTTCCATGTACCTGGCTCAGGACTTGGCTAGAGCAGACTTTCCAAGTGACATGGCCCAGGACTTGGGAATAGCAAACTTTCCATGTACTTGGCTTAGGACTTGGCCAGAATAGATTTTTTCAAGTGACATGGCCCAGGATTTGGGAAGAACAAACTTCCATGTACCTGGCCTAGGACTTGGCTAGAACAAATTTTCCAAGCGACATGGCCCAAGACTTGGAAAAGAGAAAATTTTCCAGGTACTTGGCCCAAGACTTGATTAAAACAAAGTTTTTCAAGTGACATGGCTCAGGACTTGGAACAGAGCAAGTCTTCCAAGTACCTGGCCCATGACTTGGCCTAGAACAAATTTTCTAAGTACATGGCCCATAAATTGGCCAAGAGCAAAAGTTTCCAAGTACAACCAAGAAACTGGTCAAGAGCAAAAGTTTATGGATATAAGATGTAGCACGTCCTAATAGTGGGTGCAGATTGTAAGCATATCCCAATAATGGGTACAACCTGTAGCACGTACTAGCAATGGGTATAGTCGTAGCATGTACCAGTAATGGGTACAAGCCGTAGCACGTCCTAGCAAAGGGTGCAAATTGTAAGCAAGGCCCAACGAGGGGTGCAAAGAAAAAGAGCCTCGAGTGGGTATGAAAAACCAAAAGTGGGTGTATAAGGTGCACAAGATTTACCTCCTTGAAAATAATCGGTTCAAGGGAGCCTGAGGAAATCATCTCAAGATTTATGTGGAATCAAGGAAGGCATAACTTAAAGAATTTTAAAACTACATCACTTAAAGCCACAAAGGCATGAATAGTTTTGCAAATCTCTACACGACGAGATTAGTCAACGACATTGCGAACCAGCTAGCAACATTTCTCTCCTAATTTAAGGTGCAAAGTTCACCAAAGGCTTGGAGGTACTTCAATTCAACAAAAGAAAGGTACCCTTTCGGTAAACCCACTTATCAATACCATATTTGAATATATCAAAACACTGCAAAATGTTGTGCAAGAGTTATCACCCATGCACTAGTAATATATTCATATGGATTGGAATGAAGATCCTAATATTTTGGTCTTCTTACATGACCAATTATCAAAAAAAAAAAAAAAAAAAAAAAACAAATTTTGGAATTCTTGCATGGTTGAAATCCTCACATTGTTTCATATACATGAAGTAATCTTTATTGCTATGTCTTATTTGGCAATTGGCTTTTCCAGTGCATACACTGGGGGTTAAGATAAGATTAAAAAATTTCCTTAGATATATCTTTCACTTGATGAAAATTGAGAAGTCTAGTGCAAACTTTACTGTACATAAGTTTAGCCACTATTATTTTCTTTGGCTCATGAACTATATGGTATGTAGCAATTCAACAACAATATAATTGGTGGCATGATATGTGAATAATTTGCTGCAATCTGAAATACTATACAATCTCTCATAATCTGGAAAAAGAATAAGGCAAAGATCAAAAGCATCCACCAGAAAAGCAATGTCTTTAGTTGAGGCAAGGTGTGGGGATGTTCTTAAGCCTTCTAAGCCATGTCCTCAGGGAAGTTTCTAATATCTTAATACATTTTGAGAAGAGTAGCTAGCCTTGATTAGACTCTAAATCAGCATGTTTATATGATTCAATGATTTATGATATCATGGTCCCATTGGTAAGTCACTATCCATGGACTAAAAATTCTCATATAGCAAACATCTTGGTGTGATTTACCCTAGCCATAGCATATCTTTGGCATAGTTCATGGGGGCTTCCCTTACTCAACCTATTTTGTAAAACAAACAAAATCTTGTTGACAAAGCAATGCTATCTTATATTGAGATTTAATATGCATTCAACATGATTTTTGTATGCTACTTTCAAAAAAAAGTATATCTTAGAATTACTAGCAAACACTAGTGCTAGAAATATACTCTTAGTATCAAATGCAATACCAATATAATTTGGTTATACATATAAATATATATATATATATATATGCATATATCATTGTTGGTTTGACAAAGTTGATTTGTTTTATGGAAAATTGAATACCAATCTATAGCTTAATACTAACATGAAGGTGAATTCTAATCTTTTGCAACATGTTAGTTCATCCCGTGAAGGAAGTGTAGCAATTCCTCAGGAGTTTCCCTCAAGAATTATTTGGTCTACACATTGGTTCTAAAAACCAGGAAAGTGTCCAAGAACAATTTATTTTCTCGCGCGTGGGTTACAGATAACCCATGAGCTCGGGGGGCTAATGCTGAGGACCAAAATTTGACAAGAAAACCCATTCCATGAAAAGTAAGGAAAGACCATGGACCTTAACAAAAGAAGACCTAATTCATGAAGTTAAGAAGGACCATGAAGGCCCAAAGTCCCAAAGAGAAGGAAAAAGAAAGAAAGAAAAAAAAAAAGAGGACCCGGACTTGGTCAGGCTAGAGGACATGCAGCAAGAAGAGGGATCTCGATTAGGCCAAAGGACATGCAGCAAGAAGAATCAACATCAAGGCCCTAGGACCTTGATGTGTCCTTTTGAAGCCTTAAGAAGAGGACCTTGGCTGACACATGGGAAAGCCTAGGTGTATGTTCAGATTTCCAGCAAAAGCCATTAAAAAATCCAGCAAAACCAGGTATTATCTTTGTAACCCATGGTCCAAGCCCATAGGATCCCGAGTTGGTAGTAAGGGAGAAGTGGTTTGGTCGGTAGGGGAGTGATTTCTAATGAAAAGAGGATCCCGAAGGTTTCCCTTGGTTTATATATTTGCTTGAAATGCATGAACCAATGGAAAACTCAGTTCCTCCATGTGCATGACATCTCCCCACAATTTCCTCTCAATTGTCATTTTCAATCAAAGCTGTCATCCATTGCATTGAGTAGCCCACCCACTCCTTTGACTTTCCAAGAAGGAATCTTCCATCTGTAGCTAAAGCCAAACACCCCTTTTGAGTTATAATTGCCTAATTAAGCTAAACCTCTGCCCAATGCACTTTTTCAGGTTCAGAGGACATGGTTTTACCTAGTAGACCAAGGACGTCCTCGCCCGGGGTACTAGACCATGTTCACTATAAAAGGAACACTAAAGTATAGCAGAAGGGGGGGAAGGGGGTTCAGATGGAGGAAAAATGGGAGAGTTCAGAGATTCAAAATATATATTCTTAGAGCTTTAAGAGCCCAGCAAGGGAGAGGAAAGAAAAAAGGTACAAAACAAGAGAGAGCTGAGGAGTAGGAATTCGTCCCATATTCTTGAGATTATTCAAAATATCACTTAGCCTCCAAAGAAACATATGCCAAAACAAGCACACATCAAATATCACTCTCTCCCACAAAATCCTCCACACTTGACTATCTTGGAAGGCAATGCCCAAGCAAAGCTACTTGGACTTGAGTTCCAAATCCCACAAGTCTTGTGCAAAAGCACTAAGTTTGTGAGAATTGAGGCCAGGATTCTCGTGGCTGACTCATTCTTATGAAATTCATTTACATATATGTATATGTATTAAAATCTATATTCTAATTTGAGTAACTAACAATTATTTGAAGATATGTGTATTGTATAGTTGTTCTTGTGCAGGACTTATAAAGGTAAAGGGAAAGGACAAAAACTCCATTGCATAATAAGCATGGAGAAAGATCCTATAGTTCAAGGAATCAGCATTCTAGGTTCCATGGATTACAAGTCTACTACCTCTGGGAACCAGGACATCACGTTCGGGGTACCACAACTTCATGTTCGGGGTACCACGACATCACGCTCGGGGAACCAAGTGAATGAATTCTTTTAAATGTTCACACAATAAAAGATAAGCCTTAAATATTCTATTTCAATCTCCGTCTCATTGTGAATATTATGAATAATTATTTTACTTATTTTGTAAGAGTAAAGGGTCATGACACTAAAACACTTATAATGGTATTTTATTGCTTAGGAGGAAATCGCATTTTTTCCTTGAGGAGCTTTATGTGACTTGCGCACAAACCGGTTCATATAACGACCCCAATAGGCCGCGGAGAACTGGACCCAATCCAACCATCCATCCTTGGAGGCCCAGGATCCCTTGTCATCAATGGATTTGGGTACTTTCTAAAAAAGGAACCCACACATCCTTTGAGAGAGAGAGAGAGAGAGAGAGAGAGGATCTTTCCCTTATTTGATTTGATTGGGTGAAAAAGATATTACATGATGTTCTCTATGAAGTCACTTTTTAAGCCCCCAAATTGAGAAGAAATGAATGGATGAAGAGAGAGAAAATTATGTTTAATTATTAAGGATTTTCACTCGTAGAATTCTCTTTCTATCTAATTTGGAAATTTTTTCTTAAGTAAAATGTTATAGGGAACTTTCATTTCTTCCTTTCCTCTTCAAGTAAAAGTTAAGGACTACTAAAGTTCACAACATTCCTAAATTTCACAACTTAAAACACTTGATAAAGGCCTTGGTAGCTAACTAAGAATATATAAAAGGAAAGAAAGAAAGAGAGAAAGGAAGGAGGTGTGCTTTGAAAATGGCCAAAACTTAGATACAATACTTTATATCATGTATCTTAGGTTTCCCTCTTAGAATTTAGCCATGTGGCCGCTTAATATAAACATTAAACGGATGTTAAAACACTAAGAAAAAGACATTGTGAAAATCCAACTACTTTCTCTTTCACTCCCATTGAACTTAGTGGTGGCAGCGATTTTCTTGGCAACTGTTTTCGTGAAAAATTCACTCACCTTAGTATGATTTACTTCACATTCTCTCTCAAAAAATTCTCTCACGTTCTCACACTTTCCTAGCTAACCCACATAAAATTTTCCCTCAAAGAAAGTGGTTTTCCTTACCACAAGAACATACATATTCACTTCCTATCTCTCTTTGTTCTCCTAAGCTTCATTATTTATTTCGTTAATATGTAAAATAACTTCTGAAGCCCATTGCGAATCCACCTCCTCCAACCGCAAAATTCACTTCTACCTCCACCAAGACTATTGAAATGGAAGCATGAAATCACCACCGCTACCTCTACTAGGCTCAATAGGAGTGAAAGAGACAAGTTTTTAGGTTATCTCATGGGAAAATAGAGGTTTTTAACATCCGTTTAATGTTTTTGTTAAATAGTCAGGTGGCTAAAATTTAAAAGAGGAACCTAAAATACAGGATATAAGATATTGTATCTATATTTTGCCCTTACATTGAATAGTTTGCGTATTTAAAGTAAACTCAAAATCCCCCATTTGGGGAAGGAGAATTAGAAATTTAGAATTTAAATAATAATTCTTTATAGGATATTGATCTTTTGTTTGATGAACAAACTTTAAAACACACACTCTCTCTCTCTAAAATTTTATTGAGATCCAAAAATCAACACAATGAGAGAAAATCCATTTTTAATCCCTAGGTCTTTGCACTCCATAATAGATTCATCCATTCAAGGATGGAGTCAATTAAGCATGTCTTTTAGAAATTTTTTTTTTTGAAACTTTTTTGAAAGAATTATTTAAGTGTTTCTTATCATCTCTCTCTCTCTCTCTCTCTCTCTCTCTCTCTCTCTCTATATATATATATATATATATATATATAGCGATACAATCACAACAATTTCACAAGTTCCTAAATTAATCAACCATCCCACACAAGAGTTTACTATAATTTAATAATTAATATATGGGGGGACAAAGTTTGGCTATAAACTTAGTTGTAACCTAAGACTACAACTTCCATTAAAAAAATTAATATGACTACATATTAATTATTAAAATTAATATGACCCTAAATTGTGAACTTTTAATATATCCTTAGGAAGACCCTAAATTGTTTCTTTAAAAAAGAAATCCTAAAATATTATGAACTAAGGCAAGTGGGCCACAATGTGAAGGCATGGCATGCGAAATCAGCCAAATTCACAAAAACGCATTAAGTGTCTGTTTGGCAAAGATTATTTTTGTCAACTTATTTTACTATTCAGCTTATTTTTTCTACTATTCAATGGTCTCACTGCATTTTTTAGTACTTTTCATGAGTCCCACTGTACTATTTCAGTTAACTTTTATCTTTATCTACAGTACTTTTAGCAAAAAAATTTCAGTTTCAGTGAAATAAGCGGATCCCAAATGGACTTTAAATAAAATTATTGGTTCTAAATTATTATTATTATTATTATTATTTTTATAGAATCTTATTGGTTCTAAATAGTAAATTCAGCTCTTTTTCATTTGTAAAAGGCTTTTACTATCCCCAAGTACAGGACCCCAACCGCTGATTGAATTTTTCTGTACAAGCATGTGAAAATGTGTCTTTGTCAAATTGTCGGTAGATTAAGGATAAATTGGCATGACATTATCTAATATAAATAGTTTGTCAAACGTATTAAATTAAATTATGGGACGGCTTTTGTTTTTAACTCCGACCTCGAGGCATTGGTCAACATTTCCCCCTCCTCTTCCCTTCTCTACTTATTTTAATCAAAACTGTTAATTTCTTTAATCTCTCCCTCCCAAGTGTTGTAGTGGGCATGGACAAGTGAGCCCAGTTCTATATTTTTTTAGGGTCTGGGCCTGAGGATTCACTCACTAGAATTGGGCAAACAGTATTTTATTTTTAGGACCCAACTAGATTCTAGGCTGGGCTTGCACTAGACCATTAATGACTTCGTCTGCCCAGCCTGGATCAACAAAATTGATGTCTCCACCTTTACCATTTTCAAGCCCAGAAAAATATAGAGGATGATGCTCCTCGTGATCTCCTTTTTGGACAAAACAGGATAATGTTCTTTTCTCTTGTTCTTTTTGGCCATGTTGCAATAAGTGGAACAAGGATGTGAAGTGATTTCTCAATTGGATATGTGTTACCCTCTAAATTGATGGTTTTACAAAGGAGTAACCACTTATTTTATAAA
The DNA here is from genome assembly GCA_030021035.2 of Notholithocarpus densiflorus. Taxonomy (NCBI): domain Eukaryota; kingdom Viridiplantae; phylum Streptophyta; class Magnoliopsida; order Fagales; family Fagaceae; genus Notholithocarpus; species Notholithocarpus densiflorus. The sequence continues at coordinate 839,428 of JARYZH020000112.1, read as the reverse complement.
GCCTTTCATAAAAGTATCTTTATTGAATAATTTGGAAATTATATTATAAAAGAGAAAATTTTGCAAACCTTGACTTAAAGTTTGCACACCATCAATCTCTCTCTCTCTCTGATATGATCTTTGATCTCATTCTCATTAATCTCATAACATATATCTTCTCAATCTGACTTTTTGGTATTTTCAACTCTCAGAGTAAAAAGTGAGTGTTTGTGAGTATCTTTCTTTTTATTATAAATTTATATTACATGCGTGTTTGTACGCCTAATACTGATTGAGTGCATTTTTTTTTGTTACAATGTTATTTGTGTGAATGTGTGCGTGTGTAATATAAATATAATATAACTCTATATAATTTAATAATTAAGAAATACAGAGAATTTGTTACATATGTGTATTGTTATCATGTTATAATAATTTTTTGATATAAAGTTAGCGATTCAAGAAAAAAATAGTAAATATATTGATTGTTCAAACTTATCTAGCTTTTTGCTAAAAATATTGTATATAAAAGGTAAAAGTTTAATAAAATAAGTAGGTGATCCACATAGAACCAGAAATAGTAGAAAAAGTAAGCAACAAGCTGTCTTATAAGTGCATCCCAAATGAGCACTTGTGTATTCTTTATGTATTGATGAGTGTGGTTGTCCGAGTCAATAATTAATATAGTGCGAATGAGTTGAGTTTTGTCATTTAGTTTAAAATATTTTCAAAAATTATCAATTAGATAATGAAAAATGTATAAAAATAAAATTAATATACAAATTTAACAAAATAAAATGGTCACACATACCCATATTAACGATAGATATTGACAATCAATAAATAATTATCTTTTAATGATTTTAAAATATAAAAACTTGTAGAAGAAAATTATAAAAATTCATATATTTACATGTTTTTTTTATGTGTGTTGATAACTCAATATATTTAAATTCATTTTTTTTATTAATTTAAGTTTTTTATGAAACCTTAAAATAAATTCCTAAGACTGCCAATGCTAACATATCTAGTGAAGGAATGAGCAATAGAGTTGGCACTTTGTCAACACTAACAAACTTCCACCTAAGATCACTATAAATTAAAATGAGGCATTGAATATCCAGCACCATATGGTCCAACCGAGACAGATGAGAAGAGAACCAGAGGAGGTGGGGGAGTTCATAAAAGAGATTTTTGCTCCTATTTATTTTTTACTTAGAATGTAAAGCATGATTTTCCCTAAAAAAGAAGAAGAAAAGAATGTAAAGCATGATCAAGTCTAATATTACCTCCTTCTCCAAAAAAAAAAAAAAAAAAAAAAAAGTCTAATATTACCTTTTTTATTCTATAACCATAAAGTATTTCGATAATCTAGCGTGTAGTCCAATTAATTTAAATCCTAGCTAGTATGATAATTTAACTAGAAAAGAAAAAAAGAAAAAGAAAAAGAATCTATGTCGCATCAAACAATTTTTGATATAAGATAGAAATTCTACTCTAGTCTAATTTAAGTGTATATATGTGTGAAACTCCCTCCTAGAGACTTGAACCTTGGTTCTTGCCCCCCACACTCCACAAGAACTTATACTTGCAGGGTGACCATTGCGCTAAGGGTGCGCGGTGGTATGTTGCATTAAGCAATTGATACACCCATGACATGACAATTCCTCACCCAGTCGAGTTGGCAGAAGCCATGGCAGCTAGTGTTTTTCGGGTTGATTTTGAAGGGGATTGTCTACAGGTTATCTCAGCTATCAATAAGAAACGGTCTTCAAGAACCATGTTTGGACATATCATTGAGGATATCCGTGTGAGCATGTCTTCCTTACAAAGTTGTACATTTAGGGTATGTTTGGTAAACTGTAATAGACACGGTAATATAATAGTCATTCATATGGTTTAGGTATTTGGTAGTTTTGTCATGTTTTTATTACAATAAATAGTCATTCCTCATTCTTTAAAATGAGTAATAATTATTCCTCTTTAAAAGGGTTGTAAGATTGTAATAGTTATTCCTTAGTAAGTGTAATAATTTCTAAGATTAATATATTTCCAAATAAACAAACTTTCCATATGTATATAATAATTATGAAAATAGAAAATCATAAAAAATAGAATAATGGTAGAGATACAAACTATTTTACAAATTTTTTTACAAACTGTTGATGTAGTGAGTGATAATTAGTAAATGAAAAAGTGATATTAATGGTGGATCTAAATGAAAACCAATAATAGGTTAGTTACATCAAGATTTTGTAAAAATGTTGTAAAATAGTTTGTGCATGTAATATTACTATAAAAAATAACTAATCTCTTTCTCAAAAAAAAAAATATATATATATTTTTTAAGAAATATAATTGTATAAGTTATTTCCTTAAATATATATTAAGTTGTATTCTAATGTTACTATTCACAACCAAACTTCGGTTTAGTTATTCCATTACAATGCATTTTATTTTCAATAATAAATATTATCATTCTTGTCATAATCCCCATTCAGTATACTAAACGTGCCCTTAATAATGATAAGAGGGAGGGTAATCAGCTTGTTAAGAGGGAGCGTAGTTTCATCTGTAGTTTTAGATGTTTGAGTAGAAGAATTACTTTTGGATTTGGAAATTATATTACAAAGGGACTTTATTTAGCAATAAAACTTTACTTACCTTTTTTTTCTCTTAAAAAAAAAAAAAAAAACAGTTGATACAACCAAGACCTGACATAATAGCCCGGCGATGCATACATTTTGCTAGTTAAAATTTGGAAATTTACAGATAGAAAATATGAAAATTTTCCAGATAATGACCCTAAATTTGAATTCAGGATTTGATTTTAGGTCATGGCTTCTTGGAAAATACCCTGCCGTTGGTCACTATATAAATTACTGGCTTTTATTACAGTTTTGTACTTAAAAGAACATTTGTTCAAAAGTTTATACTAGTTAGGAGATCGATACTTACATGCATAAAATGCAGTTTCTGCAATTCTTTTTATGCATTACCCTTTTGTTACTATACTGCAATGTGTCTAGATCAGCTTTCTTGTGTGAACTAAATCAAGCCAACCCTTTCAAAGTTGCACTTACCAGCACTGTAGATATTGCAGGTAAAGGAAACTTCACGACTATTCAAAGCGCCGTTGATTCTATTCCTTCAGGCAACACTAAGTGGATACGGATTCAAATTTTTGCTGGCGTATACAGGTAAAAAAATTAATTAAAAAAAAAAAAAACTTTAAAACCTAGCTAGTTGTTAGGAGCTTTAGTTGCTGATTATATAAGTCAGGGACTTAGTGCCATCACAAACAGAAAATTTAAAAGAAAAATTGACCCTGTGACACTAGTTGAAGTATAAACATATGCGCACTTGTATGCGTAGAGTTATTAGTGTATTTGTTTGTTTTGTTGTTGTTGAAGAATTAGTTATTAGTGTATTGTAGAGCTTAATTGATTTTATATCTATTTAATTATCTTATTGTGCAGAGAAAAAGTCACAATCACATACGATAAAACATGCATTTTCCTTGATGGAGCAGGCAGCCGGGAAACATTTATTGAATGGGATGGTCATGAAAGTACGAATACTAGCGCTACTTTCACTTCATATGCTGAAAATCTTGTAGTGAAAGGCATTGGCTTTAAGGTAATTAAGGATAACAATAGCAATAACTCTTTATTTTTGGAACAGCCTCAAAATTGTTCGGATTTGGATTTGGCTCAATGGCTGAGTAAGAAATTTTTTTAGGGGTCAAATTAAATATATATATATATATATATATATTGATAAATTGAATCTAGAGAGTAATTTATATATGTACACACACAAACACACAAAATTTGTTTGTAACATTTTTTTTGAGAATAAATTTGTTTGTAACATGATTTAACAAATGCTATTTTCTTACATATTACAAAGTATTTACATTAAGTGTGTATATAACATTAATAAAAATAAATGATTTTTAACTCCTAATCATGAAATTCACATTTATTGTTTCTTCTGAAAGGAAAAATAATAATGTCTATATCTCTAATTTTCTAAATTAAAAATTATAAAAAAAAAATTATTAAAAAAATTTACTTATATTTTTCTAGGATATGCTATTATGGTATAAGAATAATTAGAGGGGAAAACAATACATTAATAATATATAAAATTTTCTATTTCAAATTTATTTGATAATAAATGTGATCGATGGATGTCAATAACATAATATAAATGTTAGAATTATTTTTTTGTAATTAGTGACACATCGCTGACATCAATTTGTAAAAGTTATGTTGTAACATTTGTAATATTGTCCTTAGCATGCACCACTCTTACAATTTCACAATCTTTTTAAAAACCATTAATATGGAAAAATAAACGATTGGAGTAACATATTAGTTTCATATGAGCTGATCATTATTACAACTTTTATTCAAACCAATCACAATGCATCATTTCGGTAGTTATAAAAAGGATTATGATTTTTTTTGTGTGTGTGTTTTTAATATCTTATTGAATAAAATTGCTAGCCAAAGTACTTATTTATTTATAATAAATACAATAAAATTTCAATCTATGGCCAAGACATCAATTAATTTTTTATGTAAGTGGAGTTCAAACCCTTAGTCTCTTATTCAATGACCAAAGACTTTATTAGTTAAATTAATTGAAACCAATACCAGCCCAAGTACTTGAATACATGCATGTGAAAATTATTTAGTGTTAATGTTAAATATGGTATAACCCATGTGTAAAACTCTTAATAGAACACATACAATTTGGGGCCAGAACAGAACCACCTCGTACCAGCTTTGGCAGCTGAAATACTTGGGGACAAGGCTGCTTTCTACAACTGCAGCTTTTTTGGGGTGCAAGATACGTTGTGGGATGTGGGCGGCCGCCATTACTTTTACCAATGCTACATCCAAGGTGGAGCTGATTTTATATTTGGCAATGGTCAATCATTCTATGAGGTGAAAACAAAATTATTCATTTTCGTTTATATTTTAACCTAAATAAAATTATTCCATGTAATAATTTTTCTTTGTTTTGTTTAAATTTTTGGTTGGATATGTAGCAAAGTGTCCTATATTATTCATTGGAAACATATGGTCATGGAACCTACATCGGCTATATAACAGCACAGGGGAGGGACTCAGCTGATGATCCTTCTGGCTTTGTGTTTAAAGATTGTGTGATTCTTGGGAGAGGTAAAGCTTACCTTGGGAGAGCTTGGAAAGCTTTTTCCAGAGTAATTATTGCCAATTCAAAGTTATCAGATATAGTAGTCCCAGTGGGCTGGGATGCTTGGCAATTCGTGGGCCATGAGTAAGAAATTCGATCTCTCTTGATGTCCGTCATTATTATTTGTCTAAATTTATCTTTTACTATAAATATATAGAATAATACCATATAAGATTTTCTAGAATTCTTAAGAGTAAGTAATAACTTGGCTATAGATAAAGATAAAAGTAACTTAAATATTAGCAAAAAGTGCAGTGAAACCCACGAATATTAGTAAAAATAAGCTGAATAGTAAAATAAGTTGGTTTTTTAATTTGGAGCCAGAAGCACACTAAATATCAAAATGGTGATAATCAACTTTTTCAAAATAAATATATAAATTTTGAATGATGTGGTTTAATCTAATTCACTCGTTTCAAAATGAATGACCCCAATTTTAAAACAAAAAATCTGAATTTTGTTACTCTTAGAAGCCTAGACGGTCATAATCTAGACACGCAGTCGCATGTATTCATATAGTTCAATTTATATATATTTACTACAATAATTTTTATGGGGTCTAAAACATAGTTTTGTAATTTAAATAAGGGTTTGCTCTTTGATGCTATATAAGTATGATAGTATTCACCAAGAGTTTTGTAGCTCAAAACTTTTAGTTGTTTCCAACGCAGATATTTATGATTCAAATTCTTACTCCCAAATATTGATGTATCAATAAAAAAAGTAAAGTTTGACAGTACTCACCATATACATGATGCAGAGATCAACTTACATACGCAGAGGTGGATAATTCTGGACCGGGAGCTGACACTTCCAAACGTGTTCCTTGGCAAAAGAAATTGAGTGAAGGTGAACTCAATCAATTTTTAAGTGTCGATAGATTCATCAACCAAGAAGGATGGATCGCCAAACTACCTACAGTCGATTGATTAAGCATTATTTTTTCACTAAAGCTGTTTGTTATGCATCAATGGAAAAAATTCAATATGTAGCACAATTGGCTTTACCTTCAGCGAATTTGGTAACATAGAATTTTTTTAAATAATATATTACAATTTAATCAATTAAAGTAAATTATATTTTACCCATTTAATTTTTTATTTGGAAAAGTGTTTTATGTCCAGTTTAGAATGGAAGAAACATCTATGTCTCTCTTCATAACAAAAATATTATAATAACTTAAATGTAATTTTTTTTATACGTTTTACATGGGCGAGGAGCATTCGAGCTGTAAATATCTATGTTGATCATTGAAGATACGGAGATCCCATTTGATTGAAAGGTCATTGATATTTTTTTAAGTTCATAGTCATTGACAATTTAGATGTGATTTTTATTTTTATTTTTTTGAGAACCAAACGTGATTTAAGTGGTTGAGATCCCATAATATTTTTTTTTTTTTTTTTTTTTTTTTTGAGAAGGTAATATATGGTAATTAAAACTTAGAAAGGTAAAAAAATTAAAGCTACCTTACGATTTTATTTACACCTATAAGCATGTTTAACCCGTTCATTTTTTTTTTTTGAAAGAAATTAAATTTGAAAACCTTAATTATGTTTATTTATTTATTTATTTATTTTTTCCTTCTCTAACCGGCAGTATTTTTAATCACCAAGCTTGTAACTTGTTTATTGATCGGGCGAAGATTTTTATGGGTATCCATCGGAAAAAATTGCCAAATGCCATTTTCAGGCAAAAAAAGCAGCATTATGCCCTCTTTCCCAAACTAATTAGGGAAATGCCCTTCTTTTGAAACTCGATTTTCTCAAAATCGAGTTAAGCCCTATAGTGTCATTTTTAAGGAGCCTATAGTGACGTTTTAAGGACCTGTAGTGGCGTTTTGTAACTCGAGCTCCATGAACTCGAGTTATAGGTAAAAAAAGGGAAAAAAATTGCATGTAACTTGACTTCATGGAGCTTGAGTTACAAAATGCCACTATAAGTCCTTAAAACGTCACTATAGGCTCCTTAAAACGCCACTATAGGGCTCCAGAAATTTTTTTTTTTTATAACTCGATTTTGAGAAAATCGAGTTTCAAAAGAGGGGCATTTCCCTAATTTGTTTGGGAAAAGGGACAAAATGCTTCTTTTTTTGCCCGAAAAGGGCATTTGGCAATTTTCTCTGGTATCCATCTAATAACTTATGTATCCTTCTTCCTTCATTGATGGCAAAAATCCTGTTTTTGGTCTATATAATATATACATATATAAAATTATAAATTATAGCATCTCTCAGAAATCTAAATCAAATCATTATTTCTTCCAAAGTGCATAATATCAAACAATTCAAATGCAAAATATGCGGTACCTCCATTTTTTTTCATACATGTTACTTGTTATTATTTCAACATGTGTAGAGCTGTAGATTATATTGGATCCAACATTGCGACTACCATCATTGTTGATCAGTCAGGCAAAGGAAACTTCAAGTTATTATATATATCAACTGAGAGGATTATGGGGGTTTTATGTCAATCATGAAATTTAGGAAATGTAGTATGGAGAAGGGAATGTGGTGAAAAAGATATGGAACTTAAGATTTTTTGGCCTCACTGAGGTAGAGAGCAGAGTGGTTGAATGTGAGCTTGGTTCCCTAAGATGAAGATCGAAATCTAGTGGTGACAAAAAAGGAAGAGGAGAGAGAGGGAGACAAAGACAAAGAGAGAGAGATACCAACATTGGGGAGATAGACAAAGAGAGAGAGATACCAACGTTGCCAGTTGCCAATGATCGGACATTATCAATATTTAACATATTAGGACAAATTACAACTTATCCACTTGTGGTTTGACTGAAATTTAAGTTACCTACTTATAGTTTGCAATTTGACACTTTACCCACCTGAGGTTTGACTAAAATTTAAGTCGCCTACCTGTGGTTTGAAATCTCATGATGCAAGTGTTCCGCTGTATTCTTTTTTATCTTATTTGATTTTGTATTTTTATGTTTTTTGTGTTTTTGGAGGAGAGAGACATAAAAGTGAAGCAAAATTATATATTTAGCCATGTTTTTAACAGAGGTGGGTTATAGAACTCTAACTGAGCTAACCTCAGGTGGGTAAAATAACAAATTTCAAACTGCAGGTAGGCAACTTAAATTTCGGCCAAACCATAGGTGGGTAAGTTGGAATTTGCCCTTAATATTAAGTTACATGCAATGTTAAAGGTAATATGTCAGTGATCCACTCATTTGTTAGGATTAATGACCTAAAATCCTGTTGTATTATACTATTATGTTGTGTATGACATTATGTACAACATCGTGTATTAAAATAATAAAATTTGTTTTATTGTCCAAAATTGTTAGAGATATATTAGACATATTAGCCCAATGTAATAGGCCCAAGACCATACTTGCTATGTACTCATGTTATGATTCATTGTAACATAAGCTATTGTATTTCTCGTGTTCTCGTGTTCCTATTCTATGCTTCCTCTTTCGCATTCACATCCACTCTAGTATATACAACATGGTATACACATCACGTTGCTAATTTATTTAACATGGTATCAGAGCCAAACTTCATTCTTGGCATTAAGCAAAATATCTCTAGCAAGCAAAGAAGATTCCCACCTGAACACCACCATCAGAAACCACAGATGCTTGTCTGTTGGATCTAGACTCCACGACATCATGTAGCCACCATGGCTCCCTACTGTGTCCAAGATCAACAACCAAGCAACCCGTGACTTACTTCTCAAATTTGTGCACATCAAGCCTTCACCTGATGAAACCAACCACACAGGCGTGCTCCACGGCCTCCCGCGACCAAAACCTAGGAACCCGGTCTCCATCAGTAGCTGCATGCGCGGTCACTGGCTCCGGCGAATCATCCACGTGCTGCTGAAGATTCTTAACTCCTAGATCGACCATTGGACATATACGTCACCATGTAGGCCTCGTCGTCTGCTGATCTACGACACCCAAGAATCTGGCCCTCAACCGACCTTACATGCGCTCTCATGTGCCTTCTAGATTTTTGGCCTCGCCTCCACATTCCAGTCGACATTGCGCCAGTGAACATTACAAGCGCCAAAGAACACTCAGCTGTCATTTAACGTCATACGATGACGTTGTAGACACTGCATTTTGTACCCCTTACGACTCGGGCCCTCGTTCCCCAACTATGCTGAAATTCTAAGGCTCAAGATTGGTTTAGGGCCCAATCAGATTACAAATTGACTTGAGAGATGCTAAAATGGAAAATATAACTTTTTATGAGCAAATAAATCTATTTTTAGAAAATAAAAGGCCAAGGAAACCCTCGGCCTACGTATGCAGGCAAGGACCTGCGTACGTAGGTCTAATGCATGTGTACGCAAACACGGACTTGCGTACGTAGTTAGGGTTCTAGAAATTATGAAAGACAACTTTTTCTACATTAATTTTGAGGTTTGGAACGAATCCCACATCGTTTGTGTGAGAGACCACAAAAACTAGGGTGCTCTCAGAAAAGGGGAGAGGTATTGCCTTCCTTTTTCAGGATTATGTGTGGAGTCGCCACTTATTTTTTTGTTACAAAAAGAAAAAAAAAAAAAAAAAAAAGACATACACATGGTACATATCTAAATAATACAACCTCTCATTTATTTGAATGACTTATAATTTGATAACATGAAATATACATGGCTTTGTTTCCTAGATTACAATCTAGTAAAAAATTACAAAGCTTTGTTTTCTAAATTACAATCTAAAAAAGGAAAATTACAAGACTTTGTTTCCTAGATTACAATCTAAAAAGGGAATGGATAACACACTATCTACGAAGCAAAATCTAGATTCGGAGGCTAGGTTACAGAATGGGAAGGTGTTAGGCACCCATTCTGCCCAGATGGAGTCTGGTCTTCTAGACTCTAAATGACCATTTATATAACCATTCAAATGATGCATGACATTACAATGACGTATTGAAATTCCTAAATTTAAGATTAATTCATTCTTTAAGAATTCGAAATCTGCAATTTTTATTTAAGAAGAAACACAAAAATTGTTGATATTATACAATGAAGAAAACATTTTTTATTATAAAAAGGTTCAGATCTATATTTAATGAAAATACAGATCATTTTAATATGTAGAAAAATTCAGATCCGTATTTAATGAAAATACAGATAAGTTTTTATTCAAAAAAAATTTCAGATCTGTATTTAATGAAAATACGACCAGTTTTTTATTCAGAAAAAATTTTAGATCTGTATTTAATGAAAATACAGATCAGCTTTTATTGTTGAAAAATTTCAGAACTGTATTTAATGAAAATACAAATCAGTTTTGTTGATTTTTTTTTTAAAATGTTTTTTGTAATTTATTGCAAATCTTGAAATTTAAAGGAGAACTAAATCTTAAACGTGTTAATCAACTATTAAACAACAAATTAAACAAGTGAACATGGCAAAAAATATGAACAAGATTGTATCAACAATGAATAAAATCAAACATACATTCTTGAAAATCATGCAATGAACAAAACACATATAACAGATAAGAAAGAAAAGAATAAACAAAGAGTGAGAGTAAGGACCTACTTGCATGAATGTACCCTTCAATGAAAGAAATACTTTAGAAATCAAAGAACTTTAACCTCTTTGAGATCTAAAATATGTTCACTTACAGGAAAGAAATTCTTAAAGTCAAGGCTTCCAGAACGTTTTTAACGTAAGGGGAGCAAAGAAGTCAGAAAAAGAAGGGCCCTGATTTCTGATGTTTTTCTCCTATTCATAGAGGTTGGATGCTTGAAAAACAAGTTGAATAGGATCAGATACGAATTGGATTGCGTCCATATCCCCAAAAATTCGAAATAGATGTGATTTAACTTAATCAGGGCATTTCTGGCCTGGGCCTCGGAGTTGTGCCAATAAGCACTTGCCATATACCGATCGGCACTCCAAGAGTGCCAATTGGCCCTCTTGCGTGCCGAGCCCCACTTCCAATTTTGGTTCAATTTAGACTTTTTTTAGGGATTTTCTGAGTCGGGAATTGCACCTGGACGTTGTATGGACCCGATTTGAGTCCTTAGCCCAAAAAGTAGATGGACCTAGGCCCAAAAAGCCCAAAACAATGAATTTGTAGAGAGTGGGTTGAAAAACTGGGTTAAAGTGGGTTGGACAACAATACAGTGGGCTTAAAAGATAAAAACAAGAAGATAGATTGATTTCAACTAAAGAAAGTCGTCCTCGGCCAGGTTCGAGGAGATCAGTTCTTGTATATTTACCTTAAGTATGATTACAAGTTTATTTCCTGATTGTTACAGTGTTTCTCTCTTGATTTTTCGATCCCTCTTTAATGGAGGGCCTCTTACGTTATATAACTCCCTTTGAATCATCTTGGCCTTCCACTTGTCTAACATCCAAGCCACCACTTGAGAGCTTGTCCCATCGTTCACTCTTACAGGCCCTTTGTGAGTTGGGGCAACCAAGGTAGCACTGTTCAGGGGTTTTCTCAACATAAATGCGGCCAGAAAGTTAGTTGTAGAGCATTCAATGCGGTGGCAGTAGTTTTTCCTTAGGTATTCCTAGCTCTTATTCTTCCCGTACGCTCATAGTGCATGTCTTTACCAATAGAACCTCCTGGTACGTCACCCTGGATGGCAGGAGGCATACCTTGATCTTCGTTGCGTTTAGCCGAGGGGATGTTTCTCCTCGAACACCCTCCCCCGACCATTACGGTCATAGTTTTCTCGTGAGGTTCTAAGTATTACGTCTCTCTTGCTATTGATCCATTCTCGGACCATTGTAACTCCTCGGACAAGGCCCAAGGCCCAATATATACTTGGGCCTGCGTCCCTACAATAGCCCTTTAAAACTCCAGTTTTTCCCTCCTATCCGAGGAGAAAAGGTGGGGTTTTGATAATTAAGAGTTAAAACCATTCACTTCCTTGGTTTACACGTGTGGGAGTACCGTTTTGCGCGCCCCATAACCGTCTCTGACGCTTCGGAGCCAACGATGCATCATTAATTGCTCCAGGTGGCACTTTGTTCCCCGCATCCAATGGTGAGACACAGATCCTACGGTTAACATTTCTCCTTAAATTTTGAGCGGGATAACTCCCACTTAATTCCACCCTCTATATAAGACACCCGGGGAAATCATTTTTCCTCATTTTCACAAGTCTTCAAGCTCTCCAAAGATCTCAAATACTCAGACTTCAAGGCTTTCTAAGTTCCCGAATTTCCCGAGTCCTTTTCTTACAAAATCTTTGAATCTTTCAAGGATTCAAGGATCAATATACATGTCTGTTCTCATAAGTTTCTACCTCTTGAAGCTTTTTTCTCTTCGGCCAATCTCCTCGGCCTTTTATTCTTTGTTATCTTTGCTTAGAAACTTCACCCCTTTCCCTTTAGCTCAACCAAATGGGTAGATTCAAGCACCTCGTAGACTCTCCTGCCGGTATGGAGGGTTTTAGAGCTAGGTATCACATTTCGTAGGAAGTAGCCCTACAATATTATGCTCTTGACCAAATAGTCACTGATAGAAAGGAAGGGGAGGTTGTCATTCCTATGATCGCTTTCATAGAAGGAGGAATGACCCTTCTTATGGGTTGGGTGACCCGAGACTATCTGATCAACCATAGGTTGACTCCCCATTAGTGCGCCCCTAACCTATTTAGGGTCTTGGGTAGCGTAGACGCTCTCAACGAGCAGATGGGCTTGAGACTCACGTGGCATGATGTTGTTCATATGTATGTGTGCCACAAGCTCTCCGGCGCGGGATATTACCTCAAGTCTTGGTTAGACATCGTTAGACTGATATCGTGTCTCCCTAAGTCCAACAAAGGCATGAAGGATGATTACCTGATCGCCTCCAGGGAATGGCACGACGGTTTTCATTGCCCAACTCAGGAGGGAGATCCAGGTGGGGTACCCTAGGTTTAGGTCCCTCGGCATGGGATTTAGCTCCTTTAGCTTTACCATCTTTTCTTTCTAAAACTTTGTTTTACTTCGACGATGGATTTCGATAATCTGACCATGGTTTGCTCCTTGGATGTTTTTGCAGATAAAGCACACGTTGCTCTCAGACTCAGTCTTGTCAACGTCGCGGCTCTCAACAAGGTGCTGCGGTTCGAGATTTTTGTGAGTGAAGATGGGCAATTGTGAGCCGTCCACTTAGTATTGGACTTCAAGCCCTTGTCAAATGCATTCTAGAACGCGGGCCAAGCAATAAGGGTAGGTGATCCTAGAATCCACCGGATAGATGTCTCATGGCCCAATTTTTTGGCTCAGGAAAACCTCCCATATGTTAAACTACTTCCTCAATGCTTTCCCCGAGAAGTAGCTGCTCCGAGGGAGGAAACAGCCTCCTTGCGTCTATCCTTCGAGGCCAAGATTGACCAATTTCACTTCGAGGAGGACAAGGAAGAAAAGGTAGATCCTATAATCCAACTCCTAGATTCCGAGGACGAGTTAGACAAGCAATCTGTTGCCCACTCTCCCAGGCTCATTATTGCCCGCATAGATCCTAGTTCCGAGGAAGACGAGGAGATGGATATCAACCTGAGGAAAGGACTGAAGGGTCTCCTCGCTGCGAGGAACAAAGGAGGGTCGTCTAATAATGTCCCCAAATCCCAAGTTCCTGCCAATCTCCCACATCCTCCTCCTCTCCCTGTGATTTCAGTTGGACTGCTCCCTTGTCCTGACTTGAAGAAGAAGAGGAAAGTGCAAGAAGTGGAGGAGGGCGAGGTGGTTCCTCCGAAGGGGGTGAAGCAGCCTAAAAATGCCAAAGACAGACGGACTTCCTCTGCAGACAGCAGGGAGGATCCCGTTGGGGCTGAAGTGCGCTGACAGTAGCGCACCTGGGCTCCTTGGTTAGAGTTGGATGGTGCCGCCTTCCCATGGGTCATTTCAGTCCGAGAGTTCCAAAAAGGGCATTCAGCTTACATTGCTGAAGCCCTAGAGCAACCTCTTCTCCTCCCCAAGGACATAGAGGTTGTCAGGCGCATGAGGCAGCAAGACTTATTCTTGTCCCTGAAGAGGGACCTTGCCATGATGAGTTAACTAACACCTCTTTTGAATTAATTGTCAATCTGCACTTTCATTCTTTCCTTTTTTTATTTTTTTATTTTTTTATACATGGGATTCCTTTGTTGTTTTTATGCAGATCACTCAACAAGTTTTTGTGGCCGAGGAGTGGGTCCGGGACGCTCGCAACGAGGCTAAGGCTGAGGCCCACTCCCGCGTTGAGGTTGAGAAGTCCTTGGGAACCCTCAAGCAAGAACAAGCGGAGCTGTCTGAGAAGCTGGTCACCGCGGACAGGGCTCGTTTAAGTGCCAAGGCAGGTTTAAAAACCGTTGAGTAACAGGCTGAGGACCAGCGTCAGAAACTCCACATCACAAAAATAGAGCTGGCCACTCAAAGACAGCTGGTCCTGGAACTTAAGGCCGATTTGCAGAAGGCTAAGGAGGCAGCTCGAATGGCTAAAGAGGCTTCTAAGGTTGCGGAGATGGCAGCCTATGAGTGCGGCGTACTGGAAACAGAGACGTGGCTAGCAGAGGAGGTGGCTGGGGTGTGCAGGGACTACTGCACCGAGGAATGGGAAGAAGCGCTCAACCGGGCAGGAGTCTCTGCTGACTTCGAGCTGAGGAGGGCTGGGAACATTTACTTCCTGGAGGATATTCGAGAGGTTCCTGCCATGCTCCCTCCCTCTGTTGCTGATCCTCTCCCTCCTCCTGAGCAACTCCTCACCATCCAAGCCCCTACTCCTGATGTTGAAGTCTTAATAGAGGTTGGAAAGGGTAAGGAGGTTCAGCCACCGGTTAAGGCCAATCAATCTGAGGACGCTCTCAAGATCCAGGATGTGGTCTCCAGGGCTAAAGATGCAGAGTCTAAGTAGCTGATCCCAAAGAAGACCCCCCTCAAGCCAAGGCATAAATATAGGATTTTCTTTTACTGTTTTCTCTGTGTGTATTTTTTTGTAATGGCATTCTGCCATCAAACATAATGTATTTCCTCTTTTGTTTAATGAAAAGATCTTTCTTTTTACTCTATGTATCTTTACTTTATGTGTTCTTAGCTTTGACAATGTTGTAGACAGCAGTGAACTGCAGCTATTTTTTTTTTAACAAAAGCTAATAGTAATACATCGCTGACCATTTAAATAATTTTAAATAAGTACCAGCAGTAAAGGGAATTGTCACATGCTTGTATTGAGAATTGAGCCTTCTGGGAGGAAGGCAGAATCTTATAGAGATGAATAACATACTTTGTAAGACATAGACAAGGCAGATAACTCTCATTCTGCACAACATTTAGATAAAAATTCAAAAACAATAAATTACCTAAGGGGTCTTGCATGCTTTGGACTGGGGTGCACCAATTCGTTACCCTACAAAATGTATGTGGGCCACAATATGTCTCCTAATGGAGATAATTTTACATTTAATTCTCTCTTTTTTTAAAAAGAATTTTGTAGAGTTTTTTTTTTTTTTTTTAATTCTTTAATATAATGTTTTTAACTATGAAATGTTTTCTATAAAACTATAACAAATACAGTATTTAACTTCACTAGACAAATAAAGCATTGACAATTTTTTAAAAACTATGCTATAACAAATACTATACTAGAAAAAATATAGCATTCATAATTTTTTTGAGTTAAATACTATACAATATTCTTGAAAACTATTCAATAGACAAATAAAGCATTGACAATTTTTTTATTTTTTTTATTGATGAGAACAAATCTTGTAGATGTAGGTTTCAATATTCTTTATTTTATGCAATATTAGTAAGCTCATTTTTCTTAAGAAAGTAGTTCTCTTTTTTTCTCTAAAATTTTGGATGATGGTGAATTTGATCCAAAAGGATAGTACTACACCAAAATATTTTATCAAGTTAGGCAGCTTTTGGGATCTTCTTACTTTTTCTTTTTTTTAGAAACAAGCTAACTACTAAATACATACACACACTTAATTATACTCTCTCACTAAACTCAAACACATTACTTAATCTAAAGTACGGTTTTGTTTGATAAAATGATCTTAGATGCATTAAACAACATGTAACTGGAAAACTTAAATGAAAAATAATATTAAACTTTATTGTATTAGGCTAAGAGTTACTAGGGCTGTTTGTCCTTTTGCACGACATGGGTAGAATTAGAAGGAAAAAAAAAGCATGAGAGAGCTTTTTCTCCCACACCAAAATTTTTTTAATATCTCACTTATAATTTATGTACAAATTAGGAAAGAGATACAAGGGAGTAAGGGAATAAGAGAAATAAGTCTCTTGGCTCTATGATGTTAGTTGTTTCATGCAAACTAATGTTTAACAGGAAAAGGAAGTAACACAAATTTGTGTTACTTCCTTTTCCTGTTAAGCATATATAATAGAAAGTGATATTAGTTCGCACGTAACTTAGAACTAATTATAATCCTAATTAGCTCAATTAGTGAAGTTTCTAAATATAAATATAAATATAAAAATGAGAGTTGAGGCTTTGTTTCGACATGAAACTGGTGAACTTAAACAAAAGATGATATGAAACTTTATTGTGTTGGGCTTTTTTGTCTTTTTGTTTTCTATTTTGTAGTTTTGTTTTCTCCCCCCACTAATCTCTTGCCAGATTTTATTTCCGACTTATTCTCTCAAATGAGTTAAACCCAACTGCTCCCAATAACAAGAGAGAGAGTAGCAGAAGAAAATTAGGAATTTTTAGTTACTTGCCCCATCACAATCGTACGACATAGTAAAAGGGGAGCATGGGAGAGCTTCTTTTTCCAATTGTTCACACACCAAAGCTTTTTTGATATCTCACTTATAATTCAAGGAAAATGTTGGGAAAGAGAGGCGGGAAAGGAAGGGAAGGAGAGAAATAAATCTCTTGGCTCTTCAATGTTGGCTGTTTCATCATGCAAGCTAGTACTTTGATACTTCCTTTTATTTTTAAAGCATATATAATAGAAAGTGATATTAGTTTGCGCCCAACTTAGAACCAATTATAGATTCTAGTTAGCTCAATAAGTGAAGTATTTTTTTTATTGTTGCTAAACTTAGTTTCAAATCCTTTCTACACACTAAAATGAAAGGAAAAATTGGTGTCTTGATGTAATACTAAAGGACAAACATCATAAACCAAATGTCATAGTTTCAAATCTTATCATACCTTTTAAATAAATAAATAAAAAACAGTAAAAACAAGAGAACACAATGTTATTTGTTGCAAGACCATCTTGAAGTAAACAAATTTTTTAGTTCTTGATGCAACAAATTAAGCAAGCCAATTAAGTGATCAGTAAGCCAAACTAATTAGCCTTAGCAGCAATCCATTGGACAACTCCATTAGCTAGACAATTGATACAAGCAAATTTAAGAAGTAATCTTGAAATATTCTCGAGAAATGTACAAATTGTTCCGATTTCTCATAGAATTTTAGCATGTTTCGTGTTTGTAGTCAAAGTTTCATTGTCTATTTCAATGACTTGATAAATAATTGAGAGGATATTTCTCTAACTGCTTCAGTCTATTCTATCAATACAAGATTAAGAGATCACATCCTAGAGGCGGTGCATCATATATCAAAATATCAAATAACCTTGTGGTCAAGTAGCTAGTATTATCTAGTCTCTCTCGTAAAGAAAATCCAAATCTCTTGCCCCTTCTTGTAAGCAAAAAACTAGAGCCAAGAATAATATATTGTGCACGCCCAAAATGAGGCTAGCAGAGTGACTCTCCCTTGGGCTCACAATCTATTTGTAATGTGGGCTTTGGATTTCCTACTCTGGGTGATTTTTGCTTAGAGACCCAGCAACAGCTCTCAAGCCTTTGAATTCTTTCCCTTTCACTCTTGTGGCTCTATTGCTCTCTACTCTGAACCTCCTCCAGAACCTTTCAACAACCCCCTTTCTTTCCTTAGCCTCGCATATTTATAGCCCCAATTTAGTGGAAAAATCATGATTACTCTTATGGCTAGTGGAAGTGAGGTCCAATATTGTTATCGCTAAGTGGATGTTTAGTTGGGAGTTAGGTGTGGTAAGGGTGGCATCGGAACTTGGTTCCCACTTCAAGGGGGAAGGGTGATGTTCGGTGGCGGCATTTCCCAAGGACTCGCCAGCCGTCCGGTATATGCCCCCCGAGTAGTCACACCTATCGGAGATGGGACGTGCCGGACAACTTCCCGGCCATGAATTAATAATAATATATTTCAACGACCAGCCTAACGGGTTCTGGGCCAAACACGATGTCATAGGATCTGCGCCCATGACCCTAGTGGGCCTCAAGCCCAACTTCCGACAAGAGTGTCAGGAGCCGTGGGTCATACTATAGAGCTTGGGTCTAAGGCCCAAATGGCAATGGATGCCTGGTGCCGTACATATATTATTTAGCCAAAGGTGAATTGATGACTCGAAGAAGTGAACAACAAGAAGAAGCAAGGAAGTGAACAAAAAATGTATAATACATCACTAACTGAATTGACTTGAAGAAGCTATATGCATTAACATTGATTAAAAATAGCGGATTCCAGTTAATTCAACTAATAAAGTTTCTAATAAAAAAATCATCAAAAGTAAACGTTATAAGTCGAAATTCTATATATAAAAAAACTATAAAAAAATACCAAGAACGAATTGCTTCAAAGAAGCAAACAATAAATGTATAATGTGGCACATACCATGAGTGATCTGACTCGAAGAAGCGATATATAATATTTTGCATCGCTGGCCAACTTGCTAATTAAGAGTGAATTGACTCAATCAAAAGTGACAATCACAGGCAAAGAATGAATTAATTCGAAGAATCAAACAAAAAATGTAAAATGCATCACTTGACAAAAGTGAATTGATCCAAAATAGAGATAATGTCATCACTGCAGGCCAAGAGTGAATTGTAAATAACTCGAAAAAGTGAATAACATTTATGCAAATAATGTACCAGTATAGTAAGTATATATCATATTATATAAAGTTTTTCCGGACAATTGTGTTTTGTAATACATGCAAAATATATAGAAATATATGTAGATTTAATCTATAAGAAAGAGTGAATAAAATTTATGCAAATAATGTATACTAGTCTTGTATATACCTTATTATATAAAGTTTTTCCGGACAATATTTTGTGTTTTGTAATACATGCAAATTAAATATATAGAAGTATATGTAGATTTAGTCTATAAGAAACCTTTCTTGTTTTTACTCGATGAAGGGATAATGCATCACTAGTCAAGAATTAAATGATCAAAAGAAGTGAACAACATATAAAGACAATGAGGAAATATACGCCTTATTACGTCAAGTTTTGCAAGACAATTTTTATGTTTTGTAAATTGTAATACATACAAAATATATAGAAGTAAGTAAATGTAAATTTCATCTATAAGAAAGCTATGCCCCCTTAAACTTCTCTCATATATTTTTTATTTTACTTGTTTCCAAGAAAAACAAGAGAACATTAAAAACTAAAAAATTGCATATGCCATGGTGTGTGTATATATATATATATATAATACATGTATAAAAAACGTAGAAAATAAATTATTGGGTTTACCGTAAATTATAAGGAAAATTTATATTCAATCTTCACATGAAAACTTGATGTTTTTCTTTGATAATTCCCTATTCCCTCTCCCCAAAAATGTTAATTCCAAATTGAGTAAAGAATTTAATTTGCTGAAACTATAAAATAAAATGATATTTAATTTATAATTATCACTTAATTATGTAATGTAAAATATACAACAATTTGTCCAAAAATAAGTCATAGAAAAAATCAGGTCAGGATGTGACATATATAAATCTCAATCTTATCATCAATCACATGGCCTAAGTTTAATAGATGATGTGATTGGTATAATTAAGGACAGCAAGGTATTATTCTAACTAAGATTCGTTTCTCTCAAAAAACCAAAAAAGAGACTAAGGGTGTGTTTGGATACCGTTTATTTGCTGAAAATTGAAAATTTATTGCTGAAAACACTGTAGCAAAATAATTTTTAAATGTGTGAATAGTGCCGTAGGACCCAAAAAAATATTGGTATGCACGTTTTTGTGTTTTTGACTGGGTCGTGAACAATACTGTGGGATCCAGCCAAAAATGCAAACTCTGAAAACGCACACTGGCCGCTATCCAAACTCACGCTACGTACACACGTTTCCTACTCAGGCATGCTTCCCTCTTTGTTTTGTATTCAACTTATCGAATCCCTTTGATGGCTTACTGTAGATTTTTCTAGGAATCCTCACTTCTTCTCTTAGCTTAATATTTTTATTGATTTTTTTTAAAAAAAAAATTTCATAAATATAAAAAGGAAAATGTTAACCGATATTCTAAGGGCATTTGTTAGTGAACTATTTTAGAAAAAAATTTATGAAAAATGAAAAAGAAAATGTTTTGACAGCTTTTTTTATTTCCCATAAAAATGATGTCAAAACTTTTTTAAAATGATTTGTTAACAATTGCCCTAAAAACACCCATTAACATGACACATATAAAAATTATTGATAAATAATACATACATCATTTTGAACTCATAGCCACAATAATTATGGAAGAAAGTAGAATCATTTCTATTAATTTTTCATTTTTATTCAGTTTACTAGTTACAAGCCTTCAAGATTCTTAATTTTTTTCAAACATATTCATATTACAACTTTTTTTAGTTAAGAAGATAATTAATCGTTAAGTATACATATATAACAAGAGTTGTTTGTTTTATAATAGCAACTAGGAATATTCATCATGTGCATGTACCATGTAAATGCATAATTCATGAAACCTATATACCTGCATACAAATTGGAATATACAGCTTTCAATATGACACTCCACCTCTAGTCAACTTTGATCATCCTATTGATGTCATATAGTTTTAATTATATTTTTGAACGATACATGTCACTTGATCATCATGTCATTTTTGCTTGTTATCTTAAAACATATTATTATGAAATATTTTTGAAATTACACATGACATATGACCTCCATACGCTCGTCATACTTGTCGAATATCAAGATAATTGAAGAGTTTAAACCTTAAACGTCTTCATAAAAATTAGAATGAGGTGTCAGTTGAGCTACTTAACAAAAATCTTGCAATTATAACAATGTTTAATTTTGATTTATCTCGGGACTCTTCATGCATTTGACAAAACGTTTTGAGAATGGCTTACTTCTTCTTTCATTTTGTTGGAATATATATATATAAATATATATATATCATTAATAATCGTTTCATTTAATGATCACAACTCAACCACATGAGTAAACATGCAAATTTTTTTCACAACTTGTTAAGTTGATAAATTGATTGGCACAATACTTGTATATGACATTATTTTTATTATACACCAACTTATTATTATTTCGGAAAATGCTAAATTTACATGATTTTACAAACTGTTGATATTAGTAGTAGATCTATATGAAAACTAGTAAAAATTTGTCATATTATATTAACTGTTTGTAAAAATTTTGTAATATAATTTGTGGTTGCAATATTATTCTATTATTTCTAGACTTTTGAAGAGACAGCACTATGAAAATATCCACGTGGCATGCAGTTAGTAGGTGAAAATTGGCCAAACATTCCAAAAAGAGAGAATATTCTCCAAAAATGTTAAAGATGTGGGCTACTGCTACTGCAAACATGTCTCCACATAAACATTGGTAGAGCATGCAGAGAGAGAGAGAGAGTGGGGTTTTATTATTCATATGCAGCTTCCAAGAAAGTTCGCTTTGCAAAACATATATATGCATAGTTTGTTGGATTTTAAGGTTGAGACGGAAACCCAGAAGGCATATTCTTTGTTTAGAATGAATAATATTGCCAAACCCTACTGTTTGGTTTGGCAGTACTTCTGAATATGATTATGATAGGGATATCTATGGTTCCCCATATTAATTTTGTTCCCACTCTTTCTTGTTTGGAGACAGTAATAAAGAATTATGTTTGGACCACTGGCTTTATTTTGACAAAGTAGCTAGGACCAAAAGGAAAAAGTAAGAGAAAGTAGAGGATGGTGAAAAAAGAAAAGAAAAGAAGGTCTTATGTTTTTCATTACTGATGATGCCGTGAAAATCACCAGTGAGCTACACGGTCCTCGCACGGCCCGTCCAATGCTTTCTCATTTATATCTCCATATACTTCATCCCCCACTTTTAGATCCTTTACTTGACTGCCCACTTTTACTACCACACCCGCAACATCATAGCCTGGAACAGTCTAGCAGCAAACAAAGTGAAGAAGAACCCCTTAGTTAACAATCCAAATGAACCCAACACCACTAATATGATATGTGATAGACATAAGAAAACCTATCAAAAATAATTAAAATTAAATTAATACATTATTCACAGACTCTTCCTCTTTTTAACCTTTCAATTTTACATTGAACAATTTCAGCTTTGCAAAAACAGGACCATGTTACAAAATATTCATACTCTGTATTTTTTACCAATTTAATTTCAAGTTTGCTTCAGAATATAAACAACCCTTTTCTACAAAATCACTTCAAGACAAAGGCATCCCTTATGAGTCTTCCTTAGTAATTGGCAATTTCTCCACAAAATGTAACCATTTCTAATTGTTCCCCGCAGCATAAATTTCTCAAACCTTTTCATTATTCATGTAAAAAACTCAACAAACATTGCAATCCTAACAATATTCAAGCAAACAAAAGAGATAACGTAATATAATGGTTAAATGATCAAAGTCGCCTTTCCAAACAACTTAAAACTTTTCTTTGGGGATAAGTAGTAATTTGTCATATCCATTCTACCTTACATCTAAAAAGTAAGGAAAATATACGTCCACATATGAAATAGAGTGTTAGACTAATAGTTATATGATTAAACTCACAGTTTTCTAATAACTTAAATTTTGGCACATGATAATTCATCTTAGAATTCCACAATTTTGCTAATATTACACTTGATTACTTAAAAAATATATATACAAAAATTTAAATCTCAAGTTCTCTATTCCTTCTTTAATCAAGTACGACTTCTTGGGTTCAAAACTAATAAGCATGTTCCATAAAAAATCTAAATTCCACCACTTCTTCACATTTTCTCATAAACAAAACATCCCCAAAAGAAAACCAAAAAGGAAAATTACCGGAAGAGGTGAATCAGTGGCCTTGAACTTTCCCTGCCTCCTCTTGAAATCAACAGGGTTAAGCGCAGCAGCAACAACCTTGACCAGAACCTGGTCCTCCTTCACTTCCGGCACAGAAACCTTGGAGTCAAACTTCAAAACATCAACACCCCCATATTCTCCATACACCCAAGCCTTCATCTCAGATGGTATAGAGGACAGTTTAGAAGCTTCAGCAGAGGCAGGAGCAGCTTGTGAATTAGCAGAAACTCTGAGACGAAATGGAGAAAGACCAAGTTTTCTGACTGAAACAGATATAGTTGTAATGGGGATGGTTCTCTTGGTGGTTTCTCGGAATGGATTTGGTTGTGGTGGTGATAATGGTGGCAGTAGGGAGAGAGAGTGAAAGGCTGTGAGTTGAGAAGGTGTGGATGTGAACATGGTTTCCTATGACTGTGTTTTCAACTGTCACTCTAAACTGAAAGTATAGAGTTTTTAACGGCTTATCTCTTTCTCAAACCTTTGGCCTTTCCAACCTCGAATTCCTGACTTACATATGGCGCTTCTTTGATCACTACTACTACACACACAAAAATTTTCTCCAATGGTTCCTTGACATATCAGCAACGAGTAATGGGCCGGGTTACCCGTTTATAAATTGCCCACTTTCTTTTTCTTTTTTTTAAGTTTTATTTTATTTATGAGAATCATAGATTGTGCTTACATTGTTACATGAAACATGGGTAAAACGTCACTGACAATATTCTGCTTGCTCACAAGATTTTTGACATTCTTAGGTAAAAAAAATAAGTAGGAAAAAAAGTTTTGGAGTCTTGAAAATAGATATGCGTACAGCTTATGATAAGGTTAATAGGAATTTTCTCAAAGCTGTCTTACTCTCTATGAACTTTAGCAACACCTGAGTTAATTGGATCATGGAATGTGTCACTTCTGTCCAATATACTTTATTGGTTAATGGTAGTCCTACTCAACTCTTTAACCCATCTAGAGGCTTAAGAAAGGGAGACCCTATCTCACCTTATATATTTCTGTTCTGTGCCAACATTCTCTCTCTAGCCCTTTCAAAAGAAGAAAGAACAGAAAAATATCAAAGGAATCCAGGTAGGGAGGAATGGTTTATCCTTCACCCACCTTTTTTTTGCTGATGATTCCTTATTCTTTTTTTTCAGAATGATAAGCATCCCTTTCTAATCTTAGGAAAATAATCCTGTAGTACTGCTCAATCTCGGGTCAAAGCATTAATTTCAACAAATTTGGCCTCTTTTACTCTCCAAATATCCCTCGGAATGTTCAGGAATCCCTTGCCCTTTCCTTTCATGTGAACCTTGTTCAGAATCCTAGTAAATACCTAGGGATCAATTTCAAACTTAGAGGAAGAAGGGTGGCTGACTTCCAAGACATTATTGATAGGGTGCAAAAAAAGCTTCAAGGATAGAAAGCCAAACTACTTTCCCAAGCTGGCAGAACTACTTTGATATCATCAGTTCTACAAGTCATGCCCTTGTATACTTTCTCTTGTTTTAGAATCCTTGAGATAGTATGCAGCAAATTGGATGCTATCACTAGAGCCTTTTGGTGGGGACATGACCTTGGTACTAGGAAGTTACATTTGGTTAGTTGGGATAAAATCTGTCAACCAAAGTGCATGGGTGAGCTTGGACTGAAAAAGTTCACTCTCATCAATCAAGCTATGATATCTAAACAATTTTGGAGAATACAACATTCTCCCAACTCCTTATTAGCTAGAACCTACAAAGCCAAATACTTCCCTAGGACTTCCATACAAGATTATAGACCAAAACCCCACCATTCATGGACTTGGAAAAACATTGTTGTGCCACAGTCACCATCCTTAAATCAAGGTTGTTGGTTGATAGGAAGTGGATATCAAATTCCTCTCACACACCCAGATTGGTTCCAATCTTCAAACCCTTCACTAATAGAGAACAATCTCCTTAATGGCACTGTTGCAGACCTCATAGATCAGAGATCAATATCATGGAAAGTTGATTTGGTTAAGAAGCTATACCAATTCCCTGTTTGTGAGGAAATCTTGCATCTTCCTTTATCCAGGACTGCTGGCATGGAAGATAGACTTTTATGGAAACACTTGACTTCTGGAGACTATAAAGTGAACAAAGCATACCATATGCTCCATTAGAATCAATATCCTTTATATTTACAAGATTAGAGGCCCTATGGTGTTTCTTACATTGTATGGAGGTTGATTTGGAAAGTGAAACTTCCATTGAAAATTCTTACTTTTATTTGGAAATTACTTCATGATAGTCTGCCTGTTTTTGAGGTACTAAACAATAGGGGCAGGGGTATCACAATTTCAAGCAAATGTCTCATGTGCAATGAAGAGGAGGAATCCATAAATCACCTATTCATGCATTGTCCTTTTACTCGAGCTATCTGGCATATATGGATCCAATTTGGAGATTAGAACCTTAAAAATATGTCACAATTCAGTAAAGCAATGGGTGGAAGCTTGTATTCTGCAAAATGTACCTAGGGAGAATGTCAGAATGTGTTTCCTGCAGTCCATCTTTACCATTCTTTGGTCCATATGGAACCATAGGAATACGGTTCTCCATCAAGGAAAACTACCTAACTCTATGGAGGTTGTTCTAACATCACAGTCTCTCATTTGCAGGTACCATGAAGCATTTCAAGATAATCCGGAATAGAGGCCTATTTTCAGACAGCAACCTTATTAGATTCTCACCAATCAGAATTGGCAGATTATGCTTAAAGTGGCAGCATACAAAAACAGAAGATCTAAGAGGAGTGGATATGCTTTTGAGGCAAAAACACTGGAAGGAAACATTCTATTCATAGGAGGAGCTAGCAGTGGAAGGAAACCTCAACACCTTGCAATCCAGGATGCTGTGGGATTAGCAATTTTCAAGGCTGTGGAGTTGGGCTACTACAGGATATTAATTCTAAGCAATAGTAAGGGACTTGTACAGGTTTGCAATCGATCTGGAAACCTGTCGTGGCTGGAATAGACCCTCATCTCAGATTTAAATTAGCTTCAGCAGCAGGGACTGACTTCAAATTACCTTTTTGTGCCCAAGGAAGTAATCTCACATGTAATAGATTTAGCTTATATTACTACTTGCTTCCCTGTGCTGTACACCACTGCAGGCTAAATCCAAACTTTGTATAAGCCTGGTGGTTTCTTTGTGTACTATCTCCTTTTGATTAATGCATGTTTATCTGGTATCAAAAAAAAAAAAACAAAAAAACTACTATTTATGAGTAATCAATATTAGTACAAATGCTATTTTGACACATTAAAAAGTTACTTTATTTATTTTAAAACATCATTTGAAAATACACCTTAAATTACATTTTCTATTTTTTTTTTTTGACAATAATTACATTTTCTATTTTAAGATTACAACAATACATTAAAATAATCTAAAACAAACCTTATCTATATGAAAAAAAAAATTTAACAAAAACAAATATATTTAGCACGTGGGGATATATGAGAGAGAGAGAGAGAGAGATAATTGAATAAAAAATACCTAAATATGTTTAGCACATCTAGCTGTACAGCCTATACCCTCCTATTATTAGAACATAATTGTAGCTCATGCCAAATTTATTTGGCATTTGACACATTTGATGGAGGTTTGTTTTTGGTTTTTGGTGCGTAAAATGCACAAAATTTAGTATTTAATACATTTGATATTAATGCTCTAATTACATTTTTAATAAATTATTACAATTCACATATTATTTTCAAATTCATCAAAACTAATTCTCAATAAATCAAACAAAAAAAAAAAATTAAAATAAATATAATAAAATAAACTTACATATGGATGGGTTGGGTTGGATCATGTGGATTGAAAAAACTATCAATCCGAACCCAACCCAACCCAACCCACCAATTCATAAAAATTAACTTGTGGCGTCAGCAGTTAAGTTGAGTTGGGTAGATTTGGTTGGGTCGGTAGTTGGATGCATAAACCATAAGTAACATCTTCATGTAGAGTTTTTCAACAGACTCAACATGCACATGTTATATGGATTAGTAATTTTTGATTTGATAGGAGGATGTATTGTAGAAATAGATGATCAATGTTGGACCCTCTCAATGTGCTTGGCTAATGCCCCATTCATAATAAGCAAATACGATTCCTTTCTTATGGATTAGATTTACACGGAGGAAATTTGTTGGTACTCTCCACAAGAATTGTAAAGAATTTATATCTTTTATAGTGTTGCATGACTTGTTTTCCAAAGAGTAAAAAAAAAAAAAAAAAAACATTGAAATTTTTTATCAATGAATTGACAATGTAAAAAAGTTACTTAAAAAATTATAAAAGATTTTTTAATCCAAAGAAAAAAAACTATTCGAAAAATCAAAACGTCGTTTGATACAACAACAACAAATTTTTTATTTGTAGCTTGTAAAAACTTTCACTTTCTTTGTTTTTATTTATTTATTTTTTTATTGAGAGTTTTAATCTATGACGTTCATTATTGATAATAACTATTTATCATCAAATTAAGACACCAATCAATTTAATGTATAGGCAGGCGATGATTGAAGTTTAAATCTGTTATTCAACGATTAGAGATTTTACTAGTTGAGCTAACTGAACCCACAGAACTTTCACTTTCAAGTAGTCCTAAATCCTAATAAGAAATTGTTGTACAAAATAGCAGTAGTACAACACGCACGTGTAAGGTCAAGATTAGTCGTGACGTGATAAAGATCAAGGGTCCACTACTAATTTCACAACACCGAGTCCCCTTTTAGTTTGTAAAACTTTTTCTAGACGCCTACGTTTTCTCATTTTCCTCAGATCTCTCTCCCTCTCTTCACCAACTCACAAATTTTCTTCGCATCTGCAAAAAAATTCAATTCAAGGTGATGATCACTCAAATCCTAATTTCTTCGATCTCATTTTCAATTATTTCTAACTTTTTTTTGGTTATTTTCAATTTCAAATTTTTATTAACATGTTATTTTTTATTTTTATTTTTTGTTAATGTCGTTATTCGTGTCTAAATTAATGAAAAAAAAGCAATTGGGTTTTCGATTTCCTATATTTAGTTCATGATTTGCTTTTATTTCTCTCCGATCTGTTACTTTGACCATCAAAATCTGCAATTTTTGGAAGTGATTTTTTTATTTTTTTATTTTTTTTTAATTTGTTAATAATTTGATTGAGTATTATATATGAAGATTGATGAAAAGCATGAGTTCTAAAAGTTGTACATGCATTTGATTACATGGTTTGTGTAGGTGTATATATTTTTTATGATTTGTTTGGTTGGTGAGAAAATGTGGGTGAAAGATTAAGCATTAGATGTCAGTATTAAATGTTTTTTTTTTAGTTCTTATTGTTATAATATTGGTCTTAGAAGAGAACTCATTGGGCAAATATGTGTTAGGCTTAAGGGGATTGGTTTCAAATTGATGAAAGTTTCTAAATTTGCTTAGCATCTAGGATAAACATAATTTTTTTTTTACTATTTTTTTTTTTTTTTCAGATGAGCCATATATTGGTTATTGGGATCAAATGAGTGTAGTTTTTTTCACTCAAAAAGTCAGAATAATCACGCTTTAACACAGTTTGAAGCAATCAATTTTGGTTATTTGGTGCTGTGCTTGTGGCAGCGTTGTTTCTGATTGTCGTCTTGCTGAATAATTTGTTGTTTTGGGGTTCTTTAGGTTTGTCAAAAATGGCAGAATCAAAACCAGGATTGAGGAAACCCACATTCACTAAGGTTGACCAGCTTCGTCCTGGCACTAGCGGGCATACTCTCACCGTGAAGGTTGTCAGTACCAAGATGGTATTGCAGAAGGGTCGTGCTGATGGTCCTCAAGTACGCCAAATGCGAATTGCTGAATGCTTGGTGGGTGACGAGACAGGGTTGATTATTTTCACGGCTAGAAATGATCAGGGTACATTTCTTTTAATTCTAAACTATGGACTGCTTATAGTTTTTTCTTTCATTTGACATTTTGTTATCACTGTTCCTTTTAAATCTAAGCTAAGATTTATATAGCATGGATCAAGTGTATATTGTTATTTCAGGTTGGTTTAGTTTGTAATTTTCATTGTGTTATAAGATCCTACTGTTATGGATCCATTTTTTTTATGGAGCATAATTATTTCTTTTTCCAGAAGATTTTTCATCTTATTCTTTTTAAGTGATGACAGGACATGTTGGTTGGTATTAACATTTGAACCACAGATTATGAGGGTAAATAATGTGGTTGATATGATAATTGACAATTAATTTAACTTTTTCATTTTGAGTTTTCTGTCAAACAATTAACTATTTGGGCAATAGGAAATCTTTAAAGGTAGACATGTTTCTGGGTGTTCCTATAGATGAACTGATGCAGCTATTTATTAAATAGAATTGGTTTTCAATTAGGTCGAGGGATTAGAGTATTATTCAAGTAATTCTTGTGTTGAAAGTTTGTGCCGTTGAAGGCTGTCTTTATGCAGCCAAAGGGTAGCTGCTTCGTTCTTGATTTAGACTGTTTCATAAGTTATCAATTGTGTAAAAATATGAATGCTTTCACACGTCTTTTCAGAGTGCTTAGCATACTGTGCTAATGTTGGAATTCTCTCACATTCATTTATTTGAGGGCATTAGCTTTCTCTTTGAAAATATTTATTGGAATTGTTATTTACAATTATGATGATACCAATGTGGGAAGCCAATTGCACCTTTCTTTTCTGTTGGATCATTATGATGATGTTTAGTTCTAAAAAATAGTGTATTCACTTTTCATTTTCACTCTTCTGTATTCTTTTTAAGAATCTGAATATAGAAAAAATGATCCATTTTCACATTTGAGTTTGTTTGGGAACCTGATTTGAATTCATAATTTGAGTACGAAATACACCCTTCTCCGGTTTGGCTATTGTTCTCTATTTTAGGAAAAAACACCTTTTTTCACTTACACGGGTCACTTCAGTTACTGTGCAGGTCTGACTTGAGGGGTCTTAACAGTTGGTGGGGTCACAGTCGTTTTCAAGAAATTAGCAAGAATGCCACTACTCGTTTTCGCTGAAAATGTGTTCATTTTTTGTATTAAAATCCAAATTTTAGGATACTGAAAATGAAAACCAAGTACAAATCTTCAAGCCAAACCAGTTTTTAGTGGTGGGTCCCACAAACAAACTGAAAATGAATACCGAAAACATATACTTTTTTCTCAAACCAAACACCCTCTATTTGTTTTGGTTTGCAATTCAGGGCCTTGTTGATCTTGACATCCAATCAATGTTACTGTGCTATTGCAATTTAATATCTTTCACATGATCATATATTTCAGGCTATTGATTTGGGTTATTATTAACCTGCAGCATTTTTTTGGTTTATTATTTACCTTATGTGGGGCCAGGGCATGGTAGTCAAAGGCGAGCCGGCACTTGCTCACCTAGGTGGCTCTAAGGCAAGGCGCTCACCTTTAGTGCTAGGTGAGCTAGGGAACCACCTTAAGCCATGAAAAAGGCACTAAGGCGAGGGCCTTAGTTTATATTTTTTTAGAAGCTTGTTGTAAAATTTATCATTTGATTATTATTTATCATTTGAAATCAATCAATACACCTAATTTCCTCATTCAACACATTTCAAAAACACTTGATTATAATAATACACTAGGTACATATGATTTACATTCTATTTGTAAGTATTTTCGCCTCACTTTAATCAGGCATGTGCCTTTATGTTGCCTCACTTAAAGGTGCTTCTGGAAATGATTTTGGATTGCACAATTCTTGATTTTTTTCCATATTGTCTTATGCACCCCCCCCCACAACGCCCCACCCCCGCCAAAAAAAAATCATTTATGCTAGGTTGTGTGATTAGACAACTTTATTTGCTGGTTAAAGAAAAGAATGATGCTTCCAAGCTATGTTTCATTTCTGAAAATGTGATGACAATTAGATAACATTTTGTTCCTAGGTGACCCAATATGTCAACATCAGAGGATTGCACCTCACAACTTGGAAGTCCAAGATTTAACATTGAGGAGGTCCAACTAGAGATGAGGTGTTTCGGTTTATGCCTCTGATATGTTTTTTGGTCTATTATGCCTCTGGTATATTTTTGGCCTATTCAACTGTCTTGCTATAGCCATCCCCTTTTACATGCAGCAGTTTATTCAACATTCTTTCAGATAGCATACGTTTAGAGTTTAGTTTAAGAAGGTAGTATCACACGGTACATTTAATCTAGGTGTCGTAAATCTTATACATTATTATCACTGGAGTGTATTCTCGGGTTTAGTTACTTTTTTTTTCTCCCCCAGATATTAACATGAATTATATTTATTTTGTAATATTTCTTTCAAAGGGATAGTGAGATTGAATGACAATGGGGGTTGTAAGACACAGGCTGGTTCCTGGTACAAGTACTTCAAAATATCGTAAGGAATTGGTGGTGGTTCTAAATTCTTGTACTAAGGAGTGATAAATACCATAATGTGCATTTGTGCAGTACTTGAGATTAACTGATTGTTTTGCTGTATACATGATACATTTTATGTTGTCTAGTTTCAAATGCTTTTCCTCTGTTTGTCTCCCAGATTACTGGGAGCACTCTTACTCTCAAATTTGATTTATCTAACTTGGTTGAATTTGTTTTACCTGGTGGGATTTGCTAATGACCAGTTTTCTTTTTCCTTCATGCGGTAATGCAGTCTAATTATCAATAAGAGTTTTGTGTACGCATATGAGTGGTTAAATTTTAGGAACAGCTTATTTTTGTGTGTACATTCGGGGTGGGCATGCCAGCTTCATGTTCTTCTGTAACTAAAGACTAACCGTATCATGTAGTTTGTCTGAATTTTTCTCCTTTAATTGATTTTATTTATCTTGGATGTTGTTTAGTGGACTTGATGAAAGAGGGCAGCACTGTAATATTGCGCAATGCTAAAATTGACATGTTCAAGGGATCAATGAGGCTTGCTGTGGACAAGTGGGGCCGTGTTGAAGTCACTGAACCTGCTGATTTCACTGTGAAGGAAGATAATAACCTGTCACTGATTGAATATGAGCTTGTGAATGTTGTTGAAGAGTGACTTTTCTGGACAGTGTTCACTTTCCTATTACATCCTGACCCAAAAATAAAATGAAATGCAGAAAGAAAATTACTAGTCTTTGGGGCACCCGTTCTCCCAAATGCTCATTAAAGTTCACGTTTAGGCAGAGGAAATTTGGAAGCTAGTACTACCCATGTTGTTTCTACCTTTGCAGCAGATCCGCTGGAACCATTGGTTGGACATCCAAGCAGTTGGTGAAGGCTGCAGCCTGATAAAGATAAAGCAACTAGCTTTTGTTTGTTTACCGTCTATTTGCTTTTGGAGAGTAAAATGTTCTGTCTATTAGATTATATATTTGAGATTGATATTATGAACTCCATGTCTCTATCTCTATACTCTGTATAACCTAGTATAATTTTGCTTGCACAATGTTTCTCTTTTCTTGTTCTCATGCCGTCAAGTTATATATCTGCATTTATCCATCTGTAGCCAGTATTATATGAAACAAATGTGATAAATTTCCCTGGTTTCATATGTGAATGGAGAGCATGCTGCTCACCTGTTTTGTCCTACTGATAATTAATACCATTAGCGAGTTTGAAGTAGCTGTACCCACAGTGCTGTTGTGGTAGGACGGCGTTTATTGTCTGGAAGAGTTGGCTGATTTTTTGAACTGGTTTCTTAAGGGAACATATCTTTCATTGTCAAGAAATGCAACTGAACTAATGCAGATAAGTTCACTACACTGCTTATCGAGCCTGAAGAAGTGGCTGTCCCTTCTACCCAAATGTGTGCTTGCTGGGTTGCATATCAGTAACTATCAGCTAAGGTAAAGGAAGTTTAAACTAGTATTGTCTTTGGGTCCTTGCGTTATCACAATGATGATTGATGATAGACTTCAACAGCAGAAATACTTGCTAGTGTGGGGCTGGGTTTGGTGAGAATGAGGGTTCTATCTGTGATTTCTACTAGCCTGGGGCTTCAAGCAGTTGCTTGTTTTAACGCCATACCAGGTAAATGCTATCATCAAAACAGTAAGATTTGAAATGGGCCAGCCCCTATTGTTGCATTATTACGATGACCATGACTGTCATGAAAAGGCTGAAGTCCTTTATGCAGTGTTTGGATCATGGATTTGAGGTGTTTTCCTTGTTTAAGTTAGCTAGAGTTGTTTCTCAAAAAAAAAAAAAAAAAGTTAGCTAGAGTTATTTTAAAAATTAGTGAAATATTCAACTATTTAAATTCCAAGTTCCAGAAAGGATTTGATCACCATTGTTGCTGAGGAAGCCATTTATTTCATTGTTTTGTGTGTTCTTGGGAGGAATTAGAGCTCTTCAATAAATAAATAAATAAAAATTCGATTGCTGCTCGTGTTAGCAACTCCTCAATCATATATTCTACTTGCTATTTTTATTTATTTATTTTTTTTTTAACATAACATTTAAGATAGTACTCAATTTTTCTATAAAAAAAAGAAGAAGATAGTACTCAATTACAAGTGTGGGGACAAATAACCAAGAGTCACGCATCTTGGGCTGTGGGCTTGGTCCGAGGAAGACTCATGGGCCGAGCAATGTGGCAGTTATTAAAGCATTCTACTTTGAAAAGATTCGCACATAGGAATGGCGATTCTGTCCGAGGAGGGTATAGTTCTCGGATAAGAAGATTTCGGTTCAAGGATGAATCCTAGTGGTTGAAGTAATCCTCCTGGAATCCCCAATGACAGAATCGACTTTGGTGAGCTTACTGGGAAGGAAAAGATCCCCGAAAATATCTGAAGAAAGGCTGCTACCACCACATTGAATACCCTGCAACTACTTTTCTGGCCGCATTTATGTGGAGAAGACCTCTGAACAGTGCTACCAAGACTATGACCTCTCACAGGGAAGCCAAAGAAAAGATCTGATGAGATAAGTATCAAGGGGCACCTTAGATGAATGACAAGTGTAAGGATAGGATGCTTAGAAGATGAATATATAATGTCATTCTTCATCCATTGTAGGGGAGGTCTTTTTGGAAAAAAAAGGAAAAGAAAAGAAAAGAAAGAACTAGAACGTGAATAACTTAAGAGGATTCCTCCTCGGACCTAAATAAAACAGACTTATGCCAAGTTATCTTGATGTGCTTTGGGCCTTCTGATAAACTTTTTAGTTCATTTGTAAGAATAGGTAAAACGAAGTCCTCACCATTCAGATCTAATTCTTAAGCCCACTCTCTACAAATATATATTGCAGCGGACTTATTGGGCCCGGGTCTTGCATGCTTTGGACTTGAGTGCACAATTTGTTGCCCTACAATTGGCGCCGTCTGTGGGAAGAATTTGTATAATAGTGAGCGCGACGTTTCACCATGGTAGGATCAGGTTCCCATCAGCAGGAATCCAGGGGCTCCCATCGACAAGATGCCTTCCACAATCTTGAGCGTAGGAGAGATAGGGAGGGTAGCCCACATACCACACAGACCAGCGGAAGTCACCCGCAAATGGGGAATCACTTCCCTCAGGAGCGGAGTAATAGAGCCATGCAAAGGGAAATCGATGATTTAAAGCGGGAGTTACGCCATGCACACTGACGACGAGCTCTTTCTAGTTCTGGTGTTTCCTCAAACGATGAAGATGATGTTACGTACAAACGCGATCCTAGGACACCGTCGAGCGAGCCTTTTTCCTATCACGAGGAAAATGTTCATAAGCGAAAACGTAAGAGTCCACCTCTAAAGGGGCTGGAAAATGATGCCATGAGCAAGGCGTTGAATCAAATCTCTAGATCCCCCTTTACGCATCGAATCGAAAGGGCAGAACTTCCTCGGCGATTCCATCAACCCACATTCACCACTTATTACGGCCGAACGGATCCAGTAGAGCACGTAAGCCAATTCAACCAGAAGATGGCCGTCTACTCTAGGGACGAGGCTTTGATGTGTAAAGTCTTTCCCTCCAGTTTGGGGCCCGTGGCCATGAGGTGGTTCGATGGGTTGAAACCTAACTCTATAAATTCCTTTAAGGAACTTACGCAGGCTTTTGGTTCTCGCTTTATCACATGCAGTAGGGTGCCTCGCCCTTTGGATTCTTTATTGTCTTTGTCCATGCGGGAGGGGGAAACCCTGAAAACGTACTCGGACAGATATTCGGAGACGTATAACGAAATAAATGGTGACTTTGAGGACGTGGCCATCAGTACTTTTAAGGGCGGCTTGCCTACCGAGCATGGATTAAGGAAGTCTCTCACTGGTAAACCGGTCACCAGTGTGCGTCAGCTTATGGATCGAATAAGCAAGTACAAAAGGGTTAAAAAAGACCAGCAGCAAGGAAAGGGTAAAACAAAGGTTAACCCTCAAGAGCGTAGGGATTTCAGGTCGGACCGATTCAGTAACAATCGGCCACGGAGAGACTTCGTCGGGCAGTCAGATTCCTCCAACGCCTAAGCTGTCAACGCGGTATTCCGAGAACCAGTCAATAAGGTCTTGGAAAAAATTAAGAACGAGCCATTCTTTAAATGGCCGAACAAAATGGCTGGGAACACAATGAGGCGCAACCAAAGCCTTTATTGCCAATATCATTAGGATCAAGGACATACTACTGAGGATTGCAGGAATTTATGGGACCACTTAGATCAGCTGGTCCGAGAAGGAAGATTGAAGGATCTGTTGCATTCCAGTAGCCAAGCAGGACAGACTGGGTTCGATTCCAGAAGAGGGGCTTCCTCAGGCCCACCCCTGGGAACGATAAATGTCATCTTCCCTGCCCCCGGAAGAACAGGATCCTGTCCGTACAGAGTGATGTCTGTGGCTCGGTCGTTCACCGAGGATAGTAAGCTTGAACCAAAAAGAATCAAGATGGAAACACAACCAGTTCTGGGTTTCTCAGACGAAGACAAGGTCGGAACTATCCAACCCCACGATGATGCCTTGGTAATTACGCTTAGGATAGGTGGGTATGATGTGAAGAGGGTGCTGGTGGACCAAGGGAGTGCCGTGGAGGTAATGTATCTTGACCTGTTTAGAGGTTTGGGGTTAAAGTCCGAGGACCTAACTGCCTATGACTCCCCTCTGGTCAGCTTCGAGGGAAGAACCGTTATGCCAAAGGGTCAGATTAGGCTACCTGTGCAAACCGGTCTTGAGGTGGTAGAGGTTGACTTTATTGTGGTGGATGTTTATTCTCCGTATACGGCTATCGTGGCTAGACCTTGGCTTCATACTCTAGGGGCTGTCTCCTCCACTTTGCATCAAAGGGTGAAATACCCTTCCGAGGGTCAGGTTAGAGAGATCCTTGGAAACCAGTCCATGGCTAGACAATGCCTGGTGGCGGCCATATCACATTAACCTAAAACTGAATCGCCGATGGCCGCGGAGGCAAGTTCATAGCAATTAAAATCTCTCGAGTTGCCTATCGACGGGCATTCCGAGGAGGCAAAATGTGATGATTTAGAGAGGATCATTATAGGGGATGATCTGGAGAAGTATTTCCAAGTGGGGTCCCAGTTGCCGCCTCGCGAGAGAGAAGAGTTAATAGAATTCCTTAAGAAGAACGTCGATGTATTCGCCTGGAGCGCTTATGAGGCACCGGGGGTGGACCCAACCTTTATCTGTCACCATTTAAATGTTAATCCGTTCATTACTCCGAAAAAGCAACCACCTCGACGTCCGTCCAAGGAGCATGCCGATGCCGTTAAAGAAGAGGTGAGAAAGCTTAAGCAAGCAGGAGCTATCAAAGAGGTGTTCTACCCTGAATGGTTGGCTAACACGGTGGTGGTAAAGAAAAAGAGTGGCAAGTGGCGAGTGTGCGTGGATTTTACCGATCTAAATAAGGCTTGTCCAAAAGATCCATTCCCCATGTCACGAATAGATCAGTTGGTGGACGCGACGGTGGGACACCCTCGGATGAGCTTCTTGGACGCCTTCCAAGGATATCACCAAATACCTTTAGCCTTGGAAGACCAGGAGAGGACTGCATTTGTCACCCCCATCGGAAACTACCATTACAAGGTGATGCCTTTCGGTCTAAAAAACGCGGGATCAACCTATCAAAGGATGATGACGAGAATGTTCGAGCCTCAATTAGGGAAGAGCATTGAGGTCTACATAGACGATATGGTGGTCAAAAGTAAGGTGGTATCCAAGCATGTTGATGACCTCGGAAACATCTTCGAAATCTTGAGGAAACACAAGTTGCACCTAAATGCGTCCAAGTGCACGTTTGGTGTGGGATCGGGCAAATTCCTGGGATACATGGTAACACACAGAGGAATCGAAGTCAATCCCGATCAAATCAAGGCGATTAACAATTTACACCCTCCTCGCAATCCCAAAGAGGTTCAGAAGCTTACTGGAATGATTGCCGCTTTAAATCGTTTTATCTCTCGTTCAGCAGACAGGTGCCGGCCTTTCTTCCTCTTGATGAGAAAGTGGAAGGGATTTGCGTGGTCCGAGGAGTGCTCTAAGGCTTTCCAGCAGCTTAAGGAATATCTTTCTCGGCCTCCGTTCATGTCCAGTCCTCAGGAGGATGAGGTCTTATTCGCCTACATAGCCGTTGCTCCCCATGCTGTGAGTCTGGTGTTGATTCGAGTTGACAGTGGTGTGCAACGGCCGGTTTATTACGTTAGCAAATCGTTGCATGAAGTCGAGGTGCGTTATTTACCATTGGAAAAGGCCATCCTGGCTGTAGTCCATGGTACGCGGAAACTCCCCCACTATTTTCAGGCACACTCTGTCATCGTCTTAACTCAACTCCCGATTAGGGCTGTACTCCGAAGTGCTGACTATACAGGCAGGATAGCTAAATGGGGTACGATTCTAGGGGCTTTTGACATCAAGTACATGCCTCGCACCTCTGTCAAGGGTCAGATCCTCGCAGACCTGGTGGCCGAATTCACTGAAGCCTCGTTAGAGAATGTTCCAGCACCGCAGCACATGGATGAAAAATCGGTTGGCGTTATCTCGCTCCAGGAATCCCTATGCTGAAAAGTGTACGTCGATGGTGCAGCGAACCAAAGAGGTTCTGGATTGGGATTGGTTCTAATCTCTCCTGAACAACTAACAATAGAGAAATCGCTGAGGTTGGATTTCTTAGCCACCAATAATGAGGCCGAGTACGAAGCTCTGTTGGAAGGAATGAATATGGTTCAAAGGCTGGGGGGAAAAGAAGTAAAAATATTTTCAGACTCCAAATTAGTCGTTGGTCAAGTGATGGGCGAATTAGAGGCAAGGGATGAAAGAATGCAGAAGTATTTAAGTCAAGTTACACAGTTGCGATTAAAATTTGAGTCATTCAGTCTACTGCACATCCCGAGAAGCAGCAATTCGCATGCAGATTCTTTGGCTACACTTGCAACCTCCTCGGCACAAAGCTTACCTCGAATTATCCTCGTAGAAGACTTGTACAAACCCACGGAGGTAGGGGTAAAGTTAACCCAGATTTGTCATGTCCGAGTGGAACCTAGTTGGATGGATCCCATCATATCATTTTTAATGAAAGACCTCTTGCCTGAAAATAAATTGGAGGCAGAAAAAATACGAAGAAAGGCACCTTGTTTCTGGTTGTCCGAAGACCGAAAATTATACAAGCGCTCTTTTGCCGGACCATATCTATTATGTATTCATCCTGAAGCGACAGAGGTCATCCTAGAAGAGCTGCACGAAGGGATTTGTGGGAGCCACACTGGAGGCAGATCTCTATCTCTTAGAGCTGTCACACAAGGCTACTGGTGGCCAAACATGCAAAGAGAAGCACACGAGTACGTAAAGAAGTGCGACCAATGCCAGCGATTCGCACCAAACATACACCAACCAGGGGGGATCCTTAATCCGATAACCAGTCCCTAGCCATTTGCTCAATGGGGCCTGGATATTGTCGGGCATTTTCCCAAAGCAGCTGGAAACAAGAGATATTTGCTGGTCGGCACTGACTATTTTACAAAGTGGGTCGAAGCCGAGCCTTTATCAAACATCAGGGATGTGGACGCTAAGAAGTTTATTTGGCGGAACATCGTTACTCGGTTCGGGGTCCCTCGTACTATTATCTCGGACAATGGTCTTCAGTTCGACAGTAAGGCCTTCAGGAGATACTGCGGCGAATTAGGAATAACGAATAGATATTCCACCCCAGCTTACCCCCAAGGGAACGGACAAGCCGAGGCCGTTAATAAAGTCATAGTAAAAGGACTGAAGAAGAGGTTAGATGATGCGAAAGGAAGATGGGTGGAAGAACTGCCGCATGTCCTGTGGGCCTATCGAACCACGCCTCGTAGATCAACGGAGGAAACCCCTTTTTCGATGACTTATGGTGTCGAAGCTGTCATTCCTTTGGAAACTGGGTTCCCAACGCTAAAAAGCAGTTCGTTCAGTTCAAATAATAATGATAATCTGCTGGAAAGAAGTTTAGATCTCGTTGAAGAGAGGAGGGAAAGTGCACTGGTCTAATTGGCGTACTACCAACACAAACTTAAGCAAGGATACGATGCTAAAGTGAAGCTAAGGCCACTAGCACCTGGTGACTTGGTCTTGAGGAAAGTTCTGGGCACTGCAAAAAACCCAGCGTGGGGAAAGCTAGGGCCCAATTGGGAGGGACCATATCGCATCACCTCGGAAGCAGGTATAGGGGCATACTTCTTAGAAGACTTAGACGAACGTGTAATACCTCGTCCTTGAAATGTAAATAACCTGAAAAGGTATTATTACTAATAAGAATTTCCTTTATCATTAAATTCGTGTGTTGTGTGACGAAATAGCTTATGTTTTTTATAAAGGTGTTTAAACAGAACCTTAGGCATGCCTGATGTCCTCGGACCAGATGCTTTGGGGAATTTAATACACTTATGTCTGTTATAAAGGTGTTTAAACAGAACCTTAGGCATGCCTGATGTCCTCGGACCAGATGTTTTGGGGAATTTAATACACTTATGTCTGTTATAAAGGTGTTTAAACAGAACCTTAGGCATGCCTGATGTCCTCGGACTAGATGCTTTGGGGAATTTAATACACTTATGTCTGTTATAAAGGTGTTTAAACAGAACCTTAGTCATGCCTGATGTCCTCGGACCAGATGCTTTGGGGAAATTAATACACCTATGCTTATTATGAGAGTGTCTGAACAGGAAGTTAACACACCTTTGGGTTACTAGGTAATAACATTCCATTAGTATGATCGAATAAATCTTAAGTTATTGCAAGGCCCTCTAACCATGCACGATTGAATTAATTTCCTAGTATTTTCTTTATATAATGCATTCACTGGAACTTAAGTTATAACGAGTCCTTGCTGTTATTCTTTATTACGAAAATGTCGAGCCTCGAAATAAGAACATGTTGTGGTCATCCATTACTTAGTATCATTACTTAGTATATAAATAGGAAGTCATTTCAAACTCTAACAAAAGCAAATGACAAAGGTATAAATGCAAAAGATAAGAAAGATAAGTTCATTCTTTAATCAAAAGTAGAATAAGTACATCATGAGTGTTTGCTGGAGCTACACTTAAAAAAAAAAAAAAAAAAAACAATTTTGTTACAGCTACTTTTTCAAAGGCTGAGGGTCCTTTTCGGGACATACAGCTTTAGTCTTGGCACCCTCAGCCTCAGACTTTTTCTCTACTGCCTTGGCTTGAGAAACAACGTCCTTGATAGTAAGGGAGTCCTCGGCAGATTTATCTTTAACGACTCCCCTGGAGGCCTCAGCAGCTCCGACAGGGGCACTTGCTGTAGCTATCTGCTCTGGAGGAGGGAGGGGCAGACTAATGGCAAGCGGAGGGCTGTTCGGAATTTCCCTGATGTGTTCAGGGAAAAACACGCTCTCAGGTCTCCTCAGCTCCGAATCAGCAGGAACCCCTGCATGATTAAGTGCCTCCCCCCAAGTCTCTGTGCAATATTCCCTGCACACCTCAGCCACTTCCTCAGCTAACCTCTCCTCCGTTTCCATTATTCCGCTTTCGTATGCCGCTTCCTCCGCAGACTTAGCAGCTTCCATCGCTTTTAGTGCTGCCTCCTTAGCCTTCTGCAGTTCAGCTTTCAGGCTTAGCACTGCTGCTTTCTCAGTAGTCAGATTCAGCTGGGTCGTATATAGCTGTTTTCTCTGGTCCTCGGCCTGGGCCTCGACGTTTTTTAGCCCAGCCTTGGCGCTTGAGCATTCTCGCTCTGAAATCTTCAGCTTCTCGGCTAGCTGCAACTTCTCCTCTTTAAGGCTCCCTAGGTTCTTCTCAACTTCACGGCGAGAGTGGGACTCAGCCTTACATCTATTCTGAGCATTTCGAACCCACTCTTCGGCCACGTAGACTTGTTGAGTGACCTGCATAACAGTAGCAAAGAAGACATGTATGTAAAGGCAAGTATAATAATACTAATAAGATGCATAACTTTATAATGTTCAAATCATTACATAAATCTAACTTACCAAGGCAAGATCCTTCTTCAAGGACATGAAGAGCTCGGGCTGCCTAGTGCGCCTAAGGGCCTCCATATCTCGTGGGAGCAAGAGGGGCTGCTCTAAAGCCTGGGCCAGATGGGCTGAGTGACCTCTCTGGGCCTTCCTGATTGTGGCATCCCATGGAATCTGAGCCCTATCCAATTCAATCCGAGGGGCCTAGAAGCGCTGTTGTCTACGCACCTCAGCCTCTTCTCTGCTATCAACAGAGCTTGCCCTATTTTTCTTCGGGTCTTTAGTCTTCTGTTGTTTGGAGCCCCTCGGAGGAATCACCTCGCCTTCTTCAATCTCCTGCACTGGCCTCTTCTTCTTCAGGTCAAGAATGGCGCGAAGTCCAAGATCAGCAGGAAAAGGAGGCGGAGGGGGTAGACTGGCAGGAGCCAAGGCCTGAGATGGGCCCTTCGTGGCTCCTTTCTTGCCTCTGTTGGCTACCAAGCCTTTTAAAGATGACCTTTCCTTCGGACTCATTTCTCCGTGTTCTTCTGAACTTGAATCTACTCGGGAAACAATAAATGCTGGCTGGATGGCTATGGAGAGTCTGTCCGCGTCGTCCTCAGAGTCCGAGAGCTGCACCGGCCTCTCTGGTCTACCCTCTTCTCCTTCAAAGTGGAACTGATCTATCTCCTCATCTAAGGACGCCCGTGAAGAAGCTATTTCCTCTTCTTCTGCGACTTCAGCTCCGAGAGGGACCTGTTGTAGTGGAAGCACAAGTGGAGGAGGGATTTGAGAGACGGGTAGAATGACAGGAGGAAGGTCGTCTCGAGACAGAAAGTCGGGTTTTGACACGTCGATACGGTTAATCCGACGATCACCCGCTCTAATAGCATTTCCAACCTCCTGAAAAACCCTCGAGATGGGTTCAAAATCTAGGACGAGGTGGACAGCTCGTAGTTGTCGATCCTCGCTCACAAAAATCTCCGACCTGAGAAGGTAATTGAGAGCAACCACGTTGGTGTGACTTAGCCGAGGAGCAACAAGTGTTCTATCTGCAAAAGTAACCAAAAGGTCAAGTACGATTGAACAACGAAAATCTATTATCAAAAGAGATTGTAATGGGAAAACATGGATGGAGGATAAAGACTAAACCCTATGTCAAGGGATCTAACTCTAGGGTACCCCACCTGTCTCTCTCTCCCGAGTTGGGCAGGGTTGACCGTCGTGCCATGCCCCTGAAGCGATGAGGTAGTCATCTTTCATCCCTTTATTGGACTTGGGGAGATATGAAATGAGCCTTACAACGGACGACCTAGACTTGAGATAAAATCCTCCATCGGCTTGCGAGTGGCACTCGTACAGGTGAACC
The DNA here is from genome assembly GCA_030021035.2 of Notholithocarpus densiflorus. Classification (NCBI taxonomy): domain Eukaryota; kingdom Viridiplantae; phylum Streptophyta; class Magnoliopsida; order Fagales; family Fagaceae; genus Notholithocarpus; species Notholithocarpus densiflorus. The sequence continues at coordinate 796,427 of JARYZH020000112.1, read as the reverse complement.
ACATCATGCCAGGTGAGGCCCAAATGAAGATGCTGGTCCAGAGCATCGATACACCCAAGAATCCTAAACATGTTGGGTGCGCATTGGTGAGGGCATAACCTATGATTTATAAGGTACTCTCGGGTTATCCTACCCATTGGAAGGGTCATTCCCCATTCTATGAAGGCTATTATAGGAATGACCACTTCTCCGGCCTCTCTAGGTATAACGACCTTTTCTGAGGAACAATACCGCAGGCCAACCTCCTGAGGTATATTATATTTCTGCTTAAAGGCTTCTATTTTGGCTGGGGAATCTACCAGACGCTCAAATCTACCCATATTTTACAACCTAAAGATAGAATGGATGATTTTTTGAGGGTAAGGAAACAAATAGAGAGGCCGAGGAGACAGACCGACAAGCAAACTCTAATACAAAAACTAAACAAACTTACGGGATTACAAATGCTAGTATCTGAAAGCTTTCTGAGAAGACCTTCAAAGACCTCTTACGAGAAATAACGACAGAGATTTAGGAGTTGGCGTTTTTAGAAAGACAGGAGCGTTAGAGTTCTCTGGAGCGCTTGAAGTTTCTTTGGAGAAGAAGGAAATGATTCCTCAAGGCTTTATATTAACAGAGAGGGAGAGGGGAAATTATCCCGCTCATAATTTCAAGGGAAATATCAGTCGTTGGATCTGCGCCTCAACCGTAGGATGTGGGAGACAAGACGCCTCCTGGAGTAATTAATAACTGCTTCGGGGATTGCGAAGCATCAGAAGTTATCACGAAACGCAATTAAGTCACATCCCCGCACGTGCGAATTAAATATTCCGTCTTTTTCTCTTGAAAGTCAAAACCTCACTTTTTCTCCTCGGATGGGAGGGAAAAATTGCGCTTCACATCAAACCGTCAGGGAGTGTTATAATTTTATCCATATCAATTACAAACTTTTAGTACGATGGAGAGGAAAGTTGAGAGAAAAAAAAGTATCTTATATTAAATTCTTATTATAGTTTTTGTATTAAATTGTTTTTAATAATCTAGTGAGACAAGATGTAGGGAATTTTTTTTTCTTATATTTTGCTCCTATTGCTCTCCTTTTATCCTTCCTTTCCACTCTCTATTTTATCAAATGAGAGAAGATATTGATCCATCTTCAATTTTTTTTTTCCTTTATTCTATTTCTATCTTTATCACTTCTCTACCTAACCAAATGCACTAAGTTTAGTCATTGACAAATTAATCATGTCATGTCATGTGAATATATATAGTTGGTTGCAAACTATGAATGCTAAAATCTAAGCACACTGTGGTTGTTCAGCCTTATATTATTAACTAGCAAAGAGTACGTGCATCGCACGTATAATGCTTTAAATTACCATGTAAAAGATTATATAAAATTTTCAAAATTTATTAAAGAAATAACATGAAATAATGTCGCAAAAACTTGAATAGGGTTTTATTAAATTGAATTAATATGAAATTAAGGGGATAACTATTTTTTTTAATCTCAAGAGGATAAAGAAATAGAGTATGTCATAGAAATTAGTTGAAGTAATGAATTCATTGTGAAAATTTAAAATTGCGCATACATGTCTATTACAATTTTTCACTTAAAGTAAAGACAACTTAGGAATATTGTAATTTTTATCCATATATATATATAAACAATTTTAGGAAAGTTTTTATACAATTTTTATGGGAAATAAAAAAATCAATTCTTTTTTTTATTTTTCCATAAAAAAAATTCTAAAAAAATTGTATAAATCAATGCCCTTAGGGCATCCGTTAACCTTTCCCTTAATTTAATTTATTATTCAACATTTGTGTACATATAACATGCATAAACTAGAAACATGCTCAAATTTAGCATGATATCCTTTACAAGTAAAACCATATAAATGTCTCACTATATTAACCTTGTTCTCTAGCTATAGTTTGTCATGACTCTAGGTTTATCTTTAAGAAGCAAAACAGAACGAAAGATTGCATGATTGATGCCCACAATACAATATCCTTCAAAGAAACTAGAAAACAGAAAATGCCTTTATATTTCTTTTTTCTTTTTAAACCTTTTTACATTTCCACCACTTTTACTTCACTTGAAAAAGGCAATTATATTAGTTAACTTTTATGATGAAATAAAGCTGCTTTATGCTTTGTATTATTAACATCACTAAGAACCAACTTTACGCCACATCCTTATAAATATAATAAGTCAAGGCCAAGTTGGTCAAGGGCTCAAGGCAAAATATCAAGGTGCATATATAACATAGTCAAGAACTCAAGATTGCTGAACTCACCAGAGCATTAATAATCTCAACCAACTATATGTGATATGAGGCATCTTTTAACTTCTCGAAGTTGGTTTAGTTGTTCTTAAAATCTCATGATATTAATGAAATTCTAAGTTCGAAAGTCGAAACCTCTTGCTAGCAAATCTTGGGTTCATCTTATAAAATTCTTCTCTATAATAACTTGATGCGTGTGGAACGAGAAGACTACATGTGTCATCGTTTTGTTAAAAAAAAAAAAAAAAAAAAAAAAAAAAAAAAGCATCTTTAAAAGATACTCAGAGACAGTACACATCACTTAAAAATCATAGTGTCCTTTTGCTCAACAAAAAAAATGGATAGGTTTGTTCGTCAAATTACTGAAATCTTTACTCCTGTACTTGTCAATCTTTCTTATGCTACGATTAAAAGATTTTTCCTCTCGCCTACCATATTGGAACTTTGGAAGGTCTTATATGTCTACTTGCACCATAGTCTGTCTCTACTTTTTCTTGAAAATTCTTAAAGCAGACATTTTTCAGTGGGACCTGGGTTATCAATGTATATAGTAAACTCCATTGTGAATTTGTGTTATCTTAGGTGCATTTATTGCGATGCATTAGTGTTTGTCTGTTGGACTAAAAACAGTGTAAAAAAATAAAATAAAAAACTTATCCAAAAAAACAGTGTAAAAAAATCTATTTATATTTTCTGGTGATTGGTTTTTTTTTTTTTTTTGAAAATATTTTAAAAATTAGGTTTTCCGATATTTTCATATAGATATAAAAAAATAATAATAATTCACACAACTTTGAAATATCAATACAAAATAATTAAAATCAACCTCCATGTATTAACAAATTCTATCAATAAAAAAATATGGACATCTAAACTAAAGAGAATTAACCCGAAATTCCCAACCTGTGATAAACAAAAATAGAAAAAACACACGCCAAAGAAAAATAATCACACGCACAAGATAATATTTACGTGGTTCGGCAATTTGCCTACGTCCACGGAGTTTAGGAATGGCAACGGGTCGGGTTCGGGCCGGGTTTTTCCATACCCGGACCCGACCCGCGGGCCAAGACCCGTGGCCCGGACCCGCCCCAGCCGGGCCCCACGGGTCCCGTTAAGGGATTGGGCCCAATTCGTGGCCCAATCAAAAAAAAAAAAAATGTACATATTTTGCAAAAAAAAAACCAAATTATTAAAAAAAAATTTAAAAAGCCTTAAGACTATATTTGGAGTAGCTAAAAATTGATAAAATAAAAGCCATTTGCTTTAGTTTCATTTTTTTTTTTTTCTTCACGGCTTTAATCGAATCCATTCGTAACCGGGTTTTTATCCGGGCCGGGTTTCGGGTCGGGTCTCGGATTTTTTTATAAAACCCGGACCCGACCTGGACCCGCTTCGGGTTTTTTTAAAAAAACCCATACCCGACCCTATTCTTAATCGGACCGGGTAAAATCCGGCCCATTAGGGTCGGGCCGGACCGGGTACCCGCAGGTCGGGCAAAAATTGCCATCCCTAACGGAGTTGCAAAGATTCCACTATTATCAGGAAAAAATTACAAAGTGCGGCTACAGTTTTTTCACTCTCTCAAAAACTACAACAACCAAACCCTAATCACCAAAACTTGTTTTCTTCATCCTGCACACATGATTCACAATGGGCTACAAACAGGCCACAAAGCCCAACATAAACCTGTAAAATATAATCTATTTTCTTATTTATTTTGTTTTCTTTATGGGATTTTTGAAGACTTATAAATAAATGAGTGGTCTCAATCGGAATAATCGGAGTAAGTTTCTTGGCTTGATCGTAGGAGTGCAGGACATTAATTTGGTCCTTGTCGCTATAACTTTATAGATGATGCCCAATGGCAATTTGAAGTCACTCTCATAAGAGATAATTATTTTTCTTTCTATTTCATTTTGCTTGAAAGTATAATTATGTGCAAACAAAACAAAAAGGGGATTACAATGGTTTTTTTTTTTTTTAAGAAACAAAGAACAAACACACACATACAAGTGAGAGAAATTATAATTCCAACACAAAAAATATACTATAAATTTCATTCAAAAGCCATAATAAATTACAATGGTTGGCTATAGACGAGACATGTGAGGTTTTACATGTGCCATCTTAATTGTGTGAGTGGTAAACTAATGTGAAAATGCTTTGAAATTTTAGTAAATATTTGTTGTATACTTATTCCATAGGAAAAACTCGTTGCTTTTTTTCTCTCATAATCGTAAATTGAGAATGACTGAGGACTGACTAACAATAAAAGCGTCATTGAATGCAATATGAGCGCTGCATGATTATGACACGCAGAAACTATCAAAGGACAAAGAAATATCTCATTTGTCAATTCGAATAGATGCCCATTTGCATGATTGTAACTTGTAACTTGTATAGTTGTATTGTATGTGAGCTAATTAAGGAGGGCCGTAGGGGTTAGTACTATCTAAGCTTTAATTAAGGAGGGCCATTTAATGGAGCTTATATTTTTTTAATTTTTTTTAAAAGAAAAACCATCTAAAATCTTCATCTATTTTATTTATTTATTTAAGTGATTATGATATTGAGATTTGAGATAGCCATTTTTTAATTAAGGACCGAATTAAACCAACCACAAAATTATGTGACCAAAGGGATCAAAGACGTGGAATCGACCCCATAAAACATAATGATGAAATTATTCAATTTTAGAAATTATAGAGATTAAATCCGAAAATTTTAAATTTAGAAAATCAAAATCAAACCCCGGGACCAAAAATATAATTAACCCTATTCTATTATACTATATTATATATATCATAGGTAAAGCAACAACTTATTTTATGTTTAAAATAAGCTAAAGGTAGATATTTGGATACACCAAAAGGTGGACTTGGATAACATCGTCCTCTCACCACTGCTACGGACATATCTTGTCTCTAAGCTTTTGGCTTCTTTGGTTCTACGCAATTGTGTTAAGATTTAATAAATAAATAAAAAAATAACAATAAATAAATATGAAAACAATGAAGCAGTAGACAAGAGTGTCAAACTACACGGCCACGAACCCCTCGTCATGTTATTAAACAATTTCTTCATTTCTTAATCTGCTAGTTTTGCTATTTTTTTAACCCAAAATTCTTAATCTTTGCTACTTATAATTAAACAATCTAAATTGCCGGTCTAGTTGTGTACATTGTGTGTATTGAATGGCCCACAAATCAAACTTTGCTAAGTCCGTAACATTACACGCCGGGTAATATATATATGACTATATGAGTATGACTAATAATTATTACATAATAGAGAGGTGCATAGCATGTTGTCAAGTGGGCTTGTTAGCCTAGTACACACACCAAAAAAAAAAAAAAAAAAAAATTTTGAGTTTGTGCAGACTCAAACACAAGTAATTCTTAAGTATTCTCAGAGTACAAGAAAGATTATTTTTTCCTCTCAAATTTATGGTGGAATCTATTTATTAAATTCATTTAAGGATTTACCATAAATATAAGATTAATAATTTTTTTAAAAAAATATTATTTTATTATATTTCAAAAGGACCTAAAATTTTTCTCACGAACCTTAAGATAAAAAAGAACGACTTGGTTAAATTCTTCGTTGATAAAAAAGAGGACACTGTAGCAAAATAATTTTTAAATGTATGAATAGTACCATAGGACCCATTTTTAATAAAAAAGTTGCTGAAAAGTAAAATTCATGGGTCCATAAATAGTGCACGATGTGCCCTGATTAGCTGAAAATTGTTTGACAAGTCAAACTTTGCTGCTACTGTTTATGTACAGTGCATGAACAGTAGCCGTAACAGTAAAATTTGTCCCAAAACGAGAAAAAAAAAAAAAAAAAAAAAAAAACGCAGACGCAAACACAAACGCAAACGCCGGACCCAAACGTAGCCCAACTTTTATTTTTTTTCTAATTCTTGTGAAACCCGTGTAGGAATATTCTCATCTCTTTTTCTCTTGTACTTTTTATTTGTTATTATTAATTCTTTTCAGGGTTTTTCACTTATATGTTTTTAACTTTTTTTTTTTTTTTTCTACACAACCTTTTCGAGTCATCTCAAAAGGTGATTTCATTTTGAAAATGGCCCCTTTAAGGCTTTAATAAAGTGCCAATTACATCAAGTGCTGATTTCAGTGCTTAGCCGGTGGGAACTGCACTGGACTAGGGGTGCGTGTGTCACGTGTTAAATCAGTAGTTTAAGACTTTAAGGGCAGTTTGGTATGGTTATTTGAGCAACATTTTTCAGTTTTCAAACAATATTATATGTATTTTCACACATTTTTTTATCTACACGTATTTCTAAAAAATACGAACAACATTACTAAAATAATGTTATCAAACGGCCCCTAAGCGTTTAAAACTCTTCCCATTTCATCCTACTCATATATTGAAAGTTGTCATGTGGGAATCTTCTTTGCTTTATAGAGATATTTTGCTCAGTGCCAAGAATGAAATTTTGCTATGATATCATGTTAAATATTAGTATTGATGTGTATACTATGTTGAATATGATAGAGTAGATGCGAAAGTAGAAGTATAGAATAAGAACACAAGAACACGAAGGTTACGTAAACCCTCAAGAGCTATATCTTTATTGTACAAACTCTGTATTACAATGAATCATAATATGAGTATATATAAGAAACTAAACCCTAAACTACTAGTACAAGTAGGAGACTTATATTACACACAAAGTAAGGGGGTTTGAGCCTATTATATTGGGCTAATATGTCAAATATATCCCTAAAACTATCAAATTTGATCCTAAGTTAATGCTAATTTCACTTTTGTAGATATAAAACGAAGTAAAGGAAAGTGCAATGTGTTCCACGTAGCTCCCATTGGTGTCATGGTGTAATAATTATTAGGAGTGGACACCATTGTTGAAACTATCTCTTAAAAAAAAAAAAAAAAAAAGAAAAAAAAAAGAAAAGAAAGGAAAACAACAGTTTTTTAAACATTTAATGTTAAAACTTACAAGTAACGGTACAATTTCTTCAAATATATATCTAAAATTTGACCAACGATATAAAATGACTTCTTATACTTGTAAGCCAATCTATATATAATATATATTAAGAGAAATGATATGTCTACAATATTTTTATAACAAATCCTAAGTGGCAGGTTGTTACTGGTTGTTATTGTTGGGGCAAAAAAGTAATCTTAGTGTTAGTTTTAAATTTGAACCAATAACAACTAACCACCTGTGATTTGTTGTAAAAATGTTGTAGAAATATTGTAGACGTAGCATCTCTCATATATTAATAGGTAAAATTTAGAGAAAGCTCAATTAGAATTTAAAATTAGAATCCAATTTTGCCTCATGTGTCTAAATTTAAGTGGGGACTACACCATAATTATCCACTTAAGTTTGAGTTATGTGTCCACTTAAGTTTTTTAATTTTTGTATTAAGTGAGTTAATGAGTGCAAAATACAAGAATCTAATATTAATAAACTATAAAATTAAACAAATAAAAAAAACAAATCACATATACTCAACAAAGATCACCACACGTTCTATCTTATTAAAAATTAGAAAAAAAAAATCAAAAGTAGTATTAAAAATCGTGTTTAATTATTTGACTAATTATTTATATTTTTATAATAAAAATTGTGTTTAATTTTAAATGTATTTATACGTACGATGTGTTACAAGCTTTTTTTTAATTAATAATTTGACTAATTATTTATATTTTCATAATAGAAATTATGTTTAATTTTAAATGCATCCATCCGTTTACATGGATTACATGCTAGTTTTAATTAATGCAACAAAACTAATATCTAATTGTTTGAATAGAATCAGTCTTACATACGGACTCCAAGAAATAGTAATATTGCTACTTGAAGTCATGGTCTAAACCGCGTTGGAAAAACTAGACTACTTCTTCAGTTCTTCGTAAAGATGAAATCAATGGCCTATTTTAGCACTATTCTTCAAAAACTCTATTTTGTTTTAAACCAACAGTAAAAAATTTATAATAAAAAAAAACTTTGAAATTTAAATAGTATTTCTACCACAACCCTTGATTATTATTATTATTTTGTACCCTTTTTGGTTTGGTTTGTTTTGTTGTCGTTATCAATGGACCAAAGTGAGAAGAGGACATCTCTATTGGCAAACTACGTGGTTGCGAGTAAAAGTAGAGGACAATCATTTTTTTTTTTTCTGAGAAATTAAAATCAATAGTGTTTGTTTGGACTTTGGAGCCCTTGATTTGAAAAAAAAAGCACAAATATCTTCTTTGCGTGAGGGAAAGAAAAATTGTACAAAAATTACAAAGTCATGACTAGCTAGTGGGCTTTTATTGAAGTCAAGGTGGTTGACCCTTATTATGACCCTTTCCATGGGCAAGGGGATAGTACTGAGAAGGAAAGTGAAGACCGAAGACTGAAGACTGAGGACCAGGTCATGATCATATTAATATGTACTAGAGTTTGCTTCTACTGACGCAGTCCATACGGTTTTGGTTTGACAATTCCTGGCCTAGCTTTAAGCTTTAATAGACTTACATGTAGAGCTTTTCTTTTTCTTTTTCTTTAAGAATTTGATGGATGATTTTTAGGATGGACTTATTTGAGATGCCCTATTGGGCCAAACAATACGGGCTTCTAATCTTGACATGGTCTAGATTCTAATCTAGCCATTTATTGAATCTAGTTCAATTGCATATAGAGCAGCCCACTTCTTTTTTTCTTTTTCTTTTTTTGGTGAAAGGGAACTTAAATTAAACATAATTAAGAAGTACAAAGTTTAAGGTAAGAAACACTCCAAAGCATTAGCTAATAACGGGTACAAAATAAGGGAAGGAGGTTGCAAGTACAACATAAAACTATCACTAGTAGAGTGTTCTTCCTTGGCCAAAAGATTTGTGCAATGATTCTTTTCACGGTAAGTGTGGTGAATGTGGGTTTCCTAAGAAAGCTTGAGGAGGTACTTGCAATCAAATATCAAATATTTCTATTTAGCTAGGAGAGCAAGAAGTTCATGCTTTAGCTAGGAGAGCAAGAAGTTCTTTTCTTTTATTAGTCTAGATGGAGGATGTTTCACAAGATATTTCCGTTTGGATACAGTTGAAAACTGAAAACTAAAAAACACTGTAGCAAAATAATATTTAAATATGTGAATAGTACTGTGGGATCCATTTTTAATAAAAAAGTTGCTGAAAAGTGAGGTTTGTGGGTCCCGTGAACAATACACGAGACCCACTGACGTGCTAAAAAGGTGGAAAAAGTCAAACATTGCGGCTACTGTTCATGAACCATGCATGAACAGTAGCCGTAACAGTGAGGTTTGTCTCTCAAACGCGTGCCAAAAAAAAAAAAAAAACGCCAGACGCAGACGTGCTGGGTTTTTCAACCCAATCCAAACGTAGCCTTAATCTAAGAAAGCTATGGTCTCTTTATCAAAAAAAATCAAGGCATTACATGGATGAGTTATATACTTATATTAGTTAATATATCATGAGAAGTAAGAATTGTGATCAGAGCTTTTGCATCTATCTCAATGTACAACTTTCTAATATTGAGGTTATTTGCTAAAATAAGACTATCCCGTAGGCCCAAGAGCTCAGCCGCCATAGAGTGAGTTATGCCAATGTTTCTGGTTTTGCACTATTTAGATCTATTCGTGGAGATTGTAAGAGGAAGTTTTCTTTTCTTATGGGATAGAAAGTGAACCCCAAGAGTTGTATGGGCCTCATGTTACATCTCCCTTGATCTAATTCTTGGACTTAGGGCCTCATGTGACACCACCCCTTTGCTTCATCCATTTCATGAAACAATAGGCCGCGGTCCGTTCGTTTTGTCACACCACCTTTTTTTTTGGTATGCATGAGAGCATGAGTATGCTTGGTTGTGTGCATTTGAATTGGGTTGTTCTGAGCCTATTAGCTAAAGTTTTGGGTTTAGATATGCAGTCCCTGACCCAATATGTTTGTCTGCCTATTACATCAAAAAAGCCTCTTAAAGATCATAGGGAGAGAAGCATGGAGACCAGTAACAATATAGTGCAGTACTGCAGTTGCAATCTCCATTTTTAAACTATGAAATGAAATTAAGCAATGTACCTCTTGGTTTTTTTTTTTTGTTTTTTTTTTACGATTCTATAGTTACAATGGGAAATGAAGAATTTGAACCATAAATGTTTTTAATTAGAAAATATCATAAAGTGCTAGTTAAGTTACAAGACTCTTGACGCAATGTACCTTTTAAATTATTAGAAATTAGTCAATAGCTTGTGCTTTAACCGAATATAAATTTTTTTTTTCTCTTTTACTTTTTTTCTAAATATAAATTTTGATAATTATGGTAACTATTATTATTATTATTATTGTATGTTTGTGATTGTAATTATTAATAGATCTGTATTATGTTTTTTGTTTTGAGTGACTGGAATGCCACTCCAAATTTGTTGCAAGTTGCAACCCTTCATGACTTTTATCTTTTAGCAATATGATAGTTTGTATTTTGTTGTCATTTTGGTCATCATTTTCAAACAATTAATGTTTTAGATTCATCTCATTGGATCTATAAAATTCTTGAAATTTTTTTAGTGGAGACTCTTAGAAACAATGGTCGAGAAACCCTCGTTTATGTAGCTTAAAATTAAAAGATAATTGTTAGAGTCTTTTTCATGATCTATACTAAAAAATGTTGTAGATGAGTTTGATACTTGAATTAAAGAACATTTTGATAATAAAAAAAAATGATAGAAGAGACAAAAAGCCCTCACTTTAGACCCGTTTTTATGGTAACTGGTAAGAAACCATAGTGAAATTAAAATAGGAAAAATCTGAATAAAAATCAACCACAAGAGGCATAATGACCGATTATAATTTGATGTCCTGGTTAACCAAACCAAAGGATCAATTTTTTTTAGCAAGTTTGACGGTAAGTTAGGATTCTAGCAAAAACAATTAACAAAAGGAGTCTAGAACTTTTACAATATTTAGCACTCCTAGAGGACATTAATATAGACTTAATATAGACATATAGTTCCTCTAGTTTTTCAAAGATTGATGGACAACATCTTTAAAGACCTTGATGATTTTTGTATAGTTTATTGATGATATCCTTATGTTCTCTAAAACAATAGAAGACGTCTTAAAAGGAATCTATAGAATTTATAGGCTTAGTTTTAAATCAATTAGGCTTAAAACTACAAGAACATTTAATTTCTAAAATGAGAAATATCTTGAAAAAATTGAAGATAATAAACAATTATAAACTTTTTTTTATAGAAATTCTTAACTATGGAGGAATTTTTTTTTTTTTTTAAAAGAATCTCTCTACAAAAGAAATCCCTCTCTCTCTTTTTTCTGGAAAAACTTAAAAATATCTGATTTATTTGGACAAATAATATCCGAATTGATAAAACAATTCAAAAAAGAGGGCATGTTCAGTAAGCTGTAATAGGTACTGTAATATAATAGTTATTCATATAGTTTAGATATTGGGTAGTTTGATTATATTTTTATTATAGAAAATAGTTATTCTTTATGAATAGCTATTCTTTAAAATGAGGAATAAATATTCATCTCTAAAAGATTTGTAATAATTATTCCTTAGTAAGTGTAATAATTTCTTAAATTAATATATTTCCAAATAAACAAACTTTCCATGCACATAATAATTATGACAATAAAAAAATCATCAAAATTGGGGCAAAAAAGTAATCTCAATGGTAGGTTCAAATTTGAACTAATAACAACTAACTACCTATAATTTATTGTGAAAAATGTTGCAGATGTAGCATTTCTCACTATGAGAAATGCTATATCCACAATATTTTCACAACAAATTCTAAGTAGCAAGTTGTTACCGGTTGTTATTATTGGGGCAAAAAATTGATCTTTTTTTTTTTAGAAACCGGCAAAAAAGTGATATCGATGGTAGATTCAAATTTGAACCAATAACAACTAATCATTTATGATTTGTTGTGAAAATGTTATGGTCGTATCACTTCTCAAATAACTATTCTCTTTCTCAAATTTAAAAAATATTATTTTTTAGGAAATATAATTATATGAGTAAAATATTTCTTAAAATATATCATAATTTTTATTCTAATGTTACATCTCATAACCAAACTTATGAATATATTTAATTATTCTATTACAACACTTTTTATTCTCAGTAATAAAAGATTACCATTCATGTCGTAATTCTAATTTAGTGTACCAAACATACCCTTAGATGACTTACCTAAGAATTATTTCCTAAAAAATAAGATCAATCAAAACTTGAAACAAATGTTTCATATATATGTTTTAAAAGCAATACCAAAAACGTAATGGCAAAGATATAATGGTCACACTCATAAGACCAATAGAGAAATTAGATCTAGAATAGATCCTATTTCTAAAAAACTTCAACAACAAAAAGAATTAAAAAGTATAATACCATTGCAAATTATATATAGTTTTAGAAGTTTTAATATATTAAAAAGGTTCTAAAAAAATCCAAAAGACAAGACATGTTTTCTCTTCCAAAACCACAAAAGCCCAATATTGCCCAACACAAACAAATCCAACCCTACCTAATCGCTCATTCACATAAAATCAATTGGGCTCGGAGGCCCAATATATCTCCGTCACCGGTGACTCACTGCCACAGTGTACGTTAATTTTTGCGACCTCATAATCTCCAACACAACAACAACCTGAAAACAAAAAAACAAAACAAAAACAAAAACTACTGTGGGCTTTCGTGTGATCGTATCGAAACCACGTGAAAGCGAAAAAGCTCAGATCAACTACTCCACCGTCACACTGAGATCGCTACGCTCATTTTCACAATCCTCACATATAAGCAAAAGTACAATCTCGCTTACTAATTAATTTCCATATAACCCATTTCTTTCCCTTCTCTCTAGGTTTTCCTTTTCGTCAATTCCTTTCTGTTACTGTAAGCCTCTTTTTGTGTTTGTTCTTCAAAAGTCAAACCAGCTCCAATAATTCCTTGATTCTATTGGATTTTTTTTTTTTTTTTTTTTTTTGTGGTTTTAGGATTTCTTGCAATTTGGTGACCCAACAACATGGATTTGGTATCTGGCTACAAGGTCACTTCTCTCTCTCTCTCTCTAATGCATGTTCTAATAGTTGTAAATTTTTATCTTTTGTGACTAATTGATTATAATCGTTTTAATGTTTTAGATTTTTAATTGTATGGTTAGACCTTAATAACCCTTTTTATATGGTCATCTATAGCATATATTAAAGTTGCAAACTCTAAAATTTCGGTATATGGGTTTATAATGAATGGTGGGCACAATAGTTTTTTTTTTTTTTTTTTTTTTTTCCTACTAATGGTATGATTTGATTATGTACAAGTCATGGGCAGAATGGGGTTTTTTTTGGTTAGTGAGGGTTGTTGCCATTTGATTTTGAGCCAATTTATGATTGAATGGATTTTGTGGTTGTGCCTTTTATATTATGTTTGGATGTAATTGAGCTTGAAATTATTGTGCAGGGGGTTGTTGGGCTCGTTTTTGGCAATGAGAATTCTGGTTCAAATGAAGATAGGTAAAGTTCTCTTTTATGTTCATGATATTTATAAATTTGAAGAAATTGAAAATGACCCAGATACAACTTTAGTCTTTTTCTGTCATAACTAATTCTAGAAGAACTTGTTTTTGAGAAATAAGGGTTTATGACTTATGACTCAGACACACTTTGCATTCTCGTATTATACGTTTTTTTTTTTTTATAAAATTGTTATCCTGTGTTGTTTTCGGTCCTTCATTGGAGTTAGGAGAGAGATCATTGCTGTAATGTATCTGAACTCGGAAGAAGTTAGGCATTTGAAAGTAATGTATCATCTCATTGGAATAGGTGGTTAATGTAAAAATACATCAGTTCTGTTAGGAATTTTTGAGGAATATGCATTTAGCTGGTTTATGCAGCTGGTAGCCTGTTTTGTACTGTATTGTTTTCTCAAAGCAATTTAGTTGCTACCTTTTGCCTCTCTTGCAACTACATTTCTTATGTCCTGAATATTCTAAAGTGTTCTTTGCTTCATTTCTTATTGCCATGTATCGCTGTTTTATTTGTCTGGAGAAGTATTTGCCTTTTGTAATCAATCTTCTGTGTGCTTTGTATTGATAGCTATGTTGAGCGCTTGCTAGACCGTATAAGCAATGGTAAACTGGCTGAGGACCGGAGGAGTGCCATGATTGAGCTTCAGGCTATTGTGGCAGAAAGTCGCAGTGCCCAGCTAGCATTTGGGGCAATGGGTGAATCAGTGAATGCTTCTCTCTTGTATGATATAGTGGATTAGTTTTTGTGCCTTGATTGCATTTTATAATATTTTTTATTTACTTTTGCAGGCTTCCCTGTAATGTTGGCAGTCTTAAAGGAAGAACGTGATGACGTTGAAATGGTGGAAAATCTTTCTTCCCCATATATCTTTATCCCATGTTTTTCCTTTAATTTCAATTCCATCACTCAAAAAAGTACATATTAAGAGAAAAAAATTGAGAACTGAACTGTGGCTTTTAATTATCCACATTTTTCTGATATATCTTCCCCCTTAGGTAGCTTAAAAACAATTCCGACATGATCTTCAGTATCAGCTGTCTTATATCCTAAAATATTTTATGGTTTAATGGTTAAATTCAACAGTTCGGTAAAATCCATGGTTTGATCCATATTTCGTTTTTGGAGATTCTTCTGCCTGTATTTAGGCTAAGCCATTACCAACAAGTTGAATGTTCAAATTCTGGCATGCTATATTTTATTGAAAAAACGCTTATGACCAGGATGGACCAATCACACTGATTTGGTTCTGACCTTGGACAGAGGATCTGTAGAAAATATTCTTGACTGTTATCTCAGAAATTTTTTTTTTTTTTTTTTTTTTTTTTTTTACTTAGAAAAAAAATAAAATAAAATTTTGAAGGACTCCACAATCAACTTACCAAAAGAAAGATTCTCTACTGAAGATCTTTTTTGGTCATTGGCGGAAACTAACTAAGTGGGACACGAGCCTTTTTTGGTCATGGCTGACAAATATGACCCATTTTTACTGCAGAATTTACATTCTTATCCTGCAAGATTGATTGTTATTTGTATACCTTTTCCCATTATTTCATTCAATGTGAAATAATCTTCAGTTTTATTATGTCCAAGAACTGAGTAAGACAATGAGTTCATTCGTTCCATTTGTGCAGGTTCGGGGTGCTTTAGAAACTCTTGTAGGTGCTCTAACTCCTATTGAGCATGCAAAAGGGCCAAAGAATGAGGTTCAACCAGCTTTAATGAACAGTGATTTGCTTTCCAGAGAAGCAGACAGCATTTCTCTTCTTCTAAGTTTGTTGGTGAGAGCTCCTCACTTAAATTTTGATCACCATGGATATGTTATTGGGCGTGTTTGGTATTGCTGTAGGAAGTAGAGTTCTAGCTGTAGAGCATTTGAGATTAAAAAATTTAACTCAGTAATGCTAAGTGCTATAAAGCTGTTAAACTGTTTGGTAACCAATTTCTAAGGAGCTTTCATTTGTTCAAATTTCATCTCTAACCTTAAAGTTGTTAAAAACTCTTCATTTCTGCTAAAAAAAGCTCTTAGAGCCTCACAGAAATTTTCACCTCTCTTACATTAATACTAGACACACACATTAATTGTATTTGGTTGGTTTACTATATTTGCTTGGTTTCTGCATAGCATCATGGCCTTTTTCATTGTTATTTTGGTTGGATGCTTTGGCAGTCAGAGGAGGATTTCTATGTACGATATTATACTCTTCAACTTTTGACAGCGCTCCTCACAAATTCTCCAAATAGGTATTAGTTTCTCAACTACTTCTTGCTTTTGTGCAAATTTGTGGATTCTTTTAAGTTGTAGCAGGAAGAATTTTTGCTGAGTTCGTCTTCAGGTTACAGGAAGCCATTCTTACCATTCCTCGTGGTATAACTCGGCTGATGGATATGCTAATGGATCGTGAGGTACAAAATGTGTTCATGGAATCTTGCTTCCGCTACTTTTTCTCAATGTTATTTTATAAAGGCATATTTCTCAACAATATAAGCTTTTAGCAGTGATCTTATTTGCTAGGAAAATTCAATTTTTTTTATTATCTCCCAGAGTTTTTCTGCTTACAATTCCTGTCTGTTAGTTGAAATTTTGGCTCTTGTAATACTTTATGAGGAGAACAACATATCTTTAATTGTTTGTGTTAAAATAATGATTAGATTAAAATCACCACTTGGTAATTTATCAGTTTGATTATCTTCTTGTACTCTTATTGAAAACAATTGTGGTTCTTAGGTTATTCGAAACGAGGCCTTATTGTTGCTTACTTATTTGACCCGTGAAGCTGAGGTAAGATCTTCCTTCCACTTTGTTATCTGATGGTTCTGCTGAACCTGTGCTTGAAAATGTGTTTGATTTCCCAACTAATTAATACAGTTTTGTGAATTTTAGGAGATTCAAAAAATTGTGGTCTTTGAAGGTGCATTTGAGAAGATTTTCAGCATCATTAAAGAGGAAGGAGGTTCAGAAGGTGGTGTTGTTGTGCAGGTGATTTACTGTTACTCAATTTATCATGGTAGTTTAATCAGCTGGTTCTAGCTTGTTTGCTGATAAATCACTTGTCTTGCAAATGGCTTCTTATTGTTTGGGCTTCTACAATTTAAAACTTCTTTTCTTTACGGACTTTTGAATGTGATACTTTTTTCGTTTATATCAATTGATTGAGTAGTTGTCATGGATTACTAAGACAGCTTCAGCAATGGAGTTATGACAGAGTTTAAGTGCCTCTATTGCATATCACTAATTTGCTAGCTAAATGAGCTGTTTATATGCTATAATTACATTGACCTTCTGCACCATTTGCAGGTTTTGTTTCTGAATATATTATTTTGTCATTGGTTCTTTATGGTTATGATTTTACTTGTAGCTCAAATTAAGGACTCTTGTAGTTTCACCAGTTTTTTTGAGTTTGAAACCCACATGCTTTATATTATCCTTTGGCTGTCCTCTTCCGTATGGGTTATGTTGCTCATTTGACACATACTAGTTGAACATTTTAAGTGACAAGAAAGCATATAAAAAGGCTTTGTTGATCCATCATCATGATTTTCTCTTTATGGTTCTACTTGCCCAGACAAACATCTAACATAGGGTGGGGGGGGGCAGGTGGTGGAATATTCTTTGTAGAAAATTTGTTACAATAAACAGAGTTATGTGCATGGGCCTTGATTCTGAGTCCCATTTTCAATACTTTTTTTTCTTCTCAGAATCAGAGAACAACTTATGGTCGCTGGCTGTTTAGCTATTCCTCAATTTATTTATTTCTATTTTTCTTTACAAGCATTTGAGAATTGTGTGAATATCTTGGTTATAAAACTATTATACATGTAATGGTGCAGGACTGTCTCCAATTGTTGAACAATCTTCTCCGAACTAACGCATCTAATCAGGTCTGCAGCCTCTGTTGTGTTATATTTTATGCACGAGATTCTCTCCTGCTCCTAATGTTTCCAAGTGTGGTTCAGATACTACTGAGAGAGACTATGGGATTTGACCCCGTAATATCAATTCTGAAGCTACGGGGAAGTACTTACAGTTTCACCCAACAAAAGGTTAGATACTCAAATGTATATAAAATTTTACCATAGATCTTTGAATTTTCTGTCACAGAAGCCTTACTGGTATTTCTTCTTTTCCTTGAAACAAACGCCCTGCCAGTAGACAATTAATCTACTCAGTGCATTAGAAACCATTAATTTGTTAATGATGGGAGGTACAGAGGCTGATCCCGGAAAAGATGCAAATAAGCTGACAAATAAAGCAACACTGGTTCAGGTTTCTTACTAACTTCATATCTGCTATAATTATTTCCTTTAGAATCATTAACTTGGTGGTATCTTATCCTGTAATGTGTATATTGGTTGTAGAAAAAAGTATTGGATCATCTTCTTTTGTTGGGTGTCGAAAGCCAGTGGGCACCAGTCGCTGTCCGTTGTGCGGTAAGATGACTATTCTGGATATTGTTCACTCTGTCTTTTTGTCTCTCTGTCTCTCTCTCAGACACACACACACACACACACACACACACACTTTTTGTGCACATATAATTTGCACAGAGAGAGAGAGAGAGTTAAAAGGTTAGATATTACACAAATAAGCATTTAGGAATTCTATTTCAAATTTCTGGTACTATGTATACACCACCATGTTTCAGAATTTTTTTCTCCCACATTTTAAATACAGTAACTTTCATTTGTTATTGGTAGATTAAGGGGGAGTTTGAGGTATATTTGTTTTACTTTTTTGCCTATTCACTTTGTCAGGCATTACAATGCATCGGTGATCTGATTTCTGGACAACCCAAGAATCTTGATATCCTTGCAACCAAAGTTCTGGGAGAGGAGCCACAAATGGAACCTGCTTTGAACTCTATTCTTCGAATCCTTTTGCGGACGTCTAGTATGCAAGAGTTTATTGCAGCTGATTACGTTTTTAAGAGCTTCTGTGAGGTTGATAACATTTATCTACTTTATTTTGTCATTTTCTTTGGTTCCTAAGCATGTTCAATGCATAGTTAATAATCTAAATCTTTTGCTCATATACATCATTGCTTCTTGACTTTTTATTTTTGCTTGTTTTTGTTTGCTCTACCTCTTGTACCAGAAAAATTTTGATGGCCAAACAATGTTAGCATCCACATTAATTCCTCAACCGCATTCAATGACTCATGCTCCCTTTGAGGAGGATGTGAACATGTCATTTGGAAGGTTTGTCTATTCTCTGTGCATTAAGGACTGCATTTTACTGATTAATCTGTTTTGAGCTTGGTCCATATATTAAATTATGTTACATGAATTTTAAAAAAAAAGGCATCACATTCTTTTCTTCTTCTAAAAGCTACTTCTGATGAATAAGCTTTTTCTCCTGCAGCATGCTATTGCATGGTCTTACCTTGAGTGAAAATGATGGTGATCTTGAGGTAATGTGGTTCTTTGGTAATTTAAGTTCTAAAGACAACAGTAGTACCAGCTGAATTTGTTGGATTGTATCATCTTTACGTACATAGATTACAATCTTTCCATGTGCGCCAATGGATTTTTTTTTGAAACACAGACTTGTTGCAGAGCTGCTAGTGTTCTTTCTCATGTACTAAAGGATAATGTCCAGTGCAAAGAAAGGGTAAGCAACTGCATTTCCTTCTCATTGTTGTCTTCCCATGCTTTTAGTAATAGTCTGATCAACTGATGTATCATTTGTATGCCTGTCATGTATGTGGCTTGCATAAATACATATGCTTTTTCAGTTCTTCTTTTACCTAACAAAAGAAAAAACAATTACCATCTTCAAATTAAAAGTTATCTGGAGAATGATTGCATTCGTGTGGGAGGTTGATTCCTTTGCAGTGGGCAATGTTTTAAATACAATAGAGTTTCTTTTTTCCTTTTTTGGACTAAACAAACGTGATAAGGAACATTCATTAGAATTTATCATGGTTTTAAAAACCGGACCGGATGGTTCAACTGGAACCGGATACGGAACAGGTCCAGTAAAAACCGGGAAAATTGGCGGTTCAACCTGTAAAAACTGGAAACCAGACCTATTTCAGTTCTTTGACCATTCCGGTTTTTAAAACCTTGGAATTTATACTTAATTGCTGTGAAATTACTTTTCTTTCTTTTTATGTTTTATGTCTTTCATCTACTCCTGCATATTGTTGTTTGCCCTTTTAATTGCATTATAAATGGTTCTAGAACCAAGGCAACTGCCTCAGTGGTTGCAATGCGTGAAAAAAATTGTTGGAGTTGGGGGCTGCAGGTTCGATTCCTCTCAACAACAGTTTCAAAAGTTCTATTTCAATATAGGACACTACATTGACTTAGACAGCACGCTCATTAAATGAGCTGCGCCCCAAAACACCTTCTTTGTACTATGTTAGAGTTAGACTTGGACAGCACGTACAAGAGATTTTTTTTTTTTAAAATTAACAAATAGCAATATAGGTTAATTGTTGTATTGAATGTTGGGCTGTTAAGAAGCAATATATTCATAAAATGAGTGTAACTGAAATGAGAATGTTAATATGAATAAGTGAAAATAAACGGAATGATAGGATTTGAAATGAGGAAATCCACTTAAAGATAGAGGTAGTTCCTACTGATGAAAAGATGAGAGAGAGTCACTTGAGATGATTTGGTCATGTTCAAAGGAGGGCGATTAATGCACCGGTAAGAAAGAGTGAGTTGATCCAAGTTGAGGGAATTAGACATCAAAAAAAAAAAAAGTTGAGGGAATTAAAAAAAGGTAGAGGAATACCCAAATTAACATTAATGGAACAAATAAAAAAGGACTCATCAATTAAAGAAGTAACAGATAATATGAATTTAGATAGGAATATAATGGAGGAAAATAATACATGTGACCGACCCTAACTAATTTGTTGAGGATCCATAGCCAATCCCAAATTTTTGGGATTAAGGCTTGTTGTTGTTGTTATTGTTGTTTTTGTTGTATAAATGGTTATAGTGGGCGTTATCTATCCTCTATATGTTATATGATTCTGAGAACTTGGTGAAAATAAATACATAAATCTATTCTTTGTGATGGTGTGCACCTTAGGCTTACTGTTGAACTTTTTTTTATCTCACACCATTGGCCACTTTGATGGCCACCTTATAAAGCTTGAGTGTTTACAAAGAAATGTTTCTACATGATGGGATGTAAAGTCTTGAGGTAGGTAATTATGTGCCTCAAGATGGAAAGAAACTCATAATTAAGCTATTGAAAAAGAGAAGCCTCAAAAAAATGAAAAAGGAAAAAGTGAAAACAATGACTTTTGCATATATCAATCTGATTTTGTTAGAGTATGTGCAGGTTATTCGAATTGAACTTGAGCCACCCATGCCATCACTAGGAGCTAGTGAGCCACTAATGCACCGAATGGTAAAATACATGGCTCTTGCCTCTTCCATGAAAAATAAAGATGGAAAATCAAGCACATCAGGAAATCTGTATGTTCAACCAATTATCTTGAAATTGCTGGTCACATGGCTAGCTGATTGCCCTAATGCAGTGCATTGCTTCCTAGATTCACGTCCCCACCTTACATATCTGCTTGAGTTGGTGTCATATTCCTCTGCAACAGTGTGCACAAGGGGTTTGGCAGCAATTCTCTTGGGAGAATGTGTAATTTACAACAAATCCAATGATAATGGAAAGGATGCTTTTACAGTGGTTGATACCATAAGCCAGAAACTCAGGCTTACATCATACTTCTTGAAGTTCGATGAGATGCAGAAAAGCTTCCTTTTTACCTCTGTAAAGTCAGCCCAGCCTCGTAAAGCATTGACAAGATCTACTGCTGCTAGCATGGCAGATATTGAAGATGTTGACGAGAATGATTCATCTGATCAGAAAGATGAGGATCATCCCATTCTCTCGGCAATCTTTGATGTTCAATTTGTGAACCTTGTCAAGAAATTGGAGGGAGATATCAGAGAAAGCATTGTTGAGGTCTACAGTCACCCAAAGAGCAAGGTGTCAGTGGTGCCAGCAGAATTGGAACAGAGAAGTGGGGAAAGTGATGGGGAGTATATCAAGCGGCTGAAAACATTTGTGGAGAAGCAGTGCTCTGAGATACAGGTATTGTTCTTTTTACAATTCATGCTTTTCTAATCATTCTTCCGAAAAGTGTAGCATAATGAATGGGAAAAGCGTCACATAATGAATGGGAGGGTACCATCAGGATAGTAATATGGATCAGCTGTAGGTGACCCTCTCAGTTTGTCAGATGGCTGTCTGGTTACAAATGGTGTTATGGTTGTCAAATCTTTCTAAAGCTGTACTAGTGTCAACATTTCCAACATCCTTATGTCATTCTATAATGATTCCAACATCCTTATATGTCATTCTGAGGCATGTCCTTACTCCTTGGAGAATTTTCTATAACGATAATATTATAGCATTGGTCATATTAAAATTTGTGGTCAGAAGTGTTGCCCATTAACTCATTGTTGATGGGCATAAGCATTGGTGATTAACAGGCCATCTTGTTGGAAGATTTCTGTAGAACTGCACTTCAGTGAGGACTAAATTTGACTTTGCTCTTTTTTTTTCCCCTGCCCTTTCCTCCTCTTGTCTTTTAGGACCTTCTTAGCCGAAATTCACTTTTGGCTGAGGACCTTGCAAAAACTGGTGGAGGCAGTAATTCCCAGCCTGAACAGAGAGTGAGTGGGGGCCTGGATAGAGTCCAGGTAGAGAAACTCCGAAGAGATCTTCAAGAAGCATCTCAACGGTTGGAGATTCTCAAGACAGATAAGGCCAAGATCGAGTCTGAGGCATCCATGTACAGAAATTTAGCTGGGAAGATGGAATCTGATCTGAAGAGCCTATCTGATGCTTACAACAGTCTTGAACAGGCCAACTTATATCTAGAAAAGGAGTTGAGAGCTTTGAAGAGTGGAGGGCCCCCAACAATTCCAGATGTTGAGGCAATAAAGGCTGCAGCAAGGGAAGAAGCCCAGAAGGACAGTGAGGCAGAACTGAATGATTTGCTTGTGTGCCTTGGCCAAGAACAGAGCAGGGTGGAAAAATTAAGCGCGAGGTTGCTTGAGTTAGGGGAGGATATTGACACACTGCTTGAAGGTATTGGAGATGATGTTGGGCTGCCTGAAGAAGGTGAATAGGAGGAAGGCTGAATATATGGGTCCTTCTTGTCTTCTGCACTTAGGTTTGCTTTGTTTTACCTTCTGTTTAATTGTAATTCCTCCTTGTGCCGAAGGCAAATCTTAAATTACGCACTAAAACCAGTATCTTTTTGTGTAAATTAACTTAGACTAATGTTAATTATGTGATCTTTGTGCCAAGTTTGGTTTTAAAGTATCAGCCAATTATTATTCACTAGCCAATCATATGCATGTATTACTTTGCAATCGGTTGGTCTTCGGTTCAGATCCTTCTTGGTTGGGCAGTTTTGTTGGGTTCCGGGTTGTGGATGGACAGCATATGGTTAGATTGAGCATTCAATTGGATCCAACCATAAAAATTGAGTCTTGGTTGGATCAAGCAATTCATATTTCATACACTCCTCATATGGCCTAAAACAAACATTACTACAGTTCGTTTATCAATTCCCCTAGTTCTGATCTAATTAGCACCACCTATGAGCTCTACAATCCTCAAATTTTGGATAAGTGGAACTGCTTTTTAAGTCAAATTAATGTCTAACGCATGGCTTATGATTTAAGCTCAACAATCCTTAAATGAACAAATTACAACATAAACAAAAGAAGCCAGAAATTTTGGGGCAAAGCAGGAGGAACGAACAGAATAAAGTAACATATATCTTGCAGTCTCTTGTGATTATTAATTTACTCTTAATAAATCTTAAATCGTGTAAGCCTGACAGCAAATTAATAATGGATAAGGATTAATTATGAAGGGGATTCACATTACACCTAACTTAGGTGGCTAGAGAGATAATACTTTTGGCTCACCTCTTAATATTTTGCCACAATCTTGAGAAGGCCTCACATTTTTTTTTTCTTGTCTTTTTCTTTCACTCTAATATAATAACACATATTTTTCAATGAAGTTTGAATGGTATAAAGATTCCATTGTGAACCCAGTGGGGTTGGCCAAGTGGTTGGGCACTTGGTCTCAAATTGGCTGTCTTGGGTTTGACTAGGAGCTCCCTAGTTCAAGTCTGGGCACCAGCACTTTGAAAAAACTCTCTGGGCCAGCGATTTATCCGGTTATGGGTCTACCCGTCGTGAACAATGATTAGTCTCTAGTTGAAAGCTTTGAGGAAACACGGTAAGAAATAAAAAAAAAAAAAAAAAAAAAAAAAGAAGATTCCATTGTGACATCATATTTTCTTTAAATAGTAATATGAATAGTTTTATATACAAATACAATAATATAAATATTTATTAATAACTACCATTTTTATCAAATTTCAAATTTTAGAAGGAAAAAAAAAACAAAAAAACAAAAGAAAGAAAATATCATATTTTGAGAAAAATTTCTATTTATTACACAGATTATTGACTATTTTTTTTCCATACCACTGAAGGGAGAAACAAAATACATAGAAGCATTACAAAAGACCAACTGGAAACCGATAGCAGTAGTCCGTGGCACATTTCTTCTTAATTGTCTGCATAAGTCCTTTGCTATCACTGAGGAACAAAACATTTTGAAACCCTTGATCTTTGGCTACCAATCCAGCTTCAATAACAACCTCCAAAAGAGCTCTAGTGGAAGTTGTAACAGAGGTACTTGCTACTCCAAAAAACACCTTATCTCCCTGCAAAGTTAGAGCTTCATATACAATACCATATCTACATTGCCTCTTCCTTCTAGCTGCTGCAATTTTGATAATTAAGTTCCAGTTCCTGGCTGCAGGTTGCTGCCAAGTGTTGGAACAGCTGCTATCTCTTCTTCTCGGGGTTTGACAACTTGAGAGAGAGGCCTTATACCTACAAGAGAAATTTTGAGCAATTAGAATAACTTCCATTGGATTAGGGCTGATTCCTTGATGCACTACTCTGTTCCGATGGTTCCAAATAGCCCAAAGAGTAATGAAAACATCCTGCAAATAAGACACAGTCCAAATTCCTCAGATCATGTCTTGAAATAATTTGTTTCAGCCAATGTTGAACAGACAAGTCAGAAAAATCTGAAGTATGGATAGCGAGAATGGTTCCATGCCAACACGCCCTTGTGAATGGACAAAGAAGAAAGAGATGGGTTAAACTCTCCTCCTCCTCATTACACATTGGGCAAAGATTTCCATTGGAAATACCCCTAACATGAAGATTATGAAAAGTTGGCAGACAATTGTTCAACAGTTTCCAAACAAAATTACTGACTTTCAAAGGAACCTTAATTTTCTAAAACGATCTCCACCAACCCGAATGAGCATGAAAAAATCCAGATTGGCCTGCATAATTCCTACTTAACAAGTCATAGGCTTTGTACACTTGGTACTCCCCATTATTGGAGAATTTTCAACAGAGTGTATCTTGTACAGAATTCGTCTTGGAAATAGGAATTTGAAGGATTGATGAAGCCTGATGAAAAGGGTATAAACTCCTAACCAAATCAGCCTTCCAAGTCCTAGTATCATGGTCTATCAAATCTCCCACAGTGCCAATAGGGAGGTGAGGCTGGTGTGCACTAAAATTTGAATGGGGAAACCAATCCTTATGGTTTAGGGGAATATTATACCCATTCCCAACCCTCCATTTACCTTCTCTCAAAAAAGGGTGTTCAACTTTGATGATATTTCTCCAAACCCATGAATGATGTGGTTTTGCCCTATAATCCTGAATTGAACTATTAGGAAAATATCTAGCCTTGACAGCTATAGCGAGGAGAGAGTTGGAATTCTGACATAACCTCCAATATTGCTTGTTAAGCATAGCCTGATTCATGGTTTTGAATTTCTTTAGCCCCAAACCACCCATTCTCTTAGGCTGACTAATCCTATCCCAATTAATGAGATGCAATTTCCTTTCTCTATAATCATGACCCCACCAGAATGCATGAATAATAGAGTTCATTTTACTACAAACAGCATCAGGAACTTTAAAGCAAGAAAACGAGTATAAAGGCAAGGATTGAAGAACATAAGCAATTAAAGTTGTTCTACTAGCTTGAGACAACTTCATTTTCCACCCTTGTAATTTTGCTTGCAATTTGTCAATAAGAAATTGAAAGTCAGCAATCCTATTACCTCTCAATTTGAAATGGACACCAAGATACTTGCTAGGTTGTTGAACCAAATTGACCCTGAGAGAATTAGCAAGTCCTACCTGCTCCTCCATAGGCATGTTAGGAGAACAGAACACATCAGACTTAGCCAAATTTATAGATTGACAAGAGATAGAACAATACCATTCCAGGATAGATTGGAGATTTTGAACAGAATTCTTATCTTTCCTGAAAAATAACAAAGAGTCACCAGCAAACAATAAGTGGGAGAAAACCAAGCCATTTCTGCAAACTTTAATGCCTCTGATTTTCTTCAGGGCCTCAGCATGGGTTAAAGAGATGGATAAAATATTTGCACGCATGAGAAATAGATATGGTGACAAAGGGTCTCCTTGTCTAAGACCTTGAGAAGGTTTGAAGGACTTAGTCATACTTCCATTTATCAACAAGGTATATTCAACTGTTGTAACACACTCCATGATCCACCTAACCCACTTGGGGTCAAACCTCATAACAATTAGAACAACCTTCAAATAATTCCAATTGACCCTATCATAGGCTTTTGACATGTCAATTTTCAAAACCCCATAGCTATCCCTCTTCCCCCTCTTTTTCCTAACCACATCAATGATTTCATGGGCCAATAGAATGTTATCAGTGATATTCCTACCCTTGATAAAGGCATTTTGAAAAGGGGTAATAATACTATCCATAATAGGCTTTAGTCTATTGACAAAAACCTTTGAAATAATTTTGTAAAACACATTGCATAGACTGATAGGCCTAAAATGGGACACTTCTTCAGGGATAGGAAGTTTAGGGATGAGAGTAATGAAAGTATGATTAAAAGCTTTAAGTAGGGAACCAAAATGGAAGAAAGCTTGAATAGCATTACACACATCAGTTTTAATAATGGACCAGAAGTTCTGAAAAAAGAAAACATGTATACCATCAGGCCCAGGGGCCTTGTGAGGCCCCATCTGAAAAACTGCCTCTTCAATCTCAAAGATGGATATACCCCTATTGAGTAAAAGAACCTGCTAATCAGTGAGAGAAGGGATAGGAAGCCCACGAATTTCCTATATAATACTCTCCATAGTTAAATTGGAATTACAACTGAAATTTCTTTGGAAGGAATCAATAAAGATCTGCTCAATTTCCTCATGATTGTCAGTATAGTGCCCGTGATCATCCTTAATTTGAAGAATTCTATTCCTGGACCTCCTTTGTCTAACCACAGTTTGGAAGTATCTTGTATTCCTATCTCCATGTAAAAACGAGTTTGTTATAGCTTTTTGTGCCCACATTAACTCCTTCCTATTCAGAAGTTCCTCCAATTGCTCTCTATAGACTCTCTTCCTCTGTATCCTCTTAATTTCAACTTCCACTTTACCAAAAACTTTTTTATTCCATTCTGTGGCCTTACGCTTAACGTTAATGAATTTGTTCCTCAATTGACTATTAATAATATGCATAAAATCAAAAACTTTAAACAATTTAACACATTATTCTCAATATTTAAATATCTATCACGCTTCTTATTTAATATAATTATAATAAGGGTCATGCTAACGAATGCCCTTAAAGCATTGGTTAACAATTAATTTTAAAAAAAAATTTGACATCACTTTTATGGGAAATGAAAAAAACTGTCAAAATATTAATTACTTTATTTCATTTTCTCATAAAAGGTTTCTTTAAATGGATTATTAACTAATACCCTAAGAACATTCGTTAACATTTTTCTTATAAATATCTATCACGCATCTATAAAAGTTAAGCCCACAAACATTTGTAGAAGTTAAGCTGACAAACTTTGGAAATTTTCATGGCCCACTACTAACATTAGATTTTTAATGGTGCCATTACACGTGAAATTCCATCTATCTAGATTTGGAGAAATTATACTGTCCATTGGTGAATTACGTCACTTGTCTATCATTCTATTAAAAAACTCTCACTTGTTTAAAATTGTTGAGTCAATAATTAGTTTTTGTTTTAAAAAATTTTTAAAACAGGTGGGAGTTTTATAATTTGTTTAAAAAAAATTTATTTTAAAAAAAATTTCAACTTAACAATTTTAAACAGGGTAGAGTTATATAATTTCACCTAGATTTGGCAGGGCATTAGACAGACAGAGTGTATTCATTAGATAAACTCAAACTGAAGAAAGGAAAAACCTCAGCAACAGCAACACTTGAGGCTGACGCGGCACCTCGTATGTATATATAAAACAGAATTTTACGAAGAAGAAGAAGAAGAAATCAG
The DNA here is from genome assembly GCA_030021035.2 of Notholithocarpus densiflorus. Lineage (NCBI taxonomy): Eukaryota > Viridiplantae > Streptophyta > Magnoliopsida > Fagales > Fagaceae > Notholithocarpus > Notholithocarpus densiflorus. Next base: position 768,191 of record JARYZH020000112.1, on the reverse strand, counting down.
AATTCAGTTTCTGCAAGTAGAAAGAAAGAAAGAACAATGGAATCATCAAAAAGTGAGAATAACAAAAAAGTGATAGAGCACAAGGCTTATGCTAGAGTTGGACTGCTTGGAAATCCAAGCGACGTGTATTATGGCCACACCATCTCTTTCACTTTCGATAACTTCTGGGCTGACGTTCAATTGCAGCCGTCTGATCACCTTATCATCACTCCCCATCCCACCCACGATCTCGTCCAGTTCCAGTCTCTCCCTCACCTGGTCTCTCTCTCTCTCTCATAATTGATCTGCAATGTAGTGCTTTGAATTTGAAGATCTGGGTGTATATATATGTTTTTTTTTTTGTTATTGGGTTTGGTATTGCATGCAATGTATAACAAGCTCAATTTTTGTTTTTGTTGTTTATTTTGGTGTTATCTACATTTCTCTAAATGGGTTTTTTTTTTTTTTTTTTTTTTTTGGGTATTAGAATGTGATTTAGATTTGATCTGTAGCTTGCATTTGCTGTGAAAGGTTGGATGCGATGAAATTTGAAGGTTAGATCTTGATGTGTGGGATTTAAAGGTTCAGTTTTTGATATGGTAACTGGTGGGATTTCATGTATAAGATTTGGAGAATTATTATTTTTACTGCTCTGGGGGGAGTGGATCTTATCAGGAATATGTTATCAATGGGACCCACTAGTATGTCAGATCCAAGTACTGAATAATTACTTTAAATCTATATATATTAAGAATCTCCTCTAACCCTTTATATGGCGATTCTACGTGTATTGTAATCACATGACTCATTGACTGATTCAAACAAGTCGTGACTTTTAAATAGGTCCTAAAAGTACTTGTGAATAATCATTTTAGTCTCCATGTAGTGGGCTGGAAGAATTTCCTTGAAATCAATTTGGATGAACATGTTGTCCTTTATGCATAGGAGAAATGCCGTTGGAATTATTATTAAATCATGTTTGCCAGTTGAGTGTGATGGATAGAGCAAAATATGTGGATTTGTTGCACAGTTGTGGGCTGCAAGGACCGGGCACGTATGGTGTCACATCAGTTCAATTGAAGCCCTTATGAACCGGGCATTGGATATGGCTCTGAATAGAGCAAAGAATGCAGATTTCTAGAGTTGATGCAGTTGTATATTTGGTGCCTTAAACTGCTGCATTTGCTGAATCAATGATTTAGGAGTATGGGTATTTTTTTCACAAACTGTGTGCAATTCTATAGTTTGCATGTGGTAGGATAAAGGAAATTTGTTCAGGAGAGTATGTGTTGTCACTTAAGTATTTATATGTTTCTTTTAACAGATTGAAAGGTAAACTTTTGCATACCAAAGTTATAGCTTTTTTGTTCTGATATGCATTTGGAGTTATGTGTGAAAATTCTTTTGTCCAGTAATTGTAGGTGATGGTGTTCCTCTAGTGTTAGTTTTTCAGTTACCCAGTATACTGTTAGTCGTACTCAGTTCACATAACTTCCACTTCAGGGGTCTGGGAGAGGTCATGGTGGGCGGCCGTACGGCATTTGTTTTGGAGTGGCTGATTCCTGGTATCCAGTAATACCTTCTAAATCACAATTTGAGTTTGGCTTGACATTGTCCAATTCACATCCAAATGCAAAGGCAATAAATAAATAAATGAATAGGTGGTTTTGAGTTTTTTTGGGAGGGAAGCAGCTTATCTTACATTATTATATATTTTAGTTTGTCTCTCTTTCTTGATGGGTGTGTTTTTTAATGTTAAGGTTTTTTTCCCTTCATATAGAATGTTGTGGTGATCAAGTCTTATCTTAGTCCATGTACATGATGCTACAGGTTCTGGATTCATCATAATAAAAAATGTTCTTTTACCTTTGTTTACAGGTGAGTCGGTTAGATAATGAAGGTTATTATGGAGGTGTACGATTGCTTATGGCAATTTGTAGAGTTTTCCATAATTATTGCAAGGATAACAAGATTGATCTTCATGGAGGAAATTTCACTCTATCATATGACACTAATATCCCTCGTCAGGTAAAGCTTTAGTCCAGTTCTACCAGAAATTTCTTAGCTCTTTTTGTGATAATCATTATTTCAGTTGTGATACACATCTCTATGATTTATTTTTTTTCCAGTATTCCTATGTTTGTTTGCGAAGTTTAGTGTTTGCTACATGTCTATTTTATTGGCTTTGAGGTTTACGCCATCTATTTGTCCAACCCTCTATCTTGGTAAAATGACAAGGAATAACATTTATTAGGTTGTGGAAAAGATTGTTTCTGTTGAGTGAGTTACACCCTTGTTGCTGATTTGATTTTCCTCTATGAACCAGTTATAAGTCCTGGTAAGACTCATTTGTTTGTTACCAATGAGCTCTTATTCAATTGGCACCTCCTCCCTTTCCAAGTTCTAGGTGTAGGGTGAGATTGTGGGTTCAATACCTACTGGTTGTATGTTTAACTTACCAATTTATATATATATATATATATATACTTATTTGTTATTGTTTATTTTGAGAGGAATTGACTTACAAGATGAATAAATGACAGGGCATGAGTCCCATTTCTTGTCTTTTCTTTTTAATTTATTTTTTCTATTATGCACTTGCTCATGAATGCTATTATAACCATGGTTATCTTGCGTCTTCCAATATATTGTAATTGATGTTTAATTTAACACATTAATATTTAAATATTTCTCACTTTGTGAAATTTTAATCTGCATCACCTTGTTTGGAGGTTATTTTTTCCTTAATGTTTGTGGACAATTCTGAAAGTGAATATATAACAGTGTGAAAGAGACCACCTATACCTCAAGAACTGTATTTGATGTTATATATTTTTGCTTGTAGACAAAACTGAATTGCAAGCATGTTTCACTTTTTGATTTTGTAGCAAAGTTTTTATGTGACCTTTTGTGACCAAATGTGTTATAGTGTCTCTTTGTAGTTGTTACTAATCTTCTCTTCAATAGAAGAGATGGTCATTTAGAACTTAATTTTTTACTCTTTTGATATTGCAACATGGCTTAAGTTTTGATTTTGACATTTCAGATGGGACTTTCAGGTTCTAGTGCTATTGTATGTGCTGCTTTAAGCTGCCTTCTTGACTTCTACAAAGTTAGGCATTTGATTAAAGTAGAGGTCAGGCCTAATCTTGTCCTCGCTGCAGAGAAAGAACTTGGAATTGTTGCTGGTCTCCAAGACCGGGTGGCACAGGTTTATGGGGGCCTTGTTCACATGGTATGTGGTTTGAATTTTTGACAGAGCTTGTGCACATCTAATGGGTAAAAATGTAATCACCTAGATATGCAAATTTCCTTATGTAGGATTTTAGCAAGGAATACATGGATGGCTTGGGGCATGGCATCTATACACCCATGGATATTAGTCTTCTCCCACCTCTTCATCTCATCTATGCTGTGAATCCTAGTGATTCAGGGAAGGTTAGCATCAAACCCTGCCCTCGTCTTCCTTCCTAACTTCTTCTTTTTTTTCTTTTTTCTTTTTTCATTTATTTATCATATATTTTTATTTTTTATGGGGGTATCATTTCATCTTATGTAGTTAAAAAGGTTCCAAAATCTCATGTGCGCATAATTTGTATTTCTTCTAAAAAAACGACATGCAGTAGGTTTTAGTGAACAAAAGAGTGCTGAATATAGGAGAACTTGCTTATCCTACATTTTGCCTACATTGTATCCAGAATGTCAAACAGACAAAAGCTTTATACTTTTCACATCTTAAATACTTTTGGTTTGATTCTTTATGGATCCTTCTTATATACGTTTCTATGCATTTGTTACGAAACTTGATTCACTTTGGAATCACATAATGGATTATGAAGATGATGATTTTCCTCTAAGCATAATGTTAATTGATCTTTAATAACAATCAAGTGAACTCAGTGAAGCCTTTTCCCAATTCATGGAAGCATATTCATCTATAATCATGTTGGATTTTATGTTTATTTGTTTATTATCTACTTTTGTGATATACAATCTTTCTTTCTAATTGATTGATAATATTTGTTCTAAACATCTGGTTTCCAGTGTTGCATTAACTTTTTATTAGTTACCCTATATTTGATTTTTTTCTGTTCTTTTCCTATTGAGAGAGAATAAGAGAGCATAAGAGAGAGTATCTTGATTTAGTGATATCATGTTAAGGTTCTAGTAGATAACCTTGATTTGTAATACCATCTGCTGGTTTGATCAAGGGTTTATACTTGGATCTTTCTCTGTCAACAATTTCAGGTGAAAGCTAGTTCATTAGGTATTTACTTATAATCTTCAACTTCCATCATGGGAATGCAAATTGGGTAGAATTCTGGAAGCAAGCTGGCTGCTTCAAGAAAAGAACCCACTAGTCTACTTATGTCTCTAAAATTCAGGGTTCTATAGCAGGAGTGTCTTCCCATATTTCCTTCCTGAAATTGTAATGGTATAATTTCAATGCATTATTATAAACGCAGGTTCATAGTACAGTACGCCAAAGGTGGCTGAATGGCGAAGAGTTTATAATATCATCAATGCAAGAAGTTGCAAATTTAGCAAAAGAAGGAAGAACAGCATTACTGGAAAAGGACTATTCCAAGCTTGCAAAGCTCATGAATCGTAATTTTGATCTTCGAAGGTAAGAAATTTATTTAACTTCATAGTTTAAATCACATCTGAGGAGAAGCCAGTAATCAATATAATTCAGATGAGCATTCCCAACTCCAACGTATTGAAGCTCTTTTGCTTTCATATCTCTTTATATAGATTGCACTTAAAGATTTGTTTTGTGAAAGATAATGCTATTCTTATGAAGGGCTTTTTATGCAACATTTATGTCTGCTGCTTTGAAATGTGAGTTACTAAAATTGACAGAAAGATGTTTGTTATCTAAGAGGCACATGTCTTTTAAAATGCTTTCTTGTTTTCTTGTCAAATATAGTTATAGCATCAGCATTACTGAATCACTATCATTTTTATTCTTCTGAAACAAAAACCCTAGTTTTGCAATAAGAGCTTGTGTACATTTTATTGCTACTGAATATTATAATTTAAATATTGTGCAGGAGCATGTTTGGTGATGATGCCCTTGGTGCTATAAATATAAAAATGGTGGAGGTCGCACGAAAGGTGGGTGCTGCATCAAAATTTACAGGTAGTGGAGGAGCTGTAGTTGCATTCTGCCCTGACGGGCCTTCACAAGTAAAGCTTCTGGAGAATGAATGTCAGGAAGCTGGTTTTATTGTTATACCATTGAAAGTTGTTCCATCTTGTTTAAGTGATGAAGAGCTTAAAACCCTTAAAAAATAGAGAGTTAGGACCAACCTCCCCCCAAAAAGAAAAGGGGAAAAAAAAACACTAAAGAGAGCAAGAAAGAATAAGCTCATATTTGTGTAGAACATTCTTTTATGCTGAATTGCTGATGTTTTATATATTGACATATCCAATTTTTTAAGGAGCACATCTTCTAATGTGCTTAATAAATGCCAAGCGTTTTCATTTGCTTTTCTTCTATTAGTGAATTACACATGCACCCGTGTCTTAAACCCACAAGCCACAACCTAATCATTTACTTAACACTTATTAAGGGATTTGTTAGTTGAATTAGAGCTCATTGGCAATACCAAACTTCTTCATTGCTACGCCATGAGCTCCTTTCGGTAAAAGAATTCAACTCAAATTCAAACGACCCGCCATTTCTAATTTCATGAACCCTTAAATTTTATGAAAACCAAATCAGAACAATGGGAGTCCGTATCCTTGCTAACTGTGGCTCCTTCCTATTCCATGCACTATAGTTGAATAACCAAATTACCAAATGCGGAAGAATCCACTTTTTGCTGTCTTCACCATGGATATAAATTTGGAAATGGAACACTTTGCCAAGAATATAATTTTCTTCTAAAGAAATGATATGTCCACAACATTTTTACAACAAATCCTAAATGACAAGTTGTTACTGATTGTTATTATTGGAGCAAAAAAGTAATCTTAATGTTAGGTTCAAATTTAAACCAATAACAACTAACTACCTGTGATTTGTTGTAAAAATGTTGTGGATGTAGCATCTCTCCTTTTTCTATGGACATTAGCACATGGAAAGACAACCGTGCAAGTGCAATAGCCAAGGTGGAGAAACTTGTGGTCACGTTTACCTTAAATGCTATAGAACAACAATGGCGTTCAAAGTTTTCACATTTTATCTCAATTCTCATGCTCACAGCTCCAAATCAAAAGATTACTCTCCCCAACCATGAGTCCATGACATCCCATTGGATCTCTAGTACCGTTCCAGAACAAGAAAATCAACCATTCCCGAGCCATTTCATATGCCAACGATTCCTTATGTTCTCTCTAATGGTATCTCACCGCACATATTATTAATGGTGCCTCACAAACCAAACCCGTACTAGAGGTAATGGGGTCAATTCTCTGTTAGCCTAGAGACACTGTTTAGAACTTTAGATTAGCTTTTAATTTTAGTTTTCCTATTATTTCGTATTCTAATTTTAATTTTAGTTTTCATATAATATGTTAATTTGTTGAAAGTGAATATAAATATAACTATATCCAGACAAAGTAAGACTTTAAAAAGCTATACATAAGTAAATGAGTTAATTTTAGAAAGCTAGTCCAAACACGTGTGCGCCAGAAATTTAGATGTTGAGCTATGGGATATAGGGGCTCCTTTTGGTTAAAACAACCCAGTGTAACCAATTTACTTTTCTCAAAATCGACTCTTTCGCCTTTGTATTTGCTATCTATTGAAGTCAGGCCAACCATGAACCAGGTGCACTTAGAGATGCTCTTCAGCATTACCTAACTCTTTTTCTTCCGACTTCCACTGTGTCTGCATAGCTCAGTAAAGATTAAATAGGCTAGTTCCATAATTGAAAAGTGGCAAATTAGATGAAATAAAAAGCCTAAGAAGACCAGACTTTCAGCCAAGGAACCAAGCACACTTCCAACCTTTTACTCTCAGATCACCAAGAAGCAAATCTATGACATTAAATGAAATGAGCTCATTCAACTCCAAATTTTATATACTGCACAATGTAATCATATCTGAAAAGCTTGATAAGAAACTGTATTAGAAATCATACATGCATATACACCACAAAGTTTGATCAGATACTACTTCACAGAAGTTACTCCAGGACACAAATTTTCTCAACCTCATTTTGAGCATATTCTCCATCTTCTATTCATTCAACAGATGGTTAGTTCAATTACACAACTCCTACTAAATCACATTATCTAACGACGAATAAACAAACTAAAAAAAATTCCCTATCTGTCTGAAAGTAATGACAATAGAATACACTAGTAAGGCCTCCTTGGAGCACTAAAATTATAGTTACAGGTGAAGATAATAAATACCAGTGGAAGACCTGGCTTTACCTTTTTTCTTTCCAGAGCATAACATGACAAACTATCCAGAAGAAACTCAATCAACACAAAGTGATGCAATAAGCTCATGCGGTGAAGCCCAAATCGGAAGATCAATAAAAGATTGCTTCATTTGCTCCTCTTGTGCATTGCACATTGCTTCTGCTACATCACATAAATTCGAAACATCACGAATTATTGCTTCCTGGGCCTCCACCTGCATTGTAAAGACCCCTTCAAAATTAGGAAACAGCTAGAAATCAAAGCCTCGGAATTGGAGTTATGGAATTAGAAAAGCATAACAGGAACCCTCTAATTTCGGGTCATGAAGACTCAAAATCCGTGTTTAGTGGCTAAGATTGTACTATTTTTAGTCTTAAATAGTGCATATTTTGGGATTTAAAGGAACATAACTACATAGCTACTTGCTCAGTTCCTGAGGCACCTTTTTTTTTTTTTTTTTCCCTACTATACTCTCTTTTCAGGAAAGAGATTTTTCTTGTATAACCAATATCAAACAAAGGTAAAAATTTAAGGAAACTGAAATTTAATTAAAATTAACTTAGAAAAAATGCCCTAATGATAGTATTAGCAAGAGCTCTAACAGTAAAGGAATAGTCTTTAGCATGAACCCTTCAACAAGAATAAGAAGTAATGAGCAAAATGAAGCAGTTAGAACCCTAAAACCCGTGTTTGGTTGCTCAGAAACTGAAGCAAAGGAAAAAGAGAAGTAAAAAAGAAAAAGGAACTTTTCGAATCATATTCTCAATTTGGTTTAATTTTTCAAAGACAACATCAATTTCAGCTCAATTTAAGTGGACTTTTCTATCTTCTCGAAAAAACCCAAATATTCAATTTCTTTCTATTTTCCGCATTTTCCCACCAACCAAACAAACCCCAATTTTACCTGCAAGAGAAGCTCATCTACGAGTGACCCATTAACAATCTCGGGCGAAGACAAAGGCAAAGCACTAAACGACGGCGTTTCTTCGTGTTCTTGCCGTTGACGCGCTCTCTCTTCCATTGCACGCAAGGTGTTCGACAAAAGCTCCCACCGGTCGATCTCTCTCTGGTACCGCTCTTTCAGCTTCAGCAAAGTCTTCCTCTTCCGCTCCCTCCGGTTCCTCTCCTCCGCCTCGGGATCCATACTCGGTGGCCGAGCCGCCGCCGCCAACGCGGCTTCATCTGGGTTGAGGCGGCGCTTCTTGCGCTTGTAGACGAAGCCATCGTCGTTATAGAGTTCCCACTCCTCGTCGTCTGCCAAAGATGTGGCGACCGTGTCCATCACCTAGACAGACGGAGCTTGTTTAGTACTAAAAGTTCAAATATGAGTGCGAAATTTTGATATTTTCAAAAATTTTGGGATTGAGAGTTGTGAGTGAGTGAGTGAGAGCTATTTTGGTGGGAGTTTATATTTTATATTAGTTGTACTTTATTTTTACTTTTTGATTGGTAGTTGATAAGGTCTGTGGATCCCACTTTGTGTACAGTTTGATTTTAGATGCCACTTGCCATTTTAAATGGAAATTTTCTTTTTCTTTTTCTTTTTTTAATTAATTTTATTTATAGTTATTAAACTTAATCGATCCACTGGTTGAATCAATGAACCCACGATTTGGTATCTAGATTGATTCAAGTCTTTAATTAGATTGTTTAAGCATATAATCTAGTTAAATCCAACTCGATTAATTCTTTATAACCCATTTAACCCTAATGTGTATTTTTAAAACTTGGTTTTGTTTATGATGATACACGAAAATCAGTAGGCTGGAATGTTTCGGACTATAGTAATGACTTTTGATCCTAAAAAGAAAAGAAAGAACTGTCAAAGGTGACCGGTGTAACTCGGCCAAGGACCCTTCGACAATTAAGTTAGTTTTCTCTCTAGAACATAAGGGAAAAATGGTGAATGGTGGGACTTACCTTGGGTGAATAAGACTTGTTCCTTTTATAGAGAGTTAAAAGTGGGTCTACTTGTTCGGATCTACCACCATTGTGGGTCATGTGAGTAGTTAATAGAGAAAATGGGTAAATGGAGTACGTTAAGCGAATTACGATGAACTTCTTTCACATTTTGAGAGTACTATACTATGGTTAGATCACGAGAAACTTTATGAGAAGTCCTTTTATAGAATTCACCAAGTGTTATTTGGTCGTCCTTAAGTTTGTACTATGGACGACTTACCTGGTCTTGTTATAAAGTGATTTGTATTGTTCCTAAGTGCAATGTTCTTCTTCTCCTCTTCTTAAGGTTTCTTGGATGTGGTCAAGTTATGGACGTGATGACTGTGGATGATAATCATGGACAAATATCCTTAACTTAGTCCCCATCAATTCATATACTCAAAATCATTCATTTATTTGATTCATACTTATTATTATTAGGGGAAATTGCACTTTACCCACTTGTGGTTTGACCCGTTTTAACAATGTCCACCCGTGGTTTAAAAGTTATCACTTAACCCACTTGAGGTGGCCTCTGTTAGACCCCCGTTACCCACCTCTGCCATTTCCGTTAGAAAATTCCCTTTACTATATAAGCCAAAATTAGAACCCAATTAGAACCCTAAAAAAAAAGGAACGAGCTCTCTCCCTCTCTCTACCTTAGAACCCCCAAAAATCCCCAAACTCATAATCCCTTTCTCTCTTTACTTTGATTGCCAAAGTGAAATCCCCGAACTCTTGCAAGCAAGGAGGAGGTGTGTTGAAACTTGGGTTTTCCTCTATATCAGGTATGAAATGACTTTTTAGGGTTTACCATTGTTGTGTTTATTCTTTTTCAATGTGTAACGATTGATGAAGGTGATTCGGATTAAAGTTTTTCTGTCATAAAATTAGTGGTTTACCATTGTTAGGTTTACCATTGGTGTGTTTGTTCTTTTATAGTTGACATTGATGACTGTGGTCCCTAGGAATATTTTGGTTAGATGCATCTTTAGGTTGTCTGTGGTCCCATGGAGACAAATTGTTTAGTTGGTTGTGTTTCTTGTCTCTAACCCCACATTAAATGGTATTTTATGTGCAACTAAAATTATTTTGCTTTTGTCATTGGTGCTCTCTGTGCATGTGTTGGTTATGTATTTAATTACTGTTTTTTATGCATGTGTTTTAACTCCTGTAGATGGCTGCTGAAATTCGTTTTGATTTTACTATTCATCATAGTGGGAATTTTGAGTAGAACCCTGGTTTAAAGTATGTAGGTGGTGAGGTATCTACAATGGGTAATGTTGATCCAGATCTATTAAGTCATTTTGAGATACAAGACATTTGTGCTGAAGCTGGGGGACCCATTAACAATAGGATTTATTATTTAATACCTGGTGGTGACTTAGAGCAAGGGTTAAGGTTAATTACTTCAGATGATGATGTGACCCACATGTGTGAACTACATGCTGAATGGCCAACAAATGAAATCACATTTTATGTAGAACCTGAAGTTGAACCAATTGCTGTTGAAGAACCTATAGTTGAACCAGATCAACTAATTGCAGAAGACCAGCCATGGGAAATGAATGATGAAGATGATGATACTGATTGTGAGGAGGTGACCAATACTGTTAGATCATCTGTGGTTGACCAAAATGATGTTAGTGAAGAACCTGTTGAGGGTTTAAGGGATGGTAGTGTTGGTGGAGCTGTGCATGTGGATGACCATGCTACCCATGGACAAACTGTTGGTAGTGAAGATGTTCATGTGGATGAACCTAATTGGCTAGATGAAAGGTATGAAGGACCAGATTATCCTGATGACATATTTGGTGCTCAGAACAATGAGGTGCCCAATATGAGAGAGCATCAAAGAGATACTGAAAATGTAAATGAGGGAGATGGTGTGAGAGAGCCAGTTACAGATAATGGGAAAAGACCAGAAGCTGCTGCTAGTGATCAAGCTGCTGGTGATAATGATTAGGTTGAAAAAGCTCTTGATGATGATGACCCTAGGAGCATAAACAGTTCTGAGGATGAGGATGAAATAGTGAGATGTCCAGAGTTTAATGAGAAGACTGGCATGAGTAACCCTCAGTTATGCAAGGGTATGAAGTTCCCAAATAGGAAGGTGTTTAGGGCTGCCTTGAGGGAATATGCAGTGAAAAAGCCTGTGAACATTAAGTTCAAGCTTAATGAAAAGACCAAAATTTCTGTCCACTGCAAGTATGAATGTGGTTGGAGGGTATATGCATCACAGATTTGAGGGGAGTTAATCTTTCAGATAAAGACTATGGTTCCAACTTGTACATGTGGAAGGACATTCAAGCATAGCTAGGTCATTTCTACATATATGGCTAGGAAATACTTGAATGATTTCAACAAAAACCCTGATTAGGTAGTTTCTAGTGTGAAGCATCGAGTTATGTAGGATGTGTCTATAGACTTGAGCATAAATCAAGTGTACAGAGCTAAGAGGAAAGCTAGAGAGTTTATACTAGGTGATAAGAGGTTGCAGTATGGGAAGCTTAGGGACTATGTAGAGATGATTAGAGTAACTGATGTGGGGAGTAAGGTGATTCTACAAACTAAGATTACTGAGCCTAACACACAACTCAAATTCAAGAGGATATATGTGAGATACAATGCACAGAAAGTTGGATTCTTGGAGAGGTGCAGGCCACTTGTAGGATTAAATGGTTGCCACTTGAAGGGCAAGTTTGGTGGACATATATTATCAGCAACTGCAAGGGATGAGAATGACAATATTTTCCCTGTTGCATTAGGTGTAATTGAGCAAGAAAACAAGGATTCTTGGGTGTGGTTTTTACAAATATTTGTAGATGATATTGGGAGGCCAGATGAGCTGAATCTGGTGTTCATTTCAGATAGACAGAAGGTAATACAATTCACTTGCTTTTTGAGGCTGCTGTTTGTTCTTAATCATTACATTTCTGTTTTTTGAAAGTTTTGTTTTTATTCTTAGGCAGATGGTGTTCATTTTTGTTCTTTGGATGTTTTTTTATTGTATTTATGATAACCAGAGATTGATACCTGCCATGAAGATGTTGTTCCCAACAGTTGAAAATAGATTTTGTGTAAAGTATATTTACAACAACTTTAAGTTAAATTTCAAGGGTTTAGAATTGAAGGTTGCATTATAGAGGTGTGCTGCATCAACAACAGTTAGGGAGTTTGAGAAGAGAATGCAAGATATGAAGGAATTGGACAAAGAAGCATGGAAGTATCTAGTAGATATCCAACCAACCCAATGGACCAAGTCACATTTCATTCCAAGGGCCATTTCTGATTGTTATGTGAACAATCTTAGTGAGTCATTTAATTCTATGATACTAGAAGCTAGGAATAAGCCTATCATTGCCATGATAGAGTGGATTAGGGTTAGGTTGATGACTAGAATGTACAGTAAGAGGACTGAGATTGAAAAATTCACTAGTGACATATGTCCAAACATAGTGCAGAAGCTTGAGTAGTTGAAAGTTGATTCTAAGTCATTTTCTGCTATTCCATCAGGTTGCTATATATATGAGGTTGATAATGAGTATGAAAGGCATGTGGTTAACCTTACAAGAAAGTGTTGTACTTGTAGAGTTTGGGATTTAACAGGAATTCCATGTAAACATGGTGTTGCAGCAATCTATAAGAACCTGGAAAGGCCTGAGGATTATGTGCATGCATGCTATAGAAATGATGCCTATGTGGCTGCATATAAGGAGATGATTACCCCACTACCTGACCAAGATGAATGGGTTGAAACCAACCAACCTACCCCTGTTGCTTTAATTGTGTACAAGCCTCCAGGCAGGCCACTAATGAAAAGGAAGAAAGATGTAGATGAGCCAAACAACCAATACAAAGTTTCTAGGTCATATAGACCTATAAAATGTGGGTTTTGCCATAAGGAGAAGCATAATTCAAGGAGGTGTAAGGCTGAAATAACTAATGAGACACCATGGCAAAGGAGGTAGAGACTTGAGAGGCAAAAAAAAATTGTAAGTAAAGCAAGAATGTATTCACTATGACAATTATATTACAAATCTATTTCTGATGCAAGACAATTCTTTTTGTAGGGACAAGAGGGACAAGGAACAAGCACTGACCAACCAAGTCAGGGTGCAACTTTAGTACCTCAGCCAGCAAGTTAACCAGCCAGGAGGTTTGCAAGGCAACCACTCTGGTTTGCCAACTAGCCAGCCAGTCAGCCACTTAGGCAACCACCAAGGAGGTTTGCAAGGCACCCACCCTGATTTGCCAACCAAGTAGCCAACCAGGCAAGCAGGCAGGCAGGTAAGCAGGCAGGCAGGCAGCTAGCCAACTAGCCAGCTAGCCAGTCACCTAGACAACCACCAAGGAGGTTTGCAAGGCAGCAAACCATCCAGGCAGCTAACTAGGCAACCAATCAGCAAGCAAGGCAGTCAACAAGATTAGCAAACAAGAAGGCCAACCAGACAACCACCATTCAAGCAAGGCAGCCACCTAGATCTGCAAATAAGGTAGCCAACCAGCAAGCAAGGCACCCACCTGAACCAGTAAACAATGCAACCAAGCAAACAACCAGTCAACCAACAAGTGGGGTAGCTAGCCATTCAACAAGAAAGCCAACCACCCATCAAGCAAGTCAACCAGTCAACCAGCCACAAAAGCAGTTACTGAGGCAGCCAACAGGCTAACCCTACACACAGCCAACTGAAACATCTGCTTCAACTTCAAGCAGACCACCACCATCTGCAGCAGATTCAAGCAGACTACCACCAAGTAAAGCACCCACAGCTTAATGGTTCTCATGCAACTAGCTCATCTCTCATACTCCTAAGGAAACATGGGACACAAGAAAACCTCTATCTCAGGTATATACACAAACACAAACACCACTCTTTATACTTACATAAAACACTAGATTAGATCTTGATATAAAGTTGCTATGTATTTTGCAGCCTCCAAGGGGGTTGGTACCACCACCAAGGGTAGTTGGGAGCCGTCAACTGTTTTCATATGGGAGAGGAGGTGGATTAAGAGCTGAGACATCTGGTGCAATGTTCTCAACAAGCAGGGGCAAAGGCAAGGACAAGGGCAAGGTCTTTGGGAAATGAAAATTGGAGAATGTGCAAGCAGAAACTTTACTTTACTTTACTTTTTTTGTTATTGTGCATGTCTGATAGTGGCATGTCACTATTTTTTTGTTATTGTGCAAAACTTTATATTGTAAAGTTATTTTGTTATTGTCTCAGTGGGGACAGAACCACCTATTATGTAGATGAAATTTGGCAATGTTTAGCCATTAATGTTAGGTGGAATCCACTTGTTTTGAACAATGCTTATTATATATGTATGAAATGGTACTCTTGCTTTAAAGCATACTTCTTTATGCTTCTTCAATTGATGTAAACAGAATCTTGTGGGGTGCATGTCCTTGCCTACCCAATTGATGTAAAACATACACAATCTTTATAAAGAAGAGCAGATTGCATATATACCCTATTCAAATTACAAGAACACATTACAATACAGCATTACACATTACATAAACAAGGCAGCATGCTCTATTCAAATTACAAGATCACATTACATAAAGAACAGATTACATAAACAAGAATAGATTACATAAACAAGAACACATCACATAAAGAACACATTGCATACTCTATTCAAATAAACAACAACATTACATAGTGCCAAATACATGGAATACACTTGTCAAAAGTGGTAGTACCCAAAATTATACAATAACTACAACAACTTGCCTTCAAGGTAGACTCAATGGCTTTATTTTAAATTCTCCCATCCTACCAGAAAACCCAAAAAAAATAGCAAAAAACCCCTATGACATAACAAGTGCAAATTTGTACTTCTGTAACTTCTCTTTAGCTATCCTCTCTCTCACCCTAGCTTTTTCTTCCCTTCGCTTGACTATTTTTTCCCTCTTAATAGCTATTGTTTCCCTATCACTAGCCTCCTTTTCCTTTTTCTTTGCAACTCTAGCTTGATTCTTGTACATATTGAATCTTGCAAGGACAATGAGTGCAACTTCAGACCCACTCTTACATATTTTGCCATCCAACCACCTAAAGTATTTACAAGTAGGTTCATCATCCTACAAACAAAATCAAATTAGGGTTATTCATAAAGCCAACAAAACCAGAAAACCAACAAAACCAGAAAATAAAAAAAAATAAAAAAAAAGGAAAAAAATCTGAAAACCAACTATTACTCACCATATCATAGTAGCTGCACCCATAAAACCTTCTCCCAAAATTGTTCAAGGTCAGAGCAGTCCGTAGCCGACAACGGTCAACAGAGCATGAATGGTGACTAGAACCCGAGTAATAACTTGAAGAAGACATGTTCAGATTTCACTTTGGCAATCGGAGTACAGAGAGAAATGGGTTTGGGAATTTTTAGGGATCTTGATATAGAGGAAATGGGTTTGGGGTTCTAAGATAGAGAGAGGGAGAGAGCTCGTTCCTTTTTTTAGGGTTCTAATTGGGTTTTAATTTTGGTTTATATAGTAAAGGGGATTTTCTAACGAAAAGGGCAGAGGTGGGTAACGGGGGTCTAATGGAGGCCACCTCAAGTGGGTTAAGTGATAACTTTTAAACCACAGGTGGGCACTATTAAAACGGGCCAAACCACAGGTGGGTAAAATGCAATTTCTCCTTATTATTATTATTATTATATATAATTTGGCATTTTGGCCTTTTAGAGAAGAGAAATATGCTAAATCAAATAAATAAATAAAGGAATATAATCAATTTCATGGTTTATTTTGTGATTTATACAAATTTATTGCGAAGAAAATAATAAAATTTTAAACTAGTTTTTAAAACTATTTAAACATTCTCTCTTTTTTTTTTTTTTTTTTTTTTTCTTATGTATTTCTTTGTCAATGCACTTTTCATTTTCCCTTAAAACCAATGTTTTCTTTGGAAACAAACACGCACAAAAAATCATCGCAAGCCAATCTCACTGCAACCATTGCATGTGACAATCCACACACACTCTAGAGTCTAACCCAAAAATTAATCTCAACAATCACCCAACTAACACTCACGGCAAGCCAACCAAGACCTCCCACGCCTAGTCTCGACAAACCTAAGCCTAATCAACCCCCAAACCACCTTGATCAGTGATCCAGATCTTCAATCGACCATCGCCCATCAACCCTTTTTCAAGCCACCTTGAAATTTCTATCATGACAAATCTAGATAATAAAAAGAGGATGATAAGAGATATAAAAGGTGTCAATGATCATTTCAATTATTGGTGTATCCAATCTAAGACTTCGTACTTCCACTCACACATGAAGTACATTTTTTACCTGATTTTAGGCATTTGCGTAGTCAATTAGAGACTCATATCAACCATAACATTCTCACTTAGAGGGAACACCATTATACAAATTTCCTAGCTAAAAAAGGGTAACATTTTTAATGTTACACTTGTTTTTGTTGTAAACTTAAGGCCAGTAAAAAAAGGGAGTGTTAGCTACAAAAAAATAATATATATATTTAGTAGAAGCTACACAAACTATTTTGATTTGGGATAAATTATAATATATAAATAGTTTGGGATAGATTATAATACATCCCTTTTTAATTTCCATCCAATACAAACAAATTACCTCTTTTGGTTTGATTCAATCACAATTTAATCCAAAAAACCTTTTCAATAGTTACCTTTTGACTCCATAAAGTTTAGATTAAAAATCAAATCATTCAAAATACTTTGTTAGGAACTCTAAATATTTCATTTCAGTCCAAAAATTAGAGATAATATACTAGAATTGAAGTTTTTCAATTAAATTATGATAGTATTAGCATCAAATCACATTAAGGTAAATTGTATAAATTTCCTTTTGATTTATGTTTTTTTGATAAACCCCTTTGATTCATGTTAGTTGTTCATTTGGGCCAAACAAAAAATTCTAAGCTCAAAGGTCATACAAAATTAAAAATAAAACTTAGATATAATTCTTTAAATGTAGTCGATTAGTTTTCTCAATTAAAACAAACTTATAACTATATTGATTTTAATTATTTTTAAAAAATAATATTGTTTATGTTGTATCATTGATGAACACATACAATGTTTGTTAGACAATGCTAAGATCACAAAAACTTAGGGCCCGTTTGGTAATGTTATTTTAGTAATATTGTTTGTATTATTTAAAAATACGTGTAATGTTGTTTAAATACTGAAAACTGTTGTTTAAACAATGATAACAAATGACCCTTACAATTAAGATCACAAAAACTTACCATTTTTGCCGCAACTTCCGTGAGTTATTAAACGATGGAATTATGGCAATTTATTATTATTATTATTTAAAAAAAAAAAATTTTTTTGGGGGTGTTTTGAGAATTTTGGCCCAAAAGTTGTGTAAAGTTTTTGTGTTTCTAAAAAACGGTAAAACCCAGTGACTTCAAATATGAAAAAACAACCACCTGCGAATCCTTCTTCTTCTTTCTTCATCGCCAACAATGGCGAAATCACTGTCTCTAACCCACGTATCCCTCCTTCTCCTCTCCCGTCAAAGACTCATGGCCACACGAATACACACACACTCTCTCTCACTGCCACTCCCAAACCCCAAACCTTTCAACAAAACCATGTTTCCACACTCTTCCCTCTCTTTCTCCACCTCTTCCACTCCATACCCTCTTCAATACGACATGATCATCAACCGCCCAACTCAGCCTCACCCTCCTCGCCGACTCACCCGAGTCAATAACAACCCCAACAGCTCAGAAGACTCGCCCCAGTCGGACTCACCAAAAAACCCCACTTCAGAAACGGGCATTGAGGACTGGGTGGATCAGAAGCTATTGTCAGAGAGTGAAACAAACAGACCCAGTTCGGGAAACTTGGAAATGAACAAGTCTATGAGGAAGTATTACAATAAGAGGAGGAAAAGAATGTATGGGTCGGATTCAGATGAGGATGGTAGGAGCTCTGAGGAGAGGTTTGTGGAGTTGAAGCCTGAGGTTGTGGAGTTTAATACCTTGCATAAGAGAGAGGAGGAGTTGTATTTTTATGATACTTTTGCTTATCCTTGGGAAAAGGAGAAGCATTATAAGATGCTGTATCAGTTGGAGAAGAAGTATTTTCCTGATCAATGCCTTGACAAGGCGTTTCTTCAACCAGGTGAATCCAATGAGAGTAATGTGAAGAGGGGAAAGAAGAAGAAGAAAGAGGAGGGTGGGGATGGTAAAGGGTTGGTTTTCTTTGAGGAGGAAGAGGGAGGAGGAGAAAAGGGTAGGATAGAATTGGCGAAAAAGGATGTTGTGGAGAAGAAGGTGGAGGAGTTCTTTAAGTGTTTGAAGAAAGGTCCCAATAAGGATGGTGAAGTTAATAATGAGGAGCCATATCTTTTGACAAGGAGTACCGAGCTTCCACCAAGATGGGATGGTCCTTGTGGGACAGTGGTGTTGGTGAACAAACCCAAAGGTGAGTTCCATTGGTTCATTTTGGCACCGAATGTGATTGCAACTTTCATTTCAGGGGTATTGGTCATTAGTTCTTGTTTGAACATTTTGAATTATGCCTAAGTGAATTGATTGACAAAAAATGTTGGAAGTTTTATATTCTAGTATATTCAAAGTTAAGAGTGATAAATTCTGGTACTTAGGCAGTGATTTAGAGCAATACTAATTAATAGTGGGAAGGGAGAATCCTTATTGTTATTGAAGAAAGAAACTTTGGGGAAACTCAATGGGAGTGAGAATAATTGGCCTACAACTACAAAATGTGTGAGATATCAGATATATGAGTCAAACTTATTATTGAGAATGAAATTCATTAGTTTTGGCTGGACATGCTGTGAATGCTAGGAGAAAAGAAAATGGATGTTTAATGGGATACTAGGGAAACTATTTGCCTATAATTTAGGTTGCAGCAAAGGATTATGCTCTCTCCTTTGTTTTCTTGATTTAGGATTAACAGGACAATTTATCCAAATTCTCAAATCTCTTTGTGTCACCATTTTCTTTGAGGTTACAAGTAGAATCATGACAATTTTAGGTCATTTTCCATCAATCAAAATATAACAATATCATATTGCAAGACAGGGTGGACTTCATTTACAGTTTGTGGAAAACTGCGACGCCTGGTCAAAGTTAAAAAGGTGCCTTTTTGCTATTGCATCTGCATGTAGGCATACTTTCTCATGTAACAGCTCTTCCAACCATTTATTTATATATTTGGGGTCGCAGGTAGGGCATGCTGGAACCCTTGACCCAATGGCAACTGGTTTATTAATTGTATGTGTTGGTAAAGCCACTAAGTTGGTAGACGGGTAAGTTTTGAATCTTATCCACTTAGAATAGTGACTTACTATCTGCCCCATGAATCTAGAATTTTTTTCCCCTTATCAAATTTATGCCAATGATCTCTCTCTGAAGGCTCTTAATGTTTTTATACTGAAGATATCAAGGTATGGTTAAGGGTTACAGTGGAGTTTTCCGTTTAGGGGAGGCCACTTCAACTTGGGATGCTGATTCACCGGTGTGTTTATCTCTTCTGAATAACTATTGTTCCTTATTTTGAACTTATATGCACCATGATATAGGTTATTTAGAGAATTGTCTTGTTGAACAACTAACTACCTATTGTACCAGCCATATAGAATGAATGTTAGGTATAATCGAGTAAAAATAGCAAATCCCCCCACCCCCAACTATTGTATTGTCAAAATAAAAATTGAGTAAAAAAAGCAATGCTTCGTAAGCATATAACACTATCAACATTAGAAAAAAGAACGCAGAAAATGCACTGAAGATGAAAGAGCTTGCACTGAATTTGCCCTCTTTGTTTTGCTTTATGCCTTTTCTGCATATAGCAGTTTTTTGAATATACATCTTTCTTACTTATCAAAAAATAATAATAATAATAATAATCATACAACTTATTTGCAACAAGGGTACTGTTGTGAGTTGTGACTTATGATGTTGGCAACAGGGTATATGTATGCATACTTGGATTGAGAGAAAGGGTAGTCATGGATAGCCTATAGTCCAATACTATAATCTAGTGCTTGCAGACAAGTTTATTTATATCCATGTGCATAATTTCATCTCAAATGTGGTTAGACTGTTTACAATTGTCTTGCAGGATGACCTTCATAGTTTCTACAGAACACTAGAACTGCTAATAATGTTTTATCTCTTGCTAGGATTTAATCCATGGCTACACATGGTGCAAATATTACTCATGGATCACCTCTTGTGTAGGTTATTCAACGAGAGCCTTGGGAGCAAATCAAAGATGAGGACTTGAAGAAAACTGCTGCGTCCTTTTGTGGGGAAATTTGGCAAGTTCCCCCAATGTTCTCTGCCATCAAAGTAAGTATTTCTGTCAAAATTAGTTATGAATCTATGCGTGGACCGATCCTTTTTGGTTTCTTTTTCTTATATTCTTTTCTCTGAAGACTTTGGAAATACATCTATCTTCTGAAACACTTTGCAAGGAAGCTAATAAGTAAATATGGGGCTGAACAACTGGCGGTATCCTCTATATGCATGCATTAAATAATCCTGTTTTGTTTCATAATTGCTTCTCATGGAACAGGAAATGTATAGAATAGGCTAAAGAGTAAAGGGTTTCCGTCCTCTTCTTTGTTTTTCCTCCAGAGCTCAATCCCTGACTGTCACTGGGTTTCAGTCCACCTATTTTGAGAGGACTGTCAATTGGGCAGGGCTGAGTTGGAATGAGGATTCTGCAGGCTCAGCTGAAACACAACTCTCCTGAGCTCATTCCATGACTGGAAGACTTATGGCCAAGTTTTGGGCTCGCACAAAATCAATTGTCCCATACAGAATGCAAAGGTTTTTGAAAATAAAACAAAACTTGAGGTCAAGACTTTGATGTATAACATCTACTTGACCACTAGACCCGCAGCTCTTCTTGAAGCAAAAAATGTATAATTTATGTAACATTAATAGAAATATCTATAAAATTAATGTAGGATTACTTTCTGGGAATTAAAGGAAAAAGTTGGTCTTCAGCCCAAAAAAACAATCAGGCTTCAGGCAAACATACTGCTCAACCCAATTGACTGTCCTATTCAGGGGAGATCTAATATGAATGTGTTAAATAGAAATTCCATAAAAATGCAACAGAAACTTTGCAGTGTTGTAGTATCATGCATGCTCATTTCATCTTAACTTGTCGAAATTTTACTCTCAAGTTTGATTTCATAATTTGTGTATTATATGCAATTAAGAATTATAAGAATGTAAGCTAAAATTTTGTTATAAAAAATCTGGACCAATGTGAATTCATTAATGTCTTGGAGAAAAATGTCAAATACATATTTTATGCAAATAGACTATCAAACTCATCATAAACTACATAAAAGTTTCAATTTCTTTGATAGGTCGGAGGAGAAAGGATGTATGAAAAAGCAAGAAGAGGAGAAAGTATTGAGCTTTCACCTAGAAGGATTTCAATCTTCCAATTTGATATCGAGCGTAGCTTAGATGACAGGTACCCTAGGTTTTGTTTGGATGTAGACAAACTCTGGCCTTTATTGTTGACGTTGTAAAATCATACATATATTTGATGGCATACTATATACCTGGAATTTACTTCCTTTTTTTTTTTTCCTGGACTTGTTGATATGTTTTGTGCTCATGGATGACTGCAGTTCCTAACATACTGTATCAGAGTGAACTTTGCCATGTTCTGTGCCTTATGTGCACTAAATTTTTTCTATGTGAAAAATCTCCTCGACTTAAAGTACACAAGTTTTGGTTATGCCATATTTAAATTTTATTTTGTCACATTCAAGGGGTCAAGGCTGCAGAGGTAGGATGCTATTTAGCCAATGTAGAAGTTTGAAGGCTTCATTTTCTTATATACATATGAGTAAACAATAGACAGTAACTCTGGGCCATGATTTACACCTTTCTGATCACTCTTCAAAGGTCTTGAGTCAGTTACATCCAGAAATTTATTCTACCTTTATGTTCAAGAACTTTCAGACACATTCCTTCCATATATGCGGGTGATTAAATAAGATATGTTTCTGTAGATCATGCTTTAAGAAAAAAGGTGGTGGTGGAAGAAAAACTTCACATACATTTGAAGGGTGTTTTCGAAATCATCACAATGAGATATGTGGTTCATGCATTATTTTATCATGAGTTTGCCATATTTGAGCATGGTATAATTTTGTGTTGGGTCATATTTTAGCGTTGTTTCATTTTGTGTTGGGCCATATTTGAGCATTGTTTCGTTTCGTGTTTGGTGTTTACAGACAAAATCTGATTTTCCGTGTGACATGCTCGAAAGGTACATACATACGTTCATTATGTGCAGATTTTGGGAAGGCTCTTGGCAGGTAATTACTTTTATTAAGCTCAATACCGCATTTTGAAATTCTCAAGCTCTAGCTCAACTGGTGTCTCCTCCCCTTATAAGTGCTAGGTGGAGGGTGAGGGCTGCGTGTGTAACCTACCAATCAAAAAAAAAAAAAAAATCCCCATTTTGAAATGTTTCCCCACAGTTATTGATATCCCCTCATCAGTCTATCCTACCAATAGTTTTCTTTCTAAAAATGGTTGGACTATCTTCAGCTTTTCAATTCTGTAAAAGGCCTCTTAAACAGATAGCACTTAGAGTTTGCATTAAGAAATCCTAAAGATGAAAGAAAGATTGTGGGAATTTGAATCTCCTAAATGATTATTTTGGCTAAAGAATCTTTTGAGTTTGAAGTTTCTCTAACTTACTTCCTCACTTGCAGTTGTGCTCATTTAACTGCTCTTCGAAGGGATTCAATTGGTAAGTGCTGATCAAACACATGATTTGTTCAATGCATTTACAACATACTGAAGAATTTTATGAGCCCAATATTTTATTTTGCATGATACTGAATCTAATACTACCCAAAACATATATCTTTGAACCAGTTGATTCTTATACTAATTATTCTTAGTAATGCATGTTACCATTCGAGGAATTTGGGGTTACTTCTTTAAATTGTAAAGCTACATAATGCAATGTCAAACAGAGAACTTCAATTGCACGTCTTCTTACACTATGAAAAGCAGAAGAAGAAGATAAAGATTGAAATTTGTATATTTCCCCACTAGATGATGTGCACATCCTGAATCTCCATGTTTCTTGGTGTGGTGAGAGTGTTTACAATTAAAGCTGCATCTTCTTCCACCATTACATTCATCCAGCCTTGACTTGCAAGCTCAGCAGCCCATTTCGGCGCTTGAGCTTCAACCACCCTGCCAAACATGTCATAATGCATTTAATCCAAGCCATTACCCTTTGCTCATTGTGTATCCTTGCAGTGACTACTAAACAGCAGATCTGCCTCATTGCTGAATCCTTTAGCTTGATTTGGTTCTCCAAAGGAGGGCACCATCTCTCGAGTGCCTACAACTTAGATTCATCATTCTGTCCATAGTTTCTCTGTAGAAGTTTGTGAAAGCAGTTGTGGCATGGAACTTTTTTTTTTTCTCTATTGATATGTTACACACACATCCATGGGTCTTGAACCCATGACCTCACCCTACACCTAGAGCTTATAAGGAGAGGATGCCCTGGTTGATGCTCATTGGTGCAGTTTGGAAGTCGTTGAAATGGTATATTTCCTTTTCCCATGGAAATCTTGTTTCTTGTTCTTTACATGGTTTCCAAAGCAACTGTTGCAAAGAGGACAAACTGGTCTTTCGGAATTCTAGACTCCAAATGCCGAGGGGGTGGCTCAACTGGGTACCCACACAAACTGTTTGGCTGAGTTTGCTTAAATAGTTTCTATCTAAAACTCTAGTTGGTCACCATCCATGTCATCCTCAAGAAAAGAACATCTTCCTCTGCTTGACATGATGGAAACATACTGTCTTCTATATGGATAATCCCTGCGCATCTTTTCCTCAATGGTAGCCCCCTGCTGCAACTCTCCATTGAAATATCTTGTGTCTTTCATCTAGTTTTGAACCCAATATGCTCTTCCAAAAACTCTTGTTTGATTAGTCAAATCTTCCGTGCTGGTCTATCCAATACGATTACTTGGTTGAGAATTTACCTCGTTTATCATGGTTCATTTTATCTTGTTGACTGGTAGTAGACACTAGAATGTTGAATATGTTGCTGATTGTTTGTTGCTCAAATAGTAGCTCAAGTTGTTCTCTATCTTGGCAATGGGCACGTTGGACTAGGTTTAGTGGTGGCTATCTGCACATCAATTCCCTTCAACTCTTACTAGGGCTCTTGTAGCATATTATTGTAACCACTCTTTTGGCATTATGTAATTATCTTTTCTAGCAGGAAGGGCAAAAAAACAAAAACAAAAACAAAAACAAAAAGGAGAAAAGAAAAGAAAGAGAATTTCAACTGCAAAAGCGATTTCAAACCAATTTGTTCAATATCAAGTGTCATCTCTATTCTTGTGATTTCTTAGCAATGAAATACATGGGTGGAATTTGCACATGATAAACTTCATTTCCTTGAAAGTAGAAAAAGTTCAAGATTTCCAAGGGCATGTTCAATTGAAAATTATCACAATTTTAATTATAGGGCAAAAGGCATTAGTAGTTTGATCACAGTTTCCTCCTATGCAGGGGAATATTCAGCAGATAATGCATGGGATTTCAAGGAGCTCGAAGACGCAATTACCAAAAATTATTTCTAATTGCCAATCCAGTCTGTGGCTCCCTCCCAAAACTTTTGGGGCGACTAGAATGAACAGGTCCACAGGATAGGATGGCATAGGATAGAACCATTTTTTGAGTGCACAGTAGCATAAGAGATTTTGTGTGTTCATATTTTTGCTTCTTTGAAAATGTGATACAAAGTGAAATCTGTTGTAGCATTTACAAGACATTTACGACATCCATTGTCTGCATCAACGCGCACAATGCAAAAGCAGGTGTGACTCAGCCCCACTGTCCATGTGTTTGTGTTCTGATTCACAGAACTTCCTCACACCTGACTCATTGTCCTAGACTCCTTTATGGCCAGAATTTATATTGTTTGTATCACAGTTCTTTCTTGTTTTCAATATTTTCACAAGCTAACGAAATGACTTTTGTCTTTTTTATTTTATTTTTTTAAAGCCAATTTGGTAGTGCTAAATTTCCCCTTTTCACTAGTGAAATGTGAAGGGATATATGTGCGTTTGTGTGTGTATATGTATATAAACATATATCTAATAATTCGACAGTTGGGGGTAGAAAGTTTGAATTGTGGATATCTCAGTTGGAAACACCATGAGGTACCAATTGAGTTCGAAGACTCTTAATGTGAAGAGATATATTTGATGTGGCACACATATATCTATGTGCTCTCAAAATGTACATGGCATCATTTCATTTCTATTAGTTTGGTAAAATTGATTTAATTGAATTTAGATATATACATGTCTTTTTTGGCTGAGTTATATATATAATTTACCCCATAAAAGGCATCTCCCAACTTGTGCTTGGAGCATTCCTTTAGGTTTGCATTACCCTGTAGAGTGTAGACTACATTGGCTTATGCATCACTATAGAAAACAATAGAGGATGCTACAGTAACATTTAAAAAAAAATGTTACTGTAGATATTGTGTTGTCGATCGATCTAGTTGTGGGATGTGGGTTTGTTGGCCATGGCTGATGCTGGGTATGTTTTGGTCGGCTGAAAAAAAATAATTTAAAATAATGCTACAGTTACAAACTATTTTACAACATTCTTACAAATTGTTGTGTTTAATTCTTACTAGTTTTTATTTGGTCCATATCAATTTTTTTTTTTTTTGGATAGAAGATAACAATTTTTTACTTACCAATAACTATTCACTGTATCAACTTGTAAAATAGTTTGCAGCTCTAACATCCTCTTTATTTGAATTTTTAATGTGGTGAATTGTAAAATAAAGAACAAGATATAGAATATGTTGTAAGAGTGGTTAGGTAAAATAAAATAATAATGGCTTTGGGTGATGCAAATTACTTTTTTTTTGGGCATAAGCCTATGGGAGTGCTCTCAAAGGAGTGGTTTGAGACACAGGGATCGAGATTCAGGGCAGCAAAATCAGTTTTTCTCTATCTAGAAATCAGCCAGCACATAAAAGAAGGGTATAGTTTAGATGGTGTCCAAAAAGATAACAATATAATGGATAATAATACACTGGATGTAAGTAATTTCTTTGTCTGTTGAGTTCAATGAACGGGTAAATTTACAGGGGTTCCTGATTCCAAAATTGTCTCCCCTAATGAGCTGTTGAATTCGGGGGATCCATTCCCATTGCCTCAAAATATGCTTTTTCTGCATTAACTATTCGATCTTGGAACGTTATCCATTCTTTTCCACACCTCTCCCTTACCTGACACATTAAGAACTCAAAGCTTTCAGTGCTCTTCTTGTGTTAAAAAGTGAACCATAAAATCCAACACAAATGCCACAAATTTGTATTTCTTCTCCATAAACAAACTAGTCTAAACAAGTACAAGGGCGTGCACACACACGGAGTATTTAAATAAATGAAGGACAGAGATTTCATTAAACTTTACATACCCCTTCCCAAGGTGCCCTCCCAATCTCTGCTTGGCCCTGTTGAAAGAAGAATTGAGTGACTATAATTTCTTTCACAGAAGATGACTTAAATGACTGGTAGTTAAAAAGCTTTGAATTTACCTGGCTCCCAAGTGAAGGAACACTTTGATGAACAATCCATTGAGAATCTACAACTCCTATCTTCTCATGAGCAGGCTGTTTCCAAGCAAGGATATGAAAGCGACAAGAACCCGATTGTCATCATAAATAAGAGCAACTAAATGCCTGAGGCAGAAAATGAGAAAGGGCAACTAACCTCTACACATTTTCTAAGAGCAAAATCAAGGCCCCATCCGTGAACGAGATCATTCTGCAATGGTGGGACAAAAATTTTAAACAAGCTAGCAAGGGATAAATTAAGGAGTGGAAGCTAGAAAAGATAAAAATGATAATCCATACCTGAATCATATGCCAAACACAACGCCATGAATCCCGAGAAAATACAGGGGCCATGATCTCAACAAACCTGCATGTTTAGAATACAAATAAATTTATTACCACCTATTCTAAGGGTTCTTGAAATGATGGAGGAAGTAAAGCACAAATCCATTTAAAATTGACCAGGGTCAGTTAAGTTTACATACGCTGCACATGGTGGCACATGTGGATTGTTACACCAACCAGGTCTCTCCTCTGTGACCCTGTTGGAGGGAAAAAAGATATAATATGGTCAATCTAAAGGGGAAACCATCCGTGGATTAGGAAAAGGTTTGGGTACAAATTAGTTTGTAGCCAATGGCTACAACTCTCAATATATTTTTATTAGATGTGAATTTTGACAAATCCACCAATAGATTACATTTTCTTCTTATATATCCTCCATGCTTGTAAAATTTCCAAAAGATCAAAGATCAATAGCTATGTCATCAATTGAATATTTAAATTTCAAGTTTTTATAATCTAAAATTATGCATAAAAAATAAGATTATGGATCGAATAGTAAATAACATCCGATTGGCACAAAATTTGACATGCGTATTAACAACATAAAGAACATGGAATCCAACGGTTAGATTTTCAAAATATGTAGCTTTGTTAATTTTTTTAATGGGAGTTATAACTAGTTTGTAGCCAAACTTTGTCCCGTGGAATATATTCTAGTCCTAATTAAGTGCACACATTTTTTAGCAGCAAATGAAGACAGATTTAAGGAGTTCTGTCACTCTTACTTGTGCACTTCACTATCACCTCTTCTCTTTGTCATCTGCCACGTTAATCCATTATTCGGTTCTAAACCAGGCTGTGAAATCTCCAAACCATGCTTCCTCACCAGTTTTATATATCTGCATTAGATAAAATGTGAAACTTTTAAGAATCCTATTTCATCACAACAGTTTTTCCATCTAAATCAGGATATGATTCAACACTCACTCTTCTGCATCAAAATGCTCTACACCAAGATCCTCATCCCAAATAAAAATGTAGTCGTAGGGAGCAACAATGTCAGGATGCAGAAAACGTTTGGCGTACCACCTTGGACCAATTTGCAGGGAGTTTACATGAAAACATGACTACATATGCCTTGGCAAAATTTTGCTACTAGCTATTACAATAACTTAAAATTAACAAAAGAGGTGTTAATTGCTAACCATTTAGTTTGCTTCCGAGCACTCACATGGATAGCTCGCCTTGACCATTCAAACTCATCCCATTCACTTGTCCGACCATCATAGTGAAACAAGACAATGGTGAAGTTCTCTGAGAACTGTAAACATAACTTCCGAGTGAGGGAATGAGAGAGAAGGGGAATTGTGGAAATAAATTGAGAGAGCAAAAAATCAAACTGGCCTTTTTAACTGCTGCATCAATATTTTTCATCTGATCATAACCAACAGTGAAGGTCACAAGATACTTTGGCTTGATGGCTAAATCCTGCGAGTACCACCTCCATCAACAGATTCAAATTAGATAGACAAATCTAAAGAAAGTTAATCATTTGGGAAAATGGAGATATCTTCTTCATTGTTGGGTAAAGGGAAAATATTCATTACTAATCTAATTGAAGGCTAATGAAACAAACTAAAAGTTTGGTTGTTCACATTGACATCATTGTTGTGATGATGTATCTAAGAATGAGTTTAGCTTTATTTGCAATAGTGAATTTCTTTTCTTTGTTCTGCTCAAATCACTTTTAAATGATTTTGTATCTTGTTCATTTTTGTTCTCTGTTTCTGGTTTTTAAAGAACATTCTGAGCCCTCCGTCTTCAGTTTAATGCAAACAACTAAACATAATTGGGGGTTATTCAATCGTCTTTAATTCATAATACGCCATTCACAGATTCTTTGTTTAGTGGGCTCATTTCTTAATAGTCATTGCTCTCATGTCAACTATCAGTCTAATTTAACCCTCCTAATCTTCATTATTCTTGCTTGTTCTCTACAAATAAACACAGGCTCCTCCCTACCAAACTGCAGCTCTTAATGACTTTCTCTTGGGGTACTTTGCTACTTTTAAATCAAAATAGCAAGGACCACACATGAAGCAACATCACCGACTTTCTAATAGTGAATTTACAGGCCAAATGTGTCTTTCATATTAAAGTCATGGTTGAAGATGCATACCTCACTAGGTTGACCCCATAATCGGCGGAGAAAAAAATCTGACTCGGCTGCAATGATATTAGGGGGTAGTCTTTCAGCCCCTCTAGGATTTGTCGGAACCCAAATCTGCATTGGAATAAAAAGGTTAGTAGCTGGTGCTAGCACATAACATCAGCAAGGGCACATGCTGGTGATGTTCCAGGATAATTACAAAATTAGATACTAAAAATAGCAGGTCTTACAGGTTCCTCGCATTATTAGATTGAAACAGATATTAATCAGGTCGATACAATGCCCTGCCCAACACCCCCCCCCCCCCCCCCCACCCCAACCCCTAAAAAAAGGAGTTAAACTGTACTAGATTTAAGTAACAACTAACAAAGACACAAGTACAGTGACTATTTGTCCTCGAGCCACATGGCATTACCAGGTAGGCTCTGATACTATTTGTCATGAGTTGAGAAAAGAGTTAGTAACTTGATCACAACTAAACTATACTCCAAAAGGGCTAGTCAAGTTATAACTAGAGTTCCTCGCAATAGCTTATATGGTCCAGTTCAAACAAGTAATCACCCAATGTGGGACTCAACATATGCCCAAACAACACACACTTATCCAATCCAATCCATATAATCCAAGTTATCACAATCTCACCTCTTAAATCCTTGACGTCTTCATCAGGGCCCACATTATGTTCTAGTGCCCCCAAGCCACATGTCGTTACTAGGTTGGCTTCAAAACCATTTTTCTTGACTAGAGGAAAGCACTAATGACACGTGCTATACCCCAAAAGGACTAGTCAAGTTACAATTATGGCTCCTCATAATCCCACATATATAGCCCAACTCAACCAAGTAAACACTAGATGTGGGACTAAACACGCACACACACAACACACACTTATCTAATTCAATCCACATAACCACGGTAGCACAAACCTCCACTCAAATTCTTGACGTCCTCGTTAGGTCCTGCATTGTGCTATAGTTCCCTCAAGCCACATCCATTACTAGGTTGGCTATGATGCCATTTGTCATGATCCGAGGAAAACGCTAGTCACATATGCGCTATTTAAAAGGACTAGTTAAGTTATAGTTAGAATTCCTTGTAATCCTTATATGGCCCAGGTCAATCTAGTAACCACTCAATTAGAGACTCAACACATGCTCACAACACACACGCTTACGCTTATTCAATCTAATCCATATAATTCAAGGTATCACATACAATGTCAAAATTTCAAGGAGGCATGGTTACATAGTACCAGATGAAGTTTGTAGGAAGCTCAAGTATAATGGGTTACTTTTCTACATCCAATCATTCATCACCAAATTAAACCTAAATTTTGCAATATTAAGAACAAAACAAACACAGACACCCATAAATGATAAAGATTCACCATTATATTACACAAAAGGTGTACCTAATACCAGGATTTTAAATCAATGAGTGCCCTAATGAGCTCCTTGTTTCTATGCAACCCACTCCCCTCACAATCAAAATAATGGTTGTGTCTAGGTCTCCTCTCACAATCAAAATAAGGGTTCGTCTACCTACATGAATAAGACTTATTTGATCCTATTTTTTAACACAACTACCGAGTTTGTATGTAATGAACAGTTTATATTCTATTAATAATAAAAACTGACAGTTCTTACTTCTTATTGCAAGTTGATAGGGATTGGCTTCCAATGTATCCTACAAGGTACATATTAATTCTCTTGTTCAATAGGGCAAATAATTTCCACTCACTATTATCACAAGATGGACAATCTAGGAATTGTTATGGGCTGTTAACTCCAAATGAGGTTATATTTAGAGAACATTTGAAGAAGGAATAGAAGAATTGAGTTGAGATAAAATAATTCCAGAGCATCACAATTTCAGGACAAGAGATTTTTGGAAGGAGGGAAAAACCATATTATACTGCACAAAGCAAATAATTTGAGAGAGCCTACCTCTGTATCATTATATCTGTAAAAATAAGTGGATGTGTCTCTATTACCCTTCAGAGAAGACAAAGCATTCAACAATGCTTGGCTTGAAAGGCCTGCATACTTGTCCTCAATATACGTGAGATCGATTGAAGGAAAAAGGCTGGTCGGAAGATTCATCTACCAAATTGATGTGCAAAAAAATAAGTTCCATTACTCCTAGTTGAAATCATTGGAATGGAATGGAGGAGAAACACAATTATATAAACAAAAAGCTTTTGCACCTTGGTTAATGTGAGTGTTGGAAATGACACTCCCAAAAAGAAGCCAAATACAACTCCAACAAAAGTTGTTACAATAAGCCTCATTGTCTCATTCGGTTTTCTCAGAATTCCACTGCATCCCAAAAGATGTCCATGTTATGAACTTAGAATCAAGAGAGGCAAAAAAAGAATATAACATTTTTCCTCAACACAAGAATACTAGTCGGTGGTTCCATACCTGCGAAAGGGAGTTCCCATATCAGTCAAAATCCTCCAACTCTACAATCACAAAAGTACAAGCACAAGCTGAAACCCGGCAAGCAATTGCTTTTCCAAGCACACATAAACTTAGTATTCTCACTTCTCAGAGCTTCAAAAGTAAAACAGAACCCCTCATTTTAAAACAATCAACCCTGTCAGAATTAAAAACATTGCATAAAACGTGCTGCATTGATCAAACTCCACAACCATATAACAATACTACAATAAGACCACCAAACCTAATATTAGCAACCTCATGCTCAAGCAATGTATATAAAACATTAAAACAGCACAAAAGCTCAAATAAATTGTTCTAAACCCAACTGGTGGAGCATGACCAAAAATCAGCCGCCAAGAAACTCTAACTCAAATGACACCTCCTTCGCTTATAAGGCTAAGGTGGACGGCGTGGCCATGGTTCAAGGAAGAATTGTCTCCTGCATATGCAGCGTGTCTCACAGTATGTGGGCCCCCATCAACTTTGAGACACCCATTGCTTATATCTGCTGCAAGAGATACCTCCTCGACTCAAAGGGTGAGTGTGTAATTAATGAAAAAAAAAATTTGAAAGAACACAAATCAGTAGGTGTGCACATAGGAACCAAATGAAATTCAGAATTGCAGACCCTACAGCGTAGAAGAAAAAGTGGGACCCCCTTTTCCAAAATGGGACCCACAAGAAATCTCCAGTGGGTCATTGTGCTTGAAGAGGATGATTAATTCAATCATCCAAAACCAGAAACTGCAAAGGTTAAAGCAACCCCAACAACCTAAACAAACCAACCAATGTTAACACTTTCTAAAATATTCACACACACACACACGCACACACTCTTTGACAACTTCAATTCAAATTTCCACAAACCCTTTTAAAGTTTCAACTGAAAAAACCGCTTATTCAGCTAAGAAAGTAGTACCTGCTTGTTCTTGTTATATTAACTACTCCAAACACACACAAAAAAATAAAATAAAATAAAATAAAACATCGTTGAAAAAATTATCTTCTATATAAGTAGCAGTCTGAAACAAACAACCGTAAAAAGGAAACGAAGATTACTATGTGACAAAACAAAATCAACTTACGTGGAAACCAATGAAGAGGATTAAACTCTCTGCCCCAGAAGAACAAAGTCCTTTAGAATGAATAACAATACACCACCGATCGAAAATTTCCTGGAGTGACTCTCCAAAGGGTCCTCAAAAAAAAGTAAACTTTTTTGTGTTTGTGAACTCAGAATTCAGAACTGAAATGAGTTCTAAATAATTTGGAAACAAATATAAAGAAGTAAATGCTAGTAATAAATAGTATTTATTAAGACTAGTAAAGAAAGGCAATTGTATAAGAAAAAGTTTAATGAAACTTAAATGGGCATGTTTTTAAACTGAACTAATTTAAGAAAGTGTTTTTTTTTTTTTTTTTTGATGCAAAGCTTTGAAATTTAAGAAAGTATTTATGAAAAAGGAAAGAAAGTAATTAATATTTTGACACTCATAAACTTGACATTAGACTTTTTTTTAATAGTTTATTAATAATTGCTTGAAAACTTTTTTTTGAAATAGTTTATTAATAATTGCTCGAAGAGTACCCGTTAACATAACTAATATTAATAAATTATTTTAAGAAAATTTTGACATCGCTTTAATGAGAATATAAAAAAAAGTAATACTACAGTCACAAACTATTTTATAATATTTTTAAAAATTGTTGATTGGCTAACTTTTTATTGGTTTTCATCTAGTCCCATCATTAACGTTATTTTTTTATTTACCAATAATCACTCACCACATCAGCAGATTGTAAATTTTTTTTATAAAAAAATTTGTATCTCTAGCATTACTTTATAAAAAATCATTAAAAAAAATTTAATTATTTTTTCTTATATTTATAAAACATTTCTAAAAATATTTTATAAACTAATGCACTTAGAACATCAGTTAACTTTTTTATCGTAATATAAAATTAAGAGATATGTGTGATTTGAATTTCAAAAGAGCTAAGCAAAGATTATATGATTTTTAATACTAAAATTTAAAGTTAAAAGATGTAAACTAAGCTGTGTCTGTGTGGTTTGAATTTCAAAAGAGCTAAGCTAAGCAAACATTATTATATGATTTTTAATATTAATATTTTTGGTGTGTTTTGTTTTGTTTGTTTGTAGGGGGTGTTCTCTTTAACGTGTAATACTCAAACGGAGAGGAGCGTGTCGTTTTCGTTGGTGATCTTCTAAAGGAATAGTGGTGGGTCACACTCACTCTCTCTCTCTCTTATGTGGGACCCTCTTTGTTGTTAACATTTAAATTCGTGATCATTGGTACAAAGTCTTTTTACAATAATATACTATCAAGTTTGAGGTTGACATATTCTAATCTGTAACGTGACTTGACATTACTTCACATTAGTTGTTATATGATTATAAAATATTACTTCTCAAAAAAAAAAAAAAAAAAATTATGTACACTTTAAATTTAAGTAGTTTATTTATTCCTTAAATTTTGAACTTTTTTAATAGATACAATAGAATTTCAATCTACAACTTTCGTTCTTACTTTTTATTATCAAACTCAAATATCTCTTGATTGATTGTGGGTGTAAGTAGAATTCAAAGTTCGAACCTCAGATATATTATTCATTAACAAAAAATTTTAGCTGTACCAGTTTGATTTTAAATTTTGAATTTAAATCTCTTACTTCACCATGTTACAATTAATGTAATAAAAAAAATTAAACTTAAAAAGAACCAAACTTTGATTAGGTTTCAACATCCAAAAAAGTAAAAAAAAAAAAAAAAAAAAAAACTTTGTAATTGTAATTGTGCTCCACCTTGGCTGTATCTTGCAGTTCTTGGACAGCTTTTTTGATGAACAACATGAAAGAATTTTACAAAAACAGAGAGCAATTCTTGGACAACTGTGTCAAGAGAGAAAGGGCTGAATCAGAACATATATTGTGTCTGTACCTGTATAAGATCACCTTTATTTATTTATTTTTCTTCCCTTAATGGAATAGAACATCCTAAAATTATGTTGGAGACAAAAAAAAAAAAAAAAAAAAAAAATCACGACTTCTTTAAGTACTGTATCTATAATTTTATATGCGTTATTCACATTTTTTAATTTGCATTTAAAACATAAAATGAATGATGTGTACGAACAATGTACTAACAAGTGTGTAATAATCAATACCTTATAAATTATTCTCGTGCTCAAGCAAAATGTTGGGAAAGTGGATAATTCATAAATGGCAGCCACGTGAATGGGGGAGTGTGATGTATAAGCAGATTGATGGGAATTTTTTATCTATAATTTCTTAGTTATTTTATGGATGAACTTTGTTAATCGATGCTGTTGAGGCTCAGGCATGTGATTGAGTTTCAAATCTGGAGGTTACTACTTATTAATTAATTACTTATCAGGATAGCTCTTGCAAATTAGCCGGCCAATTGTTTGATTTGTTTGTTTAAATTAAAGAGATAATGGCCTCCCACAAACTCAAATGTCTCTTTTTTGCTTTGGATAAAATAAATTGCTACTTTAATCTATATATTCAAAATGAACCGGCCCCCCAATTAAAGAGTTCCCCCAAAACCCACAAAAAGGAGTTCTAATAATATAATGGGTTACACCTTTGGCCGAAAGAAGAAAACAAGTGCTTGTTTCCTTGTTGGCTTGTTGCTTTAATTTATACTAGCCTTTGAGCACGCGCTTACGTGCGTGCTCAGAGGCTCTTCTATTTTTTTTTGTAAAAGTTAATAATATACATCCAATATAATTTGAGATTATTACATTTTTTAATTACAAAAAAATCTAGGGGTGTGATAAAAAATTATTTCACCTGCAAATGAATAATACTCATCACACCCCTAGGTTTTTTTGTGATTGAAAAATGTAATAATCCCAAATTATAATGGATGCATATTATTAACCTTTACAAAAAAAAATAGAAGAGCCGCGCATGCTCAAAGGCTAGTATTTATTTATATTTATATAAATACATACCATTTGAGGAGTCCACCTATTCTCTAAGTTTAATATCAAACGATGTAATTTTTTTTGGTGCATGTATTTTTTTTAACCCAAGCCCAAAAGTTTAATAAATAAAAAATACCTAGGTAAAAATCTATAAAACGTGTTTTTTTTCCTCTTTTCTTTTAAAAATAAAATTATAAAATCATGGAAAAAATTGCTTCTAAATAATATCTAGATAATAGGCAAAATTTTAGGAATAAAAATACCTAAAACGTTTTTTTTTAAAATTTTAAATGTAAAACAGTACTGGCATATTATTAAGATACCAAAAACATGAAACCGACGTTGGTTTTTTTAAAAATTTTACATTTAAAATTTAAATGTAAAACAGTGCTGGCATTTTTTTTTGCTTGAAATTGTAAAAAAATATGAAACCAATGTTAAAGGACTCACAGTTTGTGCAAATTCAAAAAGCATG
Source organism: Notholithocarpus densiflorus (assembly GCA_030021035.2). Taxonomy (NCBI): domain Eukaryota; kingdom Viridiplantae; phylum Streptophyta; class Magnoliopsida; order Fagales; family Fagaceae; genus Notholithocarpus; species Notholithocarpus densiflorus. The sequence goes on along the minus strand of JARYZH020000112.1, from coordinate 731,901 downwards.
GTTTGTTTGGAGTCTTTTTGTCTTTTGGTAAGTTATTTTAAATCGGATTAAATTTTACCAATTTTTAAAATGTATGTACGTTAAATTTAAAATGACGTAACATTTTAAACTATTAAATATAAGATATATTTAAGGGTGTAGGTTTTTACCCCTAAAAGTTAGTCTATTATTTAGGAGCAATTTTCACCACAAATTTTAAATTTTATCTTTAAAGATAACTTCTCCAACATCATTCTTGTTTTAGCAAATTTGCGTACATGGCAATTGCTTACAGAATCATCAAATGTGCAATGAAAGGCACAAAAAAGGACAATATTAAATTTCATATGGTAGGATATTTACAAAAAATGTTTTTTAACAACTACTTGATAAATTGACTACCACTTCACTCACCCGAATTCATCCAATGTGCCTGCTATGCAATCTAACCAAATTGTTGATATGTCACCCTAAAAAAAATACAAAAAAATAGAGAGTAAGGCTTAAATGTAAGAAAAACAACCGACAGAAATAATATGAGGAAGAGAGGGCACCACTTAGAACACATACACTAAAATAATGAGTCAAACTCAATAACCACACAAAAAAAAAGGACAAATCAATATATATCATTCCTATTCTTTAAAAAATAGTCATTAATTAGAGAAAATACTTAAACACACATCAAACTGACCAAATAAAAGTAAAGAAAAAATTAAAAAAAGATAAGATAAGATAATGATATGGAAAGAATAAGGATAACGAAGTGTGGTCCTATTTTGTAGGCACTATTTTACGTGGGAGTTAAAAGATTTTTTTTTTTTTTTCCTTTTAGAATCTAAATCACGATAAAATGATAAGTTTTTTTTTTTTTTTTTTTTTCTTCTAAACTCTTTTTTTTTTTTTTTTTTTTTTTTGAGAAATAATTACAACATGCTGCTAATCCCGCAGCTCGAACCCTTTCCCCCCTAGACCCCCAAGCACTTTGTGCATGGGGAGATGTCAATTCAGCTACAAGGCCATTGACTCTAAGTTAGCAGTCATCTAAATTAAAAAAAAATATATCAATGATGACTCAATAGAATTCAATGACGACTAAACTATAACTCCATAGAATTCAATGACTACTAAAATAGATGACCAAAAAAAAAAGAAGACGAAATGGTGATGAACTGCTAGTTTGAGGGCCAAGAGAGCAACATGAACTTCACCGAGAAGGAGGTGCAATGGAGGCAACAAAGAAGCATGGGCAAAAATAGCATTTCGATAATCAAATAGCAGCAACAATAGAGAATCCAGGTTGGTCCCATAATGTATGTGTTGGTGATGAATCAATTGATGCTAATTCAATGACTAACAAATATATAAAAAGAAAAAGAAAAAAAGAGTCACACAATACTACGTAGAGTCGCATTAAATGACAAAATATAATAACAAAGTAGAGTCACACAATACTACGTAAGAACTCAAAGACCAAGTGAAACTGAGTTCCCAATGCCTTTCTTATACAAACAACAAAGTACAACCCGGAAAACCAACATAAAAAATTACAAAGACCCAAATGTAGAGAAGAACGAAGCCGAATAGTACTAACCTCAAAGCCTACACATCAGTGAAGAGTCATTAAAAATGAAACATATTTTAATAGCGTATTGTGAAGGCCTGTAAAACAATAGACTAGAAAATATCCACTAAATCTCAAAATAACAATAAGCAAAACATGACCAAATAGAGAGAGAAATTGAAGTGAGAAATGTAGAAATAAAAAAGTGTCGGGTATCCCAAACCCAAAGGGTAAAATGGGATCGAAAGAGACTTTAAACCTGAAGGGTCTGAGGAGCTCGAAAGGCATCCCCAACCCGATGGGCAAAAAGAGTTAGAAATCCTATTAACCAAAATATTCCTTATCAAATGATAACATAGAAGAAGACAAATAAACAAAAAGCTCTGTTTGTTTCAGCATTAACGTTTTCTTGAAAATGGTTCATTTTTCAAAGAGCATTTTCTGAAAAGCTATCTTATTTTTCGGTATTTGATAATGACATTGAAAATGAGCTTGAGAATTTTTTCTGGTGTTTGGAATGCATAAATTTTTTATAACATTTCTTGTATAATTTAAAACATGTATAACATGTGTATTATGTAAACCAACTAATGTAAATAGATGTTGGGCTAGGCAATTTCGTCCAAAACATAGCCTTTGGTTTTCACTTAAGTTTTCTCCCCGATTTGGGGATGCTGAATTTTGGTGGGTCAGAGAGAATATTACCATGGCCCACTATTTTATTCCCTCATTTCCACTCTCAACCAAACAAAAATTTTCTCAATTTTCTCTCTTCATTTTCTATCCCTCCAATTTTCACCCCGAACAAACAGATCCCTATGCTAAATTCAAACAAAAGAAGTACAACAATTGCCCCTACAAGCTTCCAAACCAGGAGGCAAATTGCAATTACTACAAGAGAAACATACTTTAAGGGTCCGTTTGGATACATTTTATTTTGCTGAAAACTGAAAACAATAAAAAAATAATAAAAAAGTTACTATTCATTTGTCTAATTGCACTGTTCATGTCCCATGAACAGTGCAACAAGCGCTGGTTTTTAAAAAAAAAAAAAAAAAAGAAGCTAAAAACGCAAAGCGCTGAACGCGTTTCAGCTATCCAAACCGCACCTAAGAAAAGGCGAAACTACGTTATTGGTCTTTAAAGTATACCCTGTGAACGCAATTAGTCCTTAAGTTTCAAGTGTGAAATATTAGTCCCTTATGTTTAAAAAATGAGTACTGTTATTCCTTTTATTAAATGCAGTTAATGTTTTGTCTATGGGACTAACGGAATAATGATGTGACATTTTTTAACTAAAGTGGCATTTTTAATAAAATATTACAAAAATGAATTTACAAGTCAAGATCAAATTGACCGAGTTCCCAGATCAAGTCTTTTAACAAGGATATCATTAACATTTGATTTTGGAAGGCAGTACTACGGCGGTGGCGACAGAGATGAAGGCAGTGCTGTGGCAGTGACAAAATAACCACAAAGGTTGGAGAGCAAGTGGACATTCTGGTTTGATAACCAGTCGAAACCCAAGCAAGGTGTTGCGTGGGGCGCCTCTCCCCAAGATATACACTTTCCACACAGTCGAAGATTTCTAGTGATACCTTTTCAACTTTCCTAAACTATTCACTTTTTTCTGTCTAATTTTTTTTTTCATGATCTGGGTTCCTCTTCATCTTTCCCCTCTTTCATTTTTATTTTTGTTTGGATAAGAAGTGCAAATATAGCTTGCTGTTAAAGGAGGATTTTATTTGTTAGATCTAGATAGGTTGTGTATTAATTCATTTTTCCTCGTATTGATCAATATTTATATTGGGTCTGCTAGCGTTCAAGTTTGATTAAATATGTGAACTCTTTGTGCAGATTGTATGATCAGATATTCTAGCCCATTCTACCAATAAAAAGATATTCAAGCCCAGCAAGTTGCTGGCAAATGCTGATTTTCACTTTTCAAAGCTGGAATTGAACCCAAATGGGTTGATCCCGAGTGTGCTGCCGGAGGAAAGTGGTCCATCACGAACAACAGAAAGGCCAGCCTTAATACCATGTGGCTTGAAATTGCAAAAATCTCACTTGAACAGAATATTTTAATAAAATCGGGATAGCATTAAGATTTGATTTTGGAATTAGGTGGGTTTGTTCTTGACGTGTAAATTCATTTTTTAATATTTTAATAATAAAAAATGTCATATCAGTCAATAAGATATTCCGTCATTGTTTCGTTAGCCACATAAGCAATAATATTAACAACAGTTAACAGAAGGACTAACCGTGCTCATTTGATAAACATAAAGGACAAATAGTGCTCACTTGAATCTTGAAAGACTAATTGTGCTCATGGTGTAAACTTTAGGGATCAATAATGTAGTTTCACCTTAGGAAAAATAGCAAGTTTAGCAGTTAAATGAGCTTCTGAGTTTACAAATCTTCTAACCCAACAAAACTCCAAACAAAGACATTTTTTTTCCCTTTGAAAACTCTTTCTTTCAAAATTCAATTGATGACGATTGTTATATAGATTTCAAAAACAAATAAGAGTTTTCCATGTAAAAAGAAAGTTAAATAAAATAAATTGTGAGGTGGGTGAGAGGAGTTTCTTAACAATGATGATAATGGTGAAAAGAAAATTAACACAGAATTGAGAGAATTAGAGAATTGAAGAAGAAACAATTTGAGTTTGAAAACCAACGTGAGTGTACTAGGAGTGTGGTCATATTTTGTAGATAGTGTTTTACGTGGAAGTTAAAGAAACATTTTTACCAAATTTTGCCCTTACTTAAATATAGGCTGTAGGGTTATTTTGGAACAAAAAAAAAATCTGGTCCAAACAAGAAAGCCTCTTAAACAGTAGTATAAATAAATAAATATATATATATATTTATATATATTTATAGAGTTTAGGTTTATATAGTTCATCTTGATGCTAGAGAGGTAAACTTTTATACTTGGTAAGTATCAAACTTGTGTTCTTGTAAGAGTAATAATATTCTCAAAACTCATGAACATTTCACAATTTTTCATCTAACATATGAGACATTAAATGTTCTAAATCTTGTGATTTTCTCAAATTATTTCTGAAATTTATAAAATATCTCATTGAATTGGATTGTAGAACATGTTTATTTTTTAATTGCCACCTATAAAAAAAATCGTAATGAATCTTGACTATTGTAAGTGTTTGCTTTCTGAAAATTTTCTTCCATTTTCCTAATAGAATTTCCCATTTACAAACATGGACAAATGACAGAAGGTTCTCAAATCTTTGAATCTATTACTATGCCTAGAATCGCATATGTGTGCTTACTAAATTTATGAATTTTGTTTCAAATGAGTTTGGAATTACATCAATGAAGAGGACTTCGCAATTAACACAACACTAAAGTTGCAAAGTAAGGAAATTCACACTTTGCATCAACAGAGTTTGAGAAGTATACAATCATTGAAGAGAGTCCTCACTCAATTTGTCAATTAGGACTATCAAACTAATTTTATCTTATTTCTAACACTAAAGGTCCGTTTGGATACCGCTTATTTTGTTGAAAATTGAAAACTGAAAATACTGTAACAAAATATTTTTTAAATGTGTGAATAGTGCCATGAGACCCATTTTTAATGTTCTTTTTCTGAATAAAGTACTTGTGGGTCCCGTGAACCGTGCATGAGACCCACTAAACAATGCATATTGTCTCCTGAAAGCTGAAACACATGCATCAAAAAAGAAAAGAAAAAGAAAAATGCAAACGCAGCTGGTGAAACGCCAATCCAAACGCATACTAAGGCTACACTACTCATAAAGATATAAAGTAAAAGATTTTATTCAAATAATTTGTGTCCCTTTCCTCTTTTATGTCTTCCCCTTTTATAATATGAGAATGAGAATTACCGTTATTATATGAAATTGCTTCTAAAGATTTAAGATGAAGGATACTGATTCAAATGATCCATGTCCCTTCCTTTCTTTACGTCATCTTCTTTTATATTATGAGAATTTTTGCTATTATACACGGAAAATTGTGCTGACTTCTTCTAAGGTTTTTTTGTTATTAAACTCACCTCCCCACTAATTTAGAATAAAACACCCATCTCCCTTAAAATGAAAAATATTTACATTGACCTCCTCTGGATGACTGGAAAAAAAAAAGCATTAAAAATTCTTTAAGTTTTTATTTTACCCTCCACTTAAATTGTTGTCCACTACATCACCTCTAATAGCAATTTTGTTATATGAGGAAAATTGCACTGACTTCCTTTAAGGTTTTTGGTTATTACACTCACCTCCCCAATAATTTAGGACAAAACACTCATCTCCCTTAAAATGTAAAATATTTACATTGACTTCCCTTGGATGACTGAAAAATGCTTTAATTTTCTTTTTAATTTTTTTTTTTTTTAATTTACCCCTACTTAAACTATTGTCCACATCCCCTCTAATAGGAAATCAGGATTTTTTTGAAGTATTTTCTCAACCTCTATGATAGGTTAGTGCAAATAGTTACCATTTTAGGGGTCTCTTATTCTAAAATAGAAGGGAGATGAGTATAATATCAGAAAACCTCAAGAAAAGTCAATACAATTTTTTCCTACTATTTAAATATACCACAAAATTCTTTGTATTTATCCATTTTCTTCAACAAAACATTGACACAAATCACCCTTATTGCTTTTCTCAACAAAAATAAAAAATGTCACCCTTATTGCTCCATTTGTCACCCATGAAATTAATTTATGTTGATGTGACTTTTTATTTTTTTATAGTATTGATAATTGATAAGGACACATCTTTAATTACTTTCACCTTATCTCACCATTAATATCACTTTTAATATGCATTAATCACATTGAATCATATTAGCAAATGTGAATTGGTTGAAACTCAACAATCACATACTGCCGCAACAATTTGTAAGTCTTATATAGTAAAACTTGTAATATTTTAAGCATTATTCAAAATATATATGGATAAACAAGGAACACAATGCCACCAAAACGAGCTTGGATATGGTACGTTGTTAACACAATAACTCTTTAATCCTACCTAGGAGTGTTCACTAAACCGCAAAACCACACCTAAACCAACCAAAATTCATGAATATTTAACAAATTTTCATCTAACATATGAGACCTCAATTGTTCTAAATCTTCTGATTTTCTCAAATTATTTTAGAAATTTATAAAATATCTCATTGAATTGGATTGTAGAACATGTTTATTTTTAATTGCCACCTATAATAAATTTCTAATGAATCTTGACAACTGCAAGTGTTAGTTTATGATATATTTTTTTCCATTTTCCTAATAAAATTCCCCATTTACAAACATGGGCAAATGAGAAAAGGTTCCCAAATCTTTGAATATATTAACTAATATGCCCAATATTACATCGGTGTGCTTACAACTTTTATGAATTTGGTTCAAATGAGTTTGGAATTGCCTCAATGATGAGGACTTCACAATTAACACAACACTAAAGTTACAAAGTAAGGAAATTCACACTTCAGAAATGATACTTAGGTTGCGTTTGGCATTGGCTTAAAAAGCTAGTCATTTTTACTATTTAGCTTATTTTTGCTACTATTCAGCTTATTGTTGCTACTATTCATGGGTCTTATTGCACTTTTTGGTAATATTAATGAGTTTTACTGTACTATTTGAGCTACCTTTTAGCTTTATCTACAATACTTTTAGCAAAAAAAATTTAGTTTTAGCTACATAAATTGTTCCCAAACAGACTCTTACTTGTATTAACAAAGTTTGAGCAAATCTTTGAAGAGAATCCTCGCTCAATATGTCAATTAGAAATTGCTTTAAAGATTTGAATTAAAAAAAAAAAATTGCTTTAAAGATTTAAGATGAAAGTTATTGATTCGAATAATCCATGTCCCTTCCCTCCTTTTATAATATGAGAATTCTCACTTTTTTTTAATTTTTTTTTCTCAATTCTATTCTCGCTGTTATTTGAATATACCATTATTTAGCAAAAAAAAAACAATGAATATACCATAAAACTCTTTTTCAAATCCACTGTTTCAACAAAACATTGGCAAAACGCACAAGTCACCCTTAGAGCATTTGCATCCGGAATGCTAAATGCCATATGTAAGGTTTATTTAGCATTTTTCCCTCAAAGACCTCCCACATCCGGAATTGCAAATGCTCAGAATTGTAAATTTTTTTACAATCTTGCTATAGTGCCATTCTACGCGTAGAATGGCACTGTAGCACTATTGTATAAGTTTAAATAATATTTTATTCTCAACTCTCTCTCTCAACTCCGGAATGCTCTCTATCTTTCTCAACTCTCTCTTTCTTCATCATTTTCTCATCTACCCTCTCAACCCTCTCTCACTTTTATTCTCATCGGCGTGATAATCTTTAGGTGGATCGTTTTCTGGGTATTTTCTTCATCATTTTCTGGGTTTTTTTTTGTGGTTTCTGGCGGTGGAGATCGGCCAGTGGGCGTGGGTCAGGTGGAGATCGGCGAGTGGGTTTGTGACTGATGTGGGCGTGGGTCAAGTGGTGTAGCGGCGACTGCGGCGGCGTGGGTTTCTTGCGGTGGTGTTCATGTGCTTAGAGTGCTCCAGCAAGCACCGCGGCCTTGGCGTCCACATCTCCTTCGTCCGATCCGTCACCATGGACTCTTAGTCCGAGATCCAGATCAAGAAAATGGAGTCCGGCGGCAACGAGCAACTCAACTCGTTCTTTGCTCAAGATCTGGTTTTTCATTGAATTTGTCTACTGGGTATGTGCTAGATTTTGGTTTTGAAGTTTGAATTTTGTCAGTCAGGTATGTGGCAAATTTGGTATTTGATTGAATTTTATCAGCTGGGTATGTTTTAGATTTGGTTTTTGATTGATATTGTCAACTGAGTATCTGGGTTGAATTTATGAAAGTGAGTTTCTGTTGGATTTTTTAATTTTCATGGCAATTGCAATTGGAAGTGTGATTTTTTATCCCCATTTGTTTGAAGTTATTTCTTGATTGATATTAATGATTTCAATTGGTATGTATCACTGGTTGTGGTTGGTGGCGGATTTGGTGATCTGAGTTGTGGGTTTTCTTGTGGATGTGGTTTGCTCGGCTTGAACTGAGTTGTGGGTTTGGTGCTTTTTTTGCATGTTTTTTTCATGGGTGCAGCAGTGGTGGGGTGGTGGGGTTTGGATGGTGGTTATGTGGGGTATTGGGTTTGTTCACGGCGGTGAGAGAGAGGGGAGGAAGAGAGAGAGAAATTAGAGAAAGGAGATATATTATTTTGGGAAATATATTTTTATTGTGTAGATATATTATTTTAATGAGTAGAATAGGAAAATAAAAGTTAGGATTCTGGGAGTATTGTAAAATTGTATTGTATAATTGATAAAGTGGCTTTTTGAGATGGTAAAATGGGATAGTATGCATTCACGGATGTGAATGCTCTATATGTCCTAATTGCTCCATTTGTCACCCATAAAATTTGGGTTGATGTGACTTCTTTTTATTTTAAATAATGCTAGGAATACAACATTTTTCACAAATGTTTACTTGACCTATTGTAATTGAAATAACATTAATTTCACTTTAACTCACCATTAACACCACTTTTAATATACATTAATGATAATGAACCATGTGAAAAAAAAGGTATCATATGATGATGAACTTAGGGTACGTTTGGTACATTGAATGGGAATTACGACAGGAATTGTAATCTTTATTACTAGGAATAAAATGTGTTGTAATGTAATAACTAAACATATTCATTAGTTTGGTTGTGAGTTATAACATTAGAATGAAATTTAACATTTATTTTGGGAAATTTCTTACTCGTACAATTATATTTCCTTAAAAATTGTTTTTTTTTAAATTTAAAAGAGATATGTGTTATTTTTTATAATTTTTTATTTTTATAATTGTTAGATGTATATGGAAAGTTTGTTTACTTGGAAATATATTAAGTTTTGAAATTATTGCACTTACTAAGGAATAGCTAATACAACATTTTAAAGAGGAATAATTATTCTTCATTTTGAAGAATAGCTATTCATACGGAATGATTATTCCTTGTAATAAAAACATAACCAAATTAAAGAATAATTAAACTATAGAAATAACTATTACATTACAGCACTTATTACAGTCTACCAAACATGCCCTTGTTATTTTATTGTGGCGTGAACTAGGAGCACAATGCCAACAATCTTTACTGTAGATTTGGTGAGTTGGGCTTTATTACAGGGTGATTTTATAATTTTGGATTTTCACTCGGTGAACAAATCTCGTCTTTGTGTACAAGTGCATTTGTTCTTTATTTTATACATAAGCAAGGTTTTTATGCAATTTGAATTGTAAGAATTTTTATGCAAGCCACTACATGACCGTTAAATAATACATGTGAATGGTTCTTTTAACGGCCACACTGTCAGTTGCATAAAAAAACCTTGCAACCTAGAATATTGTATAAAAACTTTTTATGCTTAAAATATATATATATATATATATATTTATATATCCATGTTCCATGTTATGCTTAAATATTGACCAAGTAAATACCCAAGTGAATAATTGAATAAATTATTATAATTAGTAGTAAGATGTTGTATGGGTTTATTATAGTATTTTTTCATGACCAACATTTATTTATAGGACAAAATTTAGTTACAAAATTGGTTATAATCTAAGGCTACAACTTTACTCAATATTTTTTTATTTGAGGCGCATTTTGAAAAATCCACCATTGGATTACATCTTTTTCTTATATCCTCCATGTTTGCAAAATTTCTAAAAAATTAAAAATCAATAGCTATGTTATCAATAAATCGTTTAAATTGCAAATTTTTGTAATTTAAAATTATGCATAATAAAATAAGCTTATAGATCAAATAGATATAATACTCGATTGACACAAAATTTGACATGTGTATTAAGAGTGTAAAGAACATGCAATTCAACAGTTAGATTTTCAAAATATGCAGTAATGTTTATTTTATTGAATAATGTTGTAGCCTTAAGCTACAACCAGTTTTGTAACTAAATTTTGTCCTTATTTATATTTAACTATGTATTTAGGATTAGACAAAATTTAGCTACAAAATTAGTTGTAGCCTTACTCAATAAAATAAACATTACTGCATATTTTGAATCTAACCATTAAATTTCATATTCTTTATGCTCTTAATTCATATGACAAATTTTATGTCAATCAGATATTATTTACTATATGATCTATAAGTTTATTGATGATATAGCTATTGATCTTTAATTTTCTATAAATTTTGCAAGCATGGAGAATATAAGAACAAGATGTTATCCAATGGTGAATTTGTCGAAATTCTCCTCTAATAAAAAGATATTGAGTAAGGTTGTAGCCTAAGGTTACAACCAATTTTGTAGCTTAACTTTGTTCTTTAGGATTTTAGGTTTGTTTGGCTGAATTTTAGAAATGACAATGCTTAGCTACAAAATTGGTGTAGTGTTTGATTGATATAATTCATTTATGAGCTGGTTCATATTCTATTAAATTATGTTATAGTGTGTTATGTTTTTCCAATTTTTTTCTCTAAAACTAAACTTTTTAAGTTTCAAATAAATTATTTAAACTTCTCATTTTTTTAAAGGAGATAATCATGATAATCAAAACTCATATCAAAATTACTTTTAAATATTACTTAAATAATTGATAGACACATTCAAATACATAGCCAAAATTGTGCTTTGATATAAATTCAAATTCTCACTTCCAAATTAATTAAGTATTAAATCAAACTAAAGTTATAAGAGTGAGAGAGACTATTTGTGCTGGGGAACTCAAAAATATAACATCAAAACGTATTAACCCAAATAAAGTTATAAAAAACCACAATCATTCATCAACCTAAAGTGGAGTTGTAAGAAATAATAAAAAATCGAGAGAGAAAAACTAATTTTTTATGAGAGAATGTGAGAGATAATAACAAATTTATTGAAAATTAGATGAGAAGAAAAATAGTTAAAAAAATATAGTAATAAACACCAAATTATCATAGTCATGCTATGTAATAGAATATAAAGGAGCTCGAGGATATAAAGGAGCCCGAGGATGGTCGAACAGTAAGATAAGTGTGTGGGTCAATGGATCGAGGACAAGGACAAGTAATAACGAACAAATGGTGTCTCTCTAGGATCCAAACTTCTTCGGGAAGCGTTGTGGAAGGTGGAGCCCGGTCGCCTAGAGAATACCGTGCAAGAGGTAACCATACTTCTGAGGATAAGCTTTAGATAAAGGAGTCTATAGTAAACTAAGAAATATCTGAGAAGAAGGCTACTACCACCACATTAGATGTTCTGCACCTAACCAACTGGCCGCATTTGTGTGGAAATGACCCATGAGTAAGGATATCTTAGTTCAAAGCTACTCACAGAGCTTCCAGGAGGTTTTTGATGAGACAAGCATCCAAAAGATTGCTTACATGATCAACAAGTGGAAGGTTGGGATTGAAAAGAATAGGATTATATAAGGAAATGGCCCCCATGAAAAATGGGGCATGTAATCTGAGAGGAAAAGAAAGAACTCCTTGTACTTAGAAAAAGCTTGAGTAAATATAAGAACACTTCATCCTCAGACTTGACTGATGAGTGTTATTCCCTTCAAATTGTGTTTTCTTATCTTTCTGGCATGAATCCAATCTATTGTGGCCCATACTTGATTTACTGAGTCTTTTATCTGTAAAATCCACTCTCTAACAAAAATATATTGTTTTGGGCTTGTTGGGCCATCATCCATTTTCGTTGGGCTGAGGGTCAAATTCTAGTCCTTACAATTGGCGCCGTTTGTGGGAAACAGGGAAGCACTTGTAATCTTGCTCAGTCATGGTGGGTTCAGGACCAAATCGAGAAGAATCTGTGGGATCTCAACGTCAAGACCATTTTCTTAACTTAGAACGGAGGAGAGATCGTGAAGTTAGTGTGCATACGACTCATACTAGTAGGAGTCATTTTAGAACTGGGAGTTATGTGTCGCATGGGGAGGAAACTAGGAATCTCCAATTGGAGATAGACCATCTGCGCAAAAAATTACGTTGTAAACAAAGTATGGCATCTCCTTTAAGCTCCAGATCTGAATCGTGGTAAGATAGCAATTACAGGCCACGGTTAAGAACCCCTCCTAGTGAATCCTTTTCCTACAAGGAGGAATGGTATCATAAGTAAAGGAGTAAAAGTCCGACCCATAGGAGCTTGGGGAATGATGCAATGAGTAGGGCTTTGCGCTAGATTTCAAAATCACCGTTTACGCGAAAGATTGACAAGGCCAAACTTCCTCGTCAGTTTGTGCAGCCCACTTTTACCATTTACAACGAGAGGACTGATCCAGTTGAGCACGTCAATCATTTCAATCAGAGGATGGCTGTTCATTCAAGGAATGAGGCTTTGATGTGTAAAGTATTCCCCTTTAGCTTGGGGCCTGTCGCGATGAGGTGGTTTGACAGGCTGGATGTAGGCTTAATTGGCTTTTTTCAAGAGCTCACCAGGGCTTTCGGGGCCCGATTTGTTACATGTAGCAAGGTTCCTCGTCCCCTACATTCCCTGTTGTCCATGGTAATGAGAGAGGGTGAGACACTGAAAACTTACTCAAATAGGTACTGAGAGACGTTTAATGAGATAGATGGAGATTTTGAAGACGTGGCAATAAGGACGTTTAAGGTCAGCCTTCCTACTGAGCATGAATTGAGGAAAATCTTGACAAAGAAACTAGCGTAAAGCATGCATCAACTCATGGATCAGATTGATAAACATAAACGGGTTGAGGATGTTCAACAGGGGAAAGGGAAGGCAAAAGTGGCTTCCCCTGACCGAAAAGACTTTTGGTCTAAGAGGTATAATAACAACCGACCTCGGAGAGATTTTACTGGACATATTGGGCTTCCTACTGCCTAGGTGGTCAGCACAGTATTCAAGGAGCTTGTGCATCAAATTCTTGAGAAGATAAAGGTTGAACCATACTTCAAGTGGCCAAATAAAATGGGGGGTGACCCCACGAGGCGTAATCAGGGTCTTTATTGCCAATATCATCAAGACCATGGACACACTACAAAAGATTGTAGAACTTTACGTGACTATCTGGAGCAGTTGGTCAAGATTAGGAAGTTGAGACAGTTTTTGCACCAGCCTTCTGGACAGGGGAGTTAGATTGGGTCAGCGTATCAGAGGGAGTCTTCCTCGAGACCATCCCTGGGAACAATCAGTATTATTTTGGCAGCCCCAGGTAGGATTGGAGCGTGTCTATCTGGGGTTATGTCCATAGCATAACCATGTACCGAGGACTTGGTCTCTGAGTCTAAATGAGGGAGAATCGAAGTCTGACCAGCCTTGAGTTTTTCTGATGATGATAAGGTGGGAACAGTTCAACCATATGATGATGCCTTAGTGGTTACCCTTCGAATATGAGGGTATGATGTAAGGAGGGTCTTGGTAGATCAGGGTAGTGGTGCAGAGATCATGTATCCCGACCTGTACAATGGACTTAATCTGAAGCCTGAGGATCTAGTTAGCTACGACTCATCTCTAGTGGGGTTCAATGGGAAGACTGTTATCCCAAAGGGCCTGATCAAGCTGCCTGTTCAAGCAGGGTTAGAGGTGGTTGAAGTAGGTTTCATTGTGGTGGATGTTTATTCTCCATATACTGCTATTTTGGCAAGACCATGGCTTCATGCTATGGGGGCTGTCTCTTTGACTTTGCATCTGAAGGTGAAATATCCCTCTGGGGACCAAGTTGGGGAGTTAATTGGAAGTTAGGCTATGGCAAGGCAATGCCTAGTTGCAGCTATCAGACATCAGTCTGAGGGTGAATCCTCGACCACCCCAGAAAGGGCCTTATAGCAATTAATAAAAGTAGAAACATCCTCGAACGTTGTAAATGGAGGAGTGAAGTGCAAGGAGTTAGAGAAGGTTATTATTGATGCTGATGCAGAGAAGTATTTCCAAATTATAGTTCAATTGCCTCCTCGTGAGAAGGAGGAGTTGCTGGCTTTTCTTAGAAAGAACGTTGATGTATTTGCTTGGAGTGCCTATGAAGCTCTCGGGATGGATCCGAATTTCATTTGTCATCATCCAAATGTCAATCCAACGGTGACCCCTAAGAAACAACCACCTCGGCGCTCTTCTAAAGAACATGCCGAGGCTGTTAAGGAAGAAGTAATAAAACTTAAGCGTGCAGGGGCGATTAAGGAAGTCTTTTATCCAGAGTGGCTGGCCAATACAGTGGTGGTGAAGAAGAAGTCAGGAAAGTGGAAAGTTTGCGTAGATTTTACCGACTTGAATAAAGCTTTCCCCAAGGATCCTTTCCCGATCTCTCAGGTAGACCAATTGGTGGACACTACGGTCAGTCATCCTCGGATGAGCTTTTTGGATGTCTTCTAGGGGTATCATTAGATACCATTAGCTTTGGCTGACCAGGAGAAGACTGCTTTCATGACACCCACTGAAAATTATCACTACCGAGTAATGACATTTGGATTGAAGAATGCTGGGTCTATTTACTAGAGGATGATGACTAGAATGTTTGAGTCTTAACTTGGAAAGAATATTGAAGTTTACATCGACGATATGGTTGTGAAGAGTAAGATTGTAGCTGAGCATTTGAATGATCTCGGAAGTGTATTCGAGATACTAAGGAGACATAAGTTGCATCTCAATGCTTCGAAGTGTTCCTTTGGCGTCAGCTTTGGTAAATTTTTGGGCTATATGATCACGCACCGTGGAATTGAGGTTAATCTTGATCAGATTAAAGCGATAAATGATTTACGACCTCCTCGGAATCCTAAAGAAGTACAGAAGTTGACTGGGATGACTACTGCCCTGAACAGATTTATTTCTCGGTTAGCAGATGTAGACCGTTCTTTCATCTCCTTCACAAATGGAAGGGATTTGAGTGGATTGAAGAATGTAACCTCGCCTTTGAAGAGTTAAAGGATTATTTGTCTTGACCACCTATTCTTTCTCAGCTGAAAAAAGAAGAGGTTCTTTTTGCTTACATCGCAGTAACATGTCATGCAGTGAGTTTAGTTTTGGTCAGAATGGAGGCTGGGTTGCAAAAATCGCTCTATTATGTGAGCAAATCTTTGCAGGAGGCAGAAATCCATCATTTGCCACTGGAAAAAGCCATTTTGGCCATAATGCATTCAATGAGAAAGCTCCTTCACTACTTTTAGGCGCATACTGTGGTAGTTCTTACTCAACTTCCTCTATAATCATTAGTTTGAAGGTCTGATTATACGGGAAGAATCGCCAAGTGGGGGACGATTCTGGGGGCATTTGACATAAAGTACATGCCTCGTACCACTATTAAAGGACTGGTTCTTGCGGATTTAGTGGCAGAATTCACTGAACACCCAAAGGCAGGTGTCGCTGGGGAGGGGAAACAACAAGAGTGTAAGTCGCGAAGGTTGCGGTCCAGGAATGTTCAACATGGAAGCTTTATGTTGACGGGGCGGCTAACCAAAATGGGTCTGGTGTGGGGATAGTGATAGTATCTCCAGATAGAATTACTATTGAAAAATCCCTGAGGTTGGGCTTCTCAGCCACTAATAATGAGGCTGAATATGAAGCCTTGTTGACTGGGGTAGTTATGATCAAGAAACTGGGTGGAAAAGTTGTTGAGGTCTTCTCGAACTCAAGGTTAGTCGTCAGGCAAATTAAAGGTGAGCTGGAGGCCAGGGATCAAAGGATGCAAGGATATCTGGGTAAAGCTCGGTAGTTACAATCTAGCTTTGAGTCTTTCTTTGTACAGCAGGTCCCGAGGAGTAGGAATACTCATGCAGACTCTTTGGCAACTTTGGCAACCTCTTTCAGGCAAGACCTTCCTCGAGTTATCCTCATCAAGGATTTGGTGAGGCCTGCCGAGTTGGAGGTGATGAAAGTCGGAGTATACCAGATAAAAGTTGGTCCCAATTGGATGAACCTCATAGTTTTATTTTTGAAAGAAGGAGCATTACCTCTTGAAAGTGGGGAGGCAAAAAATATAAGAAGAAAAGCTCCCCGTTTTTGGCTGTCCGAGGAACAGAAGTTGTATAAATGCTCTTTTTCAGGGCCGTACTTACTTTGTGTCCATCCCGAGGCGGTGGAGCCACTTTTAGAGGAGTTGCATGAAAGGATCTGTGGAAGTCATACAGGAAGCAGGTCGTTGTCACATAGGGCTCTTACTCAGGGTTACTGATGGCCAAGTATGCAGAAAGAAGCACAAGATTATGTTAAAAAGTGAGATCAATGCCAAAGTTTTGCTCCAAACATTCATCAGCCGGGGGCGTACTGAATCCATTGTCTAGTCCGTGGCCATTTGCACAATGGGGCTTGGATATTGTAGGGCCATTTCCTAGAGCTGTGGGAAATCGAAGGTGGCTTCTTGTCGGAACAGATTACTTCACAAAATGGGTTGAGGCTGAGCCGTTGTCTAATATTAAGGATGTTGATGCCAAGAAGTTTGTCTGGAAGAATATTGTTACCCGATTTGGGATTCCCCATACTTTTATCTCGGACAATGGGCTTCAATTTGACAGCAAGGCCTTTAGGAGGTATTGTAGTGAGCTTGGCATTAGGAATAGATACTCAGCCCCGGCCTATCCGCAAAGGAATAGGTAGGCTGAAGCAGTTAATAAGGTTATAGTTAGTTTGCTCAAGAAAAGGTTAGGTGAAGCAAAGGGTAGATGGGTTGAAGAGCTCCCACATGTTCTTTGGACATATCGGACAACCCCTCGCCATTCAACTAGGGAAACACCATTTTCCATGACATATGGTTCCGAGGCCGTGATCCCTTTGGAAACTGGGTTTCCGACGTTAAGGACAAGCCTTTTCACTCCCGACAACAATGATCAATTACTGTTAAGACATATGTGGAACTTGTTAGAACATATGTCATGTAGAATTGACTAATCCTTTGATAAAAAACACTTTACTTGTAATTAGGTAGATCTTTGATGTGTTTAATACTTCAAGGAATAAGAGTTCATGTCTAGTATTGAAGTCATGCAAGTCTGTCCAAGAAACAAGTGAAGAAGTGTTGTTCATTAAACCTAGACAGATAGTTTGACAAATGTATCTATCGAGATTTAATGTTTAATTCTCGACAGCTCTCGACAGAAACTGTATCTATCAAGAATTACGAAATTCAGATTTTCAGATCTGTTTTTCACGCATATCCAAGCTATTTGTGTAGGGTTTCTTTTCTCACAACCCTAGACATATATAAGAATTATTTTAAGGGCCGTCAAAGGTGATGCAAAGTGATTATTCACTCAAATTGTGACCGGAGACAATTTGCCCTAATTCATCTTTCTCTTGAAGAAGTTGCTGCGTCTTTGCGTCGAGAGTTTTGTAACCAAGGAGTTTCTTGATCTTCATCGTGTGGATGAACTGAAAAACTTTGCAGCCAACATCTTTCTCAAGTTGGTGTGTTAGTCACGTACTGGAATCCGTGCATCGATTGGTCAATCACGTACTTGGAGCCGTGCATTGAAAGGAGAGATTGTCACTACATTACAAGTCCAATTGTGTATTAGGGTAAGGGTTCAACTGTAGGTTGGTATAAGGTACTAGGATTCATTTACTTGTAACCGCTTATTTTGATAATAATGGTTTCTCGAGAGTGGTGACCTTGAATTCATTCAGTGGGATTTTGCCTCGGTGATTTTTCCCATTCGTAAACAAATCACCCATGTCAAATTTATTTTCTGCTGCATTTAGTTATTTGGTGATTTGTTTGTGCTACCACGCTTATTGCTTGTAATTGAACCTAATTAATTCACTTGGCTAATTAATTGATCAATTTACCCAATGGGTCAATACATTCTTGGCCTATCAAGTGATACCAGAGCAGGCACACTCTGATTAGGGTTAATCTTTGTTATCTGATCCATTGACCCCTATTGTCATGGCTGCAATCGGCATGAAAAGATCTTTTGTTTCAAATACATCTTATTTTTCTAATCTCTATTTGATTGAGTGTCTTAGAAAATGCAAGTCTAAAAGTTATTTGAAATCTATCATGATGATTATTGGAAAAGATCTTAGCATGACAAAGAAGAAACTAGACCGTCTCAGAATGAAAATGTGCAGAGGAGTTCGTCTGAGAAGACTGAAAGTTAAAAGTTTTGTTCATAAATGGCAGATGAGAGAAAACACAATTCCTACTGATTTGTCATCTAAGCATGATGTGTACTTTATGATGAAGTCTGCATTTAAGGTAATGGACACATGTTTGTGGTACCTTGATAGTGGTTGCTCAAGACACATAACTGGAGACCGCTCTCTCTTTAAGGTTTTCGAGTCTAAGAAAGGTGGTAATGTCACTTTTGGTGATGGGAGCAAATCATAGATTAAAGGAAAGGGAGTCATCTTTCTACCTAGACTGCCAGACATTGCAAATGTGTTATATGTAGAAGGTCTGAGAGTGAACTTGTTGAGCATAAGTTAGATATGTGATCAAGACTTTATGATGCTGATCTCAAAAGGAAAAATGCCTTGTGTTGAATGAGTTTGAGAAGAAACTCATAAGCGGTGTACGCACTCTAGATAACTGCTATGGATTGGTACCTGATGCTAATATTGTGCAATAATATTCGTTTGCCAAATGAAGATCTATGGCACCAAAGGATGGGACATGCTAGCTACAAACATCTTTCAATTGTATCTAAGCATGAATCAGTTTTGGGGATACCAACGCTCATTAGAGTGAACAATGTTGTGTGTGGACCGTGTCAACTTGGGAAACAGACAAAAGCTAAACATCCGGGCACTCAGACATCAGCTACATTTAGACTGTTGGAGCTACTACATCTGGATCTCATGGGTCCAACTAGATTCGAGTCTCTTGGAGGAAAGAGATACATCATGCTTGTGGTAGATGATTTTACCAAGTACACTTAGGTCATTCTTCTAAGATCCAAGTCAACTACTCTTGACCACATTAAAGCCTTGTGTACAAGATTGCAAAATGAGAAGAGCTTGAAGATTGATCGAATTCGAAGTGATCATGGTAAAGAATTCGAGAACTCATACATGGAATCCTTTTGTACTAGATCAGGTATATCTCAAGAATTCTCTACTCCTATTACTCCTCAACAAAATATTGTAGTAGAAAGAAAGAACAGAGTCATTCAGGAGATGGCTAGAGCCATGTTACACAACAAGGATATGGCTAGAAATTTGTGGGGAGAAGCCGTCCACACTACATGTCATACGGTTAACAGGATGTATTTCAGACCCAGTACCAAGAAGACTCCCTATGAGTTATTGAAGGGAAGAAAACCAAATATGAAGTATTTCAGAATCTTTGGAAGTACTTGTTTCATCCTTAAGGATAGAGAGAATGTAGAAAAATTTGATTCCCTAAGCGATGAAGTAATATTTTTGGATACTTCTCTACTAGCAAGGCTTATCGGGTATACAACAAGAGAACCAAGAAGGTGATGTAAACAGTCAATGTTGTTATTGATGAAGCTTCAGAGTCTAGTTCTGAGAAAATTAGTGAGGAGATCCCTATGGAAATTCTTCCTCCTGAGCTTAAGGGTGTTCAAGAAATAGTTGATCAAGAGCCCGTATCTCCAAGTACTCCAAGTGTTGTAGAAGTTTCAACAGACATTCCTACCTCACTTAATTCTGAATCTCATGAAGAGAAAGAACCTTCCTCAAGGATCAAGTTGAATCATCCTCCTGAAGTTATTGTGAGAAATATGAATGAACTTACACTACGAAAGCGTACAGTTAATAAATGTGTTACTAACTTTGTGTCTTATTCTTGCTATTTGTCATAGGTTGAACCCACCAAGGTTGAGGAAACTCTCCAAGATGAAAGCTGGGTTGAGGCTATGCATGATGAACTGCTTCAGTTTCAAAGGAGTGATATCTGGACCCTAGTACCTAGACCGGAAGGAGAGCACATCATTGGCACAAAGTGGATATTCTGCAATAAGATTGATGAGGAAGGAAATGTGATTTGCAACAAGGCTCGTCTTGTGGCTCAAGGATACTTTCAAATGGAAGGAGTAGACTATGATGAGACATTCGCTCTTGTAGCTCGCATGGAATCCATTAGGATTCTCCTAGTCCTGGCATGGCACTTGAAGTTCAAGCTTTATCAAATGGATGTAAAGACTGCTTTCTTGAACAGAATTCTTAAAGAAGATGTCTATGTAGCTCAGCCTAAAGGATTCATTGATCCACACTTTCCGAATCATGTGATGTACCTCAAGAAGGCACTCTATGGATTAAAGCAAGCACCTAGAGCTTGGTATGACCGGCTTACACAATACTTGGTCTCATATGGTTTCACAAGAGGAAAAGCTGATCAAACATTCTTTATCAAGAGGGAAGATGGCGAGTTGATAGTTGCTCAAGTCTATGTTAATGATATCATCTTCGGGTCTACAAAGGATGAACTTGCTCATAATTTTTCCCAACTCATGCAAGCCGAGTTCGAGGTGAGCATGATTGGAGAGTTGAATCACTTCCTTGGGTTGCAGATCCATCAACAAGAATCAGGTATATTCATATCTCAATCTAAATATGCTAAAAATCTTGTGAAAAAGTTTGGTTTGAAATTTGCTAGTTCTGTTAGGACCCCCATGAGCCCAAATGTTAAACTCACTGTTGATTTGTTAGGAAAAAGTGTTGATTCTTCTCTATATAGAAGCATGATAGGTAGTCTTTTTTACCTTACTGCTAGTAAACCTGACATTAGCTACAGTGTAAGAGTGTGTGCTAGATATCAGGCTAATCCCAAAGAGTCTCATATGATTGCTTTGAAAAGAATCATAAAGTATGTCAAAACCACTGCAGATTTCTGTGTGTGGTATAGCAAGGACACTAATGATGTCTTAGCTGAGTATTCTGATGCAGACTGGGCTGGGAATGCTAATGATAGAAAAAGTACTTCGAGGGGTTGTTTTTATGTGGGTAATAATCTTGTCTCCTGGATGAGCAAAAAGTATAATTCCATCTCATTATTCACTATTAAGGCTGAATACATCGCTACCGGTAGCTATTGCACCCAACTTCTATGGATGCAAAAACTCCTCCTTGATTATGGTATTCGTCAAGAACATCTTACCATCTATTGTGACAATACCAGTGCCATTAACATCTCTAAGAATCCTGTTCAACATTCTCAAACAAAACATATAGAGATTCGACACCACTTCATTCGAGAGCTTGTCGAAGATGGTACTCTCACTCTTGAGTTCATTCACACTGATGATCAGAAAGCTGACTTGTTCACCAAACCTCTTGATAGCAAACGGTTTGAATTCCTACACCAAAACATTGGTGTAATCTCCATGAAGTGATCTCTCCTCTTTCACCTCCTTCCTTATGTATTTGTATATAGTTTTATGCTATGCTTTGTTTAACATGTTTTTGTTTGTTTGTTTTCAGTTTTGCTTTTTTTTTTTCATAAAAATTTTAAAAAAAATTGAAAAATACAAAAACAGTGTGTGTTTTGTGTACATTGGTATTTGTGTACTTTGGATGGCCATTGAAACAAAGTTTTCTAAACTTTGTATCTTTTGTAGCTTAGATGAATATCTCAATGCACAACTAAGCAAGTGAGCTTTGTGGCTTGTGTTTGTGATGAGTACGATTACGTAATCTATTATACTTAACACTCATATCACTCTTTTTGACGGGAATGACTAAAAATTCTAAGAGAAAGGCATAAATAAGTATCTCACCTCTAAAGCCCGCCAATCATGAATAACATCTGTGTGCTTTGGCATAGCAAAATTATGATGTTTAAGCTTAACATAATTGGGTATCTCTTCTCTCTCTTATATGCCCATGCATGATATGCTCAAAAGAAAAAAATATATATGCAAAGAATAACAAAAGCAAAAAGAATCAAAATGCTTTTAAACATGGTTGCAAGCGTGTTTCTAGGAGATGTAGGAGTTATAAGATATACCTCGAAGGTGATAGTCCCCATCAAGCAGTTATGATTGTGTGTGAGTTAAATTGATTTTCTCATATCTCAAATCGTCAAAACATGAGACGCTTATGCAATCTTGCGATATTTTTCACACACAACACGCAAAATTCTTTGCTACTTTTGATACATGTACAGGCACAATGTGATTTGGCCATCACAAGGGATACATGTGTTAATGTGTGCTCATTGAATTGTCTAGACTTGTTTTTGAAATATAAAATTAGTTAGACTTGTTTAGTGTGTGTATTTGGATCTTAAATGCTTCGCATTTTTCTTGTTGAGAGATGTTTTTGAGAGCTTAATATGTTGATTGGATCTTTAGTTGAGTAGCTTGCTTGATTGCATTCATTTCTGTGTTTTTCCTTTCTTTGAAAAACCTGTTTTTATCAAGCTCGACAGCTATCTATCGAGACCCTTGGACTTCTTTTCTTGACAGATCTTAACGCATTTTCGATCCATTAAAACTTTTTGGAATTTGTTTCGATAGCTTTTCGACAGATTCTCGATCCATCGAGAAAGGTTCTGCCTAGCCGATAGCTTCTCGTTAGCTGTTCGATCCATCGAGGTACTTTTGTCGTCAACAAATTCTCGACAGCACCTCAACAGATTTATCTGTCAAGAATTAGTGCTTGATAGATCCTCGATCCATCGAGATGCGATTTCTTTAGATAGATCCAGTGCGAAATCTGATCTCATTTTCTTCGATTTCTCTCAACAGAAACACTTCTTTTTCTCTCCCAAACACTTTTCCCTCAACCCATTCATCTTCCCTACTTGGATTTCGGTCTAATCCTTGCTTTTTCCCTCTGGTATGCTTCTCTAATCTCTCATTATTCATGCATTTCACGCATTTAGACCTAGGTTTTGGGTTTTTGTGAAATTTTTGGGGTTTTTGAAAATTGATGAGTATTTTGTGAAATTTTTGGGTTGGGTTTTGCTTATTTGACGATATATGCTCATGTATTGCATTACATTTGCATTTTCAAAATGTTTCATGCATTATAGATGTGTTTCTTTAAGTTGGAACCTTGTGTGCTGTTAGGATTGGATTGGGTTGAACCCATGATGCAATTTTCTTTGCACGTCACATTCTCACGCATTGTTCATGCATACGTACATCTTCATTCTCATTTTTGGTACTCTCTGTTGATGGTGCTTTTCTGAATCTGTTTCTGTTTCTCTCTCTCTCTCTCTCTCTCATAGTCTGTGCATGACACCCAAGCGCAAAACTACTCCGTCCCGAAACCCTCTTTGTTTCGGGGCATCATCTTCTGATCCTACTCCTTTTCATGTCAGGTTCCATGATGAGAAGGCTCGTCAGCACTTCTCGGAGAACTTCTCCAAACGTGGCATTCACCCGAAATGCCGCGTGATTCTATTGGATTTTTTCGTTACTACTCTACCCACTGTCATTCATAGTAGGGGTTGGGAATCTCTATGCGAGATACTCGTGAGTTGTCCCTTCGTGATCATACAGGAGTTTTACTCCAATATGCACGGTTTTGATTCTTCTGTGCCTCGGTTTATTACTTATGTTCGAGGTACACGTATAGTAGTCACTCCAGAGCTTATCTCCGATGT
The DNA here is from genome assembly GCA_030021035.2 of Notholithocarpus densiflorus. Taxonomy (NCBI): domain Eukaryota; kingdom Viridiplantae; phylum Streptophyta; class Magnoliopsida; order Fagales; family Fagaceae; genus Notholithocarpus; species Notholithocarpus densiflorus. The sequence goes on along the minus strand of JARYZH020000112.1, from coordinate 707,859 downwards.
GCTACATATTCTGAGGGTATCGCATCCTAATTACTCCGGATGTCCACGTCTGAGGACTGTGTCCAAAGACAAACTTTTGTGAGACACCTTCTTCATGGGGTGATCGCCGAAACACCTCATGCTCGGGCTTTGCAAAAGGTCCGAGGTTCCTGAATATGGTAATGACATTTGTTCTTCATCCCTTGTCTCACTATAACTCTATTACTGAGCCTCATGCTCAATTTTTGCTTTCCCTTATTGAGGATCTTACTATAGACTTTCTTTCTCATTTCATTTTTTTCCTTATAGATGTTTATAAGGATACGACAACCCGTGATAAGCTTATCTTTTCTTCTGCTACCACAAGGATCATTCGCCATGCCTCTGTCTCCTATCTTGAGTATGCTCATTTCACTGTAATGGGTGCCATCAACGTGGCGTCTGTTCGACGGAGTGAGGCCCAGCTTCAATTGAAGCAGCCACGGACCGAGATGACGACTCCTCCAACCCATTCCGCTCCATCCACCTCCGCTCCTTCCTCTTCTTCGAGTGGTGGTGTGACTCTTGAGGCGATTATGGCGCAACTTCAGCGCATGGATGCTCACCTTGACACTCTCACTGATGAGATGAGTCAGGTGACCACCCGTGTAGGTCGTATTGCATGACATCAGGCTCGCCCTGGTGGCTTCGTTGTTTCTCCCTCTCCTTCTCCCGAGGATTCTGAGGATGAGAATGGCGCTAATGGTTCCGGTGATGATGATGAGGATAAGGATGCTAACTCTTCTAGTGATGAGGAGATGACCACTTCTCAGTGACTTGCCCTTTGTCATTCGTGACAAAAAGGGGGAGTAGTTTTTGGTATGAGAGTAGTCATGTACTTAGGGGGAGAGTTAGTATATGACTTTTGTTAAGGGGAGTGTTTTATTTTTTATAAGGGATATAGTGAGGATTTATGTATCTTTTCTTTTCTTTCTCTTTTAGATACATTATCTTTTTGTACACCAGTCTTATGACCATTTAGTGATAGCAAATATTGTACTTATATCTCTTTTATATATATATATGATGATGTTGTTATATTTCACCTATCTCTCCATATGTTGTTTCTTTTCTCTCTTTATACACATGTTTCTTATTATGTATGCAATCTTATATTTCTGTTTCACACTAAGATGTCTTAATGAGTTTTGTTTAAAATGTTTCAGAAAGACAGGTTGTCAAAATCTATCATGCCATGAACTCTCTTCTTGCAAAGTTTTTCAAGAGTTTGTGTTAGAATTAGATTTTATTGTACTTAGCAAGTGATTATGAGTTTAGTGATTTATGACTTCTCTTATACTTCATTTGTTTGTTGTGGTTTTGTCACGGATTGCCAAAGGGGGAAATTGTTAAGACATATGTGTAACTTGTTAGAACATATGTTATGTAGAATTGGCAAATCCTTTGACAAAACGTACTTTACTTGTAATTTGGTAGATCTAGGATGTGTTTAATACTTCAAGGAATAAGAGTTCATGTTTAGTATTGAAGCCATGCAAGTCTGTCCAAGAAACAAGTGAAGAAGTGTTGTTCATCAAAACTCGACAGATGTATCTATCAAGATTTAATGTTTAATTCTTGACAGCTCTCGACAGAAGCTGTATCTATCAAGAATTATGAAATTCAGATTTCCAAATCTGTTTTTCACGCATATCCAAGCTATTTGTGTAGAGTTTCTTTTCTCACAACCCTAGACATATATAAGGATTATTTTAAGGGCCGTCAAAGGTGATGCAACTTGATGCAAAGTGATTATTCACTCAAATTGTAACCGGAGACAATTTGCCCTAATTTATATTTCTCTTGAAGAAGCTGTTGCGTCTTTACGCCGAGGGTTTTGTAACCAATGAGATTTTTTATCTTCATCGTGCGGATGAATTGAAGAACTTTGCAGCCAACATCTTTCTTAAGTTGGTGTGTTAGTCACGTACTGGGATTCGTGCATCAATTCGTTAGTCACGTACTTGGAGCTGTGCATTGAAAGGAGAGATTGTCACTACATTACAAGTCCAATTGTGTATTGGGGTAAGGGTTCAACTGTAGGTTGGTATAAGGTACTGAAATTCCTTTACTTGTAACTGCTTATTTTGATAATAGTGGATTCTCGGGAGTGATGACCTTAAATTCACCCAGTGGGTTTTGCCTCGGTGGTTTTCCCCATTCGTAAACAAATTACCCGTGTCAAATTTATTTTCCGCTGCATTTAGTTATCTGGTGATTTGTTTGTTCTACATGCTTATTGCACGTAATTGAACCTAATTAATTAGCCAAGTACTTGGCTAATTAATTGGTTAATTTACCTAAAGGGTCATTACATTCTTGGCCTATCAATTACTATAGAAGAGCCTGGATTTAATCGACGAACAAAGAGAAGTGGCCATGGTCCAATTGACACATTATCAGCAAAAGCTCAAGTAAAGGTATGATATGGGTGTGAAGGTCAGACCATTAGCACCGGGGGATTTGGTGTTGAGAAAGGTAGTGGGAACTGCAAAGAGCATAGTAACAATAAATAAGAGAGAGAGAGAGAGAGAGAGAGAGAGAGAGAGAGAGAGAGAGAGAGTTGGAAATAGATGGATGATGTGGCTACTGATATAATTTAATAAGAGCGTAGTAACAATAAATACTACGTTTCAGTTTTTAGATATATATAATTATAGATACTTCTAAAGATTTAAGATGAAATATATTGATTCGAATGATCCAAGTCCCTTCATTTCTTTACGACATCTTATTTTATATTATAAAAATTTTTGCTTTTATATGGGAACAATTGTGATGACTTCCTCTAAGGTTTTTTGTTGTTAGTTTATAATAAAACACTCATCTTTCTTAAAATGTAAAATATTTACATTTTAGATATATACAGATATAGATACTTCTAAAGATTTAAGATGAAATATATTGATTCGAATGATCCAAGTCCCTTCATTTCTTTACGCCATCTTCTTTTATATTATAAGATTTTTTTTTATATGGGAACAATTGCGCTGACTTCCTCTAAGGTTTTTTGTTGTTAGTTTATAATAAAATTCTCATCTCTCTTAAAATGTAAAATATTTACATTGACTTCCCTTAAATGACTGAAAAAATGCTTTAAAAATTCTTTAATTTTTATTTTACCCCGCTTAAACTATTGTCCACATCCCTTCGAATAGGAAATCAGGGTTTTTTAAAAGTATTTTCTCAACCATTTATGATAGGTCAATGTAAATAGTTACCATTTTAGGGGTGTCTTTTTGTAAAATAGAAGGAAAGTTAGTATTGTAAGGACTAGATTTATGGCCCAAGCCCACTTAGAACAGTGGGACCCAATATAATAAGCCCAATACAATAGATTTGTAAGAGAATGGGTTCTCTGGGGCAACTACAATGCTAAGTAATTACAGGCTTGAGGATAACATGACTAATGCAACTAACATGAACAAAAGAGACACAAATTCAATGTAAATTCTTTCTTGGGCAAGTCCGAGGATGGGTTGTTCATTAAAAGTCAATGTTGATCTTTTTACAATAAGTTTCATTTTTTTTTCTCTCTCTCTTTCTGTAGAATGTTTACCCCCTTTTCCAGTGGAGTTTCTTTCTTTATATAACCCTTCCCATTGCATCTCAGCCCTCCATCTGTACGTCTCAAGAGGGATAATTCGGATTCTTGTCCCATCAGGACCCTTCTGAAGGTGGTAGAGAGATTTGTGAGCTGTTGAGTCACTGTTTAGGTGTCTTTTCCTCATAAATGCAGCCAGTTCAGTTGGTGCAGAGCATTAAATGTGGAAGAGATAGCCACCTTCCTGGATATTTCCCATTTTCGTTACTTGCACGATTCTGATGTTTTCCACAATGCTTTACTTTCTGGTGTAGGGAGCTGCATAAGGCACTCCTGAGGTGCATTTGCTCCTTGAATGACGAGCCATTTAGCCTCCTTTCCTTGTACCTCTTACTCTAAGTTTTAGCCAGGTTCTGCGTGGTCTTGACGCCTTCCCTCCTCGATCTTAGCCCACGTGTCAGACTTGGGTTAACATATGTGTGGGCCTTTGGTTATCCTCGGTTGGGGCCCATGGGCCTTAGAGTGTCCTCGGATCATTTGTTCCTATAAGTCTAATAATAGAAAACCTTAGGAAAAGTCAATACAATTTTTTCCTACTATTTGAATATATCCCAAAACTCTTTGTATTTATCCATTTTCATCTACAAAACATTGGCACAGGTCACCCTTATTGCTTTTCTCAACAAAAATATAAAAAATAAAAAATGTCACCATTATTGCTCACTCCATTTATCACCCATTGGATTGTAGAACATGTTTATTTTTAATTGCCACCTATAAGAAATTTCTAATGAATCTTGACTACTGTAAGTGTTAATTTATGAAATTTTTCTTCCATTTCCTTAATAAAATTCCCCATTTACAAACATGGGCAGATGACAAATGGTTCCCAAATCTTTGAATATATTACTATGCTTAGTATTACATAGGTTAGATTTGAATATATTACTATGCCTAGTATTACATAGGTGTGCTTACAAAATTTATGAATTTTGTTTCAAATGAGTTTGGAATTGCCTCAATGAAGAGGACTTCGCAATTAACACGACACTAAAGTTACAAAGTTACAAAGTAAGGAAATTCACACTTCAGAAATGATACTTACTTGCATTAACAGAGTTTGAACAATATGTTTGAAGATAATTCTCACTCAATATGTCAATTAGAACTATCAAACTAGTTTTTATCTTATTTCTAACACAACTCCTAATTCCTTAAGATATAAAATAAAAGATGTTGATTCAAATAATTTGTGTGCCTTTCCTCTTTTATCATTGTCCTCTCCTTTAAAATTATGACAATCCCCGTTATTATTTGAAGTTGCTTTAAAATTTTCATTAAAAAAAAAAAAAAGCATTAAAGATTAAGATGAAAGGTACTAATTCGAATGATCCATATCCCTTCCCTCCTTTATATGTCTTCTTCTTTTACAATACGAGAATTCTCACTTTTTTTTTTTTTTTCTCAATTATATTCTCGCTGTTATTTGAATATACCATTATTTAGCAGAAAAAAAGAAAAGAAAAGAATATACCATAAAACTCTTTGTCTTTATCCATTATTTCAAAAAAACATTGTCAAAATGCATAAGTCTCCCAGTGTCCTTATTGCTCCATTTATCACCCATAAAATTTGGGTTTACGTGACTTCTTTTTATTTTAAACTTAATGTATAACTCATGCATATGCACTATACAATAAAAAACAATCATAATTCATTCCCCAAAAAAAAAAAAAAAATAATCATAATTACACATATATGGGTTCAAATTATAGCATTAACTTATCTAAAACGAAAATTAAAAATCTTAGATAAGACACGTGGCACAAAATTAAACAACAATTGGAATCCAATTTAGAATTTAATAGTCTCTTCTCTCAATTTTAACCTTAATTATATATATATATATATATATATATATATATATATGACTCAACCTTTTTCACAAATTTTTACATGACCTATTATAATTGAAATAATATTAATTTCACCTTTACTCACCATTAACACTGCTTTTAATATACATTAATGATAATGAACCATGTGAAAAAAAAAAGATATTACCATGCTGAACTTATTATTTTATTTTGCCAAGATCTAGGAGCACAATGCCAACAATCTTTACTATGGATTTGGTGAGCTGGGCTTTGTTACAGGGTTATTTTACAGTTTTGGATTTTCACTTGGTGAACAAATCTCATCTGTCTTTGTGTACTAGTGTATTTGTTCTTTACTACATATTATATAAATATATATATTTATATATATATTTATATATATAATCCTTGTTCCATATTATGCTTTAATATTGACCAAGTAACTACCCAGGGGAATAAAGTTTTTTTTTTTTTTGAGAAACACCCAGGTGAATAATTCAATAAATTATTAAAATTAGTAGTAAGATGTTGTATGGGTCTATTATAATGTTTTTTCATGACCAACATTTATTATATTTAACTATGTATTTAGGATTTTAGTTTGGTTTGGCTGAATTTTAGAAATTCATTGTTGCATTTATCTTTTTAAGTATTGACAGAATAAGATTGTTGTCATACTGTGAAAGTTTTTTCTTTGCATTTGATCTATCAACACTTCATTTGGTACGCTAAATTGGTGTGAATAAATGATTAGAAATTACTTCATTTGCCTATTTAATTTTTAATTTTTGAACCTTGATACTTATGTTGGTTGAATTCCGAATTATAAAATTTCTGTTTTCATCAATTTTGATGAACAAATATTATCATTCTTTTTTTTTTTTGGTTAAAAAAAATGGGGGCCCTTATGGTTGTATTATACTCCCGGGCAGGGCGCCGTGCTGGCTTAAGCTCAAGCCGTTCTCACCGGCTCCGTTGGAATTTAAGATGCCCACCAACAAGAGCCCGCTAGCAGCGGGAATCGAACCTGGGTTGGTTAGGCGGAGCGAACGAACCTTATCAGCTGAGCCAAGCCCTTGTTGGCTATTATCATTCTTTTTTATATACATTAAAGTGCAGCGGGTTTGTATAGTGTTTTTCGAGTAAAAGCAAGAATTTTTTTTTTGGAGGAAAAGCAAGGTAAGCATGCTTCTTACATGCCATATTTTGTCACATTAGAACAACATTAAGGTAACGTTTGGATACAGTGTTTCAAAGCAACATCTACGTTTGGCGTCCACAGTCCGTGGGCCCTACGGCTATAGTAGCCAAAACTCACGCCCAAGACTAAAAAATGCACTGTTCACAGGACCCACAAACCTCTTTTTTCAGTAAAATTTTCATTAAAAATGAGTCCCACAGCACTATTCACACATTTAAAAATTATTTTACTACAGTGTTTTCAGTTTTCAGTTTTCAGTAATAAACTGTATCTAAACAGACCTAATGTTTTCACGGTAAACTATTTCCAAGGGATAAATTTGAAACAAATGAAAAGTTAGGGGAGTAAATTGAAACTAGACTAGGCAGGTAATATGCTATTTACGTATTTATTTTGTTGAGTGAAAAAGGATGAGAGGGATGATTGCATTTGTGTGTGGCAGAGACTATTTGAATGTGATCGTAATTACTCCTCTATTAGTCGATAACTTACAAAAATGAGTTTGGTTTATCTCCAGTATTTTTTTAACTGGAATCTCATTTTGTTTTAATGAGAAACTGTCACATCACCCACTAACTAAATAAAATGTGAAGATTTAAACTCACTATTACTTGTCATTGTTATTTAAAATAAAAAGAGATGTTCAGTTAAAAAAAGTATTGAAAGAAAGCCAAACTCATAGAAAAATTGTCTCATTTTACCTTGACTTTGGACTAAAGGATTGATGTGGCAGCTTGAACTAATGAGTAATGAACCCCTAGCTCGATCACAATCTCCCAAAAACCCGCCAACTTTGTCAAAGTCAAAATTCCCTAAAAGTAAAGTCTAATGTGTATTTTTATTATCTCTGAGTTATACGTTCTAGATGGCTCAATTGGGATAACTCCATAATTAAAGGGATGAGATTGGTAAAATAAAATCCCAGAAATTTCGAAATAATCTTTCTTCAGTAGTAAAATAAATAATGGTATTACTTAGGTACAAATATATTCTTAGTTTTCTTAAGATACTTGTCTTTGATTTGCTATCAACTTTAAAATTGAAGAGTCTTTCTCACCAACACTCTGACAAGCCTCCATATTAATTGCAGGTGTTCTCAGATCAAGTCTAACCCTTGATTAACTGTCTTATTTATTTATTTATTTTGTTGTTGAGAAAACTCTCTCCAAAAAAAAAAAAAAAAATGTTAACTGTCTTATTAATAACAAATACTCCAACACAAAGTACCACACATATTCCATTTTTAATCCAATGTCAATAAGTTTATCATTTTAACATAGAAAAGGTAAGTATTTTGCTATCATCAACAAGGAAATAATTTATTATTATGTTCCAAACAAACTCTTATTAAGCTGTGGGTTCCAGTTAGCTCAATTAGTAAAGTTTTCAATAGTTGAATAAGAGATTTGGGATTCAATCTCCCGGCTACACCAAAAATCGATTGGTGTCTTAGTATGATAATAAAGAGCTATCATCAGGAGCGGAATCTATAAGTTGAAACTCTCTAAAAAAAATTCTTATTAAGCTAGAATCTAGTTAGCTTTTACGCATTCACATACACGTATGTACCAAACAAAGACTCTTGTTTAACGTCTCCATTCCAAAGTTACAGTAAATAACGCATTTTATTGAACTTAGAAGTTTAGTTGCTATGTTTTACAAACTACGTAACAAACGTATATTGAAACATTGACTTAAAAAACTAAAGTAAAGGATAAAAGCACTGAAGGTAACTGATAAAGTGATAACTAATAACTAATAAGTCATCTCTTTTTGCTAAGAACTAGTAAGTCATCTCAAATTCTCAATGAATCACTATTTAAAATAATCAGCTAAGGTAACAGATTGAATAGACTAATATCTGAATATATCTGAAGAATGTATTGTGATAAATTGATAAGTGATAACAATAAAGCTGCGAAAAGCTGCCAAAACCTAAGGTGAATGAATAGTAGCTAGTTAGATTTTACGCATTCGTGTACGTATGTACCAAACAAAAAGACTCCCATTCAACGTCTCCATTCCAAAGTTATGGTAAATAATGCGTTTTTATTGAACTTAGAAGTTTAGTTGCTATATTATATGGACTACGTAACAAACGCATACTGAAACACTGACTTAAAAAACTAAAGTAAAGGATAAAAGAACTAAAGGTAACTGATAAAGTGATAACTAATAACTAATAGGTCATCTCGTTTTGCTAAGAACTAATAAGTCATCTCAAATTCTCAATGAATCGCTATTTAAAATAATCAGCTAAGGTAACAGATTGAATAGACTAATATCTGAATATATCTGAAAAGTGTATTGTGAGAAATTGATAAGTGATAACAATAAAGTTGCGAAAAGCTGCCAAAACCTAAGGTGAACGAATAGTAGCTAGTTAGTTTTTACGCATTGCATAGGCTAATATATAGCCTATTATATTAGAGAAATCTTCCTTTTGCTTTTTTCTTTGTGGGCCTAAACACTTGAACTAAAACATAGGGCCTTCTATGTTCAAAACAGACATCAACTCCAAAAACTTGTGTCAAATGCATTGACAAAAAAAAAAAAAAAAAAAAAAACACAAAACCCCATAAAAGGAAAAAAAGAAAAGAAAAGAAAAGGCAAGGCAATCAGTGTAGGAAAAATGCATGTTTGTATCGCATACAAAACATACGCAGAGGAAAAATTAACGGATCTACTTCATTCGCAATAGATAACATGTACTATGTAAGTTTCAGAATTAAAGAACAAGAATGCATACCTTGGTGTGGTGAAATTCAAAACCGAAGATCAGAATTTCTTGGAAAGAATTTTAATCTTCACTCCAATTCCACTTGATACCCAACATGTGTGGTCTCTCAATCAGTTTCTAAGGAGAGAATAATGAGTGTCCAACACTCACATACAAACCATTTCATTCCTTATGAGAACTCTCTTATGAAAGACCTTCATCTTAACCTTATGAAAAAACACTTATGAAATTCTGTATGCTTCTCTCCTTATATACAATTGATTATCTAATTGGGCTCGCCTTTTGGGTCATTCCAATTGGGCTCTAGTATATGGCTTGGAATGGGACCAAAAGGGACCAATAAGACACTAGCTCCAATGAGCCTTGGGCTTTTCTGTCAACTCTTGACAAGTCCAAACTTACCATTAACTATATTTAATACCACTATATAAATATAGTTGCACTCTAGGCCTTATCTATAAATTATATTCCAAGACTTTATTGTACATGCAACCCGTTCATTAAAATATTCGTAGTAATACAAAGTCATGAAATAGACTGCCACTTTGAAGATTATTACATCTTAATCCTTAAGTACCCAGTTTAATCCTTTACGTTATTCATCATATATTTATGAAATCCAATTTCATAAATATATACTTTAGTAACAACTTACTAAAGTGATTGGGCCCAACTTTCTTGAATAACCAAACCCATTAAACTTATCTCAAGGGAATATTTTATATCTCTGTTAAGAGATTATGAATTCCATCTTGAGAATATATGTTCCATCAACACTAAATGTGGTTGCCCAACATACTGAGATTTTGACCGTGACTTATAGATCTCACTCCTGATATATCAAAGCAACCCAAATCTCATGATCAAGTCCATTATTCTCTCAGGATTTAGAGTTCATATAAATAGAAGTCGTGAGATTTATTATTCATTTGATAGTCGTTAGGAGAATAATAAATCTCACAGTGGTCCAGTTCAATATGTCTTAACTCTTAAAACATATTAACATACCAACTAGAAATCTCCACTTCTATGATCAAGACAAATTATCGTAGTTGATATGTTATAGTTTTCGCAGATGAAATGCCCAATTTCATCACCGACTACGAACTAAAATTTTGAGTTTACAAATAACTTGTGATTTATATATTCTGTGACTAAATCATATACTATGCATCTCATGGACTAAAATAATATCTCATTAGTTTATTTATAGATAGTCTCATATAATTAAATAATTTAATTATTTATGATATGTCAATAAATTAAATTTTAGGTCATAAACCCCAACAATCAGTTTATCACACTTGGCAACCGAACAGAAGTTTCAGTCAAAGAAACACCATTAAAAGTTTGTTTCACCTTACTTGTCAATCCTCCACGTGGCAACCTCAGTCACACAAAAAAAATCCCATAAATACCAAACTAAAAAAGAATCCCATAATACTAATACTACTTTTAAAACCTTATTTATCCACAACTGATTCGATGAATAAACAAACATTACCGTTCATAAAACGACATCGCTTATTTTCCTTGCCTTTAGCAATAATTCTCAAACCCCAGCAACTACAAAATTGAGCAATTTGTCTGAAACATTAATATACTTTTATTTTTAGTTTTTAGTTAGTAGTAATTTTTTTTTTTTTTTTTTGGGATTCTTTAACGTTGGAAAATCGAGATGATGAAAGTGAAATTGTAGTTGTTGTAAATTAAACTTGTCGACAAGAAACAATGTCGTCTCCGGAGATTTCCGGAATCTTGGAGAACTCAAAGGAGCTCGATCGGTTAAGGAAAGAACAAGAGGAAGTGCTGGTCGAGATCAACAAGATGCATAAGAAGCTTCAAGCCAGTAAGCCTTTCCTGTTTTAACTAATTGACCCAAATTTATAAATTCAAATAAAAATTGAAACTTGAGGTTCAGTCTTTATCTTTTAGTACCTTGGATTAATGGGTATGTGTTAATTTAGTTAATGTTTGTGTTCTTGTTTAGATTTTTTTTTTTAATTTTTAATTTTTAATTTTTATAGTTTTTTTTTTTTTTGAGAATCTAATTTTTATAGTTATGTGTTTGAATGCTTTGAGTTTTTGTTTTTTTGGAGATGGGTTTGATTGAAATTAGCTGCTATTTGAGGTATCCTAGCTGGTGTTTTGTTTCTAATTATGAGCATTGTAACAATTGGTTTTGGTGTCATTGAATGTGGTTATGTTTTGAAGGGATGGTTTGGGTGGTTTTTTTTTTTATCAGTTTGTGAGTGTGAGAAAGTTTAAATTACTATCTGGGTGTTCATTTTTGGGGAAGCCAAGATGGGAATTATTTGATCATGGGATTAAAAAGTGTAGATTGTGGACCTGTAATCAGTCACTGTGTCATGATCAATGAGGACCTCATCAGCTCATCACTTTAGCTAAATTTTGTTGTATAGTTCATTATAGGTCGACTTTATGGGTTATAGAAGCTCAACTTTGTCAGGATTCCTTAAGTTAAAAATAAACGTGAATTTAAGACGACAAGTGGGATTACTGTGTTAACTTCTAGCTTATTTAGGATACTTGATAGGGATACCGGTTGTATTGAGTATATGTCATTAAGGGAATACAGCTAGTTAGATACTCTGATGATTATTTGCGTGTATACAGTCACTGTTTCATATGAAGACTGATGCTTCTTTTCATACAAACCTCTTATAATTATATTCAATGGTATCTTATTTTGTCATAAATGATATCTTGTAAGGCTGGAAACTGAAGATCACATTTGTTGGAGTTTGAGGTTAAATCTTTTTAGAAACTGCTTTCTAATGGGGAATCTAACTCTTTTCCCTGGAATTCGATTTGGAAGATCAAAGTCCCTTTAAAAGTGTCCTTTTTTGTGCGAACTACCATTTGGGTGAGAATTCTGACTTTAGATAACCTTCGGACTTCGGAGGCGAGGGATTATTGTTGTTGACCGGTGCTTTTAGTGTAAGAAGAATAGACAGAATGTAGATCATATTATGCTGCATTGTGAGTATTCTAGGCTAGGGAATTATGGTCTTTGGTTTTGTGCTTATTTGGTGTGCAATGGGTTATGCCTCGCCGTGTGGTGGACTTGTTGGCTGGTTGGATGGGTCGCTTTAGCAAACTCAGGGGTGGTAATTGCTGGAAGGCCATTCCTTTGTGCCTTATGTGGATCATTTGGCTTGAGTGGAATAATCGGGCTTTTGAAGTAACAGAACGCACAGCAATGGATCTTAAGATGATTGTCTTAAGATCTCTGTTTGATTTGATGGCTGTTACGCCTATGTACTTGAGATCTATATATATTTTTTCCTTAGATTCCTGTAATATGTCTTAATTCTGCAGTTCCAGTACGCATCTTGTGTACTACTGGAGGCGTATTCCTTCATTCTACTAAAATTTCTTACTTACCTATTAAAAATAAATGATATGATTGTAATCATATGTTGCCTTTTATTACTGGCCTCTTTATATTATCCATTTATGAAAGGTAAGGAATGGTAACATACAACAGTATAATATAATATCTACTATGCGTGTCAACTCGACCTTAAGATAAATGGGTACATGTGGAAGAAGGAATACATTATGCGATAATATCTGATTAAGCCTCCATTTGGATCTGTTAAAGAACATAGGAGAGTAATAGAAAAGTTTAAAATTGCTTAGTTACGTATCTAATTTCTTAAGCAATATAGTAATTTCCTTTTTCTCACTCAAATTCCAAACAGATTCATATACCTGACTTTAGAAAGTTTATGTCAAATAATTGAAAATTGTTTCATATGTATACTGAATGGGGGAAAAAAAGAGTCACAGGGTTGATTCAGTTTAGGAATAGAGTCTGAAAGTACTTCAATGGAAAAAATAGAATGAAGATAATCGGTATGAGGAAATCTGTAAAAGTCTAAATCCTAAGCTAGCTAGGTTTTGTTTCTAATTATGAGCTTTGTTGACAATTGGTTTTGGTGTCATTGAATGTGGATGTGTTTTGAAGGGATGACGTGGGTGGTTTTTATCAATTTATGCGTGTGAGAAAGTTTAAATTACTATCTTGGTTTTCATTTTTAGGAAAGCCTATATTTGATCATGGGATTAAAATGTGTAGATTGTGGACCTGGAATTAGTCACTCGGTTGTGATCAATGGGGATGTCACCACTTTAACTAAATTTTGTTGTTTAATTTAGTAGTTTGTGCTAAGTCTGTAAAGGTGCCTAATTTGGATTACTAGAGTTTATGGGTTATAGAAGCTCAACTTTGATAGGATTCCTTAAGTGATAAATAAACATGGATTTAAGACGACAAGAGGGATCACTGTGTTAGCTTCTAGATTGTTAAGGATGCTTGATGGGGATATCGGTGGTATTGAGAATATGTCATTAAGGGAATACAGCTAGTTAGATCCTCCGATGATTATTTGAGTGTATACAGTCACTGTTTCATATAAGGACTGGTGCATCTTTTCACACAAACCTCTTATAAATGATATCATTGTAATCTTATGTTACCTTTTATTACTAATTTTTTTTATATTACCCATTTATGTAAGGTAAGAAATGGTGATATACAACTCAATAATAAAAAAATCTATGCACATCAACTTGACCTTAAGATAAATGGGTACATGTAGAAAAATGAATACTGTATGCAATAAATCATGTGCCAGTTTCAACCTTTGTGCAAGAGTCAAGTGTTTGACAAAGGACAAAACCAAAACGATGCAAAAATAAATTTGAAGAACAGAAAAATAAAAGATAGATGTCCTAGGAGTTAACACCAAGCAAGAGAATACAAACTTCTAGGAGTTAGCACCTAGGGTTGGCTGGAGTCAACATCAGACCATTATAAAATTCTAAGAGAAATTTTATTAATTGATCAAACTGTAAAACAAAACTGAAGCCTTGGATTCTTTAAATAAAGTTCCAAACATTTTATCCTAGTAGGGATAGAAAATAACTTTACTTTTCTTGCAAGAAAAGAACTCAAACACCTAACCAAACAGGAAAAGAAAACATCAAATTTCATAAAAGAAACCTTAATTATTAAATGACTGGGATTAGGTCTTTAGGCCCAATCATTAGTTAGCGCCATCCAAAAAGCCACTGGTTGGGCCGTCTTCTTTTTACATCTATGCCATAGGTCTGCGTAACTGGAGGCCTATATCTTGGCTTCTATCAATTCTTACAGATTAACTTCCTTTGCATGCATTTGTATGTTTCATATATTATACTTCAATTGTACAGACAATTACCTATGAAGCCAAAATCTATAAGAGGCTGTTTCTCTGTAACTATGCATAAAAGTCAGTAAAGTTAAATTTTGTAAGAGATTGTTTCCAAACATCTCAAACTTACTTTATTGAGCATATTAATGATAACTTTTCATGATCTCCAAATTCATAGCTGCTGCTGTCCATTGGACTATGTTTGATTGCATGATGTTTGTTAAACTACCGATTGTCCCAAAAGCTTAAACTATTAGGAAATGGTGAATTTATTCACTTAACCATAAGTCTAACACTCCCCCTCACTTGTGGAGGCCTAACAAGTGAGAATTTAACATTTTAAAGCGCAAGTTGGCCAGTTGGAAGAAGTTGTATTTGTCTAAAGGTGGAAGACTAACGTTGCTTAAAAGCACATTAGCTAGTCTTCCCACTTATTTTTTTATCTCTTTTTACCATCCCTACTCATGTGGCCAATAAAATTGAGAGGTTGCAAAGGGATTTCTTATGGGGGGACTCCAAGACTCATTTGGTGGGATGGGACAAGGTGTGTGCACCTTTGAAAAATGGTGGGTTAGGAGTAAGGAAATTAACTACCTTTAACAAAGCCTTACTAGGGAAGTGGTTATGGCGGTTTGGGATTGAGGAGACAAGGCTTTGGAGAAGAGTTGTAACTCTCAAGTTTGGGGAAGAATGGGGGGGATGGACTTCCAAGCTAGGTAGAGGGGTTCATGGGTGTGGCTTGTGGAGAAGTATCCGCATGGGGTGGGAGGAATTTAGAAAAAATATTCACTTTGTGGTAGGGGTGGGAGATAGAGTTAAACTCTGGACAGATCAATGGTGTGGGGACTCTCCACTTCAATTGACATTTCTGAGTGTGTATGGGATTGCATCCAATAAAGAGGCATCGGTGGCCTCTTCTCTTGAGCGGTTGGGGATAGAGGATCGGAGAAGCTGGAATGTTCATTTTATTCGGAGACCAAATGATTGGGAAATGGGTGGTGTGGGTGAATTTCTCCGTACTTTGGGTTCAAATCTACCTCCCACTGTGAATGGAGATCGTATGCGATGGAAGTTGACAAAGAATGAGGTTTTTGATATCCGTTCGTTTTACAATAAGTTGAGAAGCCCCTTGCCCATTATTTTTCCTTGGAAAGGTGTTTGGAAGGTTAAGGCTCCTCGGCGTGTTTCCTTCTTTGTGTGGACTGCTGTATGGGATAGGATCCTTACAGGTGACAATTTGAGGGGTAGAAGGATGGCTTTTGTTGACTGGTGTATCATGTGCCGTTGTAATGGGGAGACGGTGGATCATTTGTTACTTCATTGTGATAAGGCTTATCGGTTGTGGAGTTTGGTGTTTAGATCTTTTGGGATTTTTTGGGTCTTGCCAAGATCGGTTGCGGATACTCTATTTGGTTGGTGGAATTGGCCTGGAAAGCATGTGTCTAGCATTTGGAACTTAGCTCCATTATGCTTGATGTGGTGTCTTTGGAAGGAGCGAAACAGGAGGACTTTTGAGGACATGGAAAGTTCGGATGACCAGTTTTTGGCCTCTTTCAGTGGCTCTCTGTTTGACTGGTCTAGGGCTTGGGGACTCACCTCTAGTGATTCCCTCCCTTTGTTCCTTAGCTCTCTCCTGTGTAATTAGTATCCTTTCCTTTCCCTCTTTTTTTTTTTTCTTTTTTCTCTTTCTTTTCCATTGTACTTTTCTCTCTGCCTTATGTTTTTCTGCATAAGGTAGTTTCTTGAATATATATCTTTATTACTTATCAAAAAAAAAAATGGGAGGTAGAGTAAAGCCAGGGATCGAACTCAGGATCGAACTGCTTTGATACCATCTTAAACTACCGATTGTCCCAAAAGCTTAAGCAGTTAGGAAATGGTGAATTTATTCACTTAACCATAAGTCTAACAATGTTGAAGGGAAGGGAACATTACCTTTTTCTAAAGTGTTTGGTTTTATGTTATTTGTTCCATAGTTATTAACAACTGAAACACACTCTTTTTCTTGCCTGTTCCTACCTTGTCTCCAAGTTGGAGGGCCCTGGAGGGAGTGGGCTTCATGCAATCTGCCACCCTTCTTCCCCTTCTCCACCCGATTACACAAAGAATAGCCACTTTCCTCCTTCCCTTTTCAGTTACCCACCTTTTCCCCCCTCAAGCAAGCATTGCCAAAGCCCCTATGCTAACTAAATGGTTGTTTGATGCCAAAATAACTCCATGAATGATTGGGAACTAGATGCAGTGGCGGCTTTTAATCACATCTTGGAGACCCATATTCCTTCTGATGAGGTTGGAGATCAAATGAGGTGGAAGTTGAGGAAGAATGGGGAGTTTGAGATTCGGTCTTTTTATTGTGGGCCGAGGGCATCGTCCTTTGTTATCTTCCCTTGGAAAGCAATTTGGGGGGTTAAGGCTCCCTAGAGAGTTTCCATTTTTGTTTGGATAGTGGCTTGGCAAAAGATTCTCACATCTGATAGTTTAAGGAGGAGAGGCTTTTATTTAGTAGATTGGTGTTGCATGTGCAGATGTGATGGGGAATCAGTGGACCATCTTTTACTTCATTGTGGGTAGGCTTGCTGGTTGTGGAATTTTGTTTTTAAATCTTTTGGGGTTGCATGGGTGATTCCTGAGAGGGTGAATGATCTTTTGCTCAGGTGGAGGAATTGGCTAGGGAAGCATTCTTCAGATATTTTGGAATTTGTTGCCATTGTGTTTGATGTGGTGCATTTGGAGAGAGAGAAACAAGCGTACCTTTGAGGATATGGAATGCTCGAGGGAGCAACATCTTGAGTCTTTTATAGGGACTTTGTTTGATTGATCACAGATTTGGGGACTCACATCTATTGAGTCCCTCCCGATGTTTTTAGAGTCCCTTTCTTATTGTACATAGTTTTATGTCTCTTTTGTATTTTTGTGGCTACCTCATGTTTTTTCCATGTCATAGTCTTTTTTTAATGATATCTTATCTTACCTATTTAAAAAAAAAGAATTATTTACATTAAGCTAACATAAATTATATACTTTATGAAGATTCGTATTAATTAATTATCTAAAGCTACTAATTGACAACACCACTGCCACCACTATAATCGTCTTTCACTGCAGTCACTGTTGCCTTAACTATTACACAATTACTCCACTTTTAGTTGAGAATAACAACCTTTCCACCATCTTTTTGCTAGTCCTTAAGACTCCTTAAGACTGTTGTTGCCACCATCAATCACTAACCCACTGCTACTATTATCTTGACCCCCATACATCACTATTATCATCTCAATTTCAGCCATTTACCTATTCCGCCACCACTATTGTCATTGACAGCCATGCAACTGAATCCCACTACTACCATCCCAATGTCTCCGGCAGTAAACTACAATGTGATCCAATATCCTTCCTTGACATTCTAGTTCTGTTTTCTTTTGTAGTTGGTTTTTATATCTTTTGTTGTATGTTGTTGCAGCTCCTGAGGTGGTTGAGAAGCCTGGGGATAATTCATTGACTAGGTTGAAAATTTTGTATACTCATGCAAAAGAGCTGTCAGAGGCTGAAGTAAGGTATGTCCACTTTTTTTTTTTTTTTTTTGGGATTATGTCCATTCTATAACTTTTATAAAGTTGATATCTTCTACTTTCTTTCGTTTTTTTATTTTATTTTATTTTATTTTTATTTTTAAGAAATGTATTTTGCACCATATATGATTCTCAGTATTGTACTTGGCTGTAGCGTTTCCACCATGTTGTTAAATCAACTTGATGCTCTGCTTCCTTCCGGGCCTCCAGGACAACCACGAAGAAGGATAGGTTTGTAATAGAATCTTTGAGCTATAAGATTGGTTATTATGGACACATTAATGAATGCTGAAAGCTTTTGATCAAGGTTTCCTTTTTAAGGTTTTCAGTGATAAATAGCTTATATAAATAAAACAGTTTTCAATAATAATAACCAGCTGATAAATGTCCCTAGCCTTGGTTTGTTTTTAATTTACGTTCTAATGCATATTCTACTAGCCATAAGGAGTTATGCATCGGTAAACTTGTAAACAAGCTTTCATGTTTAAAGTTTACAAAGTGGTTTTTTTTTTTTTTTTGTTACTTTCATCTTTCTTTTATGGCTACTTTCCAATACATATTCTACTAGCCGTGTAGAGTTATGCATTTGGACTTTGATGGGAAGAAATTGGAGTGTAGATAAGCATGTATGCCTATTATATTGTTGAGATAAAAAGAACTTGTGTGCGTATCAGATTGCAATTCTCTTGATTCACAGCGGGAACTTAGCTATTCTCATGTGTACTTTTTGCATTTAAAAAAAGGTTATGTTATTTTTAATTACTTTTAGTCTTTAGATTACCTGTAGTCTTTGGATTTCCATTTAGTTCTCTAAAGAGGATCAAATGCCAAGAACTTCAAGATTAGCCATCTTAAACAGCACTCTTAAATTTAATGCTGGGCATTTCATGACAAGCTAATAACTTAAATCTTTTAATTAGTTAATTGAAGCATATTTTTCAGTTTTCAAAATTACTCTGCAATCCTGTTGCTAGTCATTGACTGTGTCTGCTATACATTGTGATAGATAGTTGCATCAACAACAATGGATATGGCATGTTATCAAGTTTTGGTGGTTGACGTGCAAAACTTCTCACAAATAAGTTTTAAAAAGGCATATAAATTAGCATTTAAGTGTCATCAACTTGTACAGCTTTGCTTGTGAATATAAAGTAAAATGCATTTTCATGGCTGATTCCAACGAGATGCTTGTCTTGCTTTATGGAATTAGATACTTAGTTCATTTGGCTGACAATACATAAATTACAGAAGGCAATGATCAGAAAAGGAAAAGAATGAAGAATGATTCAGATATTTCAAGGAGTTCCACTAGTATGCGAAGTCAACTTGAGGCTTGTTCTAATTTAAAGGGTGAACAGGTATATTATGATATATTTTTTAATCATGCATGATTTCTTTATAGATAGCACATCCAACTAATTAATTCTTTTGGCGAACAAATTCTTTCACTTGAATGGTTTTTTGTGCCATTCTGTTTTATTAATGTGAATTGTTATTTCAGGTAGCAGCTAGAGTCAGACTAGATGAGGCTGATAAGGATGAGTGGTTTGTTGTAAAAGTTCTGCATTTTGATAAGGAGACAAGAGAGTAAGTTTAGTTCCTGTAAATTGGACATCATCATGTCATTATTTTAACTTTGTTAGAGAATTAAAGCACTTATTCAAGATCATCATGAGTTTGAGCCAGCTCATCAAATGATAATTGTGTTGTTTGAGCTTGAAGCTAGCTCAAGAAAGAAAAAGAAAAAAAAGAAAAGAGCCAAGCTCATCTTATGACTTTCCCATTTATCTATCAAATTTGATTGTGGCACCAATTTAATTGCCTGGCTCAACATCAAGTTGAAGCTTGGGCTATGAACTTATTTTGGAATGAATTAAGGCATGGAGGAGATGCAGCTTTTCTATTGATTAGGTGCAATGTATAACCATTTAAACACATGCCAAATGAATATAACCGTCTAACTCAGAAATATTATATGCTCCATATTTCACATGCCTAAGTAGAACTTGACTGCTTGAGGCTGAGTCATTGAGGAATGATACCATAAGGGTTAGTCTAGATTGGTTAATGTACAAAGTTGAATGAGCTTGTTGTGGAGATAACATCATACTGTTTGTGATCTGCTTGGTTTATTTTTACCCTAGATAGAAGTTACTGCATTTATCTTGTGTTTCCAGTAATTAGTGATGGAATTTACTCCAAAAAAAAATTTAATTAGTGATGGAACAAAGGGATAAGGAATATTCTTCTTGAGGCAGAATGGGTAGGTAGAAAATGGATAACAAAACATCTAGTTCAAAATTCTAAAAGGAAATATGGTATTTAAATAAGAAAAAAAAAATGAAATAATAAACTCTTAAATTATGTTGGTTGTGCTCCCTGCATCACTACTTTAAAGCCCAAATTCAAAATTCAAAAATGAAATATGGTATCTCAAATAAGAAAAATTCTTGAATAATAAGTCTAAAATAATTCTGGTTGTACTACCTGCATCACTATCCTAGGTCTTTTTTTATTTATTTATTTATTTATTTTAATTTATATATATTTTTAAATAAAAATTGTTTTACCTTCAGAGATTACTTTATCCCTGATTTATGAAGAAGCAACTCTAATTGCAGATTTGAAGTCCTAGATGAGGAACCGGGTGATGATGATGAGGGTGGCGGCCAAAGGTAACTGTCTTTTTCTGACTCCAATTTGACTGCCCAATGTTATATTCTATTTAGATACTTCTATGTTATCTTTCTATTTCCATAATTTTGTATAATTACTTGGCTTAACTATGCATGCTACTTGACTCATTGAGAATTTTCTTACATCTTAATGGTTTTAGGTTATAGAGTGATCTGGGTTTTATTAGCTTACAGATAGTTTCTACTGGAATTAAACTACATCTAAGAGGCTTAATTTTATTGAAAATCATACTGTTTCTAAGGGTTGTATGACTTTTGACTGCATCTTTTCCACCAAGGAAACATAGGGAGAGAGAGAGGAAAGAATACGAAAAAGAAAAAAAGAAAAGCCTTTTCCAATTTTTTGTAAAGCCCCCCTCCCCACCCCCCCTTTCTTTTTTCTTGATGCTCCTTTGTGACTAGTACTCTTTTGTGTCAAAATTGCTTTTCTTTTTGCCCTGATTTAAATTGGTCTTTAAGCTGGCCAGTTTGTTATGAAGAGTCCCTATGTGTTGGTGATTGCTAGATGCGACTTTCTTTATTAAAAATATGTAAAGAATGTGGATAAGTCTTTCAGATTTATGATTGAAACTTACATGGTTCGTGGTGAGCTGGATTTGGCCAGAGATGCTGAGTGTTGCCTTTTCTTATCATTTTTTTTTCTTTGGCAAGTAATGATGAGTGCTGGTTGTCCTACTGTTAGTTGCGTGGAGGAATAATATGGTTTACTTTTCTATGTAATTGAACTATTTTCATCTGAGATTGACATTCTTTTTTCTTTTTTCCTTGCTGCTCTTAGAAAGTACAAGCTGCCCATGTCAAGAATAATTCCTTTCCCCAAGAAAAATGATCTTAGTAGTAATGTCCAAGATTTCCCTACTGGAAGTCAAGTTTTGGCTGTCTATCCAGGAACGACTGCACTTTATAAGGCAACTGTTGTTAATGTCCATCGCAAGGTGACATTTCTATCTATTTTCTTTACTTGAACAGAAGTTATTATTAATTTCCTGTGAATTCCAATATTCTATAGATTCTTACACTCCTTTTAAATATGCCTGAGAGTTTGGTGAATCTAACTACTAGTCATAATTTTGCATGTCGTGGCCTTCTGTCAATGGTTCAAAATATATCCAGAGGAAGACGGATGAGTAAGTGATATCATTCTTTGTCTTTTATCGTCAGTGTATAATTTTGGAAAGAGTGCATAAATTTTTTTGCGTTTTGGGAACCCAACCAAAAAAAAAAAGACCTCAATTTGTGTTATTAGTTTCTTGTAGGTTATGGCACACGGTTTTTAATACCATAGCTTCTTATGTAATTTGATTTCCTTAGTCACTGAAATGATAAACATATGAGAAAAAAAATTGATTGTTTAACGTTTTTTAAGGAAACAAATAGGCTGAATTTCTTTAGCAAAGTCATCTCTTCATGTAAGGAAGATGCAGAAGAATGATGACATCGCCATGTGGTTCCACTTTCCAAATGTGTATCAATCTTCCGTATATTGAAACCTGAGGATTTTTCACTCTAATAAGTTATTTATATTATGTTGTCAATAATATGGTATTTCATGTTTTGGTTGGGCAGTTATTTACTGGAATTTGACGATGATGAGGAAAATGGAGCATTGCCGCAAAGGACGGTACCCTTCCAAAAGGTGGTAGCTCTGCCTGAGGAACCTCGTCAATGAATTCATGCTGTTTATAGCCATGTATAAATCTCAAGTGTTATGTAGCATTGTGAACCTGAACATTGACATGCCTTATTATGTTCCTCTTTGGGTCATTTGGAAGCGATAATGTAATACTATCTTCTGTTACTTTTCTATGTTATATAGAAGGAAAATTTATTCCTTGTTACTCTCTCTCTCTCTCTACTTTTGAAACCATAGACTTTCTGTTCTTCTGTCCATTCCCGTTAACTTTTATCTTACATCTCGAACCAAGTGGTACTATTTTTAGCATTAGAGAATCTGACATGAACCATTACATTTAAAAAAGAAAAAAAAAGGGCATGCTAGAGGTGAACAATTGGTATGCAACTAGTAAGTTTCCCGTGCGATGCACGGATAATGTTGTAATGTTTTATATAAATTTGTTTTTGGAAAATATTATACATATATTATAGCATATTTATTATAAAACTTTGTTAGTAATGAATTCATCATAAAAAGTAACAATTATAAATTGCACACATATATCCATTATAATTATTTTGTTCAAGTAATGAGTAATAATTAAAACAACTTGGAGTAATATTGTATAATAAAAGTTGATAAAAGCATATTAATTCATTCTATATTATTGATTTTTATTTTGTGATGTAATAAAAAGCTTAATTACGAAATCTTTTAATTTATTTATTGCGGTATGGTGACGCTTGTTATCATCATCAGTTTCTCCATCTTCAACGTTTGAAGTTTAGTCTGTCCATATTTGTTCAATTTTTGAGCTTTTATCATTTTTTTTCCTTTTGTTGCATCATTTGTGTTAATCGCTAATGAATTGGCATCAAGAGATTCTTGATTGGATCTTACAAAGTTTGGACTTCGTCGCTAAGGTTTTTCATAGGTATTTGCATTTATATTAAATTTCAATGATGTGACAGTGACAGTTTTTTGTAAATGTTTTTTTTTTTTTTTTGTTAATTTTGGAATAGTGCAGCGAAAAGAATTAATATAGCATATTGAATTGTGTATTTTTTTTTTCTTCCATACCTTTTTATCATTTGAAGGTGCATCAAAAATCTTAGCAACTATGTAATTTTCAAAACCATCCTTTAGATTGAATTCATTTAAAGGAAGTAGAGAAATCCATTTTTTTCCTAAATTTTTTTTTTCAAATCATGTGGGATTCCTTCTCCAATATCAATATTTTTACAACAATTTAAATAAGTTGTACCTCAGTTTATTTTTCAGCAAGATCTCTTGTAGATTTATTTAGGATTTTCTCAGCATCTCGATCAAATATCACAAAATTTGTTTTGTTAGTTGCATCAAAAACTTCAATTTGAAAACTGTATCTGAAGTAGTTTGCAATTGTATATATATAGTAGTTATAGTGAGATAAGTATATTATAAATATTTGGAGAGTATGTAGTTAATGTGAGTGCCTCTAACTTTGGGATAGAAAGATTTATTTTTGTTTCACATTTTACACACCAAAATGATCCTGCTTGTGGTTTGATATTCCTTTCACAAAGTACGCACAAAATGTAATACCAACCCATTATTGTATCAATGTTACTTATTATTGCAATACCCTAACAGTTCACATCTTGCAATGAACTTTGAAATTAATATGTATTATTTTTTTAATGTAAATAATATGATGTATTATTATTTTTTTACGTAAATGATGAGTATAATTTGAAATGATTAACAAACTTGTTTCGTAGGATCTCATTCAATGCTTTTTATCTTTACTATTGTCTTCGTATTATTTAAAGATAAATCCTCCTATGAAAATTGTTTTGCATGTATTTTTGGTATTTCTTGTATAGGATCATGTTTTTTACCATTCCTATCATTAAATTTTTTAAAAGAAAATATTAAGTTAATGGCATTTTGTGAGATAGTATATGCTATTTATTAGACTTTTTTTGTTATGATAAATTTTAGAAATATGCACTTGTCAAATATTTCAGCAACCTCAGGGATCTCAAGATTTATATATATATTTTTGTTGCACTGGTTAATGATAGAGAATTTGTTTGCATAAATTGCATAGAACATTATTAATAGACAAAAGCATATTGAATTGAAATTGGGGGAAAATGAAGACATGATTTCATGAGAATGAGATTTTGTAGAAGTATCATCTATACATGGGGGAGGAAGAAGAGAGCTTGTAAGAGGGTAAGAGTTTTTGCTTTAATTTACACGTGGGAATGGTCAAACTTTGGTCATAATATGTAAGGTAAGCACTGGACTTGAGTTTTTCATAAGGTTCGGTCTACTTTTAAAAGGTAGTCCGTTTTATAGTGAATAACTTTTGGTCTAATTGGTTTAATTGTCAAGAACAACCCATATTTTATATAATAGTAAAAAGAAGTTACTATGATCTATTGGGTAACAGTGAAAAAAAAACTTAATAAAAAGAGGTAAAAAATGCTAAATTTATATAATAGTAAATATAAGCTACTATGATCTATTGGGTAACAGTAAAAAAATAATAATAAAGAAAGGTAAAAAAAAGCTAAATGCAATATTAGAGTGCCGCGTGGCAGGATCTCATGCACTCTCACATGAGGTCTCTTCTTTTATATATATATATATATTGATTATTGTTTAAAGTTATTTTTAAAGTCAAGGGACAAAAAAAGATCTTTTTAAATAGTTTAGGGATAAAAAAAAAATTTCAAGTTTAAGAACAAAAAGTTCATAAATGAGAAAGAACTTCGTTTAAATTTTAGGGACCAAAAAAATATGTTTGCAATGTTGGTTCTTACAATATTGGTAAAGTAGCTAAAGTTTATTTTGATTAGCACTATTTTTTTTTTTTTTTTATAGAAGTTTTTCTTTTATTCCATCAAATAGTTTCTACATTAGTAGGTATTTTTGTGAATGAGATAAGATTAGCAATGAGGACTGTATTGGGAGGAGGTTTCGTGGGTATAGACTATATAAGGAAAGTTGAAAATATAAAATACATAATTTTATTAGATAAACTCATAAACCTGAAACTAATGATGAAATTAGATGCTTAGCTTTGCTTTGTGACTATTATGGTATTTTCATATTTTGAGTGGATTGATTCACCTACTTGAAGGCGTGGGAGTGAAATTGCTGTACGCCTCATGTTAAAATAAAAATCATTCCAATCTGTGTGTAAAATGTGCTTTAGCTTTCTTAGAAAGATTCTTCTCAAAAAAAAAAAAAAAAAAATCTTTCTTAGAAAGGTAAATTACATTTTAAACCTTATATTTTAGGGGTAGTTTCAAATCAAATCATATATAGTTTGAAAATTTTCAACTCAAACATTTAAGTTTAAGATTATTACAAGTTAAACCTTATATTTTTGTTACTTTAAAATTTAATACTACATTTCCAAATTAATATCAATTTAAATATGAACTTTTTGGTTTTGATTAGGGGTTTAAATTGATATGATTTTTAAAAGTTCAAGGTTTGATTTGAAACCAACAAAACTAGGTTATAAAATAATTTTCATCCTTGAATTTACATTAATTTTTTTTTTTTGCCCCTCAAAAATTTGAAGGATAGTTCCCCCCTCTCAATAGTATAGGGGTAAAAATAGGGAGGGTAAAAGAAATGTATTATTATTATTATTATTATTATTATTGTTTAAAAAAATCTAAGGTTTAATTTGATTGGTCATAAGAATAATCATTCTTATTAGGTCAGAGGAGACCAACTTGGTGATTACCCTTTTTACTAAACCATGGGAAGCCCTGAGCAGTTTACCGAGCAAATTTTGCACCAAACTCACCCATCCTTTTTGACACAATAATAAAACTAGGTTAAAATATTATTTCTGCCTTTGGAATTTGCATGAATTTTTTTTTTGTCCCTAAAAATTTTTAAGAAGCTTTTTTTCCCATTAGTTTACGAATAAAAATAAGGACATACATACATACATACACACATATATATATAAAGAAAAAAAAAAAGAATAGGGATGAATTTTTTTTTAAAGAAGTGTAAAGATATAAATTTAGAAAGTATACAATTTTCAAAAGTTTAGGGATGAAAAACTAACTTTCTAAAGTTTAAGGATAGAAAACTAAAATCATACAAATTTTAGGGATGAATAAAGTTCAAAGGAATTTTTTTTTTTCATAAATGCAAAAGGCTCTTCTTTAGAAAAATTATTTACGTGTAATTATGTTATAAAATAACTATTCTTAAAATTATAAGATTAAATTTTACTTAGTTAGGGACTTGAATAAAAAAAAAAACTTTTACCTTAAAAAAGAAAAAACAAAAAAAAGTACATCAACCAACAACACTGCCCATGTATTGAAACGAATGCAAAGTCCGAGTTCGGAGTTCTGACCCCGACACTCTCTTTTGCAGACTTTCACACACACAGCTCTGGTGCTTACTTTTTGGTTTCTATTGTTTCATCCAAATTCTTGTCCTTGATAAAATCGTTCTGCTCTGTTTTTTTTTATTTTCCTTCATACATAATAATTCGCATTTGGCAAAGCTCCTTATCTAGTCCCAACTCAACTCAATCGAGTCCAACCCAGTTCAGCAAGTTGCACAGGGAGGGCTTTCTTCATAGTTCTTCACACCTTTACATTCGGTAACACCCCCTAATTTCTTTATTTCAATTACATTTAGCAAAACTACATTAAAGTTTCTTTCTTTCTTTTTGTTTTTGTGAATTTGGATTCAAATTAATATATTCATAATTTTTTTTTTTATGCTTCTCCTTTTTCACTAGGATGCTAGATATGAAATTTAGATTAGTGGGGTTGTATCAATGAGTCCTATGCTATGCACAATACCCATATCAGTGCTATCAAGATTACATACACAGAATCCTTTTATGTGGATAGTTCTCAAATATTTCATCCAAAAGAACAAAAAAAAAAAAAAAAAAAAAAAAAAAAAAAAAATTTGTAAGCTTCTATATATAGTTGTTAATGCAGGTAGGAAAAGCTTCTATTGGATTTTACTTGTCATTACTTTCAATTGTTTTTTTCCTGCTTGAAATTTGCATAGAATTATAGTTTTCCACCCATCATTTTGTGTTTATAGAAACCCCATTTTCTCTCCAACTAGTTTACTGTACTTATAAGCAAATGGAAAACATATTACTAATTTCCTTGGCCAATGAGCTATACTTTCTCATTTCATTATAATGGATGAAGGGTGAGGTTGTGGGTTCGAGACCCACTGGGTAAGTGCATAGCTCACTGATTAAAAAAGAACTGTTTTCCTTGCAATGTTTTGGTTGTTTAGCTTTAGTATTTCTAGGTTCTCATTTGCATTCTTTGGGTTATATTTGATGCGGATTGTTTAAAAGAAATTCACCTGAAAGGCCAAAAAAAAAAATCTTGGAATCTACTATATGATTGTTAATGAAGGTGGGAAGAGCTTGTAATGGAATTTGGATTTGAAATCACTTGCAATTTTTTTTTTCCTTCTTAATTTGCATAGGATAATAATTTCCAACCCTTTTTTTTATATATATATAATGACCCCATTTTCTGTTGAACCATTTTACTGTATATTTTTGATAAGTCACCCTTTTACTGTATATATAGCAAATGGAAACATATTACTATTTTTCCTAGCAAAATTTTAGTTATTGGGTTTTCATTTGCATTCTCAGGGTAATATATTCTTGCTAGATATTGAAGAGGTGCGTGTAAAGAACTGCAAAATGGTGATTAAAATGCTTCTGCAAAACCTTAAATATAGTAATCATCGGGTGCATGCTCCGCTGCCCCTTCAGTACTTTATTCGAAACTTTTCACTCTGGTCAATGAAAAAGGATCCAGATCTCGAATCGGCTCTATCTAGAAATCGTCGATGGATAGTCAATAATCAGATCAAGAACATTATTCTTCGATGCCCAAACCAGGCAGCATCTGTGAAATTCCTACAGAAGAAATTCAAGACCCTTGATCTCCAAGGCAAAGCTCTAAATTGGCTTAAAAAATACCCGTGCTGCTTTGAAGTTTATCTTGTTGGCGACGAGTACTATTGCCGGCTAACAAAACGGATGATGTTTTTGATAGAAGAGGAAGAATCCATCAAAGATAATCAGGAACCGATATTTGTTGATAGATTGGCAAAGTTGCTTATGATGAGCTTGAATCATAGACTCAATGTTATGAAACTTAATGAATTAAAGAGGAACTTTGGTTTTCCAGATGACTATCTAATTAGAATTGTGCCGAAGTACTCGGATATGTTCCGGATAGTTAATTATAGTGGGAGACGGAGTTCAATGGAAATTGAACTGGTTTCTTGGAACCCTGATTTAGCAGTTTCCACAATTGAAGCCTCTGCTCGGAAGCATGGTTCTCAGCCATGTTTTTCATGTTCATTGCCCTCAACTTGGGTGAAGTCATGGGAAAGGTTTCATGAATTTAATGCATCTCCTTATATTTCGCCCTACTTGGACCCCAGAGGTTTATTGGAGGGATCAAAGGAGTCGGAGAAGAGGACTGTGGGCTTGGTGCACGAGTTATTGTCGTTGACACTGTGGAAGAAAGTGTCAATAGTGAAGCTAGGCCATTTTAGGAGAGAGTTTGGCATGCCAGAGAAATTGAATGTTCTGCTGCTTAAGCACCCTGGCATATTTTATGTTTCAAATAAGTATCAAATATATACTGTACTTCTTAGAGAGGGATATAATGGGTCAGAACTAATAGATAAAGATCCTCTAGTTGTTGTGAAGGAAAAATTTGGGGAGCTGATGCAGGAGGGACTTCATGAATATAATAAGAGGCACTATTTGGTGAATTTAGAGAAGAGAAAGAAAGACATGGTTTTGGGTAGATTAAACAAAAGCAAGGATAGAAACTCTGAAATGTCTGAAAATGATGACCAGGGAGACAAGTTAGGAGGTCTGTTTGACCCAGAAGAAAGAAAACGGTTTTATAAAATTCTCTTTGATGATGTTGTTCCATAAACTTCAATGAAGGTGCGTTCTGGTGTTTAAGATATCAACTTTCTGCATGTATTTATTTGCAGTCTTGGAGTTCTCCATGACTTACATGTCACCAATATTTCTTATGAAGAAGTAACTCTATGTGCAGATTTGAAGTACTAGATGAGGGATTGAGTGATAATGATGAGGGTGGTGGCCAAAGGTAACTCTCTTTTTATTGACTCCAATCCACTCAATGTCAAAATTCTGTTTAGATACTTCAATGTTATCTTTTCTGTCACATTATTTTGTATGATTACATGGCTTATTATGCATGCTAGTTGATTCACATGGAGAATTCTCTTATGTCTTGATGATTTTAAGATTATGGAGTGATCTTGAGTTTATTGGCTTTCTGATAGTTTCTACTGGCATAGACAAATTAGATTTAGCTTTTTTGATAAGTAGCAAAACACAAATAAGATTCCGTTATAGAGAATTATTGTTCCCTAGATGAATATCTTTATGTATTGAAGCCTTCAAGGTCATCTGTGATGAACTAGCTGCTATACACAAACCTGTCGATGATGCAGACAAAGTCTATTGGGCCCTCAATGGACTTGGAAGCAAGTATGACAACCTTGTCATAGCCTGCAGGTAAGATCTCCTTTACCATCTTTTGAATAGTTTGTTAATCTCTTGTCAATCTGTGAAAGAAGACATGAAAATCACAGCTTGAATGAAAATAAGGCGTTGTTTACTCAATGTCAAAATAGAGGTCAACGGTCTTCAAACAGTTGTAGTCAAGGATATCATGGAGGTGGCAACTTTAATCCAAATGGACAGCTTTACTCAATCTCACTACAGTCGGGCTCAACAACCTACTTCTTGAGGCACCTTGAAAAGACTAGTTGGACAAACACAACAATGTACTCAGCAGCTGAATCACAATGCTCAAAAGGACATGGCTTTACTCAATCTCAGTGCACTTGGGCTCAACAGCCTACTTCTTAGGTACCTCGAAAAGACTAGTTGGACAAACACAACAATGTACTCAACAGCTGAATCACAATGCTCAAAAGCAAAAGGTGATTGTTATACATCAAATAAATGAGAAACCGTGACATAAAGCTATCAGTTGTTGAAATAGATACAATCATGCCTATCAAGATGAAGAGATCCCCATAAGCCGTGGCAGTAATGTCTTTCTCTGATCCACAAGATCTTGAATGGATTCCTAGGTCAGGTGCAACCTCTCATGACTAATGATGTGGGTAAACTCCGCTCTCTTTACCCTTATTGAGGTGCAGATATAACTATTATTTGTGACGGGAAGAGTATAAAATCACTCATGTTGGAAATATGTCTATATCTACTCCATATGGATTACAGGATCTTAAAAATGTTCTGTTGGTGTTGAATATTACAAAGAATTTGCTTTCTGTTGGAAAACTTATTGATAATTTATTTTGTGTCACCATTTTCTCATCTAATGGCTTTGTGATTAGAGATGAGAAAACATGGAAGACATTGCCTCATGGTCATGGAAAAGGTGATCTTTGCATGTGGGAGGAAGCATGTGCTTTGTTCTCTACAAATGAAAGCTTTAGAGAAGATTTGGCACCAACAGTCAGGACACCTTCTACAAAAATTATTTCCTTTCTTAAGAAAAAATCCATTTGTTGAAGTTAGATTGGTTAAAACTTGTAAACTTCCATATCTTGTTGACAAGGCACAGAGTGATTTTCCACTACATAAGATACATTGTGATCTATGGTGCATGGCACCAATTACTTCTGTCCAAATTTTTTGATACTATGTGTCCTTTATCTACACATGGATGTATACTTTAAGGTATAAATCAATTGTCTTTGATTGATTCCAAAGATTCACGAAATTGGTGGAATTACAACATGAGCATAAAATTAGAGCTTTGCAAAGTGATGGAGGTGGTGGATTTGGAAAACTGGAATTCTCAAAATATTTATCTACCCATTGCATAATTAGACAATGTCTTGTCCTTGAAATATACCTAATACTCCCGGAAATACCGCCATATAGTAGAATCAATTGGGTCTCACTTTACCGTATCATGGTAAAGTACCAAGTTTGTGTGTTGAAGCATTCCCTACAATAGTGTTCCTGATAGATCATCATCCTACACCAGTATTAGGTATGGAAACTCCCTTTAAACTCCTACATGGAAAAGATCTTGATACACCTATCTATATATCTATATAATATCTAAAATTAAGTGTAGTATTTAATATTATTACGTTCTTATAGAGCTACATCATTGGCCATGTCACCATTTTTTATTATTGATTTGTTACTTTAATTTTTTGATAATATTAAATATATTAAACTGTCTAAGATATTATTAGGAAAAAAAAACTATCCAAGTTGAATGTGTAAAGTCAAGTGGTTAACATATTTAATATTATAAAAAAATTAGAACAAATCAATAAATAAAAAAACAGTGATGTGGCCAATGACTTGGTCTATTTTGGTTTAATTTGGTCCAAATCGGTCTACTCAGTCCATTTGATCTACTTTGGTCCATTTTGGTGCATTTACTTAAGAATAGGAAAAGACAGGTTTGGATTGAGATTACTTATTCTAAATTCAAATTTATTAAAAAATATAGATGGTAAAAAGTACTAATATTATTTTTAATTGTTTAATTTAATGATTTGTGGTATTATATTTCTTTATGTTTTTTTCCCCTTATTTGAAATTAGCATTTTAGTTGGAGTAAATTACACAATTTGAATGTTTTTATATGATATAATTTGAATTTGAAAACCAATTTTTAAGTCAGATAGAAATTAGGGGATTGCTATAACTATGATTCTTTTAACCCTTTAAATGATTCAGATGAGCACATGAAATTTTTTTTTCTATTGACATGTGAAATGAATCTCATTTCGCAATGTATAAGTTATTCAACATACCATGGCAAAAGTTCATTTCTAAAAAAAATTATTGTCCTCTCTATTCTCAAACAAGAGTGATCATATATTTTTTTCATACAAGCACTTGAAATAGTTAATATGACAACATAAGGCCGCATGAAGCAAGCTCTTTATGTTGATGACTCTATTATGTAGTTGGAAGAGGTACCCAACTTTTTACTGAACAAAAAAAATAACATCAACACAACACAAAAAATTGCAACTGTCCCACGCCTGCAACTACTGGTACTAATTTATGATGTTTGACATATGCCTTTGACATGCTTGGATAATTGGAATTGGTGGGTCTGAGAGTGAACCATTGAGTATGTGATTAGCAAACCACTGACTAGCAGCCTGAGAGTAGTGCACACCATCCCAGCTAACATACTGTGAAGGATTAGCACAAGAAGCACCATGCACCTCACTTCCATTTACAATTGCTTTTGACCCACACCAGACATGATCGTAATTCACATGATACCCACAGCAGACCTTCAGGGGATCGGTAAATCCTGTAAAAGAAGTTACTCATGTAAAACAAGTAGTCCCAGAATCACAGCATCAGTAATAGCCATCACATTTGACACTTTTCTTTGACATGAATGTAACAATGGCCTTAAGGTAGAAACCCAAATGCAGTCTTTTCAAAAAAAAAAAAAAAAAAAAAATGCAGTCTTTTCACAAGGAAGACAAAGGCCAGAATGGCAAGTGACATTATACTTTTTCAGCTTTTGTGCTCTTTTTTCCTCGGCTTTGACTTCATTTTGATATTACTTTTGTTAAAATGTATATTTTTTATTAGATAAAAATAACGACGACAACCAAGCTTTAGCCCCAAAAATTTAGGGTTGTGTATGAATTCTCAACAAACTAATCTTGGTTTGCCACATGTATTTTTTTATGAAATATCAAAGTAATTAATAGCAGTAAAATGTTCCATATCTTAAGAGTAACAAAAATTGTAAGCTCAAAAGAGTGTCATGGTAAACCTTGAGAGGCATGTAAACTGATAAGTAATGTGATGAGGATCATGATAAATAACTTCATTCTTTGCATTGCTGATAAGTCCATATTTTGCAGCATATAGATCCACATATGTTATTGCTGCTTCTGGGAGCTCTGCCCTTAGTTTGATCACCCTGTCCTTGAGCTGCTTGTTGAACTCTACAGCCATGTCATTTTGACTCTTGACACAGCCTTGCTGGTCAAGATAGCCAGGCGGTGGATTATGATTGTAAAAAAAATTCAAAGGCAAGCATCCAATAGGCCCTGTGTTGTGTATCCAGAATGTCCTCCCCCCTTGTTGATATATGCGCTGCATGTAGTCCATTACAATCATTTCATATTAAGACATGCTTAATTAAACTCACAATTGTTCAATGTTTCAAATCTTAGCAATGTTAGAGAAAATAGAGAGAAAAGAGAATCAACACAGAAATTTAAGTGCTTTGGCAATGTCTTTACAGTGTATTTACTGCACAGGAGCGAGCAGTGGAAAAATTCACTATAAGAAAATAACGGATTTACAGTGTATTTACTGCACATTAAATTTCCCAATATACCCTAATCATAATATCATACCCCAACCTATTATTCAGCACAGGCCAATAAATATATATATATATATATTTATATAAAGCCACTTTAAGCTAGAGGTCAGTGTTACTTTCCCTTCAGAATATGAGCCAGTCTCTAACAACAATCTTCTTATTTCAAGTAATCCTAGTAATCTTGTTACTTACTTGGACTGCTGTGGCTAACTGATTGACAATGTCTGGCAATGCTGCACGAAGTTGGTCGAAGCTCATCTTTCGAAAACCAGCAGAAAGATCATTCTGACCAATATCAAATGTGTAAAGAGCCTTGGAGAAGTCCTGGGGTCTGGGAAGATTGTTTCTTGTCTTGGCTGGAAGTCACAACAAACAAAATAAGTTCATCCAAACACACAACAATTAGTCCTTTTTCTTTTAATGAGAATGACCTTGGTTGTAGTGATCAGCGGTGCGTGCTTTGAACTGCAGGAATTGCACAATCTGGATGTCAAGAGAGAAAGGACTAATGCCATTTTCAAATATGGTTTCATTCTGCCTTCTAATAGTTGATCCTCCAGTGGCAAAATTTGCTCCATGCCGGTAATTTGTTCCAAGTGAATTCAAGTATGCACTCAAGTATGGCAATCTTAGGTGCTCAGCTGCATATATACAATTACTCAAATTAGACTACTGTCATGAATCTATGCATTTACTATAGATAAGTAGAGTGATGTAGAAAGGTATGTACCGATGAAGTCTATGAGTACCCGGCCATCCGAGTCCCTTCCCGCTGGCTTATGAAAGAATGAATCACCATATGGTGCTATAATGGGATCAAATGCTGCCGATATTCCTCCAGTGTCTGAATTTGAGTCACCAAAGTTGTAGATTGCTGGAAACTTACAAGGAGCTGAGCGTTGCAGCTCCTTACCACTCACACATAGAACACATAAAACCAAGAACCCAGTTAATAATAGTCTCCCAAACTCCATTGGTGCGGCATAAAAGTAGTTCATGCTTGACCACTCTAATTTATAGGGACCAAGAACCAGAGGCCTGGTTTAGGAAAAAGTCTATACTTATCTTCTTCTTTTTTTGCTATAAATAGTCTATACTTATCTACTTACTCGATCAGTTAATCTTTCTGTATTGAACTACTAGAGTCTAAAAATCTAGGAACAAAAAAAAACATCTCCATTCCTTGCCATAGATAGAAAAAGAAGCATCTATATTTGTTCTTTTAAGCTGCACAATCCTAAGCATACATGGTTAGAACTGAGAAGGCCCTAATATTAGGAAGGAATGGAACCGTGATTTCATCTAAGGACCCAAAGATTGAAACAAAAATTTTCAATAATGAAAAATAAGAAATAAAAAACGCCAAATCAATATATATATAAAAGCAGAGACCTCATGCGAGAAAGCATGAGGTCCTGCCATGTGGCACTCTAATGTTACGTTTAGTCTTTCACGTAAACTTCTTCATCCCATTCTTCTCTACTACTCAAACACCATTCATAGGAAATAACCCAAGCCCATCTTTAATAGCTTATGTAAATGATAAGGATCAGTTAATGATAATAAATAATATGACATCCCTTTTCACCTGACTCTTTGAATTCTTCAGATGCTTCAGTTGCCACCTGGTATTAAATTACTTTAAGATTTTCAATCTCTCTTTCCTCTCTCATTGTTTTACCAGGTGAGTTTTTCCTCTTTTCCTCCCATGTTTTTTTTTTCAATGGATTTGTGGCTAATCAGCTTTAAACGTGTCTATCCATGTGTAATTGGTTTTCCCTGTGCTAGCTGCTTTGTTTGACAACTTTGTTCTTTCTGGATTCACAATTCCAGTTCAATGTTTAATCATTTGGTATTTTATGGCATTAATTTTTATTGAAAATCCCATCACTTTTGGCTTTAATCAGCAAATCTTGGGTTTTCTTCTATTAGCAATTGCAACCCCAAATTCTGAAAAGGCTTTCAAAGCCTTTATATTAAAGGTACTTTCTCTTTTCTCTCTTTTGATTATGCTAGCTATCTTTTTCCACAGTTGTTGATTCAAATTGCTATGAAGTTTTAGGATTTAGACTACATGATTGTTGGTGAATGAAAAATAGTTATTTCACGTGTTGCTCATAGGAGAAATGAAGATTGGTGAGATTTCTTTCATTCAATTGTGGTTCTATCAAGTGGTTAACTATCTATTTAATGATTAATTGTAAGCATTTGAACGAGTCTATTATGAAGCTTTCGATTGCAATGAGAAAGTTAAGGTGCCAATCCAACATTTCATTTATTTTACACAAATTATGATCTAGAAGAAAGGGGAGTTTTTTTGCCAGTTTGTGATGGTTGAGGTCCCTCAATTATTATCTTGGGTAGTCCCTATTACTGCTGTTTTGGTTTCCTTATGAATAAGAAACTCATCTCTGTATTGCTAGAAATAAAAATATACCAATGTATTTACCTAAAAATTATAACCCAATTCTAATTCTTTGTTCAATTTTGTGACGTTTGTTTACCTATGGCAAGGTTGGCTTGGAACCAAATCACCAAGATCTCTCCCACTCATTGACTGTTTTTCAGGCAACAACTGTAAGTGACCATTTTTCTATCTTTATATCTCTCTTCTATTTCTTTTGATATATTGATATGTTGCTTGGGTGGGTGCCTTTGGCCGCTTTCAACAATATTTGATGATTTGCTATGTGTTTGATTTTTTTTTTTTTTTTTCCTAAATGGACTAACCAACCAAATGTAACTCATATTTCTTTTGCACCGTCTTAAAAGTTTATAACCTTAAATCTTTATCTCTCCACAATTAAAGCCCCAAAAGAACTATTTGCTTTGATCTAATTTGGGTGGTTTGCAGGCATGGCAGTGGCGAGTGGAACCAAACAATTGAAGCCCACACGTCCTACCAAATCCTTGCTGATTCTTTTTTTTTCTCTCTTTCTTAAGTTACTTTTTTATTACAATTTGTTCTCTCATGTCATACCCATTATATCAATGAAAATGAAGAGGCCCTTTTATCTTACTTTCCTAATATTAATTTCCCATATATAGAGCTTAAATTCTTCTAAGCAAAACTAATCATGTTTTGTGTTATTTCTATATTGCTTAGCGTGGGGTAAGTTTTTCTAATTCCCATTATTAGTCCAAAATTTTACGAAGACTTTGTGGTTGAATGAGTTTTCAAGGTTCAAATTTTAATAGGTTGGTGGTTGTTTTTCTGTGTTTTAAATTAAGTTGTGACCAGAAGATAATTGAAAAAAAAAAAAATCTCCCAATTTTAACGGTTTGGTTTTAGGAAAAATGAGCGCAGTGCATTTATATATGCTTCCATCTAGCACAAGCATCATATTCAGCAAATCATAAACATAGGTGAAATTTGTTCCATCTTCTCTTTGGCGCAAGATTTGGCTGGATTAGTAAAATACTAATGTTTTGGCACATCATATAAACTTCAATTTTTTATTTCTTTTTGACATGAATATTGCTATTAGGAAAAAAAAGGAGATGCAAAATCAATTTTTTTTCCTTCTTTGTTCATAAACGTTCCACAATTCTTTTGTTGACAATTATATTTGTTTCCCCAGTATGCTATCATTCTATCATTTTGATTTTTTGTCTTTTTTTTGAGAAACAATCACACATAGAAGCAAAGGAGAGGGAATGAGTCTAACACAAAATCATACCACAATACACTCTCTCAAGTAATGTAGAACAATTATCTTTTTATTTTTATTTTGAATCAAACACACACATCACACACGAGGGGTTATGCCTTTGTGCTTGATTCTCTTCTTAATCTATCTCAAATCGTGAATAACTTTTAATTTTTGTGATTCTAAAAAAAAGTTCATAATAATACGAGGAACCTATACATATCATTTGAGTTTGGGATAAGTCTAACACACCCTCTCTTGGCTCTATCTCTCTACATCACCAACACCAGGTGAGCTTCTCATATAATGTAATTGATTATCTAATGTCACTGGTATATTAAACAATTCTAATTGAAAACTAACTATAATTATTTTTTGGAATTGGAAAAAATGTGTTACTTCATGTTATTACTTTAAAACATGTTAAACATTCTAAACTTTTGCTATAATTTTGCATTTAGCTTTTTTTAACCTCTATCGTTAAGTTTTTTTACTGTTAAGCAAAAGTTCACATTAACTTATTTTACTGTTATCTCATTAATGTCTCATTAATTGACTAAACTTACACCACATTTTTCTCTATTCTTTATGTCTTTTAGCATACCTACCATTTTAGTATTTTTTTAAAAAGCAAAAAAAAAAAATAATAATTAAGTTTAGTAACAACTAACCAAATAAGGTCATGAAGAAAGATAGAGAGGCACAAAAATATTGTTGATTATTAAATAAAACGTAATGTTTCACTATATATTACCAAAATAAAAGACCTGAGACTGTCAAAGCATTTGAAAGAGAGAGAAATAGGAATCTAAAAGGTCACCACCTCTGTTATACAGGCCTCCCAATACCATCAAGACGCCGAAACCCCTATGGATATTTTTTTTTTCTTTTTTCTTTTTAAAATTAGGGGCTTAAATATGATATAGGTTTCGGTAATTTGGTTGGATAGTTTTTGTTTTGGGTATATAAGTAGAGAGAATATTTGGTGTGCAATGTAAAGCCATATTTTACCATGGTTTAATTTTAAATCATCTATAAGATACATGCATACACATTTGCTCACATCATGTCTTAATGTCACACTATCAATGAGTAGAAGATGGTGAGAAAGTTGGACATACTTTCATTTTATGGTATGAAATATGTGAACACAACCCAAATTAATTGATTTTCATGGTCCTGTTACTCATTTGCATTTATCTTTGGTTAATTTCATGATTTTTTTTAAAATTAATCTTACCTTGAGAAGGCTACAAATATACAGTGAAACTACTAAACTAATTTTAATATCTCAAAATGTATACGTTTCTTTACTCTAATTTAGTTTACTTTTTCTTTATAATATATGTACAATATTATTCAAAACCGTCTTACATAAAATATCAAAAAATTATCCAAGCAGAGACCTCATATGGGAAAATATGAGGTTCTGCCAAGTGGCATATTCTATGTAAAGAGAATTGAAATATTCTCAAGTGACACATCAGAGATAAGAACAAATTAAATATTGACTTCTTTTTTTTTCATTTGGTTCATTATTTCAAGACTTTTCTAATTAAAAAATAAATATTCTTTGTATTATTTGGTTCAATATTTTAAGACTTTTCATCTCTCACACATACACACAAAACATTTTGCATTTTAATGCACTATTTTCACCCCTTACACTTCTACCCCTTTATATATATCTACCCATAGTCTTTCATGCCATCCCAAGTCAAATACACACAGACAAAAAACGATATCATTTAGTTTCAATTTTTCGATAATATCTACCTAGCTCTAACATTATTGTTTCATATAATCCTAACCCGTATGAGTTGGCTACAATCAAGGAAGGGAGGTTTGAGTTTTATATTGAATGACAATGGCAATTACGATTTTAATGTTAAGGGCGGAAGTTGTGAATTTGTGGGCTTTGTAAATGATGTAGATGTGATTGACTGTAGGTGTTTGAAATGTGTATTTTGTTTTAGAATTAAGGAGAAAAAGAAAAACACATTCTATATCAACTTTTATTTTATAATATTCCTCAAAAAAAAAAAAAAATTCTCACTATTTCAATTGAATAATTATAATAGATATGTGTGTGTAATTTATAATTGATGCTTTTTATGATGCATCATTTTACAACATTCTTCAAAATCATTTTACATAAAATATTATAACATTATCCGTGCATCGCACGGGCAACTTACTAGTTCATATATAAAAGTTTGAAACTTCATCATTATTATGTTGTATATTAACTTCAATATTTTTCTAAATGTATGTCCAGTTAAAAAGAAAAAGAAAAAATGAATTGATTAGGTTGAGCAAGATAATAGCAGGATTGTTTTGGGTATTTGCAGTCCTATAGCTGGGATTTCTTTGTGGATGATTTTTTTTTTTTTGGGTATATTTCAAAGGGCTTTCATTCTCTTTTGACATGCAAATAGAGCAGAGATTCTCAGAGCACACCACATGGAATACATGCGTGTTAAATGGAAGCTGACACACTTTTTGGAAAAACTGTTGGGTGCATCACGCACATGATCCAGCCCACACAAGATTAGAGCTTCGGCTTGTCAAAAGGTCGAGCAGTGGGTTTTAAGGACACAAAGAAAAAGTATAGAGAGGAGCATGGGAGAAAAGAAAACACATACATATTTATTAACCGTGGTCACAACTCAACCACACTAATGTCAAACTCATATTTTATTAACTTACTAACATATTTATTAATTAGTTAATATGTTATTTACTTGTGTCATATCCTAATTTTTTAATAGAAATTTTTATATATGTATTGTTTATCGATGGATGTATCAGTTGTTCAAAATGGATCGAATTAGACCAAAGTAGACTGAAATGGATTGAAATGGACAAAATGACCGAATTGGACTGAAATGAACCGAATTGGATCGAAATATACTGAACACTGAAGTAGACCGAAATATACCGAATTGGACCGAAATATAGTGAATTGGACCGAATGGTACCAAAGTGGATCGAATTAGTCTGAAATGGACCGAATGGACCAAATGGGACCGAATTGACCAAAATGCTACATTGATGTGGCTCAATAGGAACGTAGCAAAAATAAATACTATGCTTCAAATTTTAAATATTATATAGATTTATAAGACATATATGGTAAAATTTGTACTAACTACTGTATCACTAAAAAATAATTAGGAACTTATTTATTATGTTGTTGATGTGAAACTAACCAATCGTGTCACTTTGTAAAGGAAATTGAGAGAGATATTTTTTGGTGTGTGGACATGTGGGAGATTAGGTTGCTAATGTTGACAATTTACCATATATGAAATTGATTTACAAAAATTAAAGCCTCACAATGTTAAGAGAAATTAATTATCATTAATGATTCGACACATTTATAATATATATTTTTTCCAAACAATTTAGGGATTCAATTGTGTTGGGTTTTTTCTTCTCAAAAAAAAAAAAAAAAAAATGTGTTGGGTTTTTATTAATCTAATATTTTAGAGGCGTTGTTTGAGAAAGGAAAAATAATACACAACCATTACAATCATAAAATTTTGGGCCTTCTTATAATAGGGGTGGACGGTGGAGCCTTTTTATAAAAGGGATAAGACGTTTTTAGTAATGGGAGCCTTAGGCCTAGGCCTTGGTCTAGCATTTATTGTCAACATCTCAATCACAAACCATCGATTTCAAAATTTCACAAGAGGTTTGGTCAAACAAGCTAATGGATTAGTGAGTTTGAAAATATTTGTTTTTTTAGATTATGTGCATGTGTAAAGTGGACAACATATAAAACTGCATTTAAAGTCAAGAAAGTGCAAATTTCTTGGTTTGAGAAAGTTTAGAGGTTACAGGTTTTGAAATCCAATCTCGAAGGAAAAGTTTACTACAAGAGATGCCTTATATGATAAAGATCTCCATGTTGAATTAGAATGAAGTAAAGGTGTGTGATGAGGGCTCAAAGGAGAAATTAACAATTGAGGTAGAGTTTTATGCAAATAGTTCATCTACTGATAAAGGTGACTATGGAAAAACTAGCAGCAGACATATCACATAAGAGCCTTATTCAATTGCTAGAGGCAGAAAGAAACAAGTTCATACAGATATGGTTAGGTTTGCTTTGCTTTGGTATCCAATAGTGGTGATCCATTATCTTACAATGATGCTATAAACTCCTCCAATTTTTGGGATCAATAGCTCGATTTGCTCTTTTAATTTTCAGATATATGTTGGCTTTAGACTAGTCTCGTGTCTGCGTTTAGACCTAGCCTTAGCTTTCGGAGAAGCACTTACCATTAGCTTCTTCTTCACTCCCTTTGATTCATGCAGAGGGACTTGTTGGAGTGGTTTAGGTAACAACACAATTTTGGTAGAAACACTAGCAAATAGCAATTGGGTGAGAGCATTAGCATTAAGAAATGCTACTCTATCTATTCTATTTTACCATTTCAAAAAGTTATTTTATCAATTATACCATACCATTTTACAACACACCCAGCATCCCAAAATTCTATTTTACCATACTACACATTAAAATAATATAAAGTAAAATAAAAATAACATAAAAATATTCTCACTACAACCACAACTCAGCAAGCCCAAATATCCGCCGGCAATTCGTACTCATTGTGATTAACTGATTCCGTCGGCAATTCGTTACTCTGTTTTTGCTCTTCTTTTTTTGCAAGTCCAAAATCGGCGATTTTGATTTTCCCATTGTCGAACACGAGGATATTCTGAAGCTTCAAGTCATAGTGAACAAACCCTTTAATCAAATAGAAGAAGCCAACAAGATTTGTAACCCTCCACAACCAGATCCGTCTCACTCCCTCTCTTTGCTATCTCAGATTCTCTCTCTCGTCTCAGCCATGGCCGAACCCATGGTCTTGTTGGTTTCTGGGGGTGACAAAATCATCACTGATCTCTGTGACTCACGCCGATCTCCACCAAACCCATCACCAATCTCCGACCCATACACTGGCGATCTTCCTTTAAGCACCAGTCACAGCAAAAAAAAAAAAAAAAACCACAGAACCAGAGAAGGAGAGAGCAAATGGAGAAACAGACAAGGAAGAGAGAGAAGAGAACTGAAATAATGAGATAGAGGAGAGAGAAATTTCGGGGGAAAAAAGTGAGACAATAATAAAATATTATTATTATTTTTAGAATACTGCTACAGTGCAATTCTAAAGTAGAATTGCATTGTAGCAATATTGCAAAAAAATTTGCAATAGTTGGGTTTAGCATTCCTTGATGCAGAGCACTTTGGGGCTTAAAATGCCAAATTCACCTTACATTTGGCATTAGCATTCCCCAATGCTGATGCTCTGAATCTTATTTGAATCTATAGGAAAGATATAGACAATGTGATGAAGAGTATAAAGCCAATGACTAGGATAAGATTCATATTATGCAGGATAGATACCTGAAGCTGTCAAGTCAACTGCAGGATCAAAAGGCAGTTGAATAGCCTTTAGAG
Organism: Notholithocarpus densiflorus; assembly: GCA_030021035.2. NCBI lineage: Eukaryota > Viridiplantae > Streptophyta > Magnoliopsida > Fagales > Fagaceae > Notholithocarpus > Notholithocarpus densiflorus. Next base: position 664,816 of record JARYZH020000112.1, on the reverse strand, counting down.
TGTTCCAAATAAATGTCTTATTATTGAAATCTTCCATATATGTAGACCACTAAATATCGAAGAGTTCAGTAGATGCTGGAAACTCCATTAATCATCGAAAATCAATGCCTTTCAGATCCTTCTCTTGTGATAAAGCCAACTGTTCTCCAACCTAAGCTTGAGATGCCACTTGTGTGTGCCAAGAAGCATTAAAGGAGGAGTTGGAGTGGCTTGGGTTAAGCCAAATTGCCAGGCAGACATAGTTGGGGTATAGACCTTTGAGTCCAATTCTACTTCTGTTAAACATGAGCAAATCTATTGAAGAAAGGAAACTTGCCCACATAACTTCTGTATCTAAAAACAAACTTACTTCCTGTACTAAAAAGTCGGTAGCATTCTGACCCGAACTTCCCGAGGGTAAGTGGGGTAAGCTGATGGTTGGCCCTTTTATGTTCTGCAAAAGAATGGAACCATCTTACAAAGGTAGGGATAGAGGAATCATATCTGGCTTCCATTAAGTATTGGCCACAAGAATGTGGAACTTCTAGATTAAGTTTTAGTAATAGGAGCAAAGGATGGAACATAGGCATACACCCAAAGCTGTAAAAACCATAATGGTCCTTGAATGGATTTAGAAAAGCTATCACAAGTAAGGGAAAATAGGGATCAATACAAGTGGAAAAAGAGCCAAGGCTAGCCTGTGACCTTAAGCTAAGGCTTTAGCAAAAGAAGATATCATTGAGTAACTCTTTTTGTTGTACTACACACTATAAATTGACAAATCCAGTAGAAGTAAAATGAAACTTACTCATGAGTAATGATACTGGGCCCTGGGGAGCTAGAGTAGTGTTCTAAAATTTGTCAAGTCATAAAGAGGGTGTAGGCCAAATCAGAAGTGTCGGCGTTCGATTTATAGTTACCATCCCTACATTGAGGTTGGGATGTAGCACTTCTCCGCAAGGGGAAAGGTCTGTTAGGTGAAAGACATCTGAAGTAACAGACATCATACCCATAGGGAAATGAAACATATTGGTCACTAATGGCTAGAACATAAGCAACAGAGACAACAAAGACTGGTTAACAGTAGGACGATAAGCAAAACAAATGATGCTTATTCAAATTATGGCTGCTCTGATAGTGTTTTTTCTTTTCTTATTCAACTATGGCTATGTTAGATAATTTTTTTGCTTATTCAAATTGACTTAATGTTGAGCATATACTTCCTTTGTTGTGCATTCTTACCATGAATCTCCATTCCACCCCTAAAAATTCCCTTAATGCTACCTACTGTATTCATCATGATGCAGCAAAATACAGTGTAACTTCTTAACTTTCCAGTTAAAAAAGAAAAGAAAAGAAAAGAAAAATCAATAAACAGGACTTAAGTTGTCAAGAAGCCTCCTGTAACAGTAGGCTTCTTGACAACTTAACATTAGCACAATAACAAAACTCATGCAATTTTGAGACTAGTTTCAGCATTTATGCAATCTTAAGCATGATGATGGGGAAAAAAAAACATGCAAACTAGAGAAGTATTACAAATCAGCTGGCCATTTCAAATATTATGATCTTTTTTACCCTTTGCTTTTAATTTTTGATGGGCAACTGAGACAAATGTTACAATTCTGGTAGAGATGAAACTTCTCAAGACTCAATGTTATTCTTCTGATACACCAATAGTACTAATTCTCAATGTTTTTACTATTATACCTTTCCATCGCCCAATCTAACACATATGACATATGGTTGTGATCACACTAATGCTTTTGACATGCTCGGGTAATTGGAATTGGTGGATCTGACAGTGAACCATTGAGTACATGATTAGCAAACCACTGACTAGCAGCCTGAGAGTAGTGTACACCATCCCAGCTAACATACTGTGAAGGATTAGCACAAGAAGCACCAAACACCGCACTTCCATTTACAATTGCTTTTGTCCCACACCAGACATGATCGTAATTCACATGATACCCACAGCAGACCTTCAGGGGATCGGCAAATCCTGTAAAAGAAGTAACTTGTGTAAAAAAAATTGTCCCAGATTCACAGTATCAGTAATAGCCGTTACATTGGCACTTTTCTTTGACATGATTGTAACAATTGCCTTAATGTAAAAACCCAAATGCTGTCTTTTCACAAGGAAGAAAAAGGCCAGAATTACAAACAGACATTATACTTTTTGAGTTTTTGTGCTCTTTTCCCCCCGGCTTTGACTTCTTTTGATATTACTTTAGTCAAAAGGTGTATTTCTTTTCAAATCAAAAACAACAATAACTACTAAGCCATAGTCCCAAAATTTTGGAGTCGGATATGGATTCTCAACAGGCTAATCAAAATTGGCCACATGTATTCTTTTCCGGAGTATTAAACTTATTAATAGTAGTAAAATGTTCCATATCTTAAGAGTAACATAACTTGTAAGCTCAAAAGAATGTAATGGTAAACCTTGAGAGGCATGTGAAATTGATTAAGTGATGTGAATAGGATTATAATATAATAAATACCTTCATTCTTTGCATTGCTGATTAGTCCATATTTTGCAGCATATAGATCCACATATGTTATTGCTGCTTCTGGGAGCTCTGCCCTTAGTTTGATCACTCTGTCCTTGAGTTGCTTGTTGAACTCTACAGCCATGTCATTTTGACCCTTGACACAGCCATGCTGGTCAAGATAGCCAGGCGCTGGATTATGATTGTAAAAAAAGTTCACTGGCAAGCATCCAATAGGCCCTGTGTTGTGAATCCAAAATGTCCTCCCCCCTTGTTGATATATGCGCTGAAAGTAGTCCATTACAGTAGTTTCATATCAAAGATATGCTTGATTAAACTCACAATTGTTCAGAGTTTCAGATCATAGCAATGTTAGTGAAAATAGAGAGAAAAGAGAGCCAAGACAGATATTTATGTGGTTTGGCAATGTGCTTATATCCACGGGAGTAAGCAGCGGACAAAAATCACTATCAGAAAATAAAGGATTTACAATGTATTTACTGCACATTAATTTTCCCAATATACCTTTATCATACCCCAACCTATAATTCCGCCTAGGCAAAACAAAAGTAAAATAAAGCTGCATTATTAGGCTTTAAACTAGATATCAGTGTTGCCTTCTCTTCAGTATATGAATCACTATCTCTAATTTCAAACTTCTTATTTCAAGCAATGCTAGTAATCTGGTTACTTACTTGGACTGCTGTGGCTAACTGATTGACAATGTCTGGCATTGCTGCACGAAGTTGGTCGAAGTTCATCTTTCGAAAACCAACAGAAAGATCATTCTGACCGATATCGAATGTGTAAAGAGCCTTGGAAAAGTCCTGGGGCCTAGGAAGCTTGCTTCTTTCAGAGGGTGTCTTGGCTAGAAATCACAATAAAAAAACTAAATAAGCTGATGAAAATAAATTCATCCAAACACACAACAATTAGTACTTTTTTCTTTTAATGGGAATGACCTTGGTTGAAGAGAGCATAGGTGCGTGCTTTGAACTGCAGGAATTGCACAATCTGGATGTCAAGAGAGAATGGACTAATGCCATACTCAAATATGGTTTCATTTTGCCTTCTAATAGTTGATCCTCCAGTGGCAAAATTTGCACCATGCTGGTAATTGGTTCCAAGTGAATTCAAGTATGCACTCAAGTATGGCAATTTTAGGTGCTCAGCTGCATAAATATTTACTCTATTAGACAACTATCATGAAAATCTTTGCTTTTACTATAGATAAGTAGAGTGATATAGAAATGTTTGTACCTATGAAGTCTATGAGGACTCGGCCATCTGAGTCCCTTCCAGCAGGCTTGTGAAAGAATGCATCACCATATGGTGCTGGAATGGGTTCAAATGCTGCTGATATGCCTCCAGTGTCTGAATTTGAGTCACCAAAGTTGTAGATTGCTGGAAACACACAAGGTGCTGAGCCTTGCAGTTCTTTACCTCCCACACCCAGAACACACAAAACCATGAACCCAGTAAATAATAGTCTCCCAAACTCCATTGGTGCAGCACAAAAGTAGTTCATGCTAGAACACTCTAATCTATAGGGACCAGCAAGAACCAGAGGCCTGGTTTTAAGGTTATCTACCTACTTAATCCTGGTGTATATGGGGCAAAAGGAAGCAGATATTCTTGACATTCATGTGCACACCGATTTACTGCTGCTCACTTTTTTTTTTGCTGAAAGATTTACTGCTGCTCACTTTATATATTTAATTTAGGAAAATTGTATTTTTACTGTTGCAATATGGAGAATTTTTATTGTGTTTTTATAATGTAAATATATGATGTAAATTTATATGTTAAGTACAGTGTAAATATGTAAAAATTTTATAATTTTTTTAATAGGAATTTATTACTTGTTTTATAGCAGTCAATTTGGCTGGTCAAACTTTGTCAATTTCACTTGCCGATGCTGTCATTCACTACTCATATTCTTCCTTATATGTTTTGGTTTTTGTGTGAAGGAGAATTGATACATAAGGTATTGAACTACTAGAAACAAAAAAAGCACCTCTATTCCTTACCATAGATGAAAAAAAAAAAAAAAAAAAAATCTCTTTTTATTCTTTAAGCCTAACGTTAGGGAGGAATGGAACCATGATTTCATCAAAGGGCCCAAAGATTGAAAAGAAAAAGAAAAAATAAAAAGAAAATCACCAATGAAAAATAAGAAAAAAAAAAAAAAAAAACCAAACACTAAAAGGTAATATAGGGAAAAAAGTCCTACATAAAACTTTTACTTTTTGCAAGATTTGTGAGAAGTCATAAAATGTTGTCTTATCTCCAATTTATTTTGAAGAAGTTGATTTTGGGATTTGAACAAAAATAAAAATCATTATCATGTTCTATATTATTAGCTGGCTGCAGTATTTTTATTTTGATTGTGTTTGCAATTAAAAACAAAATAAATAAATTGATTAGGATGAGCTAGACAATAACAAGATAGCATTAATATTATAAAGTTCTAGGCTTTTAATTTTGTATCCTAAGAATAAATAATCAAAGTCGCAACACATGGTCAGTTGAATTTAAAAAAAAAAAAAAAAAAAAAAATACACCCCAAAACACCATCATTTGAATGTAATTTTTTCTTCTTTAACAAAAAGCCAAACAAGTTGCTTATATTAGGAATTTTTCATCTAAAAGAAGTTTTTTGTTTGAGGAAGAGACACCAGTCACAAAATTGAGTTCATAACTTCTAATTTTGGAATAATACTTTACAATCTTATACTCCATTTTTCTATATATAGTTATATACACTATTTAAAAAATAAAAATAAAAGTTTCCTTTGTTCCTTTAATAATTCCGTCCCTGCCTAATGTTATGTGGATTCTGATCAACATTGTACCAAGATCCAAGATTGGTTTTAGCAAAAAAAAAAGAGAAAAAAAGATCCCAGATTGGGAAAAGATCCAAGATTGGGGATGGATATGGCTATCTTCATCCTCTTTTCTTTTCATTTATTTATTTATTTATTTTTGTGGTGATAAACAGCTATCTTCAGTCCTAGTAGTGGAGAAAGGTATTGGAGAGTACATCGATGATAGTTCATCTTTTTGTGTTTTGATACTTGAAATTGTGTCCAATGCATCATTGTACGAGACATTAAAATGTAGGTAAAATATGTGCCCTTATTTTAACACGTTCAGTATATTGATGCACTGAGGACAAAGCTCGTGTCCTTCGCATTTAATTTAAGCAGAAAAAGGAAAAAAGAAAAAGAGAGAAGATTTGGGAAAAGGGTGGTGACAAATTAAAGAGTGTGGAGGACAGCTCAAGTGCATAAATGCATAGGGCAACACATGTCTCTAATTGTAAGGACCAAAGGATCATAATCATGTGACTAATCATGTGACTATCTAGAAGTACCTTGAAGAAAGAGAAGTCGGTGTTGCGGCTTTTGTGTCTCATATCATATATTTTATTTAATGAAACTGGACGATGGTTGTCGCTATCTGCAATAAAGTGGACAAGCAAAAAAACAAATAGAAAAAAGGATCTTTTGTTTTGCGCAATTAGCGGTCATGCATTGCAGAGACGTGAATAACGTGATAACGTTCTCCTCTGAAGTGGGCTGCATTCTGATTTCTGATTCTGAGTAGTAGCCCAAGACCCCAACACAAATAGCATCAAGTTTGGGCCATGAAACCTATCCCACCATTGATATCCAAAGCTGACATCTTCCAATAGATGAAAAGGTAGTTCTCATTTGCTGTCCAACTCCATTGGCATAGAAATTCTCATTACCCAATTCTATCTTTCAAGAGCCTTATAGGACGCTAATCCTACATAACCTCATTGGATTTTTTTTTTTTCAGGTAGAAAAATCATGCTGCCACTCACAATTCCTTTGAGTATAGCAACAGGTCAGGAAAATGATATATTTTTTTGGTATTGATTGATATTGGTGTACCGCATATATTAAATGTGAGTGATTTCACTAATAATTAAAATCAACATATTTCATGTGTCTAGATCTCTCATAGGAAGTCTATTCCATTGGTCTTACTTCATCATTGGACTCCTAGCCTAGAAAGAAACATCAATCGTGCAAGCAAGTAGTCATTTGTGCATTAATTGTGCCCCAATAACTTCTTATTGCATTTAATGTTAGGCGATCTGTCTCTCTCTCTAATAGTAGGAACATATTGAGCCATCAAATTATCTCTTGAAGACCTCCAACTTAGGACAGGTATCAAATCAATTATAGAAAAGTTGGGCTTCAAGGCTCGATTTGGGACAAAGGAAGGAGTAGGTGTAATTTACAAGTATAAAACCCCTCAAACATGACAAGGAGATATGCTTTTTTTTTTTTAATTTTATTTACTTACTACTTAGAAAATTAAACTTCTATTCCCAAAAAACCCAAACTGACTTTATCATCAGAATGTCTACAGGGAAAAATCGATTTCAAAATAATCATTGTTAGTTGGCAATACATCTTTACTTTCGTGGCCTTCCTAGTTTAATCCCACCTCTCACAATTTCATTTCATGAAAGGTAAAAATGAGTTCAAGATTGGGAAAGGGGTAAACTTGGCAAACACGTCAAGTTGAATGGGTTTGTGTTTTATCAAGATGGATTAGAAACTTATCGAACTAAAATGGGTTACTATTCTTATGACCCTTATCGATGTTAGGTTTTGGCACCAACCTCGATCATTTTGACCCTTTGTCTTTTGAACAAGGGTCTTGGTGACCAGTGATGAGGTGTACTAGGGTTTGCCATCATCAGGTTCATAGAGAGGATACGATTTCAAAATCGTTGAGAGGTTGACCAGCAGCAGCCATGGTGTCAGCTAAACCTTTAAATTTCTAGATATAACCATGAGTTGATAGTGGATATGCAAGATCTACTCTGTTGACTGAGAAGTGAACATTCTATCAAGTGCTCATGCCTAGCTGATCTTGTTGAACCTAGGTTAGAAATTCTTCATTTTTAACTAAGTTGCTTGCGTTTATGGTTAGGTTGAAGTAGAAAATTGTTCATGAGGCAGTTGGAGGAAGAGGAAGAATTCTGATTTGCCATGTCATGAGCCTTGCTCTGCTTTAATATATCATATAAAGCAAGGACACCAAATGGTTTTATGAAATGTTAAATACATAAAATATGGGCTAAATGAAAGAGCTCACTCTCACACTTTTAAGAGAGGAGTTTTAATATATTCTTAGTTGGAAAATGCATTGAAGATTACATCTTTGGATTGCTATATCTCGTCCTATTTAAAAATTGGATACACATAAATTTCCATCACACAGACTGACGCTTATGACAAGCATGTGTGATTGGCACTGGAGGGTCCGTGAATGAACCATTGAGGATATGATTAGCAATCCAATGATTTGCAGCCTCAGTGTAGTGCACACCATCCCAGCTAATATACTTGGAAGGATCTTCACAAGACCCCGCATATATTTCAGTACCATTTATTTTATCCCTATGCCCACACCACACATTGTTGGAATCCTCGTGATAACCACAGCAAATGCTCCTTGCCTCAACAAATCCTGCAAAGGACAACTGTTATTTCATTGTTTTTTTTCCCCAACATAGGATCTTGGTGGTACTTGCACTTCATTTTGCATGTGACAAGTAGCAGATATCACATTGGTTTAACAAAGGTCAGGGCAAGAGCAGTCTCACAGCAAATCATGGCAGCTTTAAAAAATAAAAGAGTTTAAATTGAAACTATTAGGATTTCGAGTTTGTGAGAGTTTAATTAACACCTTGAAGGGTCTCTAACATGTTGGGACACCGCTAAACCAAGAAACTTAAATAATTGGACATTTGGACCTAGTTATGTAATATTAACCATTCACTCTTGTTAGTAGTATTATCAATAAAGCAATGTCTATTTCACACACTCACCACTTTTGCACAGCAATCGTGACTTGATTTCTAAGTTGGAAATCGTGACTTCAAGTCACAATTTTAGTTCAAAAAATTGAGTGTGTACTATCCGTGTGAGTGAGTGTGTGGAATAGAAATTTCCCTATTTAATATGTGACTTTACTATTTAACTAACCACACCATAAGTTTCTTTGTCAACAAGTATTACCTTGCTCCTTTGCATTGTTGATTAGTTTATACTTTGCATCATAAATATCCACATATGTTAATGCAGCTCCAGGTAGCTGTGTCCTCAGTTTGGTCACTCTTCTCTTCAGCTGCCTGTTAAACTCTATAGCCATGTCGTTTTGAGCTATGAGACATCCTTGCTGGTCAAGAATGCCAGGCATTAGATGGTGGTAGTAGTGTTGGGTCACTGGCAAGCAGCCAATGGGACCTGCATTATGTATCCAAAAGTTCCTTGCCCCTTGTCCATGCAGATGCTGAAAGAGATATAGTTTATTTTGAGCCATAAACACAATAAACATGTTAGATTAGAGTCCCAATCTTGTTAATTTCACTTGAAATTGATTTTTTTTTTTTTTTTTTTTTGACTTACTTTAACTGCTGAAGCTAACTGGTCAATTATGTCTGGGAGTACTGCTCGAAAATTTTCACTGCTTGATTTTCGAATACCAGCAGCAATATCATTTTGTCCAATGTCAAATGTGTAGAGAGCATCTGAGAAGTCCTGAGGCCTTGGGAGATTTCTTCTGTGGGAGTTTTTCTTGGCTGCATGTCATAAACAAAAAATAGAGGAGATTGAAAGTATGATAGAAGCAATTTCTTTTCGGGTGACTTGGTATTACCTTTGTTGTAGAGCTTGCTGGTGCGTGTCTTGAACTGGTCAAATTGCACAATCTGGATATCTAGAGAGAAAGGGCTTGCACCAGTCACAAAGAAGGACTCATTAAGCTGCCTAATGGTTGATCCTCCTGTGGCAAAATTTGCACCATGCCTGAAACTTGCTCCAATAGAATCTAGATACGCACTCAAGTATGGCAATCTAAGGCGCATGGCTGCATAAAAACATAACCAACTTCGTTTTTTCTGTGAATTTTGATAGACAAACTATTTTAGATAGGTGCTTGTTGGACAGAGAACAAGTTGATATGCATTTTACCAATAAAGTCTATTATAAGCCGCCCATCGGAGCCTCTTCCAGCTGGTTCATGAAAAAAGGTCTCGCCAGATGGTTGCCCTGCTGGATAGAATGCTGCTGATATCCCACCAGTATCTGAATTTGAGTCTCCAAAGTTGTAGATTGCTGGAAAATCACAATGTGATAAACCTGTCATTTCTTCGCCTAACACACTCAAAAGCAAGAAAGCTATACTCCAAGCAATGAATACCCTTCCAACCTCCATTCTAACTGCACCAAAACTGTGACTCATATGACACTAGCACTTCCCTTGTTTATGGTAGCCCAGAGGCTTAGTCAAGACAAAGTTTTCTTTGATATAGACACAGAAAATATATAATCATGAGAATCCTGTGCATATCAAAGCAAGTGGGAAATAAAAATGAGAGAATATATTATGTCTCAATCTCCTATTGGTTTCCTTAAGAATATATGTAGTCATAAAAGTCATGAGCTTTCCTAGCAAGTAATATATATATATATATATATATATATATATAAATATATATATATATATATATTTATATCATAGGCAATCTCAAGATACTATGAGCTTCCTTAATCTTTCTTTCTGTGTGCGTTGTAGATGACTTTTCCACACTTATTTTTTATTTTTTATTTTTTTCCCAACTAATATATGTACTACATACACATTGGATATTTACTAAGTTGAACTGAATTATATAAATGATTACAAGATGTGCCAATTAAATGCAAAAATGACATCACCCTTTTGCTTTATAGCATCACTATATTCATGTTCTTAATTTGTACCTGTCTTTGCAGAAGCTTAATATAAAATTGTAGACTTTTTAGATCTGACTGTCTAAATCCCAAACTGTTGTAGGACATCCTTTGATGTCACTATATGCAACTTGGTTGGCCTAACTATATGTTGTACTTATTATCAAAAGAGACAACTCATATATTGTAAGCATCTTTAAAATGGAAATTACCGGCTCTTGTTGGCTTGTTTCAATTTCTTGCTACATGAAGAATGGGGACAAAGGTGTTAATCGTATAGGAGAACGTATATCTTTTTTTCTTGACAAAATGATCACTCTTACATTTTTTTACTATGCTAGAATTAATACAAAGTTTATTACAAGAGTTTTACAAATTAATATCACTTTTTAAACATAAAACAAAAAGTAATTAAAAAATTTCTTTATTTATGTTGTTAGCGGTCACACCAATAATATTTATTGTCATGCCTGTTTATAAACCTTTTTTAATTTTAAACAATTTCCAACATTTTTACCCAACAACAGAAAAGTAGAGTTAAATTATATGAGAAAATAAAAATGCTATGTAATTTTTTTTAAAAACGTCAATGATAATAGATTTTATCTATTAACACAACTCATTACTCATCGCACATAGAACAATATTTGCCCGTATTTATCACAAAAATCGATGCAAAATCATGTGGGCTTTTTTTCTTATAATCAAAATCATGTGGGGTCTAATATAACATGTGATGCAAATTGCATATAATAAATAAAGTTTTCATTTATCGAAAAGTCCAAGGAATTATTGTTCAAGCATTGACATTACATCGTATAATCCAAGCTACCCTTGACCTAGAATCAACATAAGACATTAAATAATACAAGAATCACATACTAGCTAGGCTTTGCCACACTAAATATATACTGATACTGAAACTGGGCATCACATGCATCTTTAAAAGAGTATAGGAGGTCATACCGTAGAGAATTTCCATAATTGGTCAGTGTATATATGGGTTGGGTTCATATATATATATATATATATATATATATATATATAACACATTTCAAAATTAAGCTCATGTATGTTGCGCACTTCTTCTTTATTTACACATTTTGCCTTGAACTCTGCGTATGACTATGAACACAGACTGAAACGTTGGATGGTAATTTGATTATAAATCTTCTTTGGTCACAATCATCGATGTCAAATACATGCGCAAGAACTTCTTATTAAGTAGTGTTGGATTGTAGTAATCTTTGTCTTCCATGCTTTCTCCTTTCATATTATTTTTTGCCTATAAAATTTTGGATTTAAAAAAAAAGAAGCTTTGCTTAAAGAATCGAGGTCAACATTAACTTTTTTTATATAATTATTTTAGAGTAAACAGTAATACTTATTAGAACATACACGAAAATAATAATAGTGTTTTAAATCGGGTTTATAATACATTACATAACCAATACTTATTAGAATATACACGAAAATAATAATAGTGTTTTAAACCGGGTTTATAATACATTACATAACCAAAGTACAATTACAAAAGGTAAAGTCTCTGATGGTTGTATAAGAGATTTGGGGTTCAATCTCTGCCTACACCAAAAACTGATTGGTGTCTTGGTTTGATGATAAAGAGTTATCATCAGGAGCAGAAATCATAAGTTGAAACTCTCTAAAAAATAAAAACTAAAAAAAAAAAAAAAAAAAAGGCCTAACCTTTGTAGTTATAGACTGGGGTTATAAATAACGGATACTAAACACACACAACCAATGTGGGATAAACATCTTTTTTTTTTTTTTTTGAGTAAATAATAATACTTATTAGAACATACACGAAAATAATAATAGTGTTTTAAACCGGGTTTATAATACATTACATAACCAGAGTACAACTACAAAATAACCTAACCTTTGTAGTTGTAGGTTGAGGTTATAAACAGCGGACACTAGACACACACACTAATGTTAAAATTTTGTCCAGAGCCAATCAACATTAAGGCTGCTTCTCGTAATCTTTAAGTAATACTCTATACTTACTGGTTAAAATATTGAGCTACCCTATGAATCCATAATGTATTTGAAGAAGGCGTATGAGGTTTTTTTTTTTTCTTATTATTTTTATTTATTTATAAAAGGAAATGATGTGTGAGGTATTTAAAAAAAAATTATATATGTAACAATTTGTCATCTACTAATTAATTGCTTCCTTGTATTACAAACGAAGTCAAAATGCACTTAAAAGGTACACCAAAGTCCACTTTGGTGTAGTTACATTTACAAATTTTTTTCTATTATTTTAGTCAAGTACATAAACCTTAGTATTATAACAAATAGACTCCCTTATTATTATTTTTTTTGCCATTTTTTTAAAGCTTTCTTTGGCTTGTTTAGTATATGGTACTTACAAATAGAATGCCTAAACTGTTGTGTTGTAGTAAGACGCCTTCATTTTCATTATATTAATTAGTTTCATCCTGGAAGAATCTCATTGGTATTCATCATTCAATCATGCATCGAGACCCAGTGGCGGCACCACGTTCAGGCCAAGGTGTTCCCAGGAACACCTTGACCTGAAAAAAAAAAATTATATATAATAATTAAAAAAAAAATTATTTGTTTACCCTTAAAAAAAAATTAGGAACACCCTCAACCATAAACGGATTCCAGGCCAAAACAAAAACTCTTGATTTCCCATACAAAATAATGAAAATATAAACCTATAATCCAAACAAAGCAGATATAGATCACTAATGGAGGTGAGGAGACATTGTGCTGGGTAGAGGCGGCTTGAGAGAGGAGCATGGAGGTGCTATTAGGGATGAACGATGCTTGTTGAAAGAAGCATGGTGGCGGCGTAAAACGATGCTTGAGGAGAACATTGAGAGAGAAGAAAAGCTGTGACTAAGAAATAAGGACGAAGAAAGAAAAGAGGAAAGTAGATCTGAAGAAAAATCTAGAAGAGACAGGATAGAGATAAGATGTAAAGCACGTGTGAATGAAAGAAAAAAGGTTAAACAAAAATGACACATAAGTTAAAATAAGACTTGACGGAGAAAACAAAGGAAAAGGGAAAAAAAGTTATTAAAAATAAAATTAAATTAAAGGGTGGGCCTTGGTTTATGGTTTGGGTTATGACATGGATATAATTTAAGGATTGGGTTTATCACTTGACTAGCCCACTCAACTTTTAATTACATTATACATATTAATTATACACATAACAAATTATAGAAGACAATTAATAAACAAATTAAACAACTAAATTATGTTAGGCTAAACAATAATGAAACAATACATTATAAAAAACAAACAAATTAAATTATGTTAGGCTAAACAATAATTAATAATTTTATAATTAATGAAACAACAATATAACAAATTATAGTATGCAGGGTGGAAGGGGACAATGTTATCTAGAGCGGGCAAGAAAGTGCTAATCAAGGCAGTGACTCAATCAATACCCACATACACACTATAGGGGTGTTTCTATTACCTTTGACGCTTTGTGATGATCTCAATACTTTGTGTGAAAAATTTTGGTGGGAACAAGTGGGCAATGAGAGGAAAATACATTGGCGGAGTTGGGATTTTTTATCAAAACCAAAGAAAGATGGTGGTATGGGGTTTAGAGATTTGAGAAGCTTTAATCTTGCTATGCTTGCTAAGCAAGGGTGGAGACTAATACAAGATCAAGACTCACTCTTATTCCAATGCCTTAAGGCTAGATACTTCCCTCGATGCAATTTCCTTGATGCGGTTGTATCACCAAACTGCTCTTATACATGGAGAAGTATATTGGCAGCAATGCCTATCCTAAAATCGGGGTGCTGTTGGAGGGTGGGTGATGGATTAAATATTAGAGGTGTAGAGGACAAATGGATACCAAACCACCCTACTAACAAAATCCTATTTCCAGCCGTGATGGAGGATGAGGACTGGTATGTGGCGGACCTGATTGACCCAGACCTTAATTGGTGGAACCGTGAGCTCATCTATGCCAAATTCCATAGAGTTGATGCTGATGCAATCTGCAAAATACCATTGAGCCGTAGGTCTGCATCGGATGCCATTTTTTGGACTCATAACAAGGATGGGGTATACTTATGCAAGTCTGGGTATCAAGTTGCAAGACAGATTGCAAGGGAGCCTAATTGGACTGAATGCTCCACGGGTCCAGTAGGAAGGCAAGTATGGCAAAAGATTTGGAAGCTTGGAGTGCCGAATAAAATTAAGTTGTTTGGTTGGTGTGCTTGTCAGGAAATTTTACCAACCCGTGTGAACTTGGCAAAAAGGAAAATCATCTCTGATAATCTATGTCAGTGTTGTGGGAGAGAACCTGAAACTGAAGCACATGTCTTGTGGGAATGTGGGGCTGCACAAGTTGTATGGGCAGGATGTGTACCTAGGCTCCAGAAGATGCCAAACAGCCACGGCAATGTCATTAAGCTGTTTGAGACTCTGTTAGACAGACTTGAGAACTCAGAGGTTGAGTTGTTTATTGTCCAAGCTTGGTTCATATGGAACCAGAGAAACACGGTCTTATATGGAGGAAGCTTTAAGGATCCAAAATGGCTAAACAAAAGAGCTAGCGACTACCTAAGGGACTATCAGCAAGCACAACAGCAACTTGTTATTCCTGCAACAACAACAGGGAGTACCATCTGGCAGCCACCACCACATTCGAGCTCCAAACTCAACTTCGATGTGGCTATCTTTGATGAGAAGAACTGTACGGGATTTGGTGCAGTAATCTGAAACTACAGAGGAGAGGTGATGGCTGCCATGTCAGCCAAGGGACTGCCAGTGACAACTAGTGATGAAGCAAAAGCATTAGCTTGCAGGAAGGCGCTCGAATTCTCTATCGATGCGGGTTTTATGGAGTTGATCATTGAAGGTGACAATGTGCATGTTATGAAGAATGTTGGCTCATCATTCCCAAACCGTTCTTCTCTGGGCATAATTATAGATGATGTTAAGTGTCTTATGAATGGGATGCAAAATGTCTATGTAAATAGTATTAGGAGGGAAGAAAATATGGTGGCCCATGCCCTTGCGAGGTTTGCTAAAAATGTTTCGGAAGATTTGTATTGGCTGGAAGACTCTCTGCCTCCAATGGTGGATGAATTGTACTTTGATATGTTGAATTTGAATGAATGAAATTATGTTGGTTTGGCTTTCAAAAAAAAAAAAAATTATAGTTTATAAAAGACAAACAAATTAATGAAACAACTAAACAACAATAATTAATAATTTTATTAATATTTCGAATGAATTTATAGTTTATTGTTTATTCTTTTGCTAGAATTATGGACAAATATTTGATAAAAAAAATCACGTAGAAGGCAATTGTAAATTTTATGTATTTGCGTGTTTTTTTATTGTTGTTGTTGTCAATATACAATTTTTTATTATTATTAGATTGTGTAATTTATGCTTATTGAGGAACATCCTGAAAAAAATTCCTGGAGCCGCCACTGTCGAGACCATGCCAAATATGGCTTCTTGGTCATCATGGCTATAATCATTTTATAGAGTCATTCATGACAGTCAACGACTGCAATGTAAAAAAGAGCTCTCAAAATTATATGTTCTTATCATACCAGCATAACTAATATAAGTGTGACACATCATGTAAAATATTAACTATTTTCTTAAAGCTATTACCATAATAGAGTCACAGATGCATACATGTCTTAAGATTCTTGTATCCTTCGGAAGAGGCTGAAAAACAGCTCGAATCTTTGAAGCAATTAGTGGCCAAGGAGGAGCAGGAGGCTTTGGTAGAGAAATTTGTAGAAAAATTTAAATGCAAACATGTAAGGTCTCAAAGGGGCCGTAAGTTAGTTGGCATCTCAGCTTTGTGGAATTCACCTCGTGCCTTATAACAAAGAAAAATTGTTGTAGTTGTCAGGATACATCAGGGGCAGACCCAGGCGGAGGCCTGGCCCCCAAAAAAAAAAAAAAAATTAGTAGGTTAATTTTTAGTAAAAATTTTTATACTTAAGCCCCCTTTACTCTGTAACTTGGACTTCCTCCAAAATCATGAGCTATTAACCCAACCCAAGTAAATCTTAAAAAACAAAAATGTAAATCCAAAAAAATGTAAACCCAATCCAAATGAAAAAACGAATGAAAAAAGGAAAAGAAAATTTGAAAAGCGAGACAGTGAGAAACTGAGAGGCGAGAGAGACATAGAGAGTAGAGAAAAGTCGAGAGTACATAGTTATACATATGGAATAAAATTAAATACTCTCTAAAGTGCCATGGAAATTGTGCGGGGGCTAAAAGAATTATGGGGAGGAATTTGGTTTATTCACTTCAGCACTAGGTTTCGACTAGGGTTTTCTATTGAAACCAAGAGGTAAGTGAAAATTGATTTTGATTTATGAGAACTCGAGAACAATATTTTGCTACCAGAATTCTCTTGCTCCTTCTTGTCTCTTTAAGCCATTAGAAGATCATAGGAAATAAGCATGCGTTGCTTCACTATTGTTGGCCATTATGACATATTAACTTTCTCACTTTCAGCTACTCTTCAGTGACTCCACTAGCACCACTTAACTCCACTCAGTTCAAGGAGTCTATAGGAACTAATGATGCCTTGTTTGGACATGTATTTGAAAATATATTGCATGGTTATGTATATATTATGTTTATGTTAATGATTTTTTTTTTTTTTTTTTAGAGTTTCAACTTATGGCGTCCGCTTTTGATGATTTTTACCAGTTGAGCTAACTGAAACCCACAATTCATTGTTGATTTAAAAAGGTTTATATCTTTAAAAATATCATGCTGAGAAAGAGAAGAGAAACAGGTTTTTTTTTTGTGTGGTAAATATGAAGGAATGCTTACAAGAGCAAGACTCCTATTTTCTAAGGGGTTGTTGTTCTGTCTTCGTGTCCTTTCCTGCGAGCAGATTTTGTGGATTTAATTCCGTCATATTTGTCTTCCCTCATTTTCTCTAGAAAAGTGGATTAGAATCTTAAATGGTTTCAGCGGCAGAAATGTGGATTAGAATCAATAGTCTATATTAAAGGAATAAACCTTTTTAAATCAACAATGAATTATGCTAATAATTGATTGTGTGAAAATAGTATGTTGTGTCATGTTTTTCTTTATGTACTCTTATTGAGTGATTCTTGATTCTACCTTGTAATCCTTAAAATAAGCTTTCCAAATGACCTCAAGGTGTGAAGTTGGGTCAGCGTGAGCTAGCAATAACATATAATTATTTAGTGAAATACATTAAACATAGATAAACAAATATAAACAAATATTAAATGTCTTTTTTTTACTTGTTACAAGGGTCACCAACTACAATGCGGATACATCAATTGGAATTGGTATCACCTTTCATAATTCTACAGTACCTTTTTCCTCGAAATTGCTCATTAATCTTTTTCTCCCTTCGATAAACTATTGCCCAAATCACATTTGTTAAATGCAAATGATAGTTAAAATTAAAAATTATTTTTGAAATCAAATTTTTTTTCAAGGCAATTATTGTTTAAAACTAATGGGTATATGAAAGGAATGTGTTTAACTGTGGTATTAGAGTTTTCTTTCTCCTCCTTATCTCTTTAAGCCTTTAGAGGATCATAGAAAGTGATCATGTATAGCTTCACCATTGTTGACCATCATACCATATCAGATGTCTCATTTTCGGTAATATCATTAGTGCAATTTGACTCCCTAAGTTCAAAGAGCCCATAAGAACCAAAAGATATATCGTGATTATGTCTATATTTACGTTAATGTTTATGTTAATGATTGATTGTGTGAATATAGTATGTTGGGGCATGTTTTTTTCTTTGAAAATACAATATTTTGAGCCACTATTGATTCTATCATGTACTTATCAAAAAAGAACTATTGATTAGAGCATCTCCAACAGATTATCTAAATTTTTATACTGTTTGGAGAATGAACAGTGACTTTTACCTTTTAGCTACCCACTTTTTCAAATACATTTTCCAATAGATTCTCTATTTCATTCTCTATCTCATTTAAATATTATTTCTTCATTCATTCTTTATTCTTTTTTTAACAACTATACATCTTCCAACATTTTTTTATTCAATACCTTGTTATTATAATAGAAAAAAAAATATTTGAAGAATGAACAGTAGCCCATCAGACTTGATGAGCTACTGTTCATGAGCCAAAAAAAATTTCAAGTATAGAAAGTCTGTTAGAGAGTCATTTTGTGGGTTTACTTTCTATAATAGAGAGCATTTTGTGTTTAGAGAGCCTGTTAGAGATGCTCTTATGTCATGTAGTACTTAAAATAAGCTTTCGAGATGCACAAAAATCACAAAAAACAGAAATGCAGTAAAAGAGATATAAAGGTGTGAAGTTAAGTCGGGATAAACTAGCAAAATAATTATAAAAAATTTACAAAAACCCATAAAGTCTAGAACTTCATTGAGAAACCAAGTGGTGGGTAAGGAGCTTTTCGGGATTATGAAAGAGTCAATTTCCCTAAAGATATAATTAAAGATATAGGGTAGAAAGAGGGTTGGGTCGGAGCTTTTGTGGGGGTGGTGTAGAAGCAAGGGTGGAGCCAAGATTCCAATTGAGAGGGGGGGGGGGGCGGGGCGGGGGAAGTATGAATAATAATAAATTTTTTTTATATCAATACTAATATTCATATAGTATTAACAAACTATTAGCACTTTCTTAACAAAAAAGAAAAAAAAAACTATTAACAAATGAAAAGACACAAAATAATCATTTTTTAATGTATTACAATGTATAATGCACTAAAAATATTCATTACGTGATCATATGTCACATTATTTACCAAGTAAATAAGAATACAAGAATGTAGCCAATATGCAAAATGCACTAATTATAAATTTATTACTCTTCAATTTATAAAATTATTAATTTCCCATTTATAAATTTATTTATTCTTAATTTATTAGTTCTAAATAATAATTATATTTGTTATTTTTGTTACATTTTTATCTTATCATGCAATTAATTATTCAACTAAAGTGAAAACCAGAATTCATTCCCCTCTTACCCACATGACACCTACAGTAAATCATTTATTGCTCTCATTGTTACCACTGATTTAACCAACTGCATGCTCCAAAAATCCAAATCTTTACCCTTATTTTATTTTATTTTTTGGCTCAAGAGTCCAAAGCTTTGTAGTTCTAAAGAGTTCTACACTTTTCTATCATTAGGTTGAATAATGCTTTACCATCTATTAGTATAAGTTATAGGGTTATAAACAACTAATAAAATGAGTCAAAAAGTAACTAAGCTCATAGAGAGAGTACCACGGGGTCATCATGTATCAAAGAGTTAAAAATAGTCTTATAGAGAGAATCATAGTTAGAGAGGTGCCTCAACCCGGGGACGGACCTACAGTGGGGGCCAAGGGGGCCCGGGCCCCCGCTGGCCCAAAGAAAAAAAAAAGGAAAAAAAAAACAATTGGGCCCCCTTAGCCCAAAGAAAAAAAAAAGAATTTTTTTTAATGGTTATATAAATATATATATATATATATATTTTTTTTCTAGCCTCTCTCTTCTAAAAATTTAGACCCCTCCCTTTTAATTAGCCTAGCCTAACTAGTAACTACCCAACTCAAAAACTTAACAAAAACAAAATTTTAAAATAAAAAATCTCAGTCAACCTAGTATTAAAGTACTATTGGGGTTTTAAATGCTAAATATTTAGTATTTAGAACACCAAATACCAAAAACACTACTATACAGGACATTTTAAATACTATATTAATGTAGCAAAAGTAAGTTTTGGTTTATGAAAATAAATTTTTTTTGGCAACAATTGATGCACTTAAAAAACAATATCGTAGAGACACGTTTTTCAGCCTAAGCCCAAGATGTATGGGATCTTGGCCCAGTGAGCCCAGTACAATAAATTTGTAGAGAGTGAGTCAAAGAACTAGGCCCTAATGAATTTGATAACGACTAGTATGGATTTAAAAGATTGTCAAGCAAGAACAAGGAAAATAGAACTAGATGAATTCAGTGTCCGAGGAGGTAATTTCTCATATAAATCATCGTCAACAGAGTACAATTACAATTTTGATTGCTACAGTATTCTTTCTTAGTTTTTCCTCCTTCCTCTCATAAAGGGTCTCTTACATTATATAGCTCTATTTGGACCATCTTGACCCTACACTTGTTAATCGTTTAAGACCTTACTTGAATACATGTCCCATCAAACACCCTCTTTGGTTTTTTGTAAGTTGTGGTAGCCAAAGTAACACTGTTCAGAGGTCCTCTCAACATAAACACGGCTAGAAAAGTAGCTGCAGTGCATTTAATGTGGTGGTAGCAGTTAGATATTTCTAAGTTCTCATCATCCTTATGCATTTATGATGCACATCCTTATCATTGGAGCTTCCTGGAAGGTCACCTTGATTGTTGGAATATAGTTTTGAGCTGTACTATCATGTCCGAGGATATATTCCTCCTCGGATCACCCTCTCATTCGTATTTTGCTCATTAAGTCCTGGGTTTGAACCATTCATTACCATTCGTTCGTACTCGGACTACTCATGCTCTCGGCCAAGGCTCAAGGCCCAATATATGATTTGGGCCCTTAACCCTATAATAGTCCCTCAAAACTCCGATTTTTTCCTCTCATCCGAGGAGAAAGCTGGGGTTTTGAATTTTTAAGAGTTAATTCTACTTGGTCTTTTGATTTACACGTGTGGGAGTGCCGTTTAGTGCGCTTCATAATTGTTACTGATGCTTCGTAGCCTACGAGATGTCATTAATTGCTCCAGGCGGCACTTTGTCCCCCACATCCAGCAGTAAGGTGCAGATCCAACAACTGTCCTTTCTCTTGGAATTTTGAGCGGGATAACTCCCACTCATTTTCACCCTCTATATAAAGCCTTGAGGGGAATCATCTCCCTCATTTCACAAGTCTTCAAGCTTTCTAGAGATTTCAAGCACCCCAACTCACTGAACTCTCTACATTCCTAAGTTTCCTTAATTCTTTTCCTTAAGAAATTCCCAAAAGATTTTTCTAAGAGTTCAGGATTTAATACACTAGTTTTTGTAAGTATCTATCTCTCTGAACTTTCTTTTTCTCCTCGGCTAACCTCCTCGACCTTCTTTCTCTTTTAGAAAACTTCCTTTGTGTCACCTGTGTTTGCTTAGATGGGTAGATTCAAGCACTTAGTAGACTCTTCGGCCGGTATGGAGGGATTTAGGGCTAGATTCCACATTCCGCAGGGAGTAGCCCTGCAATATTGTGCCCCAGACCAAATTCTTACCAATAGAGAAGTGGGTGAAGTCGTCATTCCTATAATTGCTTTCATAGAGGGAGGAATGACGCTTCCCATGGGTAGGGTAACCAGGGATTACCTAATTAACCACAGACTAACTCCCCATCAGTGCGCCCCTAATATATTTAGGGTCCTGGGTTGCGTAGATGCTCTCAATGAGCAGATGGGCTTGGGATTCACGTGGTATGATGTAGTTCACATGTACGAGTGCCACAAGCTTGCCGGCACAGGATACTATCTCAAGTCCTGGTCCAACATCGTCAGACTGATATCGTGTCTTCCCAAGTCAAATAAGGGCATGAAGGATGACTACCTTATTATTTCCGGGGAGTGGAATGACGGTCTTCACTGCCCAACTTGGGCAGGAGATCCAGGTGGAGTACCCTAGGATTAGTCCCTTTAGTAGGGGATTTAGCGCTCTTAGTTTTATCCCCTTTCACTTTTAACACTTCATCTTATTTTGATGGTAGTTTTTGTTGGTCTGACCATGATTTCCTTCTCAGATGTTTTTGCAGATAAAAACCACGTCGCTCCGAGACTCAGCCTAGTTAACGTTCCGGCTCTTAACTATTTGCTGAGGTCCGAGGTCTTTGTCAGTGAGGATAGGCAACTACGAGCTGCTTACTTAGTACTTGACTACGAGACTCTGTCTCGCACATTTCAGGATGTAGGCCAGGCAATAAGGACTGGTGACCCTAGATTAGCACGCATAGATGTCTCTAAGCTGGGGTTTTTGGCTCAGAGAGACCTTCCGCCTATTGAGCTGCCCATTCAACGCGTCCCTCCGAAAGCAACTGTTCTAAGAGAGGAGCTAGCTTCTGTACAATTATCCCTTGAGGCCGAGATCGACCAATTCTATCTTAAAGAGGAAGGGGCACCAGAAAGGCCCGTGGAGCTCTCGGATTCCAAAACCTAGTCCGACAGATTTTCAGTAGCTCATCCTCTAAAGTTAATTGTTACCCGAGTCGACACTAGCTCAGAGGAAGAAGAAGAAGGCATGGACTTGAAGCAAAGGTCTAGTTTAAAGGGTCTACTGGCCAACAGGAACAAGGGGTTAACTTCGAAAAAAGTCCCCAAGACACAAGTTCCTCTCACTCTCCCTCTTCCTCCTCCGCTCCCTACTGACCTCGGATTGCACGCCAATCCAAATATGAAGAAGAAGAGGCCAGTGCAGGATCTAGAGGAAGGTGAGGTGGCCCCTCAGAAGGGCACTAAACAACATAGGATTACCAAGAATCCTAAGGACAAAAGGACCAAATTTGTGGAGAGCCGAGAGGAGGCTGACGTGCGCCGACAGCAGCGCACCTGGGCTCCTAGAATAGAGCTGGACAGATCTGCCATTTCTTGGGATGCTTCCATCTGGGAGTCCTAAAAAGGGCAGGCAGCCTACCTCGCTGAAGCCCTAGAGCAACCCCTTCTCCTCCCTAGGGATATGAAGGCCCTCAGGCGCATGAGACAGTCTGATCTATTCATGTCACTAAAGAGAGATCTTGCTATAGTAAGCTAAGAAGCGCCTTAACTCATTGTCATCAACTTTTTATACATATATTTGTATAATCCCTTTACTATTTTTATGCAGGTCACCCAGCAAATTTTTGTGGCTGAGGAGTGGGTTTGGAATGCTCATAATGAAGTTAGGGCTAAGGCCCACTCCCGTCTCGAGGTTGAGAAGGCTCTCGGAGCCCTTAAGCAAGAAAAAACAAAGTTGTTTGAGAAGCTGAAGGAAGCGGACAAGGCTTGCCTGAGTGCCGAGGCAGGCA
Source organism: Notholithocarpus densiflorus (assembly GCA_030021035.2). NCBI lineage: Eukaryota > Viridiplantae > Streptophyta > Magnoliopsida > Fagales > Fagaceae > Notholithocarpus > Notholithocarpus densiflorus. The sequence continues at coordinate 641,535 of JARYZH020000112.1, read as the reverse complement.
TAAAGATGGTGGAGCGGCAGTCGAGGATTAGCACCAAAAGCTGCATTTAACCGAGATAAACTTGGCCATCGAAAGACAAGCTGTTTTGGATCTTAAGGCGGAGCTGCGAAAAGCCAAGAATGCAGCTCGGGTGGCTAAGGAAGCCGCTGAGGCCGCGGTGAAGGCATCCTATGAATGCGGGGTGCAGGACACGGAGACCCGGCTGGCAGAAGAGGTGGCCGGAGTGTGTAGAGACTACTGCGTTGAGTCATGGGCAGTAGCGCTTGACCGAGCAGGAGTCCCTGCAGGCTCCGAACTGAAGAGGTCCGAGAACGTCTTCTTCCGGGAGGATATTCGAGAAACTCCGGATACGGTCCCTCCTCTCGGGCAGCTCCTTACCACCCAAGCCCCCCCTCCTGATGTTGAAGTTTCTAAAGGGGTTGGAGTGGGTAAGGAGGCTGAGCCACTGATGAAGGCCAATCCCTCCGAGGATGCGCTCACGATCAGGGATGTGGTTTCTCAGGCCAAGGATGCAGGGCTTAAGTTTCAGGCTAGGGATTCTCAATCCGAGAAGGCTGATCCTAAGAAGGACCCTCCACAGGAAAAGGCCTAAACCTAGGATTTTCTTTTGTGTGTATGTGTGTGTGTGTTTTTTTTTTTTTTTTTGTGTACAACTTTTGTAATGGTGTTCTGCCATCAAACACAATGTACTCCTTATTTTGTTTAATGAAATCATCTTTCTTTTCACTCTGTGTGCCTTTACTTTATACGCCTTTAAGCTTATTACTATTGCAAACAGCATTGAATCGCCGCAATCAAAACTAACAATAACACCTCGCAATTAATCTAAGCAGTTTGAGCAAGTATCAGCAATAAAGAGATATATCACGTATTTGCAGTGAGAATTGAACCTCTTGCAATGAAGGCCGAATAAATAATTAAGGATCTTAATTATACTCAAAGCTAAAAATCCGAGGAGTTGGTCATAACCTTGGGTTTGTTTTGACACTTAGTGAAAAACAAATAAATATCATAGAGTGTTAATTTCCCCCTAGCATCTGGTCCGAGGACTCAGGCATGACTAAGGTTCTATTTAATCACTTACAAAGATGTCATAGAGTGTTAATTTCCTCCTAGCATCTAGTCCGAGAACTCAAGCATGACTAAGGTTCTGTTTAATCACTTTATAAAGATGTCATAGAATGTTAATTTCCTCCTAGCATCTGGTCCGAGGACTCAGGCATGACTAAGATTCTGTTTAATCACTTTATAAAGATGTCATAGTGTTAATTTCCCCAATTACCCATTATATTTATATGAATGTGTAGTCTAGATTTGTAACGTAAAGATCCTTTTATGGTATTGGAGAATTAGAAGACTAAAAGTTACAAAGAAATAATATAATTTGGAATTCTAAGCACAAATTACATTTGTTTTTACTATAAATTTTCTGTTAATTTTGTTTCCATTATCAGTTATGTTAATAAAATATTTTTATTTTCTGTTGTTTATTTATTTGGATTTTGAAAATTTAAGGAGTGGACTATCAACCTAACGTGGTGTTAGGCTTAGTAGAGTTGTGGTACAAAAGAAAAGGTGGTTGCAAGGAAGTTTTGTATGCAGAGAGCTCATTGTAGGAGAAGGTGGGCAGTCAATGGATTCTGTTTAATCACTTTATAAAGATGTCATAGAGTGTTAATTTCCCCAAAGCATCTGGTCCGAGGATTCAGGCATGACTAAGGTTCAGTTTAATCACTTTATAAAGATGTCATAGTGTTAATTTCCCCAAAGCATATGGTCTGAGGACTCAGGCATGACTAAGGTTTTGTTTAATCACTTTATAAAGATGTCATAATGGGAAGTACGATGTATTTATACAATAAATGAGTCATATGACAAATGAAACTTTCATTAATAATAATACATTTTCAATTAGATATTTCTGAGTTCTCATCATCCTCATGCGTTTATGATGCACGTCCTTATCAATGGAGTTTCCTGGAAGGTCACCTTGATTGTTGGAATATAGTTTTGAGCTGTACTATCATGTCGGAGGATATATTCCTCCTCGGATCACCCTCCCATTCGTATTTTACTCATTAAGTCTTGGGTCTGAACCATTCATTACCATTCGTTCGTCCTCGGATTACTCATGCTCTTGGCCAAGGCCCAAGGCCCAATATATGATTTAAGCCCTTAACCCTACAAATATTATTTTGTGTTTTTTTTTGTCTTTATTGGTAGATGATTACATCTTAATGTATTAAGAAACAATGATTTTGTATACTGATCTTGGTTGATAGTTTGTTAGTACTATATGAATACCTATTTGGATTTTTTCTTCTTCTTATACTTCACCCTCCTTAGCTTGAAATCCTAGGTCCGCGATTACTCAACCTAGATGAGACAGAGAGAAATACCATGTCAATGCTGTGTTGATTTGCTCAAAGAGAAATACCATCTCAATTAGGTTCTTTTTTTTTGGGGGGGGGGGATTTGATGCGTGAGATCAAACTGGTTTTATTTAAATTTTATGGGCTAGATCTAAAATTAGTTGATTGGAAAAAAATTTCTTTAGCTTTTTATTGGTGATTTTGTGATTGGACTAATTTTTTTTAAGGCTTGCTAATTTGTTTTCTTGGATTTTAGATTAGTTAAATTTTATGGGCCTTAACTATATATCCATCAATTGTGCGTATAAAATTTCTCAAATGAAAACTAACTAGTTGTAGACCTGTGCGTGATAATTTTTTCAAGGTGGTCTCATTAAATATATATATTTATTATTATTATTATTATTATTATTATTTAAGGTGGTTTCATTAAATATATATATTTTATTATTATTATTATTATTATCAATTGATTTTTCATTATCTTTTAAGTTTAATAAAAGCCTTACAAATACCTTTTTTTATATAAAACCTTCACATATATATTTTTAAATCTGAATATTTACATATACTTTAAGTAAACTTTATATATTCCACTTCTTTGGATGTGTAAAATCATAAACTACTACTCCATAATAATAATAGTGGCTAATTAGTTTTAGGAAAAAGTTTAACTACAAAATTGATTGTACTGCATTTAATTTGATTGTCATTGGAAAAGAAAAAAAATGTTTATATTCCATTGGTCAATACAACAATGTGTTTGAATTTAATTGAAGAGCCTAATGTATTATACCTAAGAAATCGTACTTAAGTTTGGTCTGCTATATTTTAGGATATCTAAGGAATTGTATTAAACTTTGGTTTGCTATTTTTTAGGAAATGTTTGGTTCGTTAGTGTTGAAAACATTTTTTTTATACATTAATCTATATATATATATATATATATCTAAAAGCTGAAGCGTAGTATTTATTGTTACTACGCTCTTGTTGACCCACATTAGCGGCCACGTCATCCACTTATTTTCAACATTTTCTCTCTCCTCTTTAATTATTTTTCTCCTTATAAATTTATGACCTTACAATTACTCTTCTTCCAACATTTTCTCCACTTTTACCTTTTTATCTCCCCATTACCCCCATACCTTAACCTTACAATTCCTCTATCCCTTCATATTCCTTTTATTTTGACTATTCTTCTCCCCATTTTATTTATTATAAATAAATGCTTTTATCTCTTTCATTCAATCCATATTTTTCCCACATAAAAAGGTGAATATTCTCTCTCTCTCTCTCTCTTCCTTCCTTTCTTTTGGTGAATTTTTAATTTTTTTTTTTTGTTGAACTCTACATGATGCATTTGGTTTTATTTTAATTTGTTATCTTTTTTATTTTATTGTTAAATGTTATTCTATTGCATAGCATAGCTTGGATAATTTGTTGTTTACAATTATACATTTTCTTTTGAGTATTCTTCTATTCATCTTATTTTATATAATTTTGATATTTCTCTCACATTCTCTCTTAGAATATGTGATTAAAAATAAAAAAATGAGAGAAAATATACATAATTTAATGATATGGAGGATGTGGCTGAATTTAAATGTCGAATAAAATAAGATGAGAAGAAAGGAAAATTTAAAATAAAAGATATAACAATAAACACCAAATTATTCAAATCATGCTATGTAATAGAATAACACTATATTCTTATATACTATTTTTAATTATTTATAATGCAATATGATAACATTTAACAATCAAAGAGAACAAAAAAATTTCTTATATACTTTTTTTTAATTCTTTATAATGCAATAAGATAACATTTAACAATCAAAAAGAACAATTGTAATATTTGAATGTGCCTATCAATTATTTGAGTAATGTCAATTGTAAATTTGTAACGAGATTTGATTAACATGACAATCTCCTTAAGAGAATGAGAAATTTAAATAATTAATTTTGAACTTAAAAAAATTTAGTTGTAGAAATAAAAAAGGAAAACATAACACACTATAACAAAAGTTTGAAGAATATAGATCACTTGAAAAAAGAATAATATCTCTTCTAAAAAAAAGAATAATATCAATTAAATACACCCATTTTTTTCCCAAAAAAAAAAAAAACTCAAAATAATAAAATGATATATTTGTTGAGATAGAGAGATGGAAAATATTTTAAGAAATAGTTCAATTTTTAAAGAGAACAAATTAGTTTCAGTAAATTTTAGAAAATTAATCATACATTCTACCACATTACAAAGTAATTATATATTCTCATGCATAGCGTGGGTCTGCGACTAGTAATATATAATACTTCATATGTTAAACCCTTATAAAAACCATTGGGTCTACCTTTTGCCAACCACCATTGCCGATCTACCCATCCACAACCATAAACCTCCCATCTTTGGTTGCCATTGTTGTTATCGTCATCATCCACCACAATTGTCACAACCAACACTTTCCTTCCTTTAATTGCCATCATTGTTGGAGTTTTGGGGTGCAACTAAATGCTAGATTTTTAAACAAACAAAGAGTGTTGAAATATTCACATGTTAGTGGTGTAGTTAAGTGGTAAAGTCCCATATTAGATTATATTAATAAGAGTGAGTGGTTAATATGATATAATTTGACCAAAACTCAAACTTAAGTTTTTAGGTTAAGTACTGTTCCTGTATATTCTATTTATCTCTCAATTAGAGTTCTACCCATAGTGTTATCTTTCCAAAAAGTGGCATTAGAGCCATGATGTTTCAATTGGACAAGTATTCATTAGTGAAAAGCTCTCATGTTCGCTCACCCATATTTGAGTAAAGAGCACTCTATTGGTGAGCAAATTAGACTTGTTGGTGATGTATGACACTTGGATTGCTATGAAAGATCAATTGAAGTGTAACCACGCGAGTGGTATGATTGGCTAAGTGGTAAAGTTCCACATTGGAAAATAATAACAAGAGTGGATGCGCTCAAAACCATATTTTTAAAATTTTAGGTCAATTGATGGCAAGAGATATTAATTCCTCAATTGAAGTCTCTCTAGTTCTATTATCTCCCCAACAGAGAGAACATCTTTTTTTTTTTGATAATCAATAGAGAGAACATCTATTCTTGAGACTATTCTTGATTTTTCATGTAGCTAAAACACAACGATTTAAAACAATTTTCTGTGTAGCTTGTTTGTGAATTTATATGTGTAAATTGAATACATATCTTTTGTCCAAAAAAAAAAAATCTAAATTTCTGATCATACAGATCAACCCATATGGCATGCATGTGTAATTGGAATTATTGGGTCCGAGAATGAACCATCGGTTAGCTGATTAGTAATCCAATGATTTGCAGCTTCAGTGTAATGAACACCATCCCAGCTAATGTACAAGGAAGGATCTTCACAAGACCCAGCATAAATTTCAGTACCATTAATCTTATCCTTATTCCCACACCACACATGCTTGAAATCCTCGTGATACCCACAGCAAATGTTTCTTGCATCCACAAATCCTGCAAAAGGCCGACCATTTTTTAATTTTATAAAGTTAGATTCTTGGCAGAGCTTCATTTTCATGTGACAAGTAACAAATATCATATTGGTATAGTTAAGGTCAGAAAAAAGGCATCAACTAGTATCTGATTTAGCTAGCAACAGTGTCATGGTAACAACAAAACTGAAGTACTACCTTGCTTCTTTGCATTGCTAATTAGTTTGTACTTTGCTGCAAAGACATCCACATAAGTTAATGCAGCATCAGGTAGCTGTTCCCTTAGTTTGATGACACGACTCTCAAGGTGCCAATTGAACTCTTTAGCCACATCATTTTGAGCTATGACACATCCATGCTCGTCAAGAATGCCAGGCATTGGTTGGTGGTAGTAGTGTAGGGTCATTGGCAAGCAGCCAATGGGACCAGTGTTGTGTATCCAAAATGATCTTGCCCCTCCTTGGTACAGATGCTGAAAAAGATGGTTGACTTTTAGCCATAACACACAATAAACGTGTTTGATCTGACTCGCATCTTGTTAACTCCAATTGATATATGACTTTGAATATTTTATACAACTTACTTGAACTGCGGTAGCTAGCTGCTCAATTATGTCTGGGATTACTGCTTGAAACTGTTTATCACTCATTGTTCGAAAACCAGCAGCAATATCATTTTGGCCAATGTCAAATGTATAAAGAGCCTTAGAGAAGTCCTCAGGTCTTGGAAGATTTCTTCTTTGGAACTGTTCCTGGGCTGCATAAACAACAACAACAACAATGAAGCTTTAGTCCCAAACTTATAGGGACCAGTCAAGGCTAGCCACACGTATTCTTTTCCGTCATGCTATTCTATACAAAATCATACTTTCTATTACTTCTTTATTGACATGTTCTTTTTTACTGATAATGTTATTTTTGGTTCCTGTCTATCTTTTTTCATGCCCTCAACTTGAATCAACTCACTTTTATTCAATTGTACATATAATAAACTTAAAATAAAGGAGATGAAAATCAGAGAGGACTATTTTCTTTTAGCAGTTGATGTTTCATATTACTTTGGTTGTAGAGATTGCTGGTACGCGTCTTGAACTGGTCGAACTGCACAATCTGGATATCTAGAGAAAACGGGCTTACACCATTTGGAAAGAAGGACTCATTAAGCCGCCTAATGGTTGATCCACCAGTGGCAAAATTTGCACCATACCTGAAACTTGTTCCTATTGAGTTTAGGTATGCGCTCAGGTATGGCAATCTAAGGGACTCGGCTGCATAAAAACACAATAGACTGATAAATTTTCTGTGAAATTTAGAAAAACAACCATTCTAGATACATGGTTGCAGGGCAGAGAACAAGTTGAAATGCAAGATACCAATAAAGTCTATTATAAGGCGCCCATCGGAAGCTCTTCCAACTGGCTGATGGAAAAAAGTCTCGCCAGATGGTTGCCCTGCTGGGTAGAATGCTGCTGATATCCCACCAGTGTCTGAATTGGAGTCTCCAAAGTTGTAAATTGCTGGAAAATCACAAGGTGATAAGCCAGTCATGTCTTCACCTAACACACTCAAAACCAAGAAAGCTAAACTCACAGCAATAAAAACTCTCACAACCTCCATTCTCACTGGACTAAAACTCTGACTCATATGCTGGACACTAACACTTACTGTTATAGTAATATAGACTCCCAGATGCTTAGTTATAGGCACACTTATCTTTATATAGGCAAAGAGAAATGAGTATATATGTTCATGACAATCATGTATATTTCCAACAAGTGGAAAGAAAAATATTTATCTTTATTAAAAAAAGGGAAATATTAAAAATTTATTTTTATTCCACATCAGTAGCATTGCATACATTTGTTGTTTTCCTCTGCTGTTAAATCCAACGTTCCCTTTTCTATAAGGCATCTCCAGCTACTTTTCTCACTTCGCGCTGCAAATGAACGTTATTCTTGCATTGTTATAGCTTGTCCATCTCAAATTTGGGAGTAATTATTCAGTACTTCTAGAGTAATATTTTATCCTCTCACATAACAGTGAATCTCACTAATTAAATTTATATAAAGATCCACTATTCATACAAGAATATGACATTGATCCAAGATTACTAATCCCAAATTTGGTGATTTTATCTATAAGATCCTAGTTATCTCGCCTTGTAGTTCCTTTGATGTCACAATAATGTAACTTGGTCTGCGTTTGCTATATGGTGTTGTATTTATTATCAAAACTTACAATTAATACATGATTTTTATATATAAAATAATAGATTGCAAGTATATTTATATTGGAAAATACCACTTTTATGAATAAGTATAACTAAGAACTAGACAAATCAAAAGAGGAACTCAGTCCATCTAAATCTCTTATACAAAATCAAAATGGGGAATGGAAATGGAAAAAATGTAATGGTTCCCTCCTAATTACATAAATGAGCCTACTTTGCATTATTGCGAGCGACAAAACAAGATGGGGTAGTTCCATCCTAATTTCACAAAGAGAGTCAACTTCACAATATTTTAGTTTCTATAAAAGTACTTGTTGATAATACTTTCATCTTTTATTCTGCTTAAAATGATAGCCTTTACATAATATTTTTATGTAGAAAAGGGGTAACTACATAAGTACAAAATATTATGCATTTTTTTGTCACCATAAAACAAGTTTGCAAGTTGTAGCCCCCCTAAAAAAAAGAAAATATTATGGACTAACTCAAAGCATTGTCCCATATATATGACAATAATTAGCAGTATTTACCACGAAATCGATGCAAAATCATATGGGGGGTCTAAAATAATTTGTTACAGTCCTTGAGTCCAAGAAATCATTGTTCAAACATTAACACAATACATCATATAATCCAAGCTACCATCACGTATCTTGTCGTTATCATAATAATTTATATACTCGTACTGCAACTGCTGTATCACATGCTGCAACTCTCTTTAACATTTATAAAGCTGGATGTCTCAATCCTGAAAATACATAAAAATAAATAAATAACACGTTTAATGAATAAGAAATCATGGTAGCTATTGAGACTTGCCATTAGATCCAATTAGTTAATGGAGTAAACATTGCCAAGAGCGTTGTAACTCGATTAGTACCTCTTGGTGTTTTCAACAGAGACATTTAGAATTTAAATCTCTCACCCCAACGAATCGATCTATAAAAAATCTAGTATAAAGATTATCATGTAGATTATCTTCTCCTCTTGATTTTAGTCATAAACAAAGGCTCACAAAGATACACTAACATTTCCTTTCAAACTTATAACTTGTTTGGATGGAGGGGGAGTAGAGGAGAGTAGAGTAGAGGGAGGGAGAGTAAGTTAAATTACCTTATTTGGATGTTTTTTAAGGGATGAGGGGGAGAGATTTGGAGGGGTTCTAACTACTTCTAACCTCTCATTTTTAATTCTCCCAAATTGGAGAGATTTGGAGGGAGAGTAGAGCATAGAAATGCTTGACCAAATGAATTACCAAATTTACCCTTACTATATTAACAAAATTACAAACTATGAAAAGTCTAATTATTCCTCTCTCCCTTACTTAATTTTAAAAACATCCGAACTAAGTGGAGGATAACCATTCCCCCTCTACTCTACTCCCCTCTACTTTCCTCTCTCTCAAAACTTTCAAACATAGCATTAAGGTGGCATGGAGGAAGTTAACTTGAGTTGGAGGAATTATTCTTCAATATGATAATTTGGGTCTCATTTTCCGTAGGCCAAGCTAATGGTTTGAATTTTTCCTCCCCTGTAAAAGCATTCAGCTCATCAGATGCCTTTTCAAGTCCAATTTGGCAGATATTTTTTGGCTTCTTTGTAGATCACTTCAATGACTTTTGGTTAAAAAATTAATGTAATCATACCTTTTTTTTTTTTTTTTTTTTTTTTTGTGTGGTAAACAATGTAATCATACCTGATGCATAGTGCGTGCAGCTAAAAAATAAAAAAGGAGAAAAATTTGAGGCTCATTAATTTATTTCACCAATATAAAACACATTTTAAAGGGTCAGATACGTTTGCCGACTTATTCATTCTTTACACCTTTTCCCTTAAAATCTGCCTAGGATTATGATTTATGATGCAGACTTTTGGTAATGTTGCATAATAATTTATGTCAAATCTTCTTTGCTCAGAATCAAAGATGTCAAAGTCATGCTCATGAACCATAGTCATCTTTGTCTACCATACATTCTCCTTTTACTTTAAGCTTTGCCTATAATTATAGAGAACAAACATGCTTTGCATAAGACTCAATGTCAAAACTTTTTGGTTAGCAATCAAAGATGTATTTTCTCCTTTTACTTAAAAGCTTTGCTTATAATTCTGGAGAACAAACATGCTTTGCATAAGAATCAATGTATTTTTGTTGTTAGTAATCAGAGTGTCTAACTACGTTAGCCCATGATTCAGTGACACCAAAACCCTCTATGATGAAATCAAACTGCGTATAGAGCTGTTTCACATTATCTTTAATTAAGACATCTATAGGATGGCGTGTGGAAAGGTATCGCTAAAAATTTGAGCTGTAGAATAAGAAATGATATATTGCATAATTGTTGCTTCACAGATTATGGTTTTATGTCACTTTATTATTATGATAATTATTAATTTTTTGAGTTACGTTTAATTGTTTACTAATTACGGTTCAGTATTTGGTCTAATTTGGTCCAATTCAGTCCACTCAGATCATTTCAATCCACTTTGATGTACTTACTTAAGATTGAGAAAAGACATGTTTGAGTTAAGAGTATTATCAATTATTTGAGTAATATCAATTTTAATTATATGATAATTTTTTATTATCATGATAATCTCTTTAAAAGAAATAAATTTGAATAATAAGTTTGAAACTTAAAAATCTTAGTTGTACAAAAATAAATTAGAAAAATATAATGCATAATAACAATAATATGGATCACTTCAAAAAAGATTAATATCAATAAAAAAACCGAAAATGATAAAATTGTATATTTGTAAAAATAGAAAGATTGAAATTACTTTAGAAATTATTTAATTTTTACGAAAAATAAATTATCTACAATAAAATTTAGAGAATAAATTATACATTATATCACATCTTAAAATAATAATATATTTCCACATATCATGTGAGTACGTGACTAGTAAGGTAAAAATACAATTTACACTTTATAAGTTAAGTGAATTTTCATTTTAATCCACTAAGTTTAATTTTTATCAATTTAATCTGTTCACTTTGATAACATTATCATTTTAGTCATTTCATCTATTATTGTGTGGAAAATGCTATAAGATCTCTTAAAACAATATTGTTTCACATTTAAAAAATTATATACAATGACATCATTTTACATTTCTAGCATTAAAAATTATTTAAAATGACTCCATTCAAGAGATTTAACAATGTTTTTCAAATGGCAATGGATAGAGGCTAAAACCATTATGTGATTTTATATATATATAAATTTTTCCATATAAGCAATAAGCCAAGAATTATAACTGCAAAGTTATGGAAGGATTAATTTGGTGAAATTACAAAATTTAAAGGACAAAAATAAAGATTTTCAAATTTCAGCGACTAAAAATATATTTTTGCCAATAAAAACTAAAAAGTAATTCAAGACGACATGTCGTTTTGCTACGCCTAACACATACATACAAAGCTTCCCTTTTCAAACACAAACACTAGGGTTTTTCAGCACCGTACCAATGGCGACGAACAGCGAAGAAGACAAGGCATCGAAGACGAAGAAGGAAGGGACGAGCCTGTTGGGCGCACCGAGCTTCACAAAGCTCGATAATGGCCGATTCAAGTGCGTGGAGACCGGTCACGAAATGCTCGCCAAAGACAAGGACTCCTACTCTAACTCAAAACGGTGCCGTTTGGGTCTCATCGACTTCGCTTTGTCCAAAAACAAACCACCTCTCAATATCTTCAAGCAAGACCCTCTCTCTCGGTACCAAAAAGTTCCCATCTCTCTCTCTCTCTCTCTCTAAGCCCATGTTGTTATTTTGAGCTATTGGATTGAAAGCTATTATCTTTCTCTGCTTTTTAGTGCAATTTGAAATGGGTATTGGTTAATTTAACTTGATTGTGTTCTTTTTCAGAAGAATTAAGGTTAATAAGAAAAAAATGAATATGGGTTTGTGAAAATTTATATTGGGTGTTTTTTTTTTTTTTTTTTTGATCCATATATGGTGGAAAATTTAGCATTCTAGATATTTACTTTGGTTTTTTGTGGGTATGCTGATACCATTATCCATTTGATCATTTTTGTAGCTCAAAGTTGATATGTAAGCTGACAGGGGATACCATTAATAAGTCTGAGGAACATATATGGAAGCACATCAATGGCAAACGATTCCTCAATAAACTAGGTTTGTGTTTTTTTTTTTTTTTTTTTTTTTTTTTTTCCCAGTTCTTTTCGTTGTGATTGTTTATGATCAGTTATCTTGATGATCCATTTAAGTATTTGCCTTTAGATTTTCAAGTTTTAATATATTACATGTTCCAAGGTTGCCTAAGATTATAATATGGACTTTTTTTAATAGAGGAAAAGGAAACAGGGAAGCCAACCTCAAATGGAACAGTAGAAGAGAAAGTTGAGCAGAAGCTCAAAAAGGCTTCAAAGCAAAGTACAGATGGTTTGAAGAAGAAGAAGCAGAAGGAGAAGAAGAAAAAGAAGAAGGAGAAGGAGAAGGAGAAGGAGAAGGAAGTTGAAGAGATTATCTCTGAAGTTAGAAATATGTCTGATAATGACAGTGATGCAGAAGAAGATGATTTCTGGATGCCTCCAGTGGGAGATCGTTGGGATTTTGATGAAGGAGGAGATCGATGGGGTTCTGGTTCAGAGTCAGGGCAGGAAAGTGATGAGGTTAATGAAACAGGTATGTTTTGCCCCTATTTCAAACTCAAATTATGTTACTTTGTAATAGATGAGTCACTTATGCATTCTGTGAATAATGGTCCTTCACGTAAATTACTTTGGATGGTAAATCAAACATTTGTCTATTAGTTTGGACTTGTTCATTGTTGAATTGAGAGCAAGACTAAAAAAGAAAATAGTTCTGTTGAACAGGCTAGGATATGAAAGATTATGATGATGAATATAAGGACTTAGAAATAATCTTGCCAAACCAGACAATGAGAAATGACTGGATGATTCTTTGAAAAGTTCCAAAGTTAATGAATAATCACAAGGGTAGCACAATCTACTGGGGACCACGTCTCATGAAGCAGATGTCATTAATATAAATCTCCCCTTTCCGTTCCCCTTGGGGCCAAAATTTACTATAAAAAATTTATTAAAAAAAAAAGGTTCAAAAGTTGATGAACACTTGTGTCTTCATCAAATTCTGGAAGTAAGTTCTAATGACTTGACTGCAACTACATGGCCAAATAATCTTTCTTTATGGTAGAACACTAGAACTCATTACATCAATCAATTTCCTCCAAGTTCCTGGTGAGAATTTACAAAGTCAAGGTCACTTAGTTGTATATATGCTAGACATATTTGGCGAAGTTAATTGTGGTCTAACCCTGCTCAGTATACTTGCTCGAGGGAAATATGTCTAACCCTGTACATTACATCCTTCTCATCCCTGCTTTTGCTGATAATTTTGTTTATTTATTTATTCCTTTTAGGATTGGCAAGTTGTACGTGCCACCCATGTCTTGAATCCACGACCTAGAGCTTATTGGCTCATTTATTGCTAAAAGTCATCTAGTCCAATGTGAAGTTGTCTTAGTTGATTATCTTTGTCTGGATAACATTGGAGCATATTTTGTTTGACTTCCAGTTGCCTATAGCCAAACCACTGCAAATCTTTTATGAAAGTTTCTTTTTCACATGGTAGTTTATTGAATTCTTGAAATCTCTCTCTCTCTGTTACTGAATTTGATGGTATATCATATTATCAGATGATCCAGCTGAAGAGGGCAAGCAGGAGACAGAAGAAGGCATATCATTATTATCAGATGGTCCAGCTGAAGAGGTTGAGCAGGAGACAGAAGAACTCTCTACACGGTATCTTCCTTCATCATGTGTATCTGAATCATTTTATTTTTCATTGATATGCAATGTTTTTTGCCACTGTGGGCCTTATCCTTTTTTTATTGGCTATGCAGGACAAAAAGAATGTCCATAGAAATTGGACCTAGTAGTTTTGCTTCAAGGAAGAAGAAGAGTAAGAAGAATCACACAAATTAATCTTTATTCAACAGAATTTAGGTGCCAGTAATTCATTGCAAAATGAAGTTTTTCCCCTTGTAGTCAATTAAATTAACTTCGTTCAGTAGCTTGTATGAAGATTATAAAAATAATTACTCTATACACTAAAATTTTGTTAGCATTATATCAAATGGAGGTACTATTAATTGTGCATTTTTCTCTCCTCTTGTTCCCCCTTTAATTGTACACTTTTTGAACATACTTCCTTGGTTAGGGAATCGAAATTCCTACCCATGTAAGAATGTAATTAAACTGAGGAGGTTAGGGATGGTATCGCCTTAGATAGGCTAGGATGAAGTAAATAGATGTTGATTGCAATTATTTGGAAATGACAATAGGAGCAAATGGAACTAAAAAGTGACCAATCGGGTTCTGCAAGGTGAAGTATTTTCTTATCTGGCTCCTGAGTAGAATGCTTTTTGGCTACAAACAATCTTTTGATCATATACAAAATATTAGAATAGGTAACTATCAATTCATTAACATTATGTTGTGCCAATTTTTGTGCCCAACCGTAGATGCATAATCAAACCATCCAACAACAGACCAATATTTAACCAAAAAAAAAAACAACACTACCAACGTGTCATTAACTTCGTTTGAAAACTTGGCCAAAGCCTCGGATTAATTCTGTCAACTGTGGTATCGGATTAGTTCTTTCACAATCATGATGGTTGCATGGACTTCTATACTAGCATGCCAGATTTGTTCCAAACTTAATGTACTGGTACCCCAATCACTTAAAGCAACATTTGTAGATTTACCAAAAGTCTTTTCCCATTTTGGATATTTAAAAACAAACTTGAACAAATCTGGCAAACTATAAGCACTTAAAATAGGCTTCTTTTGAACAGCAGCTGCAAAAGGACCCAACTCAACCACATTCCTACATTGAACCCCATAATCCCTTTGAAGATCACTGAGGTTGTGTTTGATGCTCATTCCAACGAATGTTACATCTGAAAGGTTAAGAAACTTGGCAAGGGAAGTGGGTATTTTCTTGAAGTGTGTAAGGTGGACAAGGATCCATGCGCAATGTTTCTGGCATGATTAACCTCCTCCAGAATTCTAATCCCACTCAACTATCCCCCATTAACGTCTTTGCTGTCCACCTAGTCGAGCTCACAGGACGCTCTTCCGCCATGCTAATTGTGCACGACACCTACAGCTCTACAAACAAAGGTGTGATAAATTATCAAACAATTGGAAAATAATGAATTTAATCATTTAACTATAATTTTAACACTTTACATCTAATTTCATACTCCCTTTAATAAGTTCATTTCCATTTGAAATTAATCACTTTCATGATTTAGATTAATATTATAAATCTAAATGTGTATTCAAATATAAACTATGGCCTAACATGTGGAAATTTGTTAATTTTTAAAATGAGGGGTATAGTAGGGACATGATTCAAACTCATGACCATTGACTTTGATGTATAATAAATTATCCAATTGTTCTAAAAATTTAAACTACTATAAAAATAGTGAATTTAATTAATTAACTATAATTTTAACAGGACGCTGTAGATCAAACTCTGATGGCATTGCAAGTGCCTTTGAAAGCTTGGAGAGCCACAGCAACAATGTTTCTGTCCAGCCCTTAACAGCAGTGTCTGCTTATGACTCAATGCACGAGGATATTTGTAGCTTAGCTGAGGACAAGCGTGTGACACTCATAATCATTCCCTTTCACAAACAATTAAGCATGGATGGTGGATTGGAGGATTCTAACCCTCCTCTTAGAGGAGTTAACCAAAATGTGTTCGCAAATGCACCTTGTTCTGTAGCTATCTTTGTGGATCGAGGACTTAATGCGTCCATGCGCAGAGAGTCCAACCATGCTGGTCATGGACAACGCTTCGCCATGCTCTTCATTGGCGGCCCCGATGATCGGGAGGCATTGGCTTATGCGTGGAGGATGTCGGGGCATTCCAGTGTCAGCTTAACGGTGGTGCGATTTGTTTCAGGTTGGTAAAATACTATGCATAGAATAGAACTTAATAGTAAAGTTGTAACTATTTTGGATGTCATACAATGAACTTAGGCAGTGAGTGATGCTTCTGCTATTATAAATTTTACTGCAAGACAAACTTATAACCTGATATGCTAACTTAAATACAAAACAAAAAATAGTTCAGAAATTTATATATTATTTTATTGTCGTGACACTAACACCAATCACATTTATTTACTCATTAATTTGTAAGTATTTTGTGGAAAAATAAAAAAGAAATTGTTAGAACTACTATCAATTTTACTACAAAAATATTTGAATCTAATGGCGTATATGTGGGGTCCACATATCAGTCTCATATAAGTTTTGTACATTGAGTGTATAAGATATTTTCCCTAAAAGGGCACACTCATGCACACACATCATCCCAAGTATCACACAAATTATCACACAACCATACGCTTGTTGTCAAGGCCTCTAAGAAAAGGTCGTGTGTGGGGTCTATGTCATTAAGTTACGGATGGAAAATGCTGATGGGGCTAACGGCCCAAATAAAAAATTATTCTAATGCCACTTAGGATGCCATGTGTACTGCCACGTGTTCTAAAAAACCCCAATCCATGTGTAAACAGCACATATTTTCTATCTCATTTTCTCTTGGTTTCTCTGGAAATGATCGCTTACAGAGGGGGAAAAAATGTTAAATTCCAGCCAACAAGAAAAAAATCTCATTTTCTTGGCATCCAATAAAGCCAAGAACCCAAAACAGGCCATTTGATTTTAACTTTTTTCAAAGAGCATAGTGCCTAACAGTAACACACACTATAACAATCCAGTATAAATCAATGTTTATGAAGAAAGCAAACAAATAAAAAAAAAAAAAAAAAATAGAAGCTTTGCCATCTAAAGTCTGAACACATTGCCAAGAATATGAGATTTTTTCATGGTGGCTGGAGTTTAATTCTTGGTTACGACTTATGAGTTTCTTTTTTGCAAGTGTTTGTTTCTAAAGAAAGTGCAAAGAGAAAGTGTAAAGAGAAGAAAAATTAGATTCAAAGTATTCTGTACATGTGGAATGGGTTTTTTGTTTAGTCCATGTGGCAGTCCAGATGGTATGAGAATAATTTTTTATTTGGACTGTTAGTCATGTCAGCATTTTTTACCTATAACTTAACAGCATGGACCATTTTGACACAACACATAGAGGTTAGAGACTAAATTAACACATTTAAAACGTTAGAAACCAACTTGACACATGTTGCAAAGATTAGAAACTAAATATATAATTTGCCCATTAATTTCATACTTTATCAGGTTCACGCAAAGTCGCAATATCAGTAATACAAGATAAACTTGGAAAGCAACACATAAGAGGATGGGGTTCATGGCATTTTTACAGGTGGTGGACCAAATGGACCGCAATGTTTATCACAGTCTGCTCTGTCAAAGTAGCATATTTTCTTGCAACACCACACATTGAGCTCTTTACCTAATTTGCAGAATGAAATATATATTTTGCTGCCCCTAATTGCAGCAGCCCTCCCATCTAAATTGGCAACATCATTCCCTTTGTAGCTAATGCCACTGTTTTGGTTGCCTGCTCATGTCATATTGAAAAAGTAGAGCAAAGTTACATCAACATAATTATTATAATGCAATAGATAAGCTATAGGCTAAACGACAGGAATTTAATGACCTGATTTTACTTTAAACTAGTATTATGTTTGTGCGATGCATGAACATAATACTAGTTTAATATACATTGAGTCACTTTGTGCAAACACGGTATATAGTATGTAAACTTTACTATATTAAAACATAAAATTATGATATATAATCTTAATAATTACTGAAAGTACTAAGTTAGACACTTGTTGCAAATAGAAGATAACTACTTGGTACCGCAACTTCAAGGACTCGATTGAGTTTAATCTAAAGTAAATTATCTTAGTAATTACTGATAATGTAAATACTTTTTTTTTTTTTTTTTTTTGGAAATAAAAGATAGAGATAATACTTATTGCAAAGCAAAGATAACCGCTTGGTGCTATCACAACTCGTGGGACCCAACTTTTATTATATAATATTTGATTTGTTACAATATCACATTATTAAATAAATATGGTATAAACTTTTTTTTTATGAGATGAAATTATTTCTATCAAGGGGAAAAAAGATTGCATTCTTTAAGAGGAAGAAAGTGATAAGCTTTAAAAATGAACAAAAGATAAAATGGCGTAATCATGCACACACTTCATCACAAATGTCATACACAAATCATGACACAACTATACACGCGTTGTCTAGCTAGGCCTCTAAGAAAGGTCATGTGTGTAGGGTTCACCCTAAAATCCATTCCAGTGTCAACATCTTCTAAAATTAATTTAAAACTTTATTAGTAGGTTCTTGCAATGAAATTGGTTCATGGAATTTTTACAGGTGGTGGACCAAATGGACCGCAATGTTTAATTATCACATTCTGCCCTCTCTATGTAGCAAATTCTTTTGCAACACCACACATTGTAGTCTCTATCTAGTCTGCAGAATGAAACATATATTTTGCTGTCCCTAATTGCATCAGCTCACCCATCTAAATCGGAAACATCATTCCCCTTGTAGCTAATGCCATTGTTTTGGTTGCCTACTCATGTCATATTGAAAAAAATTGATCAAAGTTACATCAACGTATAAATATTAATGCAATAAATGGCCTATGGTTTATGGGCTAAACAACATGAGTTCTCTGACCTGATTTTCTCAAAATTTGAGGATGGTCATCAACATTTAAGAGGAATCAAAATTAAATTAAAATTAAAATTAAATAAATAAATGATTGTATTTGTATTAAAAAAATTTGAATTGAGACTTTTTATATTTTCTAATTCTAAGTTTAGATATATGATTTGTTTACTAACCTATCCCACCACTTTTGAGTATCTAACCACATAACCAAGCTAGAAAGTAGTGGATATTCATCCATTTTTTCAGTCAAGCAACCTATTTTGGTTTTAACTGCAACGGCACGTTTTTTGACAAGAGAAAGATTGCATATTCACATCACCATCAAACACTCCTTCACGTCCAAGGTATCAATGTTCCTCTTCCTGTCGTAACCTCATTAATACCATATGGATGTATTTAAAAATAAGCATATTATTTTAGAATCAAAATAAACATAATTAAAGGCATATTAACATTCTTGCCTAAGTTTGAATACTACTTAGTATCATTTTTATATTATTGTCAACTCTTTAAAATTTAAAAAAAAAAAAAATCTTGTAGTGATATTATTTGATAAAGTATGAAAATTGTTCATTCTTAATTGTTTTATTTTAGAAATTAATATATAATTTGCTACTTCTTAACTTAATTTTTATTATTTTCATGTAATAGATTTATTTCATGTTTACATTTTTAAAATAAGATATGAACAACCAATTTTTTTCAGCAATGGTAAAAAAATTATTGAAATTTATATTTAAACTAAAAATAATAATTTGAGAAACAGCCAAGTGCTATTTTATTTTTTAATTCATTTTTATAAAAGTTTATTTTAATAAAATGAGTTTTTATTAAAATTTATTAAATGAGATATTTATAATAAAGTGGATCCGTCAATAATAAACTCAGGAACCATTTTTTTTATAATGAATAAACTCAGGATTCAAAAACACAAAATTGAAAGTATATGGGGTGTGTTTGCTGTTGATGCAAATTCTAGAGGGTGTTTTTGCATTTTAGTCATATGTTAACTTGGCCTATCTTTTTTTCTTTTTTTTTTACTCAACCAATATATATGAATATGATGAAGAATGAAAGAGAAATCGACATACTTCGGACTTCCATTCATGAGAGCAAAGAGAGCAGCAAAGGCAATGCAGAATAGAGCCAAACGAAATGCAATACTCTTATTATCTCCATTGATATTATAAAGAAAGAGAAGTATCGGTCATATTCATATCTTAGTTGGAGAACCAACTCAGGTTTATATACTGCGCATGCCAGTCTATAATCAGGGACAATGTTACGTTGGGGTTAAGGGGGCATGGCCCCACAAACTTTTATTATTTTATATACGTTAATTTGCATAAATAAATTTTTTTTTATGAGTTTAACTTCCCAAAATAATATGAATTCGCCCCCCTAAGAAAATAACATATACAAATAGAATATAATATAATTTTTATATAAAAGTTCTAATTAAATTCATTAATTTTTTGAAATTATTACATGAAAATTCTTATGTGGTTCTAAACTACTTCTAATACAATTAAAAATAACAAGATTACAAATAGATTATACAAATTTTATAAAAGTCCCATTCAAATTCATTAATGTTTCTGAAAAAATACATGAAAATTCTTAAGTGATTCTTATATATATAATTTTATTTAAGGCATGTGGCTAAAGAAAATTTATTTTTCAATCCAAAATAAAATACTTATTTAATAGGAACACTCAAATATTGTTTCTTTAATTTCTTGTTATTTTTTCTTATTTTATAGTATATTTTTTATTTTTGGGTCAGGAAAGAGTGCAAAGTCACATAAGATATCAATGGAAAAAAAAAATCAAGTTTTGATTTATTTTTTTAATTCTTTTTTTAAAGATTGATTAGAATGATAGTTTTCCAAGTTTTTCATTAGCTAGTGTATTGCTCTATTACCTATGGGTAAAATTAACTATTACATATTTTAACCATTTATTGTATTTCACAAGTTTGTTAGTATTGTGATTGGTAAATAAATTTAATTATTTAAAATAAAATTTCAAAAGTTTAAGAAATTTAAAGTTTCAAAAAAATTAAAGATTACTCATTGTAGGGACGCTGGCCCAAATATGTATTGGGCCTTGGGTCTCGTCCGAGGAGGCACAATGGTCTGAGAACAGATCAGTAGCCAGAAAGATAAAATGCCTCGAACTTCACAGGCAGGTTATGATCGTAATGGCTGGGAGAGGTTATCCGAGGAGGAATGTCCTCTCGGCCAAGCACAACAAATATCAAGATGTATCTCTTGTCATCTATGGCGACGTCTCAAGAGGCTCTATTGATAAAGACACGCACCATGAACGTACTAGGGGGATGGGAGCTTAGAAACATCTTAGGAAAAGCTGCTGTCACTGTATTGAATGCTCTGCAGCTAACTTTCTAGCCACATTTATGTGGAGAAAACTCCTGAACAGTGCTACCTTGGTTGCCCCAACTCACAGAGGGCCTATAAGGGTGAACGATAGGACAAGCTCTCAAGTGGTGGTTTAGATGTTCGACAAGTGGAAGGCCAAGATGATTCAAAGGGAGGTATATAATGTAGGAGGCCCTCCATAAAAAAAAAGGATCGGAAAATCAAGAGAGAAACACTATAGCAATCAGGAAATAAACTTGTAACCATACCTAAGATAAATATACACGAACTGATCTCCTCAAACCTGGCAGAGGACGACTTTCTCTAGTTGGAATCAATCTATCTTCCTATTCTTATCCTTTGAGCCTACTGTATTTGTTGTCCAACTCACTTCGACCCAGTTTTCCAACCCACCCTCTACAAATTCATTGTTTTGAGCTTTTTGGGCCTAGATCCATCCACTTTTTGGGCTAGGGACTCAAATCTGGTCCATACACTCATAATAAGTTAAAATTTTATTACATATAAATATTTTATTTAAATTCAATTTTTTATATAAAACTTATATATAGATATTTCATTAACTAAATAATACACAACTTGTTAGTTTTAAATTTTTTGATCGAAGCTAGCTAATTCAAATTCATACGAAAGATGGTATCTAAACAAAACATATGATATTAAAAAATCTTTATAAAAAAAATAGATTAAGAACATCATTGTAATTTTAGTTCAATTATCTGTCAAAAAAATGATAAATTTACTTATATTTTCA
Source organism: Notholithocarpus densiflorus (assembly GCA_030021035.2). Classification (NCBI taxonomy): domain Eukaryota; kingdom Viridiplantae; phylum Streptophyta; class Magnoliopsida; order Fagales; family Fagaceae; genus Notholithocarpus; species Notholithocarpus densiflorus. The sequence continues at coordinate 619,600 of JARYZH020000112.1, read as the reverse complement.
AACCAATAGCAAACACATACATAATTATGTACGAGAGTGTGTGTGATTTGAGTTTAATACAAATTCATTTTGGTTCTAGAAGTGCTAGTTTTTATAATGGCAAAGATTGGATCCAATCTTCTAGTGTACTAGACCCATTGAGATGATGACACATGTCCACGTTTGATTACGTATTGCTATCATTATGGGTCTAAGTGCGTTATTAGAGGCATTGGACTCAAGCCAAATCCAGACTTTAATTGTATCTGTAAAGAAAATTTGTTTATATATATATATATATATATATATAACAATGAAGCAAATTCTTTGTGATTATTACTTAAAAAAAAGGAACTATTTCCTTTAAGCTAAAGCTTTGTTTAATCATTAAAATTGGCATACAAAGTTGCTGAAATCTTAATGAGAAGGGTTTTTTTTTTTTTTTCTTCGATGAATTACTCATTATTAACGCACAAAAAATTATTTTTAAAAAAATCCTTAATGGATCGGAATACCAAAAGTTGAAGTTAGAAGGGGAAAAAAATTTCTACGTCCACAACATTTTTACAATAAATCCTAGCTAACAGACTGTTATTGTTGAGGAAAAAATTGATATCAGTAATAAACTCAAATTAAAACCAGGAACAATCTCCCAACTAAGATTTATTTGTATAAATTTTATGTTATCATCACCATAGCCAATTGATTCACCGGGCTTTAGGAATTTTCTGTCGCACAAGCACTGCAACCTTTTTTTGATGCTCACAACCATAGCGTTTCAATGTCATTCATGTAACCCAACATTTCATATATTATTCATAATATATGAATATATCACAAAATATACAAACAATTATTTCCGAGCACATGTACTACATATATATAACGAAAACGAATGTATTTTTTTAATGTACATTCCAATTAATCATTAAATATTTGATACTTTTTAAAGTACACCCCTCTCAAAGGTAGCTTTTCAACAAATATCTAGAATATATATAAAATTTTTGTTTTCTGTGGAAACACATGTTATTTTGCATAATGGAACTAAACTACATCCTTTCCTCACAATGTATGCATTTAATTTCACGAGTTTATCAATTTTTTCTTAACTCTATAAAATACTTCTGATTTATTTTAACTCATTTTATTCGTTGTTTATAAATTATGGAATTTGTGTTTCTCACGGCAGTACTGATTTTTTTCATAATTCGATAAAGAAAAAGTTAATTGATCCTTTAAAGGCATTGAGTTAGGATATTTTTTTAAAAAAATTTATAGAATAAAAATCAATAGATTTTTTTTTCAACTTTTTATATTTCCCATTAAAATAGTATCAAAATTCAAATAGGCTAATAAGAGCACCCGTTAACCAATTCCATTCAATAATTATAACGAGGAGGAAGATTCAAATTCCAACTTTGCTAATAAAGGAAAAAAATTTGTGATAATAAATTATAGGAAAAGGTTAACAGATGCCCTAAAAGCATATATTTAGGAAATATTTTTAGAAACTTTTATGGGAAAAGAAAAAGTAACTAACTTTCTTGACATCCTTTTATATTTCTCATGAAAATAGTATTAAAGCTTTTCTAAAATGATTCATTAACAAATGGGCTAAGAGCACCCGTTAATCAGATTCATTCCATAATTATAATGAGGAGGAAGATTCAAATCCCAACTTTGCTAATAAAGGAAAACAAGCTGTGATAATAAATTATAGGGAAAAGTTAACAGATGCCCTAAAAAAGCATTTACTTGGGAAATATTTTTAGAAAATTTTATGAGAAAAGAAAAAGTAACTAACATTTTTGCCAGCTTTTTATATTTTCCATTAAAATAGAATTAAAACTTTCCTAAAATGATCTATTACGAAGACATCCAAAGTTCAAATTCTCCCACCCCAACTATTGATTTTTGATTTTTTTTTTTTTAATTCTAAAGTTCTTATGATTGTGATTTCAATCAATAGAAAACACTTGAAAGTTTTTCCAGCCAACTCTACCCTCTACTCCCCCCACGCGCGCGCAAGATCTTTAGTATTACTTGTCTTTATAGCTAAGAATTCAGTCTTGAAAATCAAAATGATCTTTTTTTTGTGAACCTATAAATAAAGTAATGAAATGTAGCTTAGAAAGATTAACCAATCTTTTTTCTTTCCTTTTTTTAAAATCATTCTGCTTTCAGTTGCAGGAATACATTTAAATGATGTTAGCAAAGAGCATGGTGCTCCTGAGTATGTGAATCGTTATGTTGGTGATTTGGATAATACAAATAATCCATTATATTTACTAGGAAAAAAATATATTTATTCCAACTAAGGATGGTGTGTTGAAAAACCCATGAGTAGAGTTCGAGTACATCTTTTTGGATCCATTGCGACCCAAATTGCCATTGATATCCAAGCTTTAAAGGAAGTTTAAGACATGATAGACAGGTAGAGAGACAATTGGTTATTAAAAAGTTGATAAGAACAACAAAACAAAAAAAAAATAGTTATGTGCTATAAAAGACTGTTACTAAAAATAAAAACACTAAATGTGACAAGTAAGATATCCTATTAGCGCAATCACAACTTTTAGAACCCAACTTTATATGTATTATATGATATTTTAAGATTTTAAGTTTTTATTTTTTTTAATATTTTTTTTATCTTGTGATTGGTTTTCTAATATATAATTCTGTAAATTAAATATTTAAAAACGTGATTTTATATAAATAAAGTCTACTATCGTTTTAGCTCCAAAAAAAAATTTCTGCAAATTGATACGATAAGAAAGGAGCCTAAATTCACTATTTCTTTTTTTTTTTTGAAAACAAAGAAAAAGTAATAATAAGGTTTATGCATATATTTTGCATAATTTTTACCTCACAAACAACTCATTGGTGAGGGGTAGGATTTAGGAGCCTCCATCCTTTACAATCCTTTACTTCATATTTCATAATAGACTTATATGGGTAATAAAACTGGAGGGCAACTCAGGAGAGGATGGGGTTTCATGGCGATGGAGAAGGTCTTAGACCAAATGGACCGCAAGTTTTATCACATTCTAGTCTGTCAGAGGCGCATAACCCCCCCTTGCAACACCACAGACCGCGCTTATTTAATTTGCAGAATGAAATATAAAAATCTGGATGATCATTTCCTTTGTTGCTAATGCCATTGTCTGTGTTGCCTGCTTATTGTCATGTTGAAAAATATTAGAGCAAAGTTACATCAACATAAATATTATAATGCAATAGATGAGCTATGGGCTAAACTAACGGGAGTTTAATGACATGATTTTACTTGTATCATATTTGTGAGATGCACAAATACATTAAAAATTGAGAAATTTTAAGTGACAAGTTGTTATAGGTGTTATTGATAGACAAAAAAGTAATTTTAATAGTGGGTTCAAATTAAAACCAATAACAACTTGGCGTTTAGGATTTGTTATGAAAGATTGAAAATATTGTGGACGCAGCACTTTTTAAAAAAATTATATGTAAATAAATCAAAAATATATTATTAATTGTTAAGTCACTTAAAACATTAATAGGGTTTTATTTTTATTTAGTTTAACTATCATAATAATTAATTAGTCACATTACACAAATACATTAATTTTATGTGTGATAACATATCTTGGGTCAGTTCGTACAAATTAACACGGTATATCGTACAAAATTTTATGTTTTACTATATTAAAACATAAAATTTTGATATATAATCTTTATAATTACTAAAAGTATAGATATTTGTTGCAAAAAGAAGATAACTACTTGGCACATCCACTAGTGGTCCACTACTTCGAAGACATGGTAGAGTTTAAAATAAACTGTCTTAGTAATTACTGATAATGTAAACCATGCATATCAACCTATATGTTCCTAATAATATGTAAGTAAATCTCTTTAATAGAAGTCTTCTTTTATAGAGAAAGTGTGAGAGAGTGAATTTCTCAAAGTGAGATTTGTTTTTTAAAGTCTGATTAAATTTTTTTTTTCATTTCATTTTTATTTAAAAATGAGTTTTTAATTTTTAATTTTATCAACATTTATTGAAAAAAGAAGAAGATTTTTTTATAATGTGTTTGCAATTGATGCAAATCCTAGCGTTGTTTTTTACATTTTGGTCTTATATATGATTTGGCCCCCTTGAGGGAAATTACTGATTCCACCAAAACATATGAATCTGATGAAGATGAAAACGATATTGACACATACTTACATTCATGAAGAGCCAAGAGGGCAGCAACGACAATGCAGAATAGAGCCAAACGAAATGCATTGCTCTTTGTCGCCATTGATATTATCAAGAAATAAGACTTCGGAAATATATGTTCTGAATAATTAATTGAATGTACATGATCTGCTTTATATACACAGTAGATATGGAAAACAAAAATAACTGAAATTTAATCTATGCAGATTACCCACGTAAAGACTCTAATTAACTAATGCGTGCTACAGGTAAAGTCTATATTTATAGATTGGCAACCATAAACAAATGTAACATTTTATAACTTATTTGACTAGTTGTTTAGTATTGAATTATTCTTTGGAACATGACAAATCAAGTTTAGAGCAGTTGAAAACTCAAGAAATTAGAAAATTGAACTACTGTGTACTGGAAAGTTGCATTTTGACTGCAACTTGATAGGTCAAAATCCACTTATCTCTACCAGTCGAATTGCAGAGATATAACGAAATTCAAACAAGTTGGGAGGCTTCTAGTTGCTGCCTCAGTGGTCACTACTTCAAACAATAAACAAATGAAATGAAATAAAAACAATATTTCCAATTAAACTTTGTCCAATATGAAATCATAGCCATACATTGAGATTTCAGATTCGTTAATATTAGATGGATGAGAATATAAAAAGTGATAACAATTTTTCAGTCTTTCATGAGAAAGGATTTTTGTTGTTGACAGAGTCAACATAGCAGATTTGGAGATGGAGTCGAGGGAGCACTTGATGTTGAGGCAGTTGAGGACGAGGTAGGGAAAATAATATTGTACTGGTACCGTCCATGGTCATTAAACCAATACTGTTACTCCTCTAAAATGTACCAGGAAAAAAAATACTGGATTGTACCCGCCTTTACTAGGCATATTTTGGGTGCATCGGCCAATATTGACGTTTTGGCCGGTACAATAAAAAAATTATAAAAAAAATTAAAAACTTGAAATTTCTTTATTAAAAAAAAAAACATGTTATTGAAGCTAATATATTGGTTAATGTACTTAGACTAATATTTAGGCTTATAAAATATGTGGATTTAAATTTTTTTTTGTTAATAAACATAAAATTCATACTTACATAAATAAATACAAACATGTGTGTGTAGAAATATATAAATAGTAGTAATTCTGAAACCAGGGCCGGCCCAACCTGATTTGGGGCCTAAGGCGAAAGATTTATGTGGGGCCTTTTATATATAAATATTAATTAAATAAAATTATTTAATATTAATCAAATTGAGGTTAATTTGATGTATTAAATACATAATTTAATGAATAATACTAACTAAAATTAAGGTTAATTTCATATAGAGAATTGAATATCATAGTTGAAAAATTAATTTAACAAAAAGAAATAAAAATTTAAAAAGAAAATTCATTTATCTTGGATATATGACGATACATAGTTAATTACATTTATAATCTAATTTATAATCTATGATATTAATTGATGTGTGGCTTTGTAGTAGATTAGTTTACAAATATTAAAGTTTCAAACTATTAGGGGAGATTAATCATCATTGATGATCTAACACATTTACAAATTTTTTTTAAAGCCTTGTTAGAAATAAAAAAGGAAAATGCTAAAGGTACTACAAAATGTTCACAATATAATGTGACAATAATAGTGATTGATGAGCTTCAATAATGTAATTAATGAATATTTAAAATATTTTTTTGTGATTGGTAACATGTTAGTTTGTAAATCTATAGTAAAATTTGTGATATCCATAACATCACTAATGATATCCATAACATCACTAATAATAAAAAGTGCACAACAATTTGAAAAAATTCAAATATTTTTATAAAATTTTGGGTCTTTTACAATGGAATGGGGGCCTTTTTTTCTAAAGGGTAAATATTTTTGTGGTGGGGGCCTTAGGCCTAGGCCTAAGTAGCCTAGGCCTTAGGCCGGCCCTGTCCGAAATAGTACACTAGTATCAAACGCTACCAAAACATTTTGTTCTCCTGGCCAAATAAAATGGCATCGAGTACGAAACTAACTCTCTTGGGACAGGGTGGATCTCTTTGTTAGAGATGAGGTTGTTCTAAACCTACATAGAACTAGAAGGTGTTGAGAAGCTTGGAGGCTCCGCCGTCTCTGGAGCCAGTACTTTAGTAGGCGATTCGACTTATTCGCCCCAGTGAGACTTCACACAAATGACGGTAATTTTAAAAATCTCTTCTTCTTTTTTCTTCTAGTTTTTTTGGTTTCTATTTGGATGCAAAGAAAATGAGATTTTTTTTCTTAATGACTAGAGCTTAATTTTTTGTTATGATGTATGGGTTTCTTTTTGCAAGTGTTTGTTTCCAAAGAAAGTGCAAAGAGAAAGTGTAAAGAGAAGAAAAATGAGATTGAAAGTATTCTGTACATGTGGATTGGGCTCTTTTTTTCCTTTTTTTTTTTTTTTTTTTTTTTTTTTTTGGTTCCGTCCACATGGCAGTCCAGGTGGCATGAGAATAATTTTTTATTTGGGCTGTTTGCCACTTCAATATTTTATATCCATAACTTAACCGTAAGAAACATTTTGACACAACACTTGAAGGTTAAAGACTAAATTAACACATTTGAAATGTTAAGGACCAAACTGACACATAGTACAAAGGTTAGGGACTAAATATGTAATTTACGCCTTAATTTAATGCTCTATTAAATTAACTATCTTAATAATTAATTGGTCATATGACAAAAATACATTAATTTTACATGTAATAATATATACTGAGTCACTCCGCGCAAACACGGTATATAGTATGTAAACTTTACTATATTAAGACATAAAATTATGATATATATAAAATCTTAATAATTATTGAAAGTGTAGACACTTGTTGCAAATAGAAGATAATTACTTGGTGCAATTGCAACTTTGAGGACTCAATTAGCTTTAATCTAAAATAAATTATCTTAGTAATTACTGATAATGCAAATACTTATTGCAAAGTGAAAACAACCGCTTGGCCGTGCTACCACAACTTGTGAGACCCAATATTTATTATATAATATATGATATGTTATGATATCATGTGTGGGTTTGGATACGGCGTTTCCAAACTCACGTTTGCATTTTCAGACCCTTTTATTTTATTTTATTTTTTTCAGCGCGTGAACAGTAATCTCACATGAATTTACTGTGCATAGGACAAAAAACACTGTTCACGCACTGTTCACACATTTAAAAATATTAAAAATGGGTCCCACGATACTATTCACACATTTAAAAATTATTTTGCTATAATGTTTTCAGTTTCAACAAAAATAAGTTGTATCCAAACGGACCCCATATTATAAAATTGATATGATATAAATATAAAGGGGTTTTATGAGATGACGTTATTTCTACCAAGGGGAAAAAAAGATTGCACACACATCATCCGAAGTCTCATACACAAATCATCACACAACTATACTTGTGTTGTCTAGGCCTCCAAGAAAAGGTCATGTGTGTAGGGTTCACCCTTAAATCCAGTGTCAACATCTTCTAAAATTAATTTAGTACTTATTAGGTTCTTGCAATATTAGTACTACAAAATAAAATTGGAAGGTAAGTGTGCCGGCTTTACGGTAAATGCAGTTGATGTGATCGCCTAAAGCCCCAAGTAGAAAAAAGACCCCCAAATTTTAACTAATAAGGTTATTTTTTAAGCCCAAATATTAGCTACAAATAAAATAATTTTTTTTATCAAATGAAAGACGAGAAAAAAGAAGAAGGAGAAATGCTATGTCCACAAATTTTTTCACAATATTTTTTACAAAAAATCCTAAGTAGCAATTTGTTACAGACCGTTATTGATGGCAAAAAATTAATTCTAGTAGTGGGTTCAAATTAGAATCAGTAACAATTTAACACTTAGGATTTGTTGTGAAAAATATTGTGAATGTAGCACTTCTTTAAAAAAAGAGCAATACAAAAAAAAAAAAAAAAAAAAAGGTTCACAACATTTTTCACAATAGTTGAGTTGGCAAACTTTTATTAGTTCTCACCTAGGTCCACCACTAACATTATTTTTTTACTTACCACTATTAATCTACCCACATCAATAGGTGTGAAAGTTTCGTCAAATTTTGTGTATATAGATTTTCTTTTAAAAAAAAAAATTTACGTGGTTCATATAAATTAGTAATATTTTTGCATATAAAACAAGATAATAAAGTTTAAATAATATTTAATTTTTTTTGGGTTTGGCTTGACTCCAATACTTTTTTAAAAAGAATCTCATTTTATTTTAATGAGAGACTGCCACATAGTCCACTAACTAAATAAATTGTGAGGATTAAAACACACTACTACTTGCCATTGTATATTTAAAACAAAAGGATATGTCCGGTTAAAAATATACTAAAGGTAAGACAAACTCAATTTTTTTAAAGTCTTATATATATAAATATAAATATATTTATATTTATATATATATATCTATATATATATATATATATATAATGCCTCAATGTTAGTTTTCACCTTAGATTAGGTAATTCAGGAGAGGATGGGGTTCATGGCGTTTTTACAGGTGGTGTACCGAATGGACCGCAATGTTTATCACATTCTGCTCTCTCTACGAAGCAAATTCTTTTGCAACACCACACATTGTAATCTTTATCTAGTTTGTAGAATGAAATCTATATTTAATTTGTTGTCCTTAATTGCATCAGCTCTCCCATCTAAATTGGAAACATCATTCCCTTTGTAGAGTCCATATTTTTAGGTTGGCAAACTGTGATCAAATGTAATTCATTTATAGTCTTTTTGATAAGACTTGAATGTGTCTGTAGGGGCCTTTTTTTTTTGTATTGTGCGTTGGGCTGCCTCCTGCGGTACTATTATTGTACTGGGCTGGGCTGCCTCCTGTGGTACTGGGCCCTGAGTGTTCTGAGTAAGGGAGTTGAGATCGATCCAACTGGAACTTAAATCGGTCCGGCTTGTGCGCAAACTATGCCTCGTCTACCAGGAACATTCTTATGGCAGGTAGAGCTATTCTGAATGAGTTACGGCAAGCAGACATGATAGTAAAACAAAAAAGAAGAATACTCTGTCTTCTTGCTTATAGTAAACAGTTAATCCATATTTCATAATGATAACCACAACAAATATAACTTAGAGAAGGCAAATGAATAAGTGTTCAACATGTGGGTCAATCAAAGATAAAAGAAAAGAAGAAATAAATCTGGGTCAACGAGACCCAAAACCAGAGAGGAAAGAACGCCTCTTCTCAACGTAATTAATCTCCCAGGAAAGGAATCCTGCCACGGAAATTAATCACTTTGAGGGAAGCGGACCTGAATGGTTAGTGCCCCGGGGAATCCCCTTCTTTACTTTCCGCAGAGGGCAGGATTTTGAGAGGGAGAGAGGGAAACAACCTATTGGTGCATGCCTGCGAAACTAACTCTCTCTGTTTTTTCTTTTCTTTCTCTGTTTTCCGTTTTTCTCTTATCTTTTCTTTTCCTTGTTACTCCTTGTTTCTACTTCTTGGCTTTCAAATTTTCAATCCTCTCCTATTCCTCACCGTCGTTGTTCCCTCCTCCTTTTCTGTACACAACAAGGGGTTCTTTTTATAGTGCCTGCCGTAACTAGATTTTACCATTTTAGCCATTAATCGTCTTTTTCTGGTCTGGGTGTACTTGCCAACCACCACGTCTGTGTGCCATTCCCCATCACCAGACAAAGAGGAATATTTTGTTTGTTAGTTTGCCGTAGCACTCCCATCCTGCTACGGTGTAGGTGCCTTTTCTCTCCCTATCCCTTATGGCATGCACCTAGTGGCCCAGCTCAGCTTTGCCCGTTTGGGTGGTGTGTCATCCCAACAGGACACTTCCCCCAAAAGAGTGTTGTCAGGATCCTCTAAATAGGTCTTCCCCTCTCCCCACCACCAAACCATGCCCTCTTACCTCTAACTCATGACCTCACTGTGCCCTGTATTAGCTGGGTACAGGCTGGTGAGGTCTGGGCCTTGCGCGTGCCTTCCTCTCATGTATGTCCAAAAAATCTGTCTGCTGCTCTCTCGTCCGCCGTGGTATGGAGGCCTGCTTGCACAGCCTGCCGCCCTTCTTCGTCTTTTTATATGGGTTGTTTTATAATTCCCTGCTCCCCTTAGGGGCTGGGCTTCATTTGGTACTGGGTTTTACACTTCTTCCAGCCTATTTTTTGATTGTCATCATGTCCTGCCATATTACTTTGTCATTCCTGTTGTAATGACTTGATCATGCCGGGCCCTTTTTGGCCTGCCGTGTATTCTTTCCCCAATGGCTTAACATGACCATGGGTTTTCCTATTTATGGGCTCCTGTGTCCCTTTTGTTTTCCCTTGGGCATTCCTAGCCATTTGCTTTCTTTGGGCTTCCTTGGCCCTTTTGCTAATTCTGCATTCCCATGGGCTTTTACTAACTTCATTGGGCTTCCCCGGCCCAATAACCTTATTCTAATCCTTGGGGTTCATGGGCCTGTCATAAACCCCTTACTTTCTTAGTTTACATTACTTTGAGCTTGTGGCGGCCCTTTCTCACTTTTCTACATCATACACTGCCCATGGGATGCTATTTCTCTCTTTCCGGGCTTCTTTAAGCCCACTTGCCTCTTCAAGGCCCATTTGTTTGTTTAATGGGCCTGTGATCCATTATTCCTGCCGCTTGGGCCTAATGGTTTTGCTATCTGCTTGCCAATTTTTTTGCTGCCCTTGTTATTGGGCCTTTCTTCTTTCTACCTGGATTCACAAAAGGCCCTCAATAGTGTTAAAGGTGTATTTTATAGTTCAAGACCAAGACTCAAGTTAATATCAAGAAAGAATCAAGTTCAGAGCAATAAAACAAAGGTTCTGGTTCTATCACTTCAACACTAGCTCGACCGATCGAATCTATCACTTCAACACCAGTTGACACCTGGCTCGATCGATCGAGATTGCGATATCGGCAAAAATCTTAAATGCAAAAAAGCTCATAACTTGCTTGTTTCAAGCCCGATTCATGATCCATTTGTTGTGCTATTTAAAGGACATCATAAGCTATTTCTAAGGAGGCTTTTCACAGAGAGAAATCACTGTTTGTGTGGTTAAGGTTTGTATAACCAAGTTTCTCTCAATCTCACTATACTGGAGACTTTCAAAATAGATCTAAGCCTCAATCTTTCAACCCGTGAGAGTTCAATAGCGCATAGAGAAAGATCAACACGGTGTTGCTGCATGCTACCATAATGCAGATCTATATGAAGCCATAGAGAAATCAGTCAACCACAGTTATTGATCTAAAACTTTTGAGTGGAGATCTCAAAGTCACAAACTAGAGAGTTTGTGTGTAGCAATCTAGAATGGAAGAGTCTGTGGATTCGGAGCTACGCGTGGTTACGCCAATAAGTACTACATGAGATAGCAATAGATTTAGGGTTAAGCCTATTGTATAAACTTCGATTCTATTTAATGGATGTGTTGCCTTGAGAATTGTTTAGGTTAAATCCTCACTAGGTTTTTTACTTTAAAACCACAATTTCAAAAGTTTTTCTGGATCATCATTCTTGGTGTTCATGTGATCTATGCTTGTATGATGTCTAATTAATTAAGATCTATTGCATAATTAATCTAATTAATTATTTGGGTAAGATTTGATAAAATTTGAGACATTTGGGGTCTAAAACCCTAACACCCTTTGTAGCTAATGTCATTGTTTTGGTTGCCTGCTCATGCCATATTGAAAAAATAGAGCAAAGTTACATGAACATATAAATATTAATGCAATAAATGGGCTAAACAACATGAGTTCTTTGTTAAGATGCGTGAATTTGCATGTAAATACAATTAATACAAAATTAGTGTATAATTAGTAAAAAAATTGGTGTAGGGATAAGGGTCCAAAATCATATACTGGGCCTTGGGCTTTGTCTGAGGACATTGAATGGTCCAAGAAGGGACAAATAGTTATGGAGGGTTCTAATTTAAAGTCTCAGGAGTAAGAAACGAATGGAAGATGGTCCGAGGAGGAACTCCTCCTCGGATATGATGAATGCAACTCAAGTATGTATTCCAAAAATTAGAGTGACCCTCCAAGAAGCTCCAACAATAGGAACGTGCATCATGAACATGCGAGAAGGAGGGAAACCTAAGAATATCTAAGGGAAAGCTGCTACCACTGTATTGAATGCACTGTAGCTAATTTTTTGGCAGCATTTATGTGGAGAAGATCACTGAACAGTGCTGCCATGGCTAGCGCAACTCACAGAAAGCCAGAAATGGTGTCTGATGGGACAGACACTCAAGTAAGGGCCCAGATGATCAACAAGTGTAGGATCAAGATGATCCAAATGGAGCTATATGATGTGGGAGACCCCCCATGAGAGGGGGATCGGAAAAAGAAGGAAAAACATTGTAGCATTCTGGAACGCAATTTGTAACCTCACTTAAGCATTAATATAAGAGAAGCAGTCTCCTCGAACTTGGCTGAGGACATTTTTCTCAAGCCATAACTTGTCTATTTTCATTCTCCTGTCATCAAGTCCTACCTCATTGGTTGGCTAATTCACTAAAGCCCAGTTCTTCGACCCATTCTCTACAAATTTATTGTTTTGGGCTTCTTGGGCCTAAGTACATACACCTTTTGGGCCTAGGATCCAATCCGGTCCTTACAATTGGCATGAAATTAGAGTGTATTGTATATCTAAAGACACTTGACATCAAATTATGGTTCTATTATAAGAAAAGTTTCCACAAAATTATATTACAATTAGAATCTAATTTGAATTTATGATTGAGTTGAACTTTAATATATTAATGGGGGGATTACACCTTACCATCCTAAACTATACCTCAAATTACATTTTGTACTCTAAATTTTTCGAATGCACATTTTGCACCCTAAACTATGTATACACATGTAACCTCATGCTTATGCATACGCTTAGATGCATTTAAAAATAAACATAATTGTTTTAGAATCAAAATAAACATAATTATAGGCATATTAACACTCTTGCTACCATCACACACCTTTGGCGTAATGGTCACTTCACAAGTACTAAGTTCTTGTAGGATAGGGGGTAAGGGTCAGGGTTCAAGTCTCCAGAAAGAAATTTCACACACATATACACTTAAATTAGACTATAGTAGAATTTATATTTTGTTTAAGTTTGTTTTTAAATATCCAAAATGGGAAAAGACTTTTGATAAAAGAAGAGAAGAAAAAACTAAGGATAGAAGAAAATGAGAAACTAGATTAAATTGCATTGCACCCACAAGATAAGTACTGGTGCATGGCTGCTTCTAGTTATATGAACAAAGCCATTCTTAGAATCTAGTGCTAAATAACTCTGCTTCTTCGGTTGTAGCAACGCTATAATGCCAAGAAATAGTATCTTGGTTATGGGAAACATTCAATTTAAATTGGGAAGCTACACTACATGAACCTTTGAAGAGCAACACCAGGAGCCACCTCCTGGTATACCATGTTTTTATGATAGTACTTGATTGAATTTACATAGTGCTCCAGTGTACCTTTATGATCTCCTAACAAACTACGGGCATGCATCATCACCAGCATGTGCTGTAATAAATCTCATTGCTTGCATGCAATTTATAGGAAGGTCACCGAATGGACTGAAGTCGAATTGGACCGAATAAACTGAAGTGGACAGAATCATCAGCCACATCAACATTTTTTTGTTGATCATTTGTTTCTCTAATTTTTTTTATAATATTATATATATTAACTGATTAATTGCTTTTAAACATTCTTCTTGGACCTTTTTTTTTTTTCTTTAACAATATCTTTAACAATTTTAACTTTATATATACTTCGCTTTTTACGCATTTATATAATTTAATTTAGAAAGAACTTCTTCTACACTTTTCTTTTTCTTCATCACTCTTACTTCAATTCATTTCTCTTAATTTTTTTAATATTATCAAAAAATTTAGAGGAAAAAATCAATTAAAAAATGGTAATGTGACCGATAATATTGCGCGCTCTACAAGAGTGGAGCGAAATTAAACGTTGGGCTTTAACTTTTAGATATTATATAAATATAGATGATTTGTGACTGTTTAATCTCACTTATATATGGTCTAAATCTCTATACACTAACCATTTCACAACCGATAAAATCTCAACTAAACCATATCAAAATTAAAATTAATCATAGTGATTAAATGTCACATAAAATCATATCTTAAAATCAAGGGAGTAATAAAACTAATGCTAGCTTCCTTATTTAAGGTTTATGCATATATAAATATATATATATATATTTTGCATAATTTTAACCTCACAAACAACCCATTGGTGAGGGGTAGGAGCCTCCACATCCTTTACAATCCTTTATTTCATAATAGACTTATATGTATGGGTAATAAAATTGGAAGGCAACTAAGGAAGTAGGGATGGCAATGGGGCGGGGTGGGGCTGAAGGATGGGGTCTTTGTCCCCGTCCCGCATGGTTTTATCTTGCCTCATCCCCGCCCCGCCCTGCATGACGGAGAAAATTTTCTCACCCCATCCCCACGCCTTAGGGCCTCGCGAAGTCCTGCCCCACCCTGTAAAACTCTACTTTTTGTTAGTTTGCCTTATAACTAGTACAATTTTTTTTAATCAAAACCTATTTCATTAATAAAAATATATTTGAAATTACAACTAAATTTATCCCATCAAATCAAATCAATTTTTAGAAAAAAAAAATTGAATAATATATCCAAGTGTTTAACAAGAGATAAAGACCAGAACCACATTAGGTTGAATAAAATAAGCTAATATTGATATATTTGTTTAAATAGTAGGGTTTTAGGGTATGAAAAATTTACAATTATAACCCCTTAGCAACACAGGACGGGGTGGGGATGGGGAGGGGTGGGGCGGGGTGGGTCTAAAAAGTCTAAACCCATCCCTGCCTCGCCCCGCCCTGTGGTGCGGGGCTAAAATCTTGCCCCATCCCCACCCCACCACCTTTGCGGGGCGGGAAAAACCCACGCGGGGCAAAGCAGGGAGAGGTGGGTTAAGCAGGGCGGGGCAAAATTGTCATCCCTATAAGGAAGGAGAGGAGATAGGGTTCATTTTGGCAGTTGTGGACCAGCATGACCGCAACGACTTTCACATTTTTCACTAGTAGTGTAGCAAAGCCACTTGCAACACCACATACCGTCATCATTGAGATTGCAGAATGTAAGATTTATATCGGGATGATGATTTCCTTTTCACTAATGCCGTTGTTTTCATTGCCTGCTCATTGTCATATTGAAAAAATTAGAGCAAAGTTACATCAACATAAATTTTATTGCAATAGATGAGCTATATATGGGCTAAACGACAGGAGTTTAATGACCTAGTTTTACTTTAAATAAATAAAAAGGATAGCTTTATAGAAAATATTTTTTGGAAAATGATTCATTTTCTATAAAACTCATTTTCCAGAAAACATTTATGGTTGAAACAAACAAGTTGTTACAGGTTGTTATTAGTGGGGCAAAAAAATAATTTCAGTGACAAGTTCAAATTAGAACAAATAATAACTTACCACATATGATTTACTGTGACAATATTGTGAAAATGTTGTGAACATAGTATTTATCTAAGAGAGAGAGAGAGTAATTACACAACATATGGGTTACCAATTAACCTAATCGGTCTACTAAGGCTGTAGAAGTTGTCTCTCAGTCTCTAAGACTGTAGAAGTTTAGTCCCTTCCTCGAAGGAGAGTTGTTGTGGTGTATTGTCCTTTAGGAGTATCAAGTATATTCCTAAAGCTAGTGGGTTGTTTTGTGGGGTTTATTTGTGGGAAACAGTAATTTCTATACTCTCCTTCGCATTGGTGCAAGCAATTTTGATTGATTAGGGAAGGAGTAATTAACAGAGAGCTGAAATAACATGCCCCTGTCATATAAATCTCTTGGCAGGGACGTGATTTATGTGTCGGGGTTTTATGAGGATAAAAGCGGAAACGCAATGGAGAAGAAAGCAGAGATGGCAGCTCACATGGCGGCAAGGGAAGATTCAGTTGCACCACTACCAAGTCCGACGGTGGATCATTCTGAACTGTCTGTTATGGTGGAGAAGTCGCAGGTAGTGGCTGAAGCGGATTTTGCGGAGGAATTTAATGTATACATTAAAATAGATGAAGTTAAGTCTGCCCCCACTGAGAAGGAAACGCCTAAGCCCGATTTGGAAGGGGATAGCCTGGAAAGGAATCAAAAAGATATTGATGAGGATTTAAGGAGACGTGGGATTAATGAGGGAGATATTCCTAGTGATTTAAGTAACCTGATCAAGGCTCAAGGAGTAACGGTTAACTTGGAATGTCAACCTGAGGAGCCAGCTAGCAGTTTGAAGGAAAGTGAATCACGTATCTTTGCGCCACATCAGATTAGTGATCACGTGAGCCCACATGCGGCAAACTCAGGAAAAAACCCTAGGCAGAAAACGTGGAAAAGGGTATGCCAAGATGCAAACCACGAAAACTCCACTGAGAAGGCCGTTTTACCTGCAAAAAGAAACTTTGTTGAGAATGATGATCTGATTCGTGGAGAACAAAACAAAAAGAAGAAGGTGGAATCAAAGGATGAAGGGGCAACAAAAGATATATTGGCGAAGGCTGTTTCCAAGCCCCGCCAGGTCCAATGAGTCTCCTATGTTGGAACTGTCGAGAGCTTGGGAACCCGGAGACAGATCAGGAGCTTGGAGATTTAATCCAGGCACAAGATCCCGCAGTCGTGTTCTTGGCCGAGACATGACTGACTAAAGCTAGGCTGGAGGAAATTCAAGCACGCTATAAGTTTGGAGGTATGATTGAAGTTTCAAGAGAGACAAGAGGTGGCAGGGTGGTAATTTTTTGGAAAAAATAATTTAATTTCTCAATGGATACTTTCTCTCCCAATCATATTGATGCTATTGTAAATCAAGGAAAGGATGATGCATGGAGGTTCACAGGCTTCTACGGAGAACCAGATACAAATAATCACCATATTTCATGGGCAACTTTACGTAGATTAAAAGTTAGACACTCTTTGCCTTGGATTTGCGTAGGCAATTTCAATGAAATTACAAGAGCTCATGAAAAATTGGGAGGGAGATTACGTCCATTCAGGCAGATGCAAGATTTCAGAGACGTGTTGGATGAATGTGGCTTTAAAGACTTGGGGTACGTGGGAGGAAAATATACATGGTGCAACAGACAAAGGGATGGATATACAATTTAGGAGAGGATTGATAGGGCTGTGGCAACAATTGACTGGATTGAAAAATTCCCGAATACAAAATTTGTGCACTTGGAGTGTGGGACTTCAGATCACAAGTTGATTATGATTTTCCCAACAGGTATACCAAAGAAAATCCAAAGGCCATGGAGGTTTGAGCAAATGTGGATTGAGGAGGAAGGGTGCCAAGCACCAGTGGAGGCAGCTTGGAGGGAACCAGCCCTTGGGAATCCGATGGAACAGGTGGAATTCAAATTAAAAAGCTGCCAAGCAAATTTGAAATGGTGGAGCAGGAACTCTTTCGGCAATGTCACAAAACAGTTAAAGGAAAAAAAGGAAAAACTGAAAAGAGAAGAGGATGCAGCAATTAGGGGAGGAATAATGGATGGTATGTTGAAATTAAAAAGAGAAATAAGTGATTTACTGGGGAAAGAAGAAAAGATGTGGAAGCAGAGGTCTAGAGCATTGTGGTTACATGAAGGGGACAAGAACACTCGCTACTTCCATAGCCGGGCAACTCATAGATACCGACGAAATAAAATTTGTGAGTTAAGAAACTCAGAAGGGCAGATGTGCACGGATGACGGAGGGATTGCACAAATCCTTACTAGCTATTATCAAGATCTTTTTACTTCAGCCAACCCATGTAATATGGATCAAGCTGTGGCTGATATTCCCTGTGCAGTCACAACCGAAATGAATAACATGTTGCAAGAGGTGTATACTTGAGATGTGGTGGACAGGGCGGTGTTTCAAATGGAAGCTCTCAAGGCGCTAGGACCCGATGGCTTGCCTCCATTGTTTTTCCAGCACTATTGGAAAATTATTGGGGATGAGGTTTCGGCGGCGGTGCTAAATTGTTTGAATACAGGTTCCTTTCCTCAATCTCTAAATAATACTTTCATTACACTTATTCCTAAGGTGTAAAGCCCCACTCTTGTATCTGAATTTCGTCCTATTTCCCTTTGTAATAACCTTTATAAAATAGTGTCTAAAGTTGTGGCAAACAGGTTGAAAAGAATTTTACCTGACATCATTTCAGAATCTCAAAGTGCTTTTCAATTAGATAAAGCCATTTCTGACAACATATTGGTCGCATTCGAAACCTTACATCATATGAAGAATCAGAAGTCTAAGAAAATGGGGTTCTTGGCCTTGAAACTTGATATGAGTAAGGCGTATGACTAGGTGGAGTGGGGGTTTCTTAAAAAAGTCATGGAGAAGATGGGCTTTGGTGAAAAATGGGTGAAGCTGGTTATGGAGTGTATAAGTACAGTCTCTTACTCAATCTTGGTGAATGGAGAACCAAAGGGTGATATTAAACCTTCTAGAGGTATAAGACAAGGTGACCCCCTTTCACCCTTATTTGTTCTTGTTGTGCTCCGAAGGTTTAAACAAGTTAATCCAAGCTGCAGCTAGGGAGGATGAGATAAGGGGTTTTTCGTTGTGTAGATATGGACCACAGATCAGCCACTTGTTCTTTGCAAATAATACTTTGCTCTTTTGTAGAGCGGTAATGGGTGACTTGGTAAAAATCCAAGACATTTTGACTCTCTATGAACAAGCTTCAGGCCAACAAATAAATAGAGGGAAGACAACAATCTTTTCTAGCAAGGCTGTCACCGAGGAAAGAAAAGAAGAGATCTCCAATTTTTTGGGGGTGGAGGAGGTTAAAGAGTACGAAAAATACTTGGGCTTACCAGTGGTGGTTGGGAAAAATAGAAGGGCAAGCCTAAATTATATAAAAGAATGAGTATGGAATAAATTACAAGGATGGAAAGAGCAACTATTATCCCAAGCAGGTAGGGAGGTACTTCTAAAAGCCATGGTCCAAGCCTTTTGCCATGTCTTGTTTCAAACTTCCGGTGGGCCTTTGCCATGATATCAAGATGATGATAAGAAAATTTTGGTGGGGGCAAAGAGGGGAGCAAAGGAAAATCCATTGAAGGAGTTAGGAGGTAATGTGTCAACCAAAAGACCAAGGAGGGTTGGGGTTCAAAGATTTGGTCAAGTTCAATGAGGCCATGCTTGCTAAACAGGTCTGGAGGTTGCTGCATGATCAGTCTTCTCTATTTTTCCAGGTTTTCAAAGCCAAATATTTCCCCCATGGGACGGTTTTTGACGCAAAGAAATCATCCGGCTCATATGCATGGCAAAGTATATTAAAAGCTAGATCAGTCGTAGAAGCTGGCCTAATGTGGAGAGTGGGGAATGGATCATCTATTCGGGTATATTGGGATAAATGGCTACCAGGAAAATTCCCTTCCACGATTAGTTCACCACTGGTAGGTGCACCAGGAGATGTGCGTGTTGCTTCCTTGATCGACCAAGATACAAAACAGTGGGACTCGGCGAAGATCGACCTCCTTTTCCTACCTTTTGAAGCAGCAAAAATTAAGTCAATTCCTTTATGTTTCTCTAATCAGTCTGATTGCATGGTTTGGCCAAGGTGTAGGGATGGTATATATTCGGTGAAAACTGGATATCAATTACTCTGCGAGATAGACACTCAGAACAGAGCATCAGGGTCGGACTCGACAAGTATGAGGGGTTTCTGGAAACGCCTTTGGAAGATGCGAGTACCAAATAAGATAAAAATCTTTCTATGGCGTGCGTGTACCGATGCGCTGCCTACAAGATGCAACTTGGTTCGGAGGAAAGTGTTAGACGATTCGACATGCTCTCTGTGCGGTATTGGAGCTGAGAACACGATACATGCGCCATGGGAATGCAAACAACTGCTCACAGTATGGGATAAAGTTTTTGGTTGGGTTTTGAAAGACTACCCAGCGATCTCGCAGTTCACGGACCTGGTTGCTTTAGTTGGCGAGCAAGGAAAACAGTTGGAGCTCTTTGCAACGATAGCTTGGTTCATCTGGTGCCGTAGGAACAAGACGAGATGTAACGAACCGAGTTTGCCACTGGGAAAAATCCTGGAGAGCGCGGCTTCTCTGTTGCTGGAATTTCAGAGCAGTACCAGGCATGGAGCAAAAACTATGAGGCAGCAAAACACCACATGGAAGCCACCAGAAGGAGTAACGGTGAAGACGAATTTTGATGGGGCTATGTTTGCTGAATCGGATCAAGCTGGGTTAGGTGTGGTTGTCCGAAACCATAGGGTCATGTCATGGCAGCCTTAGCAGAAAAAATACCCAAACCAGCATCCATAGAAGTTCTTGAGGTTGTGGCAGCACGGAGAGCAGTACAGTTCACCCTTGAGATGGGTTTCGCACATGCCATCCTTGAAGGAGATGCAGAGATTGTAATCAAGGCACTTGCTGAAGGGAACAGTTCTATGCATAGTACAGGACACATTGTAAAAGACATTGAGTGTATAACTGGTTTGCTACCACCAAATCTTCTTCTCATCTTAGGAGGCAACACTGTGGCTTATATCTTAGCTCAGAGAGTGAGATTTTCTTTTCCTATTTTAACCTGGATGGATGATGTTGCACTAGATATTTTTCACTTTGTATCTGCTGATTTTTCAGTTAATTAATAAAATACCGAAAAGTTTGGATTCTCAAAAAAAAAAAAAAAAAAAAAAAATCTAATAATTATTAAGTCACTTAAAACGTTACTATTGACATACATTCATGAAGAGGAAAGAGGGCAGCAACGATAATGCACAATAGGGCCAAACGAAATGCAATGCTCTTTGTCGCCATGGATATTATCAAGAAATAAGACTTTAAAAAAATATGATTCGATTAATTAATTGAATGTACAAGATCTGCTTTATATACACAGCAGATATGGAAAACAAAAATAACAGAAATCCAAACTATGAGATTACCTTCTTTTTTTTTCTTTTTTTCTTTTTAATAAACAGTAATACTTATTAGAACACACATGAAAATAATAATAGTATTTTAAACCGAATTTATAATACATAACATAACCGGAGTACAACTACAAAAGGGTCTAACATTTGTAGTTGTAGACTGAGATTATAAACGGCGGATATTAAACACACACAACCAATGTGAGACAAACGTCCCTATTCTTTTTATTTAGTAAACAGTAATACTTATTAAAACACACAGAAAAATAATAATAGTGTTTTAAACTTGAGGACTCTAACTAATTAATTGTAAACACCTCATCTACCACCCATAATTAATTTAGTCTCAGAAGATAGCAAGTTGGTCATTTCGAATATCACAACTATAAGTTGTGTTTCTCAATCAGACAGTTGGATTGAAAGATATCGCAAGATAAAGTTCTAACATTTAGCATGCATTTAATTGTGTGAGACTAATCACACAAAATTAATGGAAATTAATTTTTATTGGTCACTAATTAAATTAATTAAAGAAATTTTGTGATTGGTCTAAAAATGTGGCCTATTGTACTGATAAGATTTGAAAATTGTAATAACATGATTTTTAAGTAATTATCTTCCGGGGTTAGTTGTAACTATCTCAAAAAAAAAATTTGAGAATTATGATACTTATTAATAATTATTTATTATAATTAAGTTTTTATATGGACCTATTAAATATATAATTATTGTAATTATTTTTATGAATTTATTATGAAATTTTGATAATTATGATAGTTATTAATATGCATTTATATTATGATTGTGTTTTCTGGTCAACAAAAGACATTTACAAGATTGACCAAGCTTTTACAACAAAGGAAAAAGTTAACAGATATCCTAAGGACATTGGTTTAAGAAATATTTTTAAAAACTTTTTATAGGAAAAGAAAAAGGCAAAAAATTGTATCAAAACTTTTTTAAAATAAACCATTAATAAATACCATAAGCGCACCTATTAACCGGATTTGAAAACAAATACAAGTTATTTCTCAAAAAAAAAAAAAAAAAAAGATAACAAATACAAGAAAACAAATGAAGCATCAGAGGAAGTAAATTTGGAAAAGTTCTGACGCAAATGACTGCTCCACCTATATACATAATAAAAACATTTGAAAGCATGGTTAACCAAAAGCTTCATTTGAAATTTTTTTTTTTTTTATAAAAATATTCATTTTTTTTTCTTCTCCAAAAAAAAATTGAAATTTTTTATTAAAAATAAAAATCATTAAAAAAAAATTGGTAGCAACCGAAAGCCTTATAATTTAATTAGCACCTCCTAGTGTTTCTAACATTAACGTTCTAGGGTTCAAATCCTCCCTCCCCCATTATTACTATCAAATTATAATTTAAAAAAAAAATGGTAGCAGAGTTGAAGCAGAAGCCTAGGAGACTCACTAGCCGTCAATATGTTGACCTCCTTACTTTTCTTATATTACGATCACCTTCCCATGAATCCCCCTTTCTTCTCAGCCCACAGAGATAAAAATGGAGGACTAGTACCAACAATTCATCATGAAAGAAATGACTCGCTAAACTAGGATTCTAATTAATTATTAAGATTTACACTACTATTTAAGGAGTCCAAATCTTCTGTCTCATGCATTGTGCTCCACTCCATACTCCACCAATAAAATTTGGACAGATAGCCTCTTTCTTTGAGTTAGATAACACCTCTGTTAGTAACGTTAAGTTAATGAAGCAAACTCAACAGAGTAATGAGTATGAGTTGTGAGAAACTGTTCCTATTTGAAGATTCACTCGTGGGATTGAGAATCATGCTTTCCACCAATTAATGAGCTTAAACCCCACCATCTATTGAGACATATCCAACCCTATCTCAATTGAAGCACAAAACCACAACATATCAGTCCATGCATTCTCAGTAGATAAAATAATGTAATCTGAAGCTTAAATCAAATGCTATCAATATATTCAAATCAGATTGGAATCTTTACAATAATATATATACAAAAGAGCAAGCTCCCAAATTAATGTTAAGGGAAGCCAATTATTGAAATGCTTCTATGGAGGAGCTTCCTGTCCCTAAACTCATTCAAGAATTTCAACAAACATGTAAAATACAAAATGTAGCAATCCCAAATTTTTTCTTTCCACACGTTTCCTAATGGAACAAAAATCAAACACCATTGTCACCATTATCACTGTAGAAAAGTGACTTTGTTTCTCTCCAAACTTTTCTTCAATGCTACTGTTGCCACATCTTCCACCACCATATGTGGTGATGAACGAGCCTTGCAAGAATAACAAAGCCAAGACAGTCTCATGAAAATCCCATCAACCAAATACGCCACTAACGCCAACTCATCATAATCGTAGTCAACCTAATCTACAATTCGTCACTGACCTCTCGCTTCAAGTTCAACCACTACTTAATTGTCCACCATGGCAATAACGAAAACCTAAATCTCAACTCTCAGAAATCATTACTCCCACGTCAAACCCTCAAAACGCTCGGTAACGAAAAAACCCACTATTTCCTTTCCACAAACCAATAGACGTAGAATTGGTTTTCAAAAGAACAAGCAAAAGATTCGAAGAGAGGGAGTGTTGGTGATTGGTAGTTGGTACTAAGAGGTGGGTGTGTGTGTGACTGATGCATAGTAAGGAAGAAGATGAACAGAGTCTTGAGACCACAGAGAGAAGAAGAAAAACAAAAGTGGCAGAAGCAGAGGTTAATGTGAGATTTAGCCCAACTACTCCAACTAGGTGGATTCACTAAACCGCAAAAACCGCACCAAAACCGCCCGCAAAATGGTATAACCGCACCGCACCGCAAGTAACAGTGCATCGCACTGCACCACACTGCATGGTGCAGTGCAATTTGCGGTTTTATAATAAGAAAACAGCACCGCACCACACCTTGACTATATATTAATATTTTTTTTAATATTAAATATATTATTATTAGGTTAATAACCCTAATTTTCAAAAAAAAAAAAATTAATAACCCTAGGAAGTGTTGATTAGGAAAGCCAGCCCAAAATAATAAAATAAATAAATAAAAAACTAGCTCAATAGTTTAAAACTTAGCCCAAAATAAAGGGAAAAATTAGTTTACACTGGGTAGGAAAAGCCCAAAATTTGAAAAATATACCGGCTTCAAACCGCATCTTATGCGCCACACCGCACATGTGATCATAAAAATGAGGTGCAGTGCGGTTATAGTTTTGGCTAAACTCTAAGCCGCACTGCACCACACATGTAACTGTAAAAATAAGGTGTGGTGCGGTTATAATTTTGGCTAAACTACACCACAAAGCACGGTGCTAAAAAAAGCTCAAAACCGCACCGCACCCCACCACGAACACCCCTAACTTTAACGTTAATGTTAACCCTCACGTTATCTCACTCAAAGAAAGAGGCCAGCTGTCCAAATTTTTATTGGTGGAGTATGGAGTGGAGCACAATACATGAGACAGACGATTTGTACTCCTGTTTGAGGGGCTTCCAAATTGTGGATTCTAAGTCTTGGATATCTCAAAATATCTCTTTCCCGCTCACTTATAAGTTTTCAATTAAAGGGGATAAATTTGTAAAATAAAACCCCACAAGCTTCTAAATTTTAGATTTTAGGCATTTTCTCTTCTGTTCTCTATTAGAAATACCACTTTTATTTGAAATTCAAATTTTAAAACCCTCTCAGAAAGTAACTTGCACATAAATGCTAGAGGAAATTGCTAAAAATTAGAACTTTATTCCTATCTTATTACACACTCACACAATAATTACCATTTACCAAGTTTTATTTACCGAATATTCAAGAAATTATTAGGTCCACCAAGAGGATTGCTAAAGTGGTTTCCCTAACCTATAAAATGATACCACATATGCAAATGTGTGAGTCAGCTTCCTAATCAGCACAAGAAATAAAATAAAAATAAAAAAATTAGCAAGTGATGTCACATTTACATGAATGACAATGTTTTATTGGTTAAGAGGACCACTTCAGCAGTCATGCGACAGACCTAATAATTTCTCCAAATGTTCCAACTCTCTACAATACCGAAAATTCCTTCCTCTTCAATTTCTTTCAGTTTCTCCCTCTCTCAGAAGATGAGAAGAAACGTCCAACAACTTCCTTCCAAAATAGTCGTTGTCACCAAGGTTTTGCTAGTAAGGACATGCCTATGCTTTTTAATGACATAAAAAAATAAAACATAAAAAGGTATTGCAATTATATCAGAATGTTTTTTTTTTTTTTTTTTCTTTTTGAGAAACCAACTTTGAAGTCCAGGAAGGAGCTTAGAGAATTCGAAGGCGAGTGGAGCGAAGGAAGAAGCTCTTACTCATTTAAGGGTAAGGTGCTAATGCCACTAGCTTGCTGGCTTGTTAGAACAGCTAGACTGGCACTAGCTCCTAGCGTTTTTCAGCTGTATCCTGTGATCTGAAATGTGCTGTCGAAAGATAGCACGATATTCTTGCTTGGACTTTTTTTATATACCTAAGAAGCTGTGACATCTGAAGAATGTCCGATTTCATATTTTTTAAACCATCTCCATTGAGCTTTGAGAATGTTGACTATGTGTGATTTTTTTATTATTTATTTTTAAGGTTAATACTGTGTAAGTGGGAATTTATAGATAAAGATCTGATTTACTTGCTTGCTCTGGATCTACGATGCCTATTGAAACCAAAGGTACATATTTTGTTTTATATTTTTACTTTTTAAATTAAACTAGGTTTCTAACGTTTACTCATAATTCATAGTCTTAAATACACTTTGAATAAAATTGATAAAAGCCCCTTTCTAAAAAACATTTACAAGTTTTGTAGGAAGTTTTAGAAAAATAAAGAATGCACCTGTTTCATGGGTTGTTAACAATCTTTATTATAATGCTACCCTCATAAATTAGGTTCCATCCTGTTGTAGGTCCTTTATTTCTTCAATCTCAGAGTTCTCATTGTCTGGGCTTATTTCTTCCTTTCTTTTGTGCATGAATCAGACTTCAATTCAACAAATTACAATACTAAAACTACAGTAGCAGTACAACACACTAGATACTAAAGCTACAAATTAACTAACATTAGATTGTGCCAAATGTAGAATAGTTCACTATAAATTCATGAACATTATATTGTGCCAAATGTTGAATAGTTCACTATAAATTCATTAACATTATGTTGTGCCAAATTTTGTGCCGAACTTTAGATATACATAATCAAACCATCCAACAATGACACCAACATTTTATTCAAACAAAACTAATAATAATAATAGACTTTTATATATATATATATATATATATATATATATATATATGTACATATGGGTAATAAAATCGGAAGGCAACTCGATCGATCAGGAAGGGGTTGGTAGTTGTGGACCAGCTGGACCACAATGACTTTCACATTCTTCACTGCTAAAATAGCATTGCATCTCGCAACACCACACACTCTTCTGACTGTAATGGCAGAATGTAAGAGTTATATCGGGATGATAATTTCCTTTGTCGCTAACGCGGTAACGCCCTTGTTTTCATTGCCTGCTCATGTCATATTGAAAAAATTAGAGCAAAGTTACATCTACATATATAAATTTTATTGCAATAGATAAGCCATGGAGTTTAATTAATGACCTGATTTTACTTTAAACTAGTATTATGTTTGTGTAGAGGAGGCCAAGATTAAAAGACAATAATAAAAAAAATAACTTAATATTTTTAATCGATATTAATAATAAAATTATAAAAAAACAGTAATTGTAATACAAAATTTATTAAAATTAAACAATTGTAAAACATCTAATTCAATTCATAGTTAATGACGATTAATTATCAAAGTAAGAGATTAATCTATGTACATAAAGTTTAGAAATCTAATTTGATTCTTCAAAATAAATTGAGAAAATAAATTTTAACTTTTCTCTATTCTTCTAGTTATGTAAAA